>OY728122.1:2016949498-2018175498 GCA_963277665.1 Viscum album
TTAATAAATTTTTAATGTGGTTATTGTTTTTATTTTAGTTTTCAAAAATTACGATGGGAAAGTATATAAATTCATAACTAATCCTACAATTATATATAACCATGTTTTATTTCACCAGAAAATTTTTAATTATTATCCTAAATTTTATATTTATGTGATTCAATAGGGAATAGTGATATATAAGTGTCGGGAATTTTCAAATTATTGATAGTGTTATTCATTCTCATTTATGTTTTAATTTTGTGTGTGTCATTTTTTATTTCTTTTATTTTATTCTTTTGTAGTTTTTAGAAAAAATTGAGATTAAGTAAATTTTAATGAGTCATTTTTCAAACCTAATTCATTTGTGATGATTTTTATTCCAGATTTAAAAAAATAGATTAATATGAATTTTAGTATTATATGTTTTTTGGTTTTTTAATTTTTAAAGCATTATTATAATTTAATTGGATTTTTGAAACATGTGTCTCAATTGAAACATTCCAATGTTATTTTTCTAGTCCTAAGAGGTAATTAAAAACAAATTCCATATTCTTTCAAGTACCCTCAATTCTCAATGAACATTTTTTGTGTTTTTTATCTAGAAATTGGTTTTATACTTCTTCAAATCTTTTGAGAATAAATAATTATGATAGGATGATTGAGGTAATTTGTTAACACAACCCCTTATTTTTATATCATTGAGACCTACCATTACATTATCCATTATTAATCCCCTAGTATCCATGTCATTCAGTATATAATATCTACATTATAATCATATTTTTCTTATCTTCCCTGACTCTTCAATAAATTTCATGATCACAGTTTATTTGATATTGTTGATGAAGATTGTTAATTAATTTGATATTATATGTTTTAGTGGAGTTTTAAGCAAGTGTTGGGAGGAGTTACCATTTGGGAAGGGCTATAAGTTATATTTATTTTTTAAAATTTATTTTTTCTACATTGAAAAAATTAAAAAATTAATAAATGAATAAAATTGAGGGGATTGAAGCATTCATCAAGATTACTTTAATCACCTTATATATAATAAAAATAAAATGTAATGATTCATTATTCATTCATTATATTATTTTATCATACCAATATCTAAAAATAGAAATAAAGAAATTTATATGTATAAAAAGAGGGAAAATTAACCATTGTACATGATTTTCTATTACTCTTGGCCTAATTTGAAAAGGGGAAATTGAGTTCGGTGAATCATTTTAAATGATATTTAAATGATAAATTTTCAATACTTTTGAATGACAGATCTGAACTTTTATTTTTAACTATAAAACCTTCCCCATTAAGACCTCATATTTTCAAACATTGAACACCCAACACTAATCCTTAGTGCACATGATTAAAAATCCAAATAATTTGAAAATTTTTATCTATGTATTATAAAGAGAGTAAGTAGTTTACCACACCTTCGATATGAATTTCATAATTTTGAGATTAATCAAAACATTATATATATTTCACACTTGATAGATGTGTGAAGTAAATTCAATGTTATGTATGTTGATGCTTGTCACATAATTCAGTGAATGAATTTGAATACACCATGATGATAAATACCTCTTTCACACAACTTTTTTATTTTAACATCCGATAAAAATCAATGTAAATGTTTCCATTGTTAAATATAATGTATCAAACTTGGGTCTAAAAATATAGGTTAAAAATCTATTGTCATAATTTTGAATAATAAATTAAATTTAAATCCATCTCTAGAAAATTTATAGGGACACTTTCAATATTTTTAATTATGTTAAGAGGCATTGAAAGGTAATCACAACATCAGTTATTATAGTAACTGATGTTGTAAGCATATTTAAATGATAATTTACCTAATAATATAAATGTAAGGGTAGTTATTTTATTGATAAAACTTACAATACCACACCACATTTCATGTAATGAAAAAAATAAAATAATCTATATTAATTAACAATGTTATTTTATAGATGAAAACACTTTTTAAGAGATACCAAAATCTTATTTACATGTAAAATACACATATATAAAATATTTAATGATACATCTATAAATTTTTTAGGCTGTTAAAATAGTATGTAAATAATAATAAAAGATGATTAACATTTCTTTTCAAACATGACGGAGTGTCCTAAAAAATATAGTATAAGAAATATTATAATAAAAATGATACAACATAGTTGTTTCAATTATATGAATTGTAATAAAACAAACCTTTTTAAAATATATCATTGTTTCAGTCTAGTTATTCTTATTAATAAATCATAAAATATTATAATAACATTAAATATTTCCTCTTTATGATTTTAAAACAAGAATTTCAAAATAATAATAACTATAAAAATTTTCAATACAATGATTATTTTAATTAATATAAAAATTATATACCCATACATGCACAAAATTACTTTTATTTGACCACTTTTTCTATGTTACTTATATCTTGGTGTTATAAAAATCAAATATATAAAATTTAATATTAATGTAATAATATAGTAAAATAGATCTAATAATTCCAATAAATCATTAAAGATATATTGAACTCCACTGAATAATTATAATTAACAATATGTAGTGTATTCAGATAGGTATAATAACCATAACATACATTTCCAAAAAAAAACAACACAAATTACATTGTAATAAATAGAATTTCTTAATTATATATCCTTCATACTGGCCTAATTATTGCAGTAACCTACGATTAATTTCTATATTAGTCAATATTTAAGATATATATTCAAATCTAGTAGTTTTTGTAGATATTTCATACCTGTCGAAAAGAATTATGGATCCATAAATCTATAAATTAATTTTATATCATTTTTCTTGAGAATAGTGTAAAGATACCTAATTCTATATTTAGTAAATTAAATCCTTAGAACATATATTCAAATAATTTATGAAAATTTAAATTGAAATTTAATTAAATAGAAACAAAATCCACCACTAATACCATGATCTCATAAAATAATAATAAACATGGTATATTTTTTGAATATACATAACATATAGTCTCTTGCACATATGTCGGCAGACATAAAAATCTCATAATATTGATAAAACAAAAAATAATTCACTATTAATTTTTTATCCCTTTAAAATACATAGAAATGTCTAAATGTGGTGGTTCAATATACTTTTTTCTCTTTCAATGATTATTTATATTTTAGACACTTCTATAAAATGTAAATGTAATATAAAATTTCAAGTAATTTTAAATATAAAATAATTTTAAAATATTAAAAAATATACCTCATATTTTAACAGGAAAATAAGGCTAGATGGCGAGTGAAAAAAAAATCAGACTCTATATAAGAGTTAGAACCTCCTCGGTAAGAAATAGAACTAGCGTAGCTGGACTAATAACATCATTTATCATCACTCTTACATGAATTATATGGATTATAATATGATGTTTATAGTCCCACAAATTATGTATGGTTTCATATTCTAAAATATGTTAATGGGTATCATCAACAAAGAACTCATAATAAGTAGTCAGATATGATAATGTTTTTAGATAAGTTGGATATAAAGGATGCATAAGTATCATCTGTCTCTACATATCTATAGATAATAGACTATATAGATGATATAATTCATTCATTTTCTTGTGTATTAGTCTCTAAAATAGTACCCCTCAAGGAATCTATTTCACCTATTTTTTCCCACTCAATGCAGTACTAGGATACCCAAAAACATTATTGATACTAACACCCACTTCATACACTCTTATGGGTCCTGGATATTATAAATTTTCTAAATAAGTCAACAGAATTTCATTTCTATGATATGGGGTGAATTTCCACTCCATCACTTTCACCTAAATGGAATCCTAAAATAAAATAAGTAAATATAATTATAATGAGATGAAATTATAATAATATATTTAAAATAAATAATAATTAATTTGTTATGATTTTATAGGTTGCATCCTTTAATGGATCAGAAAAATACTTTCCAATTTTTTCATTATTTCCATTTTCCATTTTTCATGGTGAGTAGGGGGAGAGGGAGTACAAAATTTAATTTCTTTTGGAGCCACTAATTAATTTATCTTTTATCAAATCAAATTTTTTAGACATCAATTGACCATGCAATAAAGTATTCCCTCTATGTGGAAAAGTATGAGGGTGTCCGTTCAATGACGTAATTTCCTTGTGATATCTTATATATTCATGTTATATAATAGTAAATTAAATATTAATTAATTAATATAAAAAAAATATAAAAACAATTTTATAAAAAAATTCTATAATATAAATGTTTCCTCTCATTGACTCAGTAAAAACTTCTTCTATGTATCTATATCCAAAAACCCACATTCAATCCATGGATTGTCATTAATTTTATTCCTTAAAATATAATTTGAAGGAATATTTTTTTATAAATTAATCCATATAATTGTCATAAAAGTCATAAAACTATTCCTAATCACTTTCATATCAAAACATTCCGGTGTCATTTGAAATTCAATAGATAAAATATTGGTTATATAAAATATATAATATTTGAACAACTAGAAAATATCAATTGATATATTTTACAATTACATACTCTAATAGATAATATGTATTAACTAGTTTAACTCTTATCAATTCAAGATATAAGATACTAACCTTAACAAAACTACTCATTGTCATGAAACTCCCAAAGTTATTCTCATTTGGGCCTATTGGGTTATTGGTATCATTGAATTCAATTTGTATCCTTTTATCCTTATGATGGGAAAGTTAATGTGTTAGTGAACATGTGATCTTTCATTTACTAACTTTGGTTATTTTTTCCTTGGAGAAAAAGAAGACTATACTGTAGTAAGATAACCTATATTAAGGAAAATAATTTTAATGAACATAAGATAAATTTCATGAATTAATTTAATTATCATAAGTATATTTAAATAATGTGACACTCATACAACTTAGTGGATGTTTCTCTTCCTCTATTTCCATCAATTATACAGTTATGTGCTAATTTTAAAAAAAATATACCAATACTTTAATATAATTAAATATTTTTTATAAGTAAATATTTGAATGTTCATTATATAAATAAAATTATAAATATTTCTTATCAAATAATGTTTTAAAAAATTCATATACAAAAAATTATTAATATAAGGAAATAGACATTGAAAAACACTGATTTTTGGTTTCATAAAAAAATAATTATGCACTTTTATTTGAAAAATATATATAATATATATAATTGATCAATATATAACTAAATAAATATTCAAATTGAAATAATAAACTATTAATAAACTTATAATATTTACTGAAAAAATTTGTAAAAAATTCATATTTACCTCATTAATTACGAGATTAACGGAGTGATTTCCCATATACCTTTTAAGTGGTCATTTTATATAGCATGAAACATTTCATCATCACAGTTGTCGTTATCCTTAAGTAATTGTGTAATAGATAAACGAATCTTATGTACAAATACAGACTCATAAATATCTTCATTCCCCAAATAATTTTTTTACCTTGAAAAACAACATACCACTGTTCATTAATAGATTAATAACATAATATATTTTCTTTACAAGTATCCGCATGATCATATATTCCTATTTAAAATTATATTTTCAAATAAATAAATGTAAATCCAAAATAATCATTTATCTGACTACATTTACTATTAACTCTTTTACACTTAATCACAGGTACTCAAATTTAATGTAATCCATTTACCATATATCATCAAAAAAATTAAAATATTCTATTGATTTATAAATTTTTATTTTATCTTTTTCACTTGAAATATTAAATGCTTAAATGGTAAGAATTTATCTATTATTTTAAATGGTACTCTTGTTATCTTTTATATATAAAATGTATAATCCTTAATTTCCAAACTAAACCATAACAATTTCAATTTTTCTGATGTAGATGAATCAGTATTTACATTCTATTTAATCTATGAAACAATTTTTTTTCATGATCATTCATCAAAAAAATTTAATTTCATTTTAATATTGATCCTTTAGCCTAGAAATATGTGATGATATATGTTATTAACCCTCACATATGTTATTTTAAATATATAAACATGTTTTAATTATTTCTTAACATGTAATTACCTTTTCTTTTATGTTATAAATCCCCTTGCCTTCTCTATTAACTGATAGATAGAAATGTGTATTAATACTAACAAGCTCCACTTCATACAAGTAGTTATGAAAAAAAAACCTAATCATATATGTATTTTAGAATAATAGAGGCATCTAGTTGATATTGTTTTTAATGTATTCAGTTATAATTTTCATATATTGTTCTAAATGATACATCCAGTGTAAATATATAGGTACACATAACCTTATCTCTCACACCAAATAGAACATTTGATGTACCATTATATTAGTAAAATATGGTTTAAAATACATCATTAGACAGTAAATTATAAGGAAATATACATTTTCTAATGTATATTAAAAATTAAGATCAAAAATTTTGCTAAAAATTGAATAGAAAAAGAAACAAAACATGATGATATACTTTTTGATAGGAATTTAAAATATGCCCAAAATTTCAACCAATAATATTTTTAATATGAATACATGGAATTAATGAGGATTAATTACAATTAATTTAAAATACTTTTATGGAACTAATGTTTTTTCATTTGAAAAATTCCCAATATGTAATTTAATAAAAAGTTAATATGAACAAAGAATATTATTTTTCACCCTTGGATAATGTTTAATAATGTAGAGTTTAGTGTGTTCTTTTTCATTTTTAATGTTATCTAAATCTATATATATATCCATATATATTAATAATATTATTTTAGGTAATCCATGTTTAATCATTCATTTTATATTTAAGAAGGTTATGATCATACTTTCTTATTTTTTTTAAACATTCATAACTTCAATGTTTTTTTCCTCTAAAAATATCTAATAATGTAGATTGAAGATGATGAATTATTTTTTCCATTTAGTTTTTTTGAGGAACCTCAGTTTGTTATCTTTCCAAATATAACAATTATGCTTTTCACCTTGTTATAATATCCATTGGTCAACTAAGGCTATGGGGGAAATAACACTTATGTAGACCATTAAATATTTTTTTAATCTTCAATAAGGGTGATTTATTCAAAAAAATCTATTATGAACCATTCCTATCTATCTTCCATTTTTCATTTGATGATATGAGGTATCTTCTTCACAAATTAGAAAATCTTTAGGACCCTTGACACTCAATCTAGATAAATTTGCATATATATAAAATTCATTTATTGTGAAAATTAGCATATAATGGAGTATTAAATAATTATTATCTTATGAATCAAACACTTTAACACCTTCCACACAAAAAAATTTAAAATTATCAATAAAATTTAAAAAATAAGCATAAATATCATTTCAAGACTATTATAGTTCAGGAATCCTAAATCCCATCATAACATATTTTCACTTCACACTTGTCAGTGGGGAGATATTATAAACTACAAAAATAACATATCATTAACTATATGGGATATTAAAGCTCTAATATGGATTTATTAAATTTGTGCACACTATCATTCTCTCATTTCTAACTTCATTTCCAAAATTATGAAATTTTTTATCAAATCAATGTTATTATGGCAAATCATCTTGGTGGCATTGGTTTCCATCATATATTCTCTCATATTCATGTCATCGTACCCTTTTTACATCATTTGAATTGTAGAAGAAATGGTTCAAATGGGTATTTATTAAAAGATACCAAATTTACATAGCATTAGGTTTAGTACTTTTTCGGGGGAGAGATCATAACGATATGTTCTATCCATTTTATATCACGGTGTCCCTTATTTAATAAATTCTTAAAAACCATAATATTCCATCATATACATTAGATAATAATTAGTTTAATAATTTATTTCTTATATCCATTCCCCATTTGACATAATATTTTTTTAGCATCATAATTGGAATTACAAAGGTTATTTACTACTGAAAGTATTTATTTCAAAAGTTTAAACAATTTATTGAAACATTTTTTGACCGAGAAATTTTTTTATTGTTTACCAATATTGACACAAGTGATAACATTGTAAATTTTGTAAAACATGGGAATAATTATTTTTCAAAATATAAATAGAATCATTCAATACTCAAGGTTTTTTTAGTGGTTTCAAATGATGTATTATTAATTAATTTATCCAGGTGTTCCACTGTCTCGTATTGAAAATTTTCATCAACATTACATCCTGAATTATATGTTATTTACCAATGTCATTTCTAACATCTATAACTAAGATTAAAATAATAGAAAACCAAATTGTATTTTATTTCTCTGGACCTTAATTTTCCACTACTCAAAGACTTCATGCATAGATAGTCAAAAAAGTCTCCATTTTTTATATTTTTTTTATAAAATTTGAAGAAATTTTTAACCTGTTTCCCCTATTCATAACATGTTCTTCATTCACTTATACAATTATGATCCCATAATCTCCTAAAAAATAATATTAATTAACAATGTATTTAAACATATAGACATGTAAATATATAAGCATATATATATATATATAATGTAAATTTAAACAAATATATATAAAACAACATAACCATATAAATTTAAAACATAAAAATATATCAATATAAATGTATAAAAAATAAAATTAAAAAATATACACACATAAACAAAAAAAATACAAAAAAATACATTTAAAACATTTTATCATATAAAATTCAAACACACAAACTGCTAAACGTAACATATAAATATAAATTTATACCATATAGGTTTAAAAAATATAAACATATAAATTTAAAACATATAATATATATATATATATATATAAACTCACACCAAATAAAACATACATATAAATATATGTAATTTGTTTATATAATATAAACATAAAAATACATAAACACATATAAATATACATTTAAAAACCTAGAAATATTTGGATATATTTATATGTGTGTGTAAATATGTACATACTTATAAAAATATTTGAATATTTATATGTATTTAAATATATTTATAAAATTATAAACATATATATAATCATATAAACATGTAATCAAATATATATATATTTAAACATATAAAATTATAAATATATATTGAAATAATAGATTCTACACTGAAAATAAAAACAACATTATATAAATCCAAATATAACATTGAATATAATACATTTTGAAACCTGTAAATTGACTAATTTTACAACGTATTTAAACATTGAATATAATAGAAAATCAAAAAAACAAAAAAAACGATAAATTAAATCATTATAATTATAAATTATAATAAAAAATAATTATAATTCTAATAAGAAATATACAAACTACTCAAAAAACATCACTTAAATTCTTATAATTCAACTTTTCACTAAAAAGTCAATAATAAGATGAATAGTAAATAATAAAATTAATTTTTAATGAAATTAAGTGTACTAAATTAAATCTCTATTCAAAATTATTTAATTTATTAAAAGAAATAATTATATACCCATAATAATTTGGGATCCAGTCAGACCCATGAGAAATGGAAGAAGAATGGTGGATGGTCGAAGATGAAGATTAGTGGTGGTTTTAGGCAGCCCTTTAATTATATTTATAGAACCTCCACCTTCATTTTAAAGAGTTGAAGGTGTTGTTAGGTTTTTTGGTTGGACAACCCGACTAACCATTGAGTGCAGTAGGAGAGTGGTTGTGAAGGGAAGTAATTTTCTTATAAATGGTGTGCTTTCATGATGGTTTCAACATCAAATTCAGTATCATTCACCAGCAATATTTGAGTTATCATTTTTTATGTTTATTTCACTAATTATTCAAGATATGTATTACTAGGTATTTTCTCCTTTTAATAGTTACAGATTGTTTTTTCACACATATACCTATAGTGATCCTTCAATTTTCTTATGGGGTTTTACCCCTTTCATTTTTGGGGGTTTTCCACATTACATATTATGTCATTTTATTTCATTATTTTTTCACATTATTATATCTCCCTATTATTGTCGCATTGGTGGGTCAATAATTTTTCGTTCCAAAAAAGTGGTATCAGAGTAATATTTTGGATAAATTTTCTTCACCTTTATGGGTGTAAATATTCCCATAAATTTTATTATTTTCCATTATTATGGTGTTTGTTGATCCTTCACCTTAGAAAAAAATTATTGAGACTATTAAATTCACCTTTTTTAAATAGTGGATGTTATTAACTAATTGAATGTGTATATGGCTGTGAAATTTGAAAATGGAAAATTTTATGATAATAATTTTTTATTATGAAAAATGAATATGTATGCATCACTACAGAAGAAGAATTGACTAATAATAATTAATGAAAGACCAGTGTCTGTGATGAATGATAAATGGAATGAAATGGATGTGAAATAAATTTCCAACATCTATTTGGCTCTGGTAGATGGGTACCTATCAAACTCTTCCTAGAAAATGATGGTAAAGAAAACATGTGATACTATGATGATGATATATGAGTCCAAGTCAGTTCAAAAAATAAATCCTAAAGATAACATTATAAACTCTTCAAATGGTGGAGTCGTCATTTTTAAAGAACCAAATCAACACCCCCAATATTATATTAGGTCATCTCATGGCATTCAGATATAAAATTGTGGATACAAAATGTGTGGATATTAAGCTCTAGAGTTTACTCAATTATTTTGATCAACTCATTATCATCCTCACAAATAATATCCCGATGGGTATGTTTCTCTTCAATGAGGATAAATCTATTGATATTAAAGAATAATGTTTGTTCAAGAAGATGGAGGAAAGGCAGAAAAAATCTCACCAAGCAGAGGCTCTATCAAAATAGAGAGGAAGGATGGTGTATTGTGCTTCAAATGGGATCCAAAATCATAGAGGTTTCAAAACAAAGATTAAGAAGAATAATTTCACATGTTACAATTATTGAATGAAGGTGAATATAAGTAAACAAAAATTAGAATAACAATAGTAGTAAAAATACCTCAAAGATAAATGTGGTGAGTACATTTGGGAATAGATATATACTAGTTTTTGAAACAGTGATGACTACTCAAAGAAGGAAACATCTCAATGAATCGTGGATAATATATTTAAGAGAAACCTTGCATATGACTAGTGAATATAAATATTTTGATCAATATAAAACTAACATACAAGTACTTTTATACACAAGGAATCATAAGACCTTTATGATCATTGGAGTCATTACTATCAAACTAAAGACTCATGAGGGTGTTTTTTTAACCCTCAATTGAGTATTCCATGTGAAGGGCCTGAAGAATAATATATTGCCTTTGGGTAAATTTGATGATATCTGATGCTATAATCGCACTGAGAAAGGAGTAATGTGAATTTTTAAGGGCGAATTTTTGTTTATGAAGGTTTAGAATATCTTAAAAAAATTATGTGATTGTAGGTGAAAAGTATAAGGAGGTAGAGATAGTTTTTGCATCAACTACCTTAACAGAAGTTTTAATTACATTATTGAATCAGCATATTTCCCATATATCTGAATAAGTCCTAAATATTCTTTTTGATCCAAAAAAAATTCCTAGTCTTACAAAGGTATCCATACCCTTTTGTGAGTATCATGTTTTGAGAAAGAGACAATAGTTGAAGTTTGGTACATCAATAGTGAGAAGAAGGTAGATATTAGAGTTGAACCATTTCAATGTTTGGAAATCACATGTTATATCTCTTGGAGGAGAAATGTACATTATATCATAAATTTATAATTATTCGAAGAGATATTGACTGTATCCAATTAAGGTTAAAATAGATGTTTTTTATGTATTTGAACGAGAGCAATTTTCCATCCTATTTATCGTAGGATATGTGTTGACATGGATGTGTTGAAGGCCCCTTTTTATTTTTTCTATATTATGATCGGTGATCAATACATGTGTAAATAGAGAGTTTTTTATGAGGATTGTACGGACTTTTGTTCTTCCTATAAGAGGCTTGGGCATGTCTCGGAGGTGTTCTGGCAGGGGTCTTCATCGAGGGCGGGTAAGAGAGCTATATTTTTACCAAGGGAAGCTTGGCGCAAGGGTTGGAAGGTTGTGAATCAGATAGTGGACAATGACAAAGTAAAGGAACCAGTGGTTAGTGAAGTTTCAAACTCCAGACAGAAGGCCTTGGGTGTTGATAATAGAGTTGGGGGACCTCTGTCACGACGGTTGACTGTGGAGGAATTTCATACAAGAGAGGCAGTGGTATGCAATGATGTGGGGATGGATAACCTCAACACCGGAGCGGTGGATCAACGGATTAATCCAAAGGTGTCAGATGTATTCAACCGGATGATAAGGGATCTCGAGGGCCCTCTAATATGTAGGGTGCAGGATGAAGCTGGGAATGACCAGAAGGTGGAGGATCAGGCCGAAAATGAGGACCATCCCTTGGATAATTCATTGGGTAGTGAGGAAGTGGTTTTGGCTGGTTTGGTTGCTGATAAAGAATGGATGATCAGTGCTGATAATAGTAAGGGGAGGCTAGAGTTTGTTCGGGATGCTGGTTGTACAACTCGAGGTGGGCAGTTGGGGTATCCTGGTTCGCTGAAGATGATGGTTCCCCTCTTCAACATGTTTTAAGGCCTCCCAAAGGCTGATTTAAGTTTGGATTAAACTATTCTATGTGAGAGATGTCCGGGTCAATGTGCTAGCTACCAGAGTTCTTGAACGCGCTCACTCGGCAGATGAGAACTCAAGTTTTGAATGTGATTGGAACTCGAGGAGAAGGAAGGGGAGGAAGGATTACTACATGCAACCTCCTCCTATGGAGACCCACTCAGCATCAAAATTGAGCCATAAGAAGACGGAAACAGTGACTATGGGACACCAGGGGCTTGAGTTTCAGGATGAACCTCCCCTGGTACTGCTGTTAAGCTCCAAAGACCAAGTTATTGAACAGACTTTATTGCTCAATGCAAACGAGAATGAGGTGGCTAAAATGATGGGGTGGCCTATTGATGTGTCTCTAAATGAGGAGAAATTTTCATGGATTGACAAACAAGACTCAATTTTTGTTGGAGGTTTCAATCAAGGCAAGATCAGTGTCGAGGAGTACATTTAGTCTTGGGATCAGCTGGCTTTAGCTTTTGAGAAGCGGATTTTAGAAGGAGCTGATTTACAGAGATAATCCTTATCATGGAATTCATTTAGGGAAGATGATTCAGGAAACATCAAGTTTTTATTTAAAACATCATTTTAAGTTTTTTCTTCAGTTGGTTGTCTTAAGTCTTTCTTCTTGGACCGGCTTTGAAAGAGGATCGGAGCATGAAGTCTTCATCGGTACAGGACTTTTGGATTGGAATGTTGAGAGGGTATGGAGTTTCCATCGGTTCTGTGCCCATGCATCTCTACAAAAGACTGTTTTCTAAGGGGTCCTACATCGATGAAGGCTTCTCATCATGGCACAGCTGCTTGGGTGGGGCCGACAGGTAGGTTTCTTTGGGTGATCTAGTTTTTCTGTTAACTTTTGTGGTTTCTCACTTTTTCCTCAAAAGATTTTTATTAATAAAAAATGTAATTCTAAGTAAGTAAATTTTTATTGATAAACTCATGGTAAATGAGAATACATAAACTGAACTACTGTATGTTGAGGAAAAATCTAAGGAAGAATCAATTTCCTATAATGAATTACTATAGAATAATGATCAAGTATCGGTTGATTTGAGATCACAATAGTCAAATCAGGATAAAAGAGATCTACTATGGAACTTAGATTATGTCACCATGATAAATATTGAATATTTTTTTGCATAAGGATGGAAAACCATATTATTTTCTGGAGGAAACCCAGTGTATACATTTATCCTCATGTATGGTGTCAATGCAGGAGGAACTTGTAGCCTTGTACAACAAAAAGACTAGTGATATTTTCCAATAACCTCATGGAATGAAAGCTATTGGAAAAAATAGGTCTCCAATATCAATACAGATGTGAAGGACCAATTTGAAAGATATCATGAAATATTGGTCGTCAAAGGATATACTTAGAAGGAAGGTATTCATTTAAATAAAATATTTTATCTTGTTGATTGAATGATGAATGTTTGGATAGTTCTGGAAATGTGTTTAATACACAATTTGAATATATAATAGCTAAATGTGAAGATTTATATTCATCATGTTGATCTTGTTGGATAAATATATATTCACTATCCAAAAGGTTTTGTAAAAGAAATAAAAGATAACATGGTTTATAGGTTGAATAAATCATTGTATCTTCTCAAGCAGGCATTGAGGTGTTGGTACAAAAGATTAAATTCATATATCATGATCCTTGGGTACAACAGACATTATTTATATCCTTCTAATTATTTTAGGGGTTTAGATGGTAATTATTTCATAATTATTTTTTTCTATGGGGACGAAATTTTGGTTGTAGGCTCTAATAATGATCATATTTAGGAGATGAAGGAAAAATTGGCAAGAAAATTTGATATTAAGGTCTTGGGACTAGAAAACAAGATTCTTGGGATGAATATTTACCAAGACATAAATAATGGGAAGATTTAAATATAACAGAATAATTACTTGATTAAATTATAGAAACACTTCAACATTATAGATCATAAGCTAGTGTCTACCCCACTTCCTATTAATTTCAATTTATTCAATATGATGAGTCCTTTTAGGGAAGTATAGAGGATAGGGATTTCTTGAGTATGGTATGCGTCAATAGTGGGGAGTTTGATATTCATTATGATTTGTACTATACTAAAATTGAACATGTAGTTTGAGCAGTTAGTTGGTACATGGTGAATCCTGGATAGAAGTATTGGAACATAGTGAAGTGGATCCTAAAATACATCAAGGAGACCTCATATGTATAACTATATTATGGAGGTCTTTATTTTTCCATCATATGATATGTTGATTCAAATTTTCAATGTAGTTTTAACCAAAGAAAATACACTAATAGCATTGTGTTTACTATTACAACAGGATTTGTGAGATGGATTTCAAAGTTATAGTATGTTGTGGTCTAATCAATGAAGAAGGATGACTACATGGAAACTACACAAAATTTTAAAGATGTAATTTGGATGAGACAGTTATTGGATGATCTTGGGAATAGAAAAAATCATATTTTAATGTTTTGGGATAGTCCGAGATCCAGTAATATTTCTTGAAATTGAAATTTTCATTCGAGGATGAAGAATATTGGGTTATAATATCCAGTTTTCTGAGACGTGGTAGAGGAAGCAAGTGTGGACATGCCAAAAATTTATTCAAAATAAAATATTGCATATTTTTTGATGAATACGATTGACTCTGATAAATTCATATGGTGTTTATCCTCAAGTGTCCTTGAAGAGACGTGAGCAATATGATTTGGTAGATAAAAAGGATGTATGGATATATTATTGGTTCTTAATCAATCTCTAAGTGGTAGATGTATTGATGACCCTCTATTTCTATGGATGTCACCTCCGGCCTTCTTAATAAAGATGGGAATGGGTTTATAGGTTTAGGGGGTGGTCAACCCCATCAAACATTGAGAGTAGGAAGATATGGGATGGGTAGGGTTTCTAGTATCCTATAAAGGGGGAGATACCCTCATGTTTTCTACATCATCTTCATAATCATTCCACTTAATATTTGTGTGGTATTTTGTGAGGTTTATTTATCCAATTATTTAATAGATATATTACAAGTTATTTCATCCTTATAGTAGTGATAGAGTATTTGTACCCACATTTACCCTTATTGATTCTTCTATTTTCCTATGGGTTTTTACCCATTTCATTTTGGGTGTTATTTCACATTACATCTGGTGTCATTTTTTTCTGCTTTTTTCACTTTTTTTATCTAATAATTATAACTACACCAGTTCATCATTCATTTTCAGTCCCAATATTTTTTGTAAAGAAAGAGGGAATATGAAACATAAATCACCTAAAACATATCCTAAACCCCACCACACACTTCCTTGAACATTCAAAATATAAAACTAATAAAGACATGTCACAAGATCATCTCAACTCATCAAGATGATCTTAATGGTAACGATTTGTACCCCAGGTCATCATACATACTTCAATCCTTTATCTTCCATCACATACACACCAAATTCATTAATATATGTTCATGACCTCCATGTACCTTGGAAAAATTTAGGAATAATGGAGAAACCAATTTGCAGTTGTGGGATTCATCTAACATACTTTTGGATCACATGAAATAGAGGCATAATATATTTTGGGTATTTTTTAACACATCATATAGTTCAAAAAAGGTAATAAGGGGTTCACAAGTATTAGTTAGAGGCTATTAGGATAAGAGAATGGATGTAAAAGATTCATTTTATATAGATAAATCATTGAAATATGACCCTTTATGTATGATCAAGTTCAAAATTTAGAGGTATTGGGAATTCCTATAATTTAAAGGATCTGGAGGGTTTATCCCCTATTGATTTTTTAGGCTTTCTTGTTTTTTAAATTTTTTTCTCTTGATGGAGTGTAATTTTTTCCCATTTTATTTTTATTTATTAGTCTTACAGTGGGTTTGAGATACACTTCCCCCACTACCTACATGAAATAGATTTTTTTAAAACCAAAATAAAATTTCATGGTCTCTCTCAAATTTACCCATGTTTTTAGGGTTAACTGGTCTCTTGTAGTATATCTTGGGTGGTCAAATCCTCAGAGACCTAAAAGAAACCTATAAACACATACATTCTATGGACTATTTCTGGATATGAAGTTTCCATGATTGTGTTGATTTTAAAAGGGTTTAAAATAGCACTAAAAGTTCTATGTGAATTCAATTTATGATAAATGGTTGATCCTAGGTTATTACAAGGTATATATTTGATGAAATTGCATTTTAACGATTTATATTTCATAAATTTTAGATGGGTTCATTCAATAATATCAACAAACTTCATCACATACTAGTTTAATACCAATACACCAAAATACTAATCACATATACACTTTGAGGATAATACCTATGAGCACTCCAAGGTAAAGGATCATATTAGCACTTGAAGTGTGTGGCCTTAAATTTCACCAAAGGCGAAGAATTTTTAAAATCATCAAATAAATATTTCAATTAAAAGAAGTTATTAAACATTAATAGACTTATAAATAACATCCAACATATCCCCTTGCTACTCCCTGGGATCAACCCATAAAAGTTTTATCCCTCAATTGATGCTATTCTATCAACATAAGCGGTAAGTAGACTCATGGGTGAAGAATTTAGGAAGATAAAAACAATAAAACAAAACAATCACTCCACCGTTGTGTGAATAATTTCACAAGGATTGGTGTGAATAAATTCACGCCTTGAGAAAATGGTATAAACATGATCAAAATTAGAACCGAATAATAAGATAATAATAACATTTATTAATAATCTAAGATGAATTGAATAACATACATGAGGAAGAAATTGAATTACTATCACAAAGTGGTAGCATAACAATAAAATTAAACCAAGAACTAAATATGATCAACTACTTCTCCACCAGTACCTTAAATAGGAATTTTTTAATTCTTGGATTGATCATCCAATAGTGGAAGTCACCAAAAATAATGGTGGTGGGCCTAGGTTGGTGGAATGTTAAGGGAGAGTGGACTATGCAACCCTTGAGAAACAATCGGATCCGACTGGAATCCACTAAATAGAGGAGCCTAAATGAACATCTAGATGGACTATTTTTGGTGGAAAATAGAAGAAAAAATGATTTCCCAATATTGTATGTAAAATTCCATCCCAAATTTCTATTTTTGATACGAGATATGTGTGAAATGGTGGGTTTTTTTCTAGCCCACAAAATCTGGTCCAGAATTTTATCTCCAACTTGGGACACATGGTAATCACTTTGACACTCTAAATTAGATCTTTTAACTATTTAATGAAATGATCCCCATGATTTAGTCTATCGGAAAATAAAATTTAAAATTCATTTGGATTGGATATTGTCTTATACAGTAATTTGAATGGGCTAATGTCTAATTAACATTGCCCAGAATTTTGTTGGTTCAAGGCCCACTTTGGTGGTCTTCCAATGTGAATAATCAAGTTCTAAAAAACTATTAATTGTTCCCAATTGGATGAAAAACATGAAAATAAAATTTGAATGTAAAATAGTGACCATTAATTGATTTTGGAGGTGTTCAAATATGTTCTATCTAATAGTGCAGATTAACAAAGAATGACAATCATAATGTGAAATAGTATTCAATTATAAAATTCACTAAAAACGGTGTTTATGAATAATTAATCACATTAATATTTTAATATTAAAAATGACTATTATCCACTTTCTGTGGATAATAATATCAATCATTGATGTATGACTTCTTACCTCTAATTATCTTCTTTATTTATTCTTGATTTATGTAGTGTATATTTATGGGGATAAATGATGTGGGATAAAACTTTGTTTCCATGTATTTTCATAATAAGTGAGTGATGTTAGAGAAAATGGGGTAGGATTAGACTCTATATTGTCATTTTTTACCCCCAATTTCTCTCCCTTTTTTAACAATTTGTAACCCATCATTTGACACAATTATAAATATAGTTTATTAAAGTGCGTGAAGTAATAGTATAACATGTACATTATGAATACCTGAGGTTATGTGTGGGTATGGGCTTATATATGAAAGTCTGGTATCCATTTCATCAAAAAAGGGGGTTGCTAAAGGAATGGAATGTAAGTTTTCTGTTAAGTAAGGTTAGAGAGATATCATTTTATGAGAATAATGCTTTTGTTAATTGGTAGTCTCCACATTTCAACCATTTTCTTTAATTTTATTAATTATTACAGCTTCATTTCAAGATATTATTTCATTTAAAAAAAATATTACAATGTATATATATTTATTTTTAATTTCTTTTATTATTATAAAAAAATTAAAAGGTGGAATGAAGAAACATTAGTGAAAGTGGGATTCCTTGGGATACAACCTTAGGTATTTCACTGCAATTCTTTTACTTGTGTTTGAAAATGATAAGTTAAAGATCCCATTATATTCCAAATCATAGAGCTAGATACAAGAAATAATTCCATTATTATTGAAATCATAGGATAGAAAAACACATTCCGGATATCATCATATCCAAATAAAAAGATTATCCCGCATAACAACCAAATACACAGTTATACCTTATCATAACTCAAGGATTATTTTACATCATAAAAAACTCATGTATACAACATAAAATATCTCAATCCATTTCCTAATAAACAATTAAACATATATCACTATAAAAAACTTGAATATATCACAAATCCATGTAATCACTATTATAATCCCAACATATTTTTCAATGTTAAATCAAACTATTCATCATCGTATAATTATAGCATAGAAACTACATCATCCCACAATGACAGTACCAGTAATGTTCTCATTCATCAATTTCAAATAAGAATGGATTATTTATAACCATTTTAACTTTAATACTATTTATAAATTTTGTTAGCAAGCATAGTCCCCTTTTTTAATTATCATGAAAGTAATTTCACATTAATTTCATTAAAAACAATGAAATAAAAAAATATTCATTTTTTCTACATAATGACATTAGAAAAATTCCTATCATTTACTAAAAAATTCACAACTTTTGAAAATAAATCAATTGTATCTTTTAATCCACCAAAATTCACTAAAAATAATTTCAAAACTATATTTTTTATTATTTTCACCCATAATTGTGCATCCATAACTTTGCCATAAAATATTTGGGTAATGTGAAGACCATTAAAACAATTTTATTTTATTTACATAGAGAACATGGAAGTAGAATACATGAATGATTGGGTTTTGTTTTAAGGGGATTTACATTGGGCGCTTGTGGCACTAATCATAGAATTTCATTCTAAGAGTTTTAAAATTGCCTTTTCAAAAAAAACATATGGTCAACAAACTAGCCATCCAGGACATAGCATGAGAATAGGTCCATGTGGGGATGTGGTCAACCACACCCAATGATATGTAGCTTGAAATCTAGTGAACCGCATGAAGTATAGGGACCGTATAAAGTGAACAAGCCCATGTATAGGGCCCATCATTCCTGAGGTCGAATTCGTACATTGTGTGGGTGCAAATCCTCTAGGTTCGATGTCTGATTTGAGGTATTGCAGGCGGTATGAGTGTTGACCCTATTTTCAGCTCGATGAAGCAACATTCACATATTTTCTTATATACTGAAGGGAGGAACTTCAAAGTCATTGATCTAGGAAGATGATTTTACAAGTATTGTTCATGTGAATCAAATCTTGGCCATCTAATCATGCCTTCTGTTGATATCAATAATTTAATTGTGCCTCCCGCTGATCTAAAATGTCTGATTCAGTCACGTTGTTCTCGAGTTCAAATTTGAGCTGATTATGTACCTGAAAAATTATGAAATCATCCAGACCGTCATGGTTCAATACATCATCTTCAACCTCCTAACACCCATGTTCAATGTCTCATGGAATACCCAACACCCACTAGAAATCACCACTATATCTCTTATCCCATATCGATATCCACCATGTCTAAGAGAACCACCACGAACCCTCATGAGAGACCAATCAAGAAACCCAATGTAATGACATGAGATCTCCATCCTATACATAAATTGGTTTTAGGATCATCCTTTGAACATGTGATCTAAGATGAGATATTTATTGGATTCATCAAGAATGATTTATGATAGAGAGCCATTCTGCCTTCTGAATCATTTTTATCCTAAATTAATTCAGATTTTTCAGATCGTGGGGTGCCAAAAAATGAAGAAGATGCATCACGTGATCAAATGAAATGAACATGTGATGAAGAAAAACCTACCTTTGTTGGTGTGGTAGGATATTTGGTCATGCCTCACCGATAAATACAATTATCCCCTCAAAAATGAAACATACAAGGTAGAGGAGAAGGATATATTGAGATGAATAACAAAAATTAGTGGGGATCGACCACCACCTTTGGAGATGATTTTCATGTAACCGCAGGATCCACCATGAGTTATATCACAAGACTTATTCCCATGATTACTCTAAGAGTACACAAACTTATGAAGAGTTAAACATCATTAGAATGTCCCTTTTATGTGAAATATTCTATAAAATGATTGTGGTCATACACATCATCATATTGACACTTATTGGAATGCATGTGAACTCACAAGCAAGCCCCCCACTTTATCAGGAAGACCATGGGAGGTGTAACCACAACAAGGACCCTCAACCATTCACCCATCCTTGCGAACTATCACATATCCCTCTTATGTGTTTATAGATCCTCTTGTATGATCCTTTAAAAGTCATTGATAGATCCCAAGTGGAGGTGTCATTACTTCATTCGACATGTATCTAATGTAGAATTCATAACTGGTCCCAAAAATTCAATAACTACAGAGATGTAGTGTACTGGTAGTATGGGTTCTAGTCCCATGGATACTATCATATGATTTTTGGGAGATCTGATTCCTTAACATGTAAGGTATCCCTTTCTAGAATTCTTTTTTAGTTGCTTAATCTATGTTCTATTTTGGGATGACATTAAATGATAAACAAGGGGTTGAGATCAAGTAGAGTGTTTGAGTGAAGGATTTCCTTTAATTCTAACCTTGTAAAGATCTTATGTCTTAGTTTGCAAGGAAAACATAGATCACTAGTTGACTTTGGTATTAGCCTCCTTGTTCAGCCTAGGATGTACCTATTCTATGATCGAGAGATAGAGTTAGCCTAGGTGCATTAAGTTTGTCTTCTTAGGAAAGAATGTTTCCTAAGCTAGTGGTCATATCTTAGTCAACTCCAATTAGGATAGGATAATTTATTTGACTATCTTGTGGTCAGGAACATTCGCACAAATGGGAAATACGGTTGGTTCATATCCTACTTACTAATTCAATTAGGCTTTCCATGTATTGACTTAAATGTGTATTTAATTATGTCGATACATCTCTTGATCCCTACCCCTAATAAATTTAGCTACTGATGGTGGGGTATGATGTATATAAACATATGAAAGATGTCATGATGGATGTATCGATTTACATTAATGGAATTGGGATCATGCAAGGGTTTGGGGTAGTGGTAACTTAAATAAATGTGTACTAAGTAAATGAACATTAAGAACAAAAGAGTTACTTGAGGAATATAAATGGAAATTGAATCTAAATGTGAAGTGGGGGAATTTTATGCATTGAATAATGAAATATATACATATCATGGATTAAAAAAAATTCTCAAATACTAATAGTTTGAGAGTTTGAGAGGGGGATGGGAGAAAATTTTAACAAAGGAAATGAAAGGGAGAAGAGAAGTATGTTTGGAATATCTCAAATTCTCTACAGCTCCACTAATTATATGGGCATATTTTATCATGATGTATACCATTGGTATATGTTTTGTAGCCTTGATCTATATTATTTTCCCTTAGATCTCAATCATGGTATGTGGGTCGCAGAGATTTATGAGGTTTGACTACGTACACGACGTGTACTAGTTTTTCACATTGTGTAATCTACATCTAGCTGGATTTTGCGTTGAATCCTTGTATATTGCTTAATAATTGGTTTTACTATCATCATGACATGGCTGGTATAGACACAACGTAATGCATATTTTTACTTCAGGCTTCATAGCGTGGTCATGGATTAGACACACAACTTGAGGTTTGTTGTGATCCATCAGTTCACGACATGTACTAGTGCATCATGACATGTACTAGGCCACTTTTTTACTTTTTCTACTTATCTTCCCTGGAAACCTATGAATAATTTATTCTTAAAAAATTATACACATTCATAATTCATTATTATGTAATTTAATGTAAAAGTATCATCAATTGATAACAAAATCTAAAAATAAATCAGGCCTATCAAATCCCCCCACAATGGAAAACTTCCTTGTCCTCAAGAAAGAATGCCTCAACAAATATTTCTCTAATGATAATAAATTTTTAGAGAAATAAATATTCCATATATACATGAAATTAAAATTAGGTTTATATAGATAAATTTCAATTTACAGAATGAAACCTATATAGAAAGTTAGTCATGTCTCAAAATCTAGTTTCCAAAATAAATTCTACTCTTATGATCATAACCTCTTAGCTATTACTTAAGATATATGCCTAATTTTATTCTTCCTCACCATTATTTTCTCTCATCACTCGGGGTATAAAATGTAAGTAAATGTATGCATGTACCCTAAGTTCATGTTCTTAACTATAGGCTTGCACTATTTCTATCATCTCCATTGTGTAAACAAAAGAATAATTTTAATCTTGAGGGATTAACCATTCATGTTATGATGAATTTGTTGCTATGGGTACGTAGGTAAAATGTGAAAAATATATCTCAATTATGAGGATAATCTCTATAGTACAATGAAAAAAGTAAAAGAACAAGGGTGAGGGAATTCCTCCTTCTGGTCAGTCAAATTCGTACTCCATCAGCTCGGGTTGGATCCATATGTGTATCAATTATGTATAAAAATGATTCTATTTCTTTCCTTTATCTTTTGTATTTTTATTTTTCAAAATTAATCCCTAGGATTGATCTCACAGTCATTGAATAACCACATATGATCCATCGAGGGATTCATTGGTATAAAAAATAGTTATTTTTAACCCTCCTAGTGCATGACCCATGTCAATTTTTCTTTTATTTTTGTATTTTTAAAAGGAATAGAATATGAATAAGTTACAAAAAATGGTATATGGATCAAAACCTTATAGTAAGATGAGTTCATCTTACATGTCTAAAAATGGAAGCATCCCATGTTATCATAATGTCCCCCCCACACTTTCTCAATGTTATTCACAAAAATTGATCAAGGTTAAGGGTAGGAAGGGAAATATACTTGAAATAACATCATTCTAATAGGACATTCATGGAAACTATGGGATAAAAGAAGAATATATGTTAGGTGGGTCTTATGAAAAGTGGATATTAAATAATGCCTCAATCATTTTAAATCTATAATTTTCCAGTCATCATTTCGATAAGAACTCAGTGCATGTTCTAGTCAGTTTACATGCCTCGGGTATCTCTTAAGAAATATTCTCAGGTTAGAGTAAGAATTTTATGGCTTAGATTCCTCAAGGTTATTGAGAATCACATAAAAACTGGTAATCAAAATGGGTATAAATCCTAAGTAATAGGTCAATTAATCATGATTTCCATGATTTTAAATTTGAATTAATTCTTTATACTTAAAAATCAGTCTAAACAAATCAATGTAGGAGTGAAACATGGTCCTTAAAACTTTTCCACTTTAAAGTTTCTTTAATTACAATGGAATAATTATTTCCAGTTTAAATTATACTTATTATTTCAAAAAAATTCTCTTAGACAAGTGATAAAAATAAAAATTGAAGTGTATCATCAGTGAAACTGTGAGAAGACCCCCCACACATAGTAAGAAATAGTGTCCACACTATCAATATAATGATCATGGGAGTGGTATGGAAGTTAATTTTAAATAATTAGAAGCAGAATACTGGGAAAAATTAAAATAAGATGTAATCGATAGCTCCATGGTACATGTGGTATTCCATGGGGGAGATTGAGTTGACGTAGCATAAAAATCTAAAGTGCATGTAAAAGTGTTATAAAATAAAATCCTCTACTAGATAATAATGTCACGACCCGTCCTCAGGGCCCGTGCCGTGACTACCCCAAGACCGCCTTCCATAGGCCAGGGGCTGGCGACAAGCACCAAGGCGTAATTCCCGGTAAAAAGGGAAGGCATTTCCTTTGAAAAGTAAACAGGCACCATAGAGCAAGTAAGCAGAAGTAAATACTAATTAAAACTCGGTACAACAGTAAGTACGGAAAAGTAAGTGGGCCAGAATACAAACCCAAACTGAAAGTAAAGTACAACTGAAAAAGGGAGTACAACAACTGAAAAGTAAAGCTACAGCCTCGATATGTCCACTGGAAGTCCCACCAGAAGGGTGGGTACAGATAGCCTCCACAGCTCCTCAGGTCCAGCTCTCCCCTCCGAGTACGTCCTGCCCAGTGGTCCACCTCTAGGTACCGACCTGCTCTGCAAGCCCCAACCACGATCAACGTTTTCCATCATCTGCAACCAACACAACGTAGTGTGGGCATAGCCCGTGTAGGGGTGAGTATAAGCTACTCAGTAGGGACCCTGAGACCACCGAAGGTCTCCCAGAATCCACAAAGATAATCCACAAAGGAAAGATACAATCACAAAGTAACATCCGAAACTACTTAGGTATATGCCCATACATATACCTAAGTCATCAATTCCAGTTCGCTCCAACATCCGATCCCAAGTTCGATCACATCCACACAGGATAACACAACAGAATCCACACAGGAAAGCTTAACGTAATCTACATAGGAAAGCAATTCAATATTCAGCTCACACAGGTATAATTCTTCGTACGACGATAGAGATGATTAGATATAGGCACTGATTCATCTAATCCATCGGACCCACACAGGGTCGATAGGTACTAACCCCCGCAATGACCCACAAAGGATTGATAGGTAACTAACCCCCGCAATGACCCACACAGGATCAGACCCACACGGGATCTGTAGGTGCTGGACCACACAAGACCGCTGAGCGCTGACCCACACAGGATCAGTAGCACTGATCCACATAGGATTGCTGAGTGTTGTAGTCGTCGCCATCGAATCCACAGAGGATTTCTGTACAGTCATTGTCGTCGTCGCAGATGCAGCCAGCTCTAGGGTTCTCGCACACTACAAGCTCATTTGGGAGGGTCCTCTCCACGAGCCGAGAGGCTGATACATCAACTGACACATAGTCTGGATTTGATGTATCCAAAAGTTCCGTATTGTCAACAGGAACTCAACGTCTCAGATGGCGCGTCAATCGGACGCCCAGTCTGAGAGTTATTGGCTTTTTCGTCCCAGAGGCCCGGTTGGTTTTTAAGACAAAACCAACCCAACCGTACACCAACTGCATCCAAAACTCGAGAAGAGTAAGCCAAAAGGTCCGTATCACTTAGTGGAATCCAACAAAGTTGACGCCATGTCAATCGGACGTCCGGAGCTCAAGTTATAAGTGTTTCCGCTCCAAGGGCCCGGTTGGTTTCGTGTACGAACCAACTCGGCTGGACCCAAATTACTCCAAAACATTGAGTGTAAAATACCGAAACGATCGCCTCATTCCGAGGATCGGATCGCCGCTGACGGTGCGTCGATCAGAGGTCCGCAGCCCAAGATATGAGAAAAAGACCGAAAAAGGTCCGGAAGTGGGGGTTTCGGGCCCGGACCGACCTGGCCCGAGACCCCCTGGGTCGGCCTGAACCGGGTCGACCCGACCCGGGTCCGGGTCCGGCCCGCTTGGGTACGGCCCGACCCAGTTGGCGCAGCATGACCCAGCTTGAGCACGGCTCGACCCGGCCGGCGCGGCCCGGCCCGGCATGGGCGCGGCCCGGCTCGGTAGCCTTGCTCGGCGGCCCGGCGCGCTGGCCAGGTGGCTCAGCCGAACGTCCGACCCATTCGGGATGCGGGGGGGGGAGGAGGGGGGGAACTGCCCCCCGCTTGTTGTAACCGCGACCCCATAATTGGGGCCCCTCACGTCTGGCCAGCTGGGGGTTTCGAACCCCCAGCTCTTCCACTGGCCGGTCGGCCAGCTCTGGCCGGCTGACCACTGCCGACTCGGGACCGGCTAGGGCCGGTCCCCCTACTCCGACGTCGGCGGCCCAGATTGGTCGCTGGTTCCTCTGCTCCGCCACGGCTTATGTCGCGGCCTTGGACCGTCCGGCGTGGCGCGACGGTGCCGTGCCCCTCTGTCGTGGCCCCACTCCGGCCGTGGTGTTTTTTGGGGTTCTCTGGCACGGCGCGATAGCACCATGTTCTTGTTCGATTGAAAGGCTCGGCGTGATGGTGTCGCGCATAACTTTCCGAATGACCCTGCGCGGTACGATGGTACCGCGCCATCCTTGTTCCATTCCACCATAAGGAAGACAAAAAGGGGAGGAGGGTCGGCCGTGTTTGTGCGGTCCGGCCCCCTCCCGTTAACTAGTAACAGGTGGTCCTAAAGTACGAGGAATGATGAAGGATGAAAAGACGAATATCATCAACAATAAAAGAATTCCCTACCTCTAGCGTAGCTTGAACAGAGGTTTGTCGTGGAAATAACTGTCATGGATGGAGGCGTCGCGAAAGGAGAATCGTCGCGGAAGAAGGCATTGTTGGCGTCGTGGTACACAGCGTCGCGTAGTCGATCTCTGAGGATTCGGCATTCTTTGTCGGAGATCAGTGTGTTCTCCGCGTTCTTTGATGATGAAGATGAAGATCTTCAAGCCTCCCATAGCCTTTCTCCCAAACCTCTCAAGCAACAAGTCCCCAACCAAAATAAAATAAGTACCTCACTTATTTTATTAACATAACTTAAGTTTGAAATTCAAAAGTTGAATTAATCCACTCAATTAATTAACTCAAGTTGTCGAATTAAATGAAGGGTTATGGAAGGTTAGGGAAGATGAAGGGGTGGGGTTCGTGTGGTCCCCACCACCCTCATAACCTCCAATGGGATGTTGGGTGGTTTCCCCCAACTTCCACCCAAATATTTAAATGACTTAGTGAAAAATAAAATTTATGCTCAATTTTATTTTACCTTCCACAATTTTTTAACAACTTCTCTCATATGAACGCAACTCCGGAAAAGGTGTTCTTAAGCAATTACTGGTGCTGCGAATCCATCGGTGCCCTCAAAATTTGATTCCGAGCACCGGTTCAAAATTTAGAAAAACCAGCTTGTTCGTTCACTGAACGTACCCGAGCTAAACTTCATATAGAAATTTCGGGTACACCGGGACTCAGAATCAAGTGCCGTCAGAAATCGCGTTCTTGTAAAATCCCAAATAAAATTAAGAAAAAAAGTTCCCTTTCATTTTACGGGACATTACATTACTCCCACCTCAGGTCTTTACGTCCCCGTAAAGATACATCAAAAACTAGGGGAACAAATGTGGGTATTGTGCACGCATCTAAGCCTCCTGCTCCTAAATGCTCTCCTGGAGGTTCCCTTACTGCCATCTGATGCGCACTAGAGGAATCAAATGTCCATGAAGGAGCTGCTTCGGTCGATCCTCAATCTCCACTAGGACCTCCACAAAAGTCTCCCCATCAAAAACGTCTAGCTCTCCATGGTCAATTATATGTGCCTAGTCATGCACGTATCTTCTCAGTTGATATACGTGAAAGACGTCGTGCACCCGGTGCAACTGAGGTGGTAGAGCCAAGTGATAAGCCACCTCACCAATCCTGTTGAGGACCTGGAATGGTCCGATGATGCGTGGAGACAACTTGCCGCCTCGACCAAATCTCCGTAATCCACATAGAGGTGAGACCTGCAAAAAGACGTGGTAACCATCCTCAAACTCCAGTGGCCTCCGCCTCCTTTCAGCATAAGACTTCTGCTGGATCTGAGCTGTCCTCATCCTCTTTTTGATGATCTGGACCTTCTCTATCATTTCCTGGACCATCTCCAGTCCCACAAGTGCTGACTCCCCAGGGTCTGTCCAGCACAGAGGAGATCTGGAAGGTCGGTCATACAACACCTCGAATGGTGCCATCCTGATGGTGGAGTGGTAGCTGTTGTTGTATGCGAATTCCAAAAAGGGTAGGTTGTCCTCCCAACTGTGACCAAAGTCGAGGATACATGTGCGGAGCATTTCCTCGAGAGTCTAAATGGTCCTCTCCATCTGACCATCTGTCTGAGGGTGAAAGGCGATGCTCAGACGTAGCTGCATCCTGAATGCCTCCTGCAACCCCTTCCAAATCTAGTTAGTAAAGCGATAATCTCGATCAGAGACGATAGAAGATGGCACACCATGAAGCCGTAAAATCTCCTGAACGTAGAGACGTCCCAAGCTCTCCACTAAATCCTGATCTCTGATGGGTAAGATGTGTGCCGACTTGGTGATTCCGTCAACAATCACCCAAATGGATTCGTGAACTCTGGAAGTGCATGGAAGTCCAGTCACGAAGTACATAGATATCTCATTCCACTTCCACTCCAGGACCTCCAAGGGTTGTACCTAGCCTGGTGGTACCTCTTGCTCTGCCTTCACCTGTTGGCAGGTGAGGCATCGAGAAACGAACTCTACCACAACCTTCTTCATCCCCGGCCACCAGTGCTGACTTCTAAGATCCTAGTACATCTTCGCCACTCTAGGATGTACCTCCAATGGGGAAGTTTGAAACTCTCTCAGCACCTCCTCCCATAAAGAAACTAGTACCAAGGTACGTCCTCTGAAAAGAACGTCGTCATCTCCCCCTAAAGAGAAACCATCAGGTGCATGTCCTGGGGATATCTGCACACGTCGCGTCTCACAGTCGGTGTCCCCATGTTGTGCCTCTCTGACCAGCTGCAGTAGTGGAGGAGTGACTGTGAGTGACTGAAGAAAGGCTGCTCCATCGCTATCCACGAAGGATATCTGCAAAGCAGCTAGCTGCTCTGTCGCCTCCCCAAGTAGATGAATACCCATGCTCCTGCTGAGGTAATCGGCTACTACGTTCCCCTTTCCAGGAGTATAGACTATCTCAAATTCATAGTCCTAGAGGAATTCGAGCCATCGCCGCTATCTCAGGTTCAGATCCTTCTGTGAGAAGATGTACCTGAGACTCTGGTGGTCAGAATAGACTGTAAAGTGCTCGCCCATTAGATAGTGTCGCCACATCTTCAGAGTGAAGACCACTGCTGCTAACTCCAGTTCATGGGTAGCGTAGTTCTGCTCATTCTGGCTCAAATGACGTGATCCATAGGCGATCATGGCTTGCTCCTGGATCAGGATACATCTGAGTCTGGTCCCTGATGCATCGCAGTAAACCACGTACCCAACTCCCTCCTCTGGAAGCCTCAAGATAGGCGCGCTGGTCAATCTCTGTCTCATCTCCTGGAAGCTCTGCTAACATCTGTATGAACACACAAAGTTTTTCCCATTCTTCGTCAATGATGAGAGTGGTTCCACAACTCTGGAGAAGTCTGGCACATATCTTCGGTAGTATCCATCTAGACCCAAGAAACTCCGCACCTCAGTCACAGTCCTGGGTGGCTCCCAAGCTTGCACTGCCTCGATCTTCGCAGGATCCACCGCAACTCCTACCTCAGAGATGACGTGTCCTAAGAAGTGGACCTCACGTATCCAGAACTGACACTTTGAGAGCTTTCCATAAACTTGGTGCTCTCGGAGTGTGTCTAGTATAACCCGTAAGTGATAGGCGTGCTCCTCCTCAGTTGTCGAGTATATCCAAATGTCGTCGATGAAGACCCCGGCAAATCGATCAAGGTATGGCTGAAAGATCCTTTTCATGAGGTCCATGAACACTGCTGGAGCATTGGTTATGCTTAATGGCATAACCAAGGACTCATAGTGGCCATACCGACATTTGAAGGCTATCTTCTGCACGTCCTCGTCCCGAACTCTGAGCTGATGATAGCCTGACCTGATGTCTATCTTCGAGAACCATCATGCTCCCTTGAGATGATTGAAGAGGTCATCAATCCTCGGTAGCAGAAACAAGTTCCTCATTGTCACCTAGTTCAGGCGACGATAGTCGACACAAAGCCGCAAACTTCCATCCACCTTCTTGGCGAACAATATCAGGGAAGCCCAGGGTGAAACACCTGGTTGGATTAATCCCTTTCCCTACAAGTCCTCCAACTGTACCCGTAGCTCTTGAAGCTCATTGGGGGGAATCCGATACGTTGGAGTGGATATCGGGGATGTCCCAGGGTATAGGTCAATATAAAAGTCTACCTCTCTGCGAGGAGGTAGTCCTGGAACATCTTCGGGAAAAACGTCCGCATACTGATCCACCACTACAGGTAAGCTCGGACTCTGCTCGTCAATTTCTCCTACGATGAGACTAGCCAACTGATGAGTGATGGGTTGCCCTCTCCTCTGCGTGAGTCCATCATATGATGGAAAGGCTCCCTTCTCACCGGTGGAGGTGAACCTGCTCCCGTCGGTGCGTACACATCGCACCTTGCGCCTAATATAGTCGATATGAGCATGGACTGTAGATAACCAATCCATGCCCATGATGACGTCGTAAGGCGTCGACGCTGCAACAAAAAGATCCCAGCCGAAGCTCTCGCCTCCTAGAGTAAGCTCACACTGTCGGCACCAGTGCGTAATCGTCGAGTCTGCTCCCGTAGGAGTCTCTAGCCGTAAGGATCGATCCAACGGCTCTGTCGGAATCTCCAAGCTCCGAAAAAGGGCAGAGGCTATGAAAGAATGACTTATTCTTGTGTCTAAAAGAACTGCAGAAAGGGTGGAATAGACACAGATAGTACCTCGAATCATCTCGGGCATGTCGTGGTCGTAGGCCTCCGCTACCTTAAGTTGTGCCTGTCTCTACCCACCAGCTCGCTGTGGTCGGGGTGAACCTCCTGGTGGTGGTGGTGTTGGTAGAGCCTCAATGCATCGCCCACCACCTGTTTCTCAGCCGGCACCTCTGCCTCGTCCGCCTGCTCCCTATGGACTGCCACAGTTGACCCTCTGTCTCTGTCTGGGTGGTACATCAACCGTCTGCTGCTCCTCGGCACGGCGGGTCGGCAGTCACGAGCCATGGGGCCCTGCCCGCCGCATGCGTAGCACTGTCTGCCTCTCGAAAGACTCGCTCTGTGCTGAGTGCCCCGCACCTCTGATCCAGTGTCCTGAGGTCATCTTCCTGGACCCATGTGTCATCCGTCGACTGTCTACTGCAGAAGACTCTGTTATGTGCCACCCTGTGGTAGGTCTCGCTGCAAATGTAGGCTCAGCAAGGAAGCTCTCGATCATAAGGGCTCGCTCCAGTACCCCTTCCTGAGTCAGAATGCTGAGGGAGATCAGTGATGCCCTGATCTCATGCCTCAATCCCTGCTCAAAGGTTCGATCCCAGAAGAATGGGTCCCATACCATGTCTGTCGAATAGCGTGATAGATCTGTAAATCTCGCCGAGTACTGGGCGACCGTCAAGCTGCCCTACCGCAGCTGTAGAAGCTCCTGGATGCGCACCGCACAGAGGGTGGCTGGGACGAACTCTGAGTGAAAGAGGCTCTCAAAGACTATCCCGAGGAGAGATGCCTCGTCATGCACCTGGAGAATCAAGCTCCACCATCTTCTTGCTGCCGCGTGCAGTAGGCTCGCTGCGAGGATCACCATGAGGTCTGCTCGTGTCCTCACTAACCTGAAATCCCGTACAACTACCTCCATCCAACCCTCAGCTGCCTGAGGGTCCGTCTCCCCTCGGAACTTGGGCGGTCGCTGGCACTGAAACTCGTGTTGTACACTAATGCGACATGCATCGTCAGTGGATGGGGCTAGTGGCATCGGTGGCTCGACAGGTAGAGGTACCGCCGGTGCCTCTGCTGTCAAAGGGCCCTGTATCGAGGCCTCATCGCTCGGTGGGCTGTCGTCATGCACAAATCTCTGAACCCTAGCTGGATGCCGTCGTGGGGCCATCCTGAAAAGAAACAGGTGCGCCAGTGTCAAACAGTATACCTGGGGAGCTGACATAAAGTAATCACAAAGAAAACTTTAATCACACATGCAATCAATGTTTCCGTGCATTAAGTCGTAAATCAGAAGTCAGGGTCCTGGTGTACGGATACGTCGGCCGCCGCACCAACACAGGACTCCCTGGACTGATAACCACACTCAATACCCTAAACACTATTGCTTCACATAGAAGAAAGATTAGAGTCCAAAGTTCTACTATAGAACTGAACTCCTCTGATACCAATTTGTCACGACCTGTCCTCGGGGCCCATGTCGTGACTACCCCAAGCCTGCCTTCCATAGGCCAGGGGCTGGAGACTAGCACCAAGGTGTAATTCCTGGTAAAAAGGGAAGGCACTGCCTTTGAAAATTAAACAAGCACCACAGACCAAGCAAGAAGAAGTAAATACTAAGTAAAAACTGTGTACTAAAGTAAGTGCGGAAAAGTAAGTGGTCCAGAGTACAAACCCAACCTGGATTTAATGTAAAACTGAAAAAGGGAGTACAACAATTGAAAACTAAAGCCGCAACCATGAGTTGTCCATTGGAAGTCCCACCTCAAGGGTGGGTACAGATAGCCTCCACATCTCCTCGGGTCCAGCCGTCCCCTCCGAGTACATCCCGCCCAGTGGTCCACCTCTAGGTACCGACCTACTCCGCAAGAACCAACCATGATGAACACTTTTCGTCGTCTGTAACCAACACAACGTAGTGTAGGCATAGCCCGTGCGGGGGTGATTATAAGATACTCAGTAGGGACCCCGAGACCCCTAAAGGTCTCCCAGAATCCACAAGGAAAATCCACAAAGGAAAGATACTATCACGAAGTAACATCCAACACTACTTAGGTATATGACCATACATATACATAAGTCATAAATTCCATTTTGCTCCAACATCTGAGCCCAAGTTCGATCACATCCACACAGGATAACACAACAGAATACACACAGGAAATATTAACGTAATCCACATAGGAAAGCAATTCAAGATTCTGCTCACACAGGTATACTTCTTCGTATGACGATAGAGATGATCAGATATAGCCACTGATTCATCTAAGTCATCGAACCCACACAGGATCGATAGGTACTAACCCCCACAATGACCCACAAAGGATCGATAGGTATCTAACCCCCGCAATGACCCACACAGGATCGGACCCACATAGGATCTGTAGGCGCTAGCCCACACAAGACCGTTGAGCGCTGACCCACACCGGATCGGACCCACACAGGATTGGTAGCACTAATCCATGTAGGATCGCGGAGTGCTGTAGTAGTTGTCGTCGAATCCACGGAGGATTTCTATACAGTCGTCGTTATCATCGCAGACGCAGCCTGCTCTAGGGTTCCCGCACACAGCAAGCTCATTCAGGAGGGTCCGCTCCATGAGTCGAGGGGCTGATATATCAACTAACACATAGTCTGAAGTTGATGTATCCAAAATATCCTTATCATCAACAAGAACTCAACATCTCAGATAGCGCGTCAATCGGACGCCCGATCTGAGAGTTATTGGCTTTTTCGTCCCAGGGGCCTGGCTGGTTTTTAAGACAAAACCAACCCAACCGTACACCAACTATTTCCAAACCTCAAGAATAGTAATCCAAAAGGTCAGTCTCACTTATATTATCCATCAAAGTCTACGGTACGTCAATCGGATGTCCGGAGCTCAAGTTATAAGCATTTCTGCTCTGAGGGCCCTGTTGGTTTCATGTACGAACCAACCCAGCCGAACCTAAAGTACTCCAAAACCTTGAGTGTAATATACCAAAACGACCGTCTCGTTCCAAGGATCGCATCTCCGCTGACGGTGCGTCTATCGGAGGTCTGCAGCCCACGATATGGGAAAAAGACCGAAAAAGGTCCGGTAGTGCGGGTTTCGGGCCCGGACCGAACCGGCCCGAGACCCCCTGGGTCGGCTCGAACTGGCTCGACCCGACCCGGGTCAGGGTCCAGCCCACTTGGACGCAGCCCGGCCAGGCTGGCGCGGCCTAGCCTGGCCTGAGCGTGTCCCAACCCAGCCGGCGTGGCACGGCCTGGCCTGGGCGCGGCCCTGCTCGCAGGCCCGACGCGCTGGCCAGGTGGCTCGGCCAAACGGTCGAGCCGTTCGGGATGTGGGGGGGGGGGGGTTACCCCCCACTTGATGTAACAGCGACCCCATAATGGGGGCCACTCACGTCCGGCCAGCCGGGGGTTTCGAACCCCCAGCTCTTCCACTGTCCGGTCGTCCAGCTCCGGTCGGTCGGCCGCTGCCGACTCGGGACCGGAAAGGGATGGTCCCCCTGCTCCAACGCCGACGGCCCAAAACCGTCCGCCGGTTCCCCTACTCCGCCGCGGCTTATGCCACGACCTTGGACTTTCCGGCGCTGCGCGACGGCGCCACGCCCCTCCGCCATGGCCCCACTCCGGCCGCGTTGTTTTTCGGGGTTCTCCGGCACGGCTCGACGGCACCGCGTTCTTGTTCGATTCAAAGGCATGTTGCGACGGCGCCGTGCTTACCTTGCCGCATGACCCCGCGCGGTGCGATGGCACTGCGCCATCCTCGTTCCATTCCACCACAAGGAAGACACAAAGGGGAGGAGGGTTAGCCGTGTTTGTGCGGTCCGGCCCCCTCCCACTAACTGGTAATATGTGGCCCAAAAGTACAAGGAATGATGACGGATGAAAACATGAATATCATCAACAATAAAATAATTCCCTACCTTGAGCATAGCTTGAACGGAGTTTCATCGCCGAAATAACCGTCGCGTAAGGAGGCGTCGCGAAAGGAGAATCGTCGCGGAAGAAGGCGTCGTTGGCGTCGCGGTACATGACGTCGCGTAGTTGATCTCCGAGGATTCAGCGTTCTTCGTCAGAGATTGGTGCGTTCTTCACGTTCTTTGACGAAGAAGATGAAGATCTTCAAGCCTCCCTTATCTTTTCGCCCAAACCTCTCAAGAAACAAGTCCCCAACCAAAATAAAATAAGTACCTCACTTATTTTATTAACATAACTTATGTTTGAAATTCAAAAGTTGAATTAATCCACTCAATTAATTAACTCAAGTTGTCAAATTAAATGAAGGTTTATGGAAGGTTAGGGAAGATGAAGGGGTGGGTTTCATGTGGGCCCCACCACCCTCATAACCTCCAATGGGAAGTTGGGTGGTTTCCTCCAACTTCCACCCAAAGCTTTAAACCACTTAGTGAAAAATATAATTGATGCTCAATTTTATTTTACCTTCCACAAATTTTTAACAACTTCTCTCGTGTAAACACAACTCCAGAAAAAGTGTTTCTAAGAAATTACTGGTCCTTCGAATCCATCGGTGCCCTCAGAATTCGATTCCGAGTGTCGGTTCAAAAGTTAGAAAAACCCGCTCGTTCTTTCACTGAACATACCCAAGCTAAACTTAGGATATAAATTCTGGGCACACCGGGCCTCAGAATCAAGTGCCGTCAGAAATCGAGTTCTTGTAAATCCCAAATATAATTAGGAAAAAAATTTCCCTTGAATGTTATGGGTATTTACAAATAAACATTAGTCCACAGGTATAAAAATTTCAAAGATCAGAGATAAAAGGCAAGCACACACAATGAGAAAGTGGGATTTTCATTTTATTGAAGTTGTGATTGTTTTACAATGTAGCTTCATGAAAGACATAAAATGAGGAATGAAAAATACAAGGAAATAATGACTCAAAAAAACAAGAAATGAACTATGGTTTGCCTCCAATAAAGTGATAACTAAATGTAATCAGCTAGACAGGTGGATGCAAATTGTTGTTAGATGGCCCACTAGCTCAAGTGATACTTTAACTCATATATCTTCTAGAGGATGTGTCCTCATGCTCTTGTGGTAACTTCGGTGGTTAATTACATCTACCATAGTCACATGAGGATGAATGATGTGTGGTAAGAATATAATCATTGGTCATTGTGGCTAATGTTATGTGTGAATTGTGAGGGATAGCTCATGAACTTGTCGGTCAATGTTGATGACATGATCGAGTACTCACTTTTATATGACAGATGGAAGGATTGGAACATTAAGTAGGGCATATGATATTGTGGAGGATGAAATTCTGAAGATTCAAGTAAATGATATGAATTTCAAAACACAACAGAATGTAAAAATGAAATCCCATAAAAATATATATATCCAAGGTTTGTATAGAGGTGGGAAAACATGAAGAGAACAAAAATCTACCCAAGTACATGAAAAGGGTCCCAAAACCCCAAAATATAGTTTTAAATCAAATAAGAGATCTTCCACAAAAATCCCTTTGATCTTCATCCCACTACCTGGTTTCTCTATCGACTGGCCATGTGTATTTCTGTCATTAAAAGCAGTAGTAGAGGGTGGAGGTGCAGTGAAGGTGGATGGTGTAGTAGTGGAGGTATGAAGATAGGTTGGGGTGGTGGGAGGGGATGTACTGATCCGTACTGGATCCTTGGGTTTGAGAGTGGAGGATGGGTGTGGGAAGGAATTTCGTGTGCAATGGGAGAGGATGTATTCGAGAGAGATGAGGGTAAGAAGGGTAAGTGGGGTGGGTCATGACTTGCAGTATGTGACCATCAATTTTTAAAAACTGAGTCACCCTAATATAGGACGTGTATAGGTGAGTCACGTTGTGTTTGGGGAAAAAATGTTGTAATTTTGGGACAAAAATAGACATGTCATGAACACAGTTGACACAACATGTACTGACTATATTAGGCCCAATGTTTCGGTTCCTTCCAATCCTAATCCTTTTTTTTACTTGAGATTCTTGGACAACGATAATAATCTAACTTATGTAAAAGTTTCCTAACCTGGTTTTCCTCCTAGTCAACACTTCTTTTAAAGTCAAGAGCATGGTTTCTTCAAAGCTAAGTTTAATTCCAGGCTAATGAAATAGCCTTCATGGAATGGATTCTGAAATATCTTTAACCTTTTACCCTTCATATGAATGGTGGTCCTCCATCTTGTTGAATTTCAATTATGCCATAGGGAAAAATATGGACAACCTCAAAATGAATATACCATATTAACATTAGCTTTCCTATAAATAGCTTTAATCTTGAGTTGAATAGAAAAACCCTACTGCCCAGGATGAATCTACATATTGTAATACGTTGGTCATTCCATTTTTTCATTTATTTCCTTGTAAATCCTTGTTTTTTAATACGCATCTCTCCTCATCTTTTTTATTCCAAATAATGAATGATGTTCTAGCTTCAATGGAATATGACATGGTTTACCTTATACCATTCCAAATGGGGTGGTGCATATGGGTGTTTTGTATACAGTTATGTATGACCATAATGCATCAACCAACATTAGGATCCAATCACTTCTGATGGGGTTTACAATTTTCTCTAATATTTGTTTCACCTCCTTGTTTTACAGTTTGACTTTCCCACTTGTTTTTCGGTGATAAGCATTTCAGGTTTTGTATCGAATGCCATATATTTCAAGAATTTTTTGCACTTGTTGATTCAAGAAATTTTTTCCAAGATGACTGATGGGTAATCATGGAAATCCAAAATGTGAAAACACATTATTTGGAAAACAATTCATGAACACCTTTGCTCTATCATTTGATGTGTCTTTGTCTTCAACCCATTTTGAGACATAGTCTAACATGACTAGAATATAACTCGTACCATGTGATATAACTAATGGTCCCATAAATTCAATACCATAGATATCAAAAACAAAAATTTCAAGAACGAGGTGTTTTGGCATCTCATTTTTTTACTGATGTTCCCCATTCATTGAAATTTATCACATTGATGGAAGAATCCTTTGGCATCATGAGGCAATGAGGTCCAAAAAATCCACTTTGTATGATCTTTTCCACTATACGCTCATGTCCATTATGTCCGCTAGTTGTTGATGTGGGGTACATTTTGATGACATTCTCTATCTCTTCCTCTGGGTTGTAGCATCATAAAATTCCATCGACACAATGCTTAAATTACAACAGTTCATCCCAAAAGTAGTGTTTGGAATCATATAGAAACTTGTTTTGTTGCTGGTAGAGGTCTTGATGGAGATATCATGTGGAAAGGTAGTTTTCTATGTCTGAAAACTAGGGATTTGTCTTGAAACTAAATAATGTATCATCTAGAAAATTTACTTCAATATCAGGCTTGTTGTCTTCTTTAATGATGGTTAGGGGTAATTAGGAGAGGTGGTATGAAATGACATTCTCTCATCCTTTGGTGTCCTTTATTATGATGTCAAACCCTTTTATAAAAAGAATCCATCGTATCAATATTGGTTTTGTATATTTCTAGTTCATCGGGTATCTAAGGGAAGCAAGATCTTTATGAACAATGACATTGGATAGAATAAGGTATAAACAGAAATTTTCAAAGTCATATTCAACGGTTAAAATATCTTTCTATGTAGTCGTATAATTGACATGTACTTCATTTAATGGATGGTTGACATACTAGTTTGGACATGTGGTGTTGTAAATGTGTTGTCCGAGCACCGCTACTATAGAGAGGCTAATGTAATCACACATAAGCTCAAACTCTTTTTCCTAGTTTGGTGCAATGATAACTAGAGATGTAATAAGACTATTTGTTAGTGATTCAAACACTTGTCAAAATTCCTCACTGAATTATAGAGGAACAAATTTTGACTACATTTGTTTTATTGGATATGCGGATTTAGCGAAATCTTTATGAAGCATCTATAGAACCCATCATGCCAACTGAAACTATCAATTGCTTTAATGGTTTATGGTTCAGGTAGATCTTTAATAACTTTGAACATTTCAAGATAAACCTCAGTTCCTTATTTTTATATATTGTGTCCATGTACAATTACCACCTATACCAAGAAGTGAAATTTTTCCCAATTCAGTACTAAGATTTTCTCCTCACAACATTGGAGAACCAGTTATAAATTTTTAGAGAGACATCAAATGAACTTTCATAGAATGAGAAATCATCAATGAATATTTTGAGAACTTTTTCATCCATATCATGAATGAATCGTGATATGAATAATTTTAATGTTTTTGCTGCATTGCACATATTGAATGACAAGAGTCTATACACGAAAGTTCCAAATGGGATGGTGAAGGTGGTTTTGGGTCTAGCAGTAGGGTCGACTGCAATTTAATTGTATCCTATATAGCCACCCAGGAAATAGTATAAATCATTCCCTTCTAGTCTCTATATAATTTTATCCATATACGGTAAGGGAAATGAACGTTTTTTATTGCTTCATTTAAAAATATATGGTTCATGCAATTTGTACATCGAGTGACGCGGCATGTTTGAATGAGTTCATTATCATCTTTCCTTTATACTAGGATATCTCATTTCTTGGGAGCATCATGGAGGGGAATCAACCATTCACTATATGATATTGGAATGATTATTCCAGAATCCAAGAGCTTCAGTAATTCATTTTTGTCAACCTCATTATTTGGAAGCATGATCCACATCTGAGGTTGTCTTATTTGTTTTCCATCCTCTTACAATAAAATTCCGTGGGTGCACTTTGAAGGTATGAATCCCTTAACATCTACCACTCCCTAGAAATTTATTCCCTGTATCTTTTTAGGATAATAACTAGTTTTTCTTCCTAAGCCTCAGATATTTCATCGTTTATAATAATGGGTAAAGATAATGACACTCTTAAATAGGAACATATCAATGTACTGGGTAAAGGTTTCCAGTCCAACTAGGGAGGCTGAATGATGGATGGGATAAATGGTGGCATAGTTTCCGTGGTGAGTGAATAAATAAAGATTAATTTTTGAAAGTTATAGTTTTATTCCTTTTCTAAACATGAATACTCGATCTCTTCCTCAATAATCTCGTACTCCTCTCCTTGATGAGAGAGAGAGAGATGGCGTTGAAATCCACCATATCATATGAATGTTGTGCAGCCATTATTAGGTTAAACAATATTTTTTATTCTCTAACGCAGAAGATGATACATCCTTGATTAACATCAATCAAGGCATTTCATGTCACCAAGAATGGTGTTCTAAGAATGATCGGTACATCTCCTTCCTCCTCCATGTCCAAAACTAGAAATTCTACTCGGAAAATAAATTTTCCTACTTTAACCAAAACATATTCTAGAATTCTACTTTGTTAATTAACTAAATGATAGGATAAATTCAATTATTCCCTTGTAACCTTAATCTTTTGGAGTCCTAGCTTGTGGAAAACACTCATCGGCATCCTGTTAATGCTAGATCAATGATCACAAAGTGATATTCCAAATTTTCACTCTTCTATCGCATGAGAAACTAAAAAGCATCCAAGATATCTCACTTTTAGTGGTATTTTCTACTATACAACATCATAGCATTCTTCGCTTAATTATATGACTCCCATATCTTCTATCTTTCTCTTGTTTGATAGAAATTATTTTATATGTTTTTTATATACAGTAATTTGGGTGATTGATTCAGAAAAATGAATATTGATATGATTGTTTTTGAATATTTCAAGGAACCTTTTCAACTAATCCTTCTACCTACCTTGCCTCTCTTTTTTTGGAATAGGAAAAGGAGTCTTGTATGCAGGTGGGCTACAAAAATATGTTCCTTTTGTTTTTCTAGTGAATTCTCCTTCTCAACTGCTATTGCTTATTTTGGTTTTGTTGGAAGGGTTTCCTCTACTTAATTTTGTTGTTTCATGGGATCTTCTTGTGTCTCTGTTTTCTTGGGTTGTTGGAAATATAACACTTTTCTACTCATAAACACTACACCCTTATCTTCCTATCATGTTTATGTCTTAGTTTTACAAGGAAGAGTACCCAAAAATCTTTCTTGTAAGGTTTTTGAGATCTGGCCCATTTATATGTCCATCTTTCTCAAAGAAGTTCATTGGTTTTGCATCTCCATCTCTTGTGTGGTCATCATTTGATCTAAATTTTGAATGAAGGATGTTTGGAGGTTCTCTAAGTTACTATTTAGTTGTGTAGGTGGTTGTTGTGGTCTTGGCTAACTAGGTGGAAAAATATTATTTTTGTTGGGGCCTTATAAAGTGTTTCTGCAGATATTTCTGCCATTATGGTCTCGGGATAGGGTTTGTTGATGGATACCCTGGTTGTCCCTAGTTGCGAAACTCAATATGACCACTATTCTGTTGAAAATATCGTTGATTTTTTTTATGGATCTTGTTGAGCATGCCTTTTTGGATAAAATGTTTGTCATTGTTGCTACTAAAATGGCTGATTTCATCGATTTTAATTAACAAAAAAAAATCTAATGGTTCATCATATCATGCTTTTATATCTTGATATATGTGTAGTCCACCACACATCTGGCATGAAAAAATATCCATGACTTGTCTAGGAGGGGGTTGTGTGGTTAGAACCTAAAATGACTCAAGCTTCCTGGGTAGTGGTTCAACTTGTGTGGTTAACTGGGTGGTTAAATAAACTTGGTGTATCTTAAATCATGTTGGTCCATGGTAATTTTTTAATAGATCAGAATCTTGGGATAATTCATCAAAAATATCTCTTCCTGCATCGAGTGTTTTAAACATCAAACCTCCCTCAGTGGAAGCATCGATGACTATTCATGCTGCTGGATGGATTCCATGATAAAAACATTTCATTTCGATCCAAGTGTCAAGTCTATGATGTGGAGAAATTCCCATTAGTTATTTGAATCGATCCCATGCATCTCATGCGATTTTTCCATCCACCTGTAAGAAGATTTGAATATCATTTCGGAGCTTCTAGGTCAGGATCGGTGTAAAGTATTTATCAAGAAAATTTTTGGTGAGCTCATCCCATGTCTTAATTGACCCAAAAGATTGGATTTTGAGCCAATCTTTTTCTCTGCCTCATAGTGAAAAGGGGAATACACGAAGTCTCATATAATCGGATGATACTCCTTGGTTTCGAAATATATCACAGACTTCAAGGAAGTTAAAAATATGTTTGTTTGGGTCTTTTCTTGGATGTTGGCTGAACTGACCCATGTTCTAGATCATTTGAATGAGTCCATGTTTAATTTAAAATATGTGGGATAGAATAATAAGGCACACAATGCTTGGTGTTACACCATGGATGAATGGTAAACCATAGTCGCTGATGGTCCTCTATGGGTTCATCGGATGCTCAACAAATTGATGGGGTTTAGGAATTTTTGGTCTTTCGTGGTGTTGTTGCTCATCCATTGATGACTAGTGGATTGAAGACAATTGATTTTTGATCATAGGATCAAAGGATAAGGTTTTGAGTGCTTCAAAATTCCTTGATTGGGATAAGGGACATTGGTACATGCACTAAAAAAATAATAAAGAAGAGAAAATTGTGTAAAGAAGTAAGGGGATGAGGGAACGGTAATCCTACGGTATAAAACCAGAGTTCTTTTCTTACAAATAAGTGTTTCATCCCTAGAAACATCACCAAAAATGTGATGTCTCCCGCATGATGGTGTTTTTACTTCCTTCATCATGTATCAAATTTATAATTTATAATTAGTCCCAAACAATAAATAAATATATATATGTAGTGGCGTGGTTTTATTTGGTCGAATCCTCAGGGAGAATACCATTTGATTTTGGGGAAATCTGATTCCTAAACATGTAAGGGATTCCGTGAAAGAAGGATTTGTTTGGGAGTTTGATCTATGTTCTATTTATGGATGACCACAAATGATAAAGGAGGGGTTGGGATTAAGTCAAGTATCTATGTGAAGTATATCCTTTAATTCTAACCTTAGAAAGTACCAATGTCTTAGTCTGGGAAGAAAATAGTGATCACTAGTTGACTTTGGACTTTGCCTCCTAGTTCTACCTAAGAAGTAGCTATTACAATATAGGGAGATATTGTCGTCCTAGGTGCATCACGTTTGGCTTCCTAATGAAGAAGATTTCCTAAGCTAGTGGTCATATCCTAGTCTACTCCAATTATGATGGTATCATTTTTTGACCATCTCTTGGTCAAGGACATTCTCTCTAATGGGATAGACGGTTGGTTCATATCCTTGTTATAATTCAATTATTCATTCCATGTTTAGACTTATAGGTGTATTTAATTATGTTAATACATTGCTTCACCCCTACCCCTAATAAATTTAGCTACTCATTGTGGGGTTTGGTTCATTTAAACAAGTGAAATACAACATGCTTGATGGATCGATAGACACAAATGGAATTGGGATCATGAAAAGGTTTGGGGTAGTGGAGACTGAAATAAACGTGCACTATGTAAATCAAAATTATAAATAAAAGACTTACTTGTGAAAGAGAAGTGGAAATTGAATCTAAATGTTACGGTGGGAATTGGAATCATTGATGAACGAAACCCCAAAAAATCAAGGATTGATTAAAATGCACAACTGCTATGAGTTTGAGATTTTGAGATCGGAATGGGAGAAATAATTAACAAAGGAGATGAAAGGGATAAGAGAATCATGTTGGGAATATCTCCAATGCTTTACCGCTCCACTGATTATAAGGGAATATTTCATCATGATGTGTACCATAGGTACATGATGTGTATCCATGATCCACATATGTTTCCCTTGGATCTTCATCATGGCATGTCAGTCTCATGGATTTATGAGGTTCGACCAGGTATACAACATGTACAAATTTTTAACACTGTGTACTCTTATTCTATCTGGATATTACATTGAATCCTCATGATTTCATGCTAACTAGTTTGACCGGCATCATGACATGGCTAGTCTAGACACGATGTGTAGCATCATTTTCCATTAGGCTTAATATAATGGTCACAGATTGGCTTCATGTCTTAAGGTATGCTTTGATCTTTAGGTTCACGAAGTGTATTGAAGAATCATGATGTGTATTTATCCATTATTGTACTTTTTCATCCTATCATCCTCAGAAACCTATGAAGAATTTATTACTACAAAATTTGACATGTACCACATGCATTATCATGTAATTTAATGAAAAAATATAATCCATTGATGGAAAAATGTAAATATAAATTAGGCTTATCAAATCCCACCACATATGAAAAATTTCTTGTCCTCAAGCAAGAATGTCTAAACGAAGATTTCTCAAATGATAAAAAATTTGTAAAGTAATAAATATTCATTATGTACATGAAATTAAAATTAGGTGCAATTATAGAAACGTCAATTTCCAGAATTAAACCTACATAGAATCTTCATCATGGCTCACAATCTGGTTTTCAAAACGAATTCTAGTCTTCTAATCATAACCTATTAATTGTTCTTTAAGTTATATGCCCAATTGTAATCTACCTCACTGATCTTTTCTCTCATCACTCTAGGTAGAAAATTTATGTACAGTAATCCTCATACCCTAAGTACATGTTCCTAACCATAGGGTTGCACTAGCCCTATCATCTCTACTATGTAAATAAAAGTATAAAATTAATCTTGGGGGCATAACCAATCGGGTTCTAATGACTTTGTGGCTATGGGTAGGTAGGTAAAATGTGAACAATCATGATCAATTATGAGGGTATGATATATAGTACAATGAAAAAGGTGAAAGAACAAGTTTGATGACGTTCCTCATTCTAGCTCGTCAAATCCGTACTCCACCAGCTGCGGTTTGATCTATATGTGTATCAAGTATGTATACAAAAATGATTTTATTCCATTAATTTTTCATTTACATTTTTATTTTAAAAAATTTGTTCCTAGGATAGATATCAAATCCATCACCTAACCACATATTATCCTTCAAGGGATTCATCGATCTACCAAATAATGATTTCTTACCCTCCCAGTGTGCAAACCATATAAATATTTTTTTTCTTTTTTTTTCAGAAGAATAGAATATGAATGAGTTAAAACAAATGATATATTCCTAAAAACATTGTATTCTAGATATAACACCATACATATCTAAAAGTGGAAGCATCCCATGATGTATAAATGTCTCCCCCACACTTGTTCAAAGATATCTATAATCATTGTACAATAATTTGGGTATGAAGGAAAATAGGCTTGAAATAACTTCATTATAACAGGTCATTCATGGAAACTATAGGATAAATAAAGGATAGATGTAAAGTGGGTCTTAGAGAAAGTGGATATTAAATAATACCTCAATCATTTTAAATCCATACTTGTTCAATCACCGTTTTGATAAGATCTCAATGCATGTTCTAGTCAGTTTACATGCCCCATGTATCTCTCAAGAAATATACTCAGCTAAGAGTATGAAATTGACAGCTTATAATCCTCTATGGTAGTGGGAATCAAATAAAAACTGGCATTCGAAAATGGTTTAAATACTATGTAATATGTCAACTAAGAATGATTTTAAATATATTAAATTTGATTTAATTCTATAAACTTAGAAATCATTCTAAAGAAGTATAAAGAGGAGTGAAACATGGTCCTTAACACTTTTATAATTAAATTATTCATTAATTACAGGGGAATAATTATTTTTAATTTTAATTTATTCTTATTATTATGAAAATTGTCTCCTAGACTAGTGAGAACAAAAAAATTAAATTCTACCATCAGTGAAACTGTGGGAACATCCCCCAACACTTGGTAAGAGGCAATGTCCCCACTATCGTTATAATGATTGTGGGAGTGGTATGGAAGTTAATTTTAAATAATTGGAAATGGAATATTGGATATAAATAATATAATTTTCAATTTATAACAACCTATTACTAGGGTTATGCCATGGGGTGTGCTAAGTTTCCAAAGTAAGAAAATAAAAATTACCTACAAAAGTGTTAGAAAAGAAAATACTACACTAGTAAAAAAAATTATTCTATAGATATAAACATTTGGAATAGTAGATACGCAAGGTTGGCACACATATTGGGAATGTGGGATATTCATTTTATTTAAATTTTTATAGTTTTAAAATGTAGCTTCCTGAAAGACATAAAATGAAGAATGAAAGGAAATGAAAAAGACATTGAAATGGAAACTCGACAAAACAAGAAATGAACTATGGGTTGACTACCATAATTCCATAACCAAATTTCATCATCCAAAAAAGTGGATGGATATTATTGTTAGATAGACCATTGGATTAATTTCTATTTCTCCTGTAATAGATTCTTGAGGTTGTGTCCTCAGTCTCATTTGGTTTCATTGGTGGGTTAATGACTTCACCCATTGCTATGTGAGCATAAATGAGGTGTGGTAAGAATAGAATCATTAGTTGCAGCAGCAACTGAAGGTGGTGAGTTGTGAGTAATATCTCATAATGTTTTTGAGAAATGTAGATGACATGCTTGAATTCCAAGTGTTCTATGACCGATAGTGGGACCAGACCATCAGGGGTGGCATATGATTTTGAGGAGCCTGACATCGTAATGATTCAAATAAAATATATAGAAATCAAAACACAACAGAATGTAAAAATGAACTCCAATGAATATATATATCCAATATTTGTACATAGGTTGGAAAAAATAAAGAAAAAACCTTCCCAAGTACATGAAAAGTTTCCCAAAAAACCCAAAATATAGATCAAATTGCGATAAATATCAACCCCAAAAATCTCCTCGAGCCTCTTCCCACTACATGGTGTCTACATCGATTGGTCTGGCATATCAGCGTAATTTGTAGTAATAGAAGAGGATGAAGGTGTAGGGATGGCAGATGTTGTGGTATTGGAGGTATAGAGATTGGCTGGGTTGGTGGGTGGAAAAGTTCATATCTATATTGTGGTCATGGGATTGAGAGTGAGGGGTGTGGGAGGGCGGTTCGGGTGCAATTGGAGAGGGGGAGATGGGGGAGATATGGGTTTAGGGATATAAGTGGGGTGGGTTGTGACTTGTAGGTCGCGGCCATCAATCTTTAAAAATTGAATCGACCCCATACATGACATGTATAGGTGAGTCATGAAATATATGGGGGAGGAAACCTTGTAATTTTGGGATAAAAGAGACACATCATGAACAAAGATGACACAACATGTACTGACTATATTTGGACTAATTTTTTTGTTCCTTCCACTCCTCATCCTCTTTTATACATGATATTCATAGAAAAAGATCCTAATATAACATATGAAAAACTATCCTAACCTAGGTTACCTCCCAGTCAGTTCTTCCTTTATAGTCAAAAGTTTTACTCCTTCAATTCTTAGAGGAACATGAAGCTGATGTCACATCCTTCATGGAATAGATCCTGAAATATCATCAACCTTTGACCATTCACCTTGAATGGGGGTCCTCTATATTATTGAATTTCAAATTTCCATAGGAAAAAACATAGAAAACCTCAAAAGGACCACACCATCTTGACATCATCTTTCCTTGAATTTTTTTATCTTTTATGGAATAGAAACACCTTACTCCCTGGGATGATTGAACATATTATAATTCGTTATTCATTCCATTTTTTTTATTATTTTCCTTTTAAATCCCTTAATTATCATACACATCTCTCTTTATTTCCTCCAATGTAGTTAAATGTAATAATTGTTCCTCTCCAGCCTTTTCTACATTTAGATTCATCTTTTTAATTCCCCATAATGAATGATGTTCTAGCTCCACCTGAAGATAACATGGTTTTCCATATACCTATCTAGATGGGGTTGTTCCTATGGGTGTTTTGTATGCATTTCAGTATTCCCATAATGTATCATCCATCATTCGGATCCAATCACTTCTTTTGTTGGTTAGAATTTTCTTTGATATTAGTTTTGCCTCCCTGTTTGAGAATTCAACCTTCCCACTTGTTTCTGGGTGATAGGGAGTTCTGATGTTGTATCGAATGTCATATGTTTTTACAATTTGTTTTATTGTCTGATTCAAGAAATGGGTTCCATGATCACTTCTAAGTAATCATGGAAATCCAAAATGTGAAAACACATTCATTGGATGAAAATTCAAGACCAGCATTTTTGTGTCATATGATGTGGCTTCAGCTTCAACCCATTATGATCCATAGTCTAGTGAAACTAGAATATAACTCCTACCATGCTACATAGGAAATGTCCCCATAAATTCAATACCCTTGAAATAAAAAACATTAAATTCTAGAATGAGGTTTTGGGGAATATAATTTATTTTAATTATGTTCCCCATTATTTTACATTTATCACATCAATGGTTGAATCCATTGGCATTGTGATGCAATAGGGGGTACAAATATCCACATTGTAGGATCTTCTCCAATATGTTTAGGTCCATGATGTTTTCTAGCTACTGATGTGTCGAAAATTTAGATGACATTCTCTATATATTCTTCTAGGATGTAGAATCTTAAAAGGCCATTGACATAACACTTGAATAACAATAGTTCATCCCGAAGGTAGTGTTTGGAATCAGACAGAAACATCTTGTGTTTCTAGTATGTGAGGTCACGATGGAGATATCATGTGGTAAGATAGTTGGACATGTAGGAGAACCAATGATGGATCTTGACACTAAATAATGTCTCATATAGAAAATATACTTCAATAGTAGTATTGTTAGCTTTGTTAATGATGGTCAGGGGTAATTGAAATAGGTGGTCAGCAATGAAATTCTCTATTCCTTTGGCATCTTTTATTATGACATTAAACCCTTGTAGTAAAAGAATCCAGCGTATCAGTCTAGGTTTTTCATATTTCTTGTTCATTAGATATCAAAGGGAGGAATGGCATGTATGAACAATGACTTTGGATATAACATGGTAAAAACTAACTTTTCAAAGGCATATATGATGTCTAGGATCTCCTTCTATGTATTATTATAATTAATATGGTCTTAATTTAAAGTATGGTTGGCATAATATATTATATAGATGGTTTTTTCAATGCATTGTCTGATCAAAGCTCTTAAATCTTGGCTTATTCCATCACACATAAGTTCAAACACTTTTTTCACGTTTGGTGAAATGATAACTGCAGATGCAATCAGACTATTTGTTAGTGTTTCAAATTCTTATCGATGGTCCTCAATGAAGTCGAGAGGAATAAATTTTGACAGCATTTCCATCAGTGTTTGGGGGACTTTAACAAAATATTTTATGAAGAACCTGTAGAAACGGACATACCCAAGGAAACATATGACCCCTTTAACGGTTGATGGTTTGGGTAGATCTTTGATAACTATTATCTTTTCTAGATCGTCCTCAAAACCTTATTTACAAAACTTGTTTCCCCGTACAATTCATCCCTATACCATGAAGTGAAATTTTTTTCAATTCAGTACTAAGCTTCCACCTCACAGTATAGGAGAACTAGATCTAGATTTCTTAGACATACATCAAATGATCTCTCATTGACTAATAAATCATCCATGAATATTGTGAGAAATTATTTATCCATATCTTGAAAGATGTGTGTCATGAATATTTTTAATTTTTATGGTGCATTTCACAAACCAAATGACCTACGTCTGTACACAAAAGTACCTAATGGATAGGTGAATCTCGTTTTTTCCAATCTATAGGGTCGACTGCAATTTGATTGTATCTTGAATAGCCATCTAGAAAATAGTAGAAATCATTCCATACTAGTATCTATAGAATTTGATCCATAAATGGTAAGAAAAATGATCTTTTCTTGTTACATAATTCAAACATTTCTAGTTCACACAAACTCTCCATCCATTGATGGTGCTTGTTGGAATGAGTTCATTATCATCCTTCCTTTCTATATTGATTCCACATTTCATGGGAATGACTTAGAGAGGACTCACCCATTCACTATCTGATATAGGAATTATTATTCCAGCATCCATGAGCATCCGGACTTCCTTTTTTTCAACCTCATTCGTTGGCATCATGAGCCTCCTATAAGGTTGTCTTTTTGGTTTTTCATCCTCTTGTAATGAAATTTGGTGGGTTCACTTTGAAGGATTGATTCTCTTAATATCTACCACTCCCCAGGAAATTGATTGATTTTTTCTTTTTAATACATTAACCAATTTTTCATCCTAAGCCTAGGATAGTTTGTCATTGATAATGATGGGTAATGTGAATGACTCTCCTAAATAGGAATACATCGTTGTACTAGGTAAGGATTTCAATTCCAACTAGGGTGGATGAATGATTGATGGGATAAATAGTGTAACCGTGTATCTAGTGAGTGGATCAATAAATATGACTTTCTCAAAGTCATAGTTTTCTTCGTTTTCTATACATGAATCATCGGTCTCTTCTTCAATAGCCATGTAATCATCTCCTTCCTAAGCGAGAGATATGGCGTTACAATCCACAACATCAACTGAATATTGTGAAACCATTATCAGGTTAAACACAGGTTCTTTATTCTATGACCCTAAAGATGAATGATTCGTGATTAACATAAATCACGACATTTCATATCACTTGGAAGGGTCTTACAAGAATGATCGGTACATCTCATTTCCCTTCTATATCCAGAACAAGAAAGTCTTCTAAGAAAATAAATTTTCCTACTTTAACCAGAACATCTCAAGAATACCACTTGGTTACATAACTAAACGATCGAATAACTACAATGTTAACCTTGATTCCTTAAGCTCTTGGAGTCCTAGACTATTGAAAACACTCATAGATATCTGGTTAATGATGAATCCAAGATTAAAGAGTTATCTTCCAAATTTTCACTCTCCTATCACACTAAGGGATTGAAGAGATTATAGTATCTCTCATCATTGGTAGGATTTTCAACAATAAAACAAAATATCATTCTTTGTTTAATGATTTGACTCTTATATCTTCTATGGTTCTATTGTTTGATAGAAATTCTTTGTGACATTTTTTACATATAGGATATTGGGAAACTACTTCAGCAAAAGAATTATTGATATGAAATTGTTTGAACATTTCAAGGAACTTTTTTGTTCTGATCCTCTAACCTACCTTGCCTTATACTTTCTGGAAACGGAATATGTGATTTTTATGGGTGTGGGGCTATATAAGTGAGTTCCTTTTCTTTTTCTGGTGATTTATCTTTCTCAATGGCTATTAATTCTTCAGGTGATATTGGAATGGATTCCTATACTTCTTTATGTTGTATCATGGGCTCTTCTTGTGGCCATGTTGTTTTCTGCTGTTTGAAATATAACACTTTTCTACTCATCAACACTATATACTTTTTTTCCTCTCATGGTTATATCTCATTGTTACTTGGTAAAGTACCCAGAAATCTTTCAAATAAGGTCTTTTAGATCTGACCAATTTATATCTCCTTGTTTCTCAAATTTACCCGTTGGTTTTTCATCTCTATCTCCTATGTGGTCATTCATTGATCTAAATTTTGAGAGAAGGATGTCAATAGGTTCTCTAAGTTACTCTATAGTGGTGTAGGTGGTTGTTGTGGTTTTGGATGGTCATATGGAATATTTTGTTGTTATTGGGGCCTCTGAAATGGTTTTAGTGGTTATGTATACTATTATGGTCTCAAGATAGGGTTTTCTGGTGGATACCCAAGTGGTCCCTGGTTACAAAACTGAGCATTACCACTACGCTTTAGAAATTCACCTTGAGAGTTTTGGGGATACTGTTGAGCAGGCATTTTATGATAAAAATTATGTGGTTCTTGCCACTCAAATGGGTGATTTTCTTGATTTTAATTAAAAAATTTACAATCATATGGTTATTAGTATACTGATTCGTAATCATGATACAAGTGCAGTCCACCATACATCTCACATGCCAAAATCTACATGACTGGGCTAGGAGGGGGTTGTGTGGTTGGTACCGAAAATGACTCAAGATTCTTGGTTAGTACATTACCTTTTGATGATAAACGGGTGATCTCATCAACATGGTGGATTCCACATCATGGTATTACATGGTAATGTTGACACAGACTAGCATTATGGGACACATCATCCATAATATCTCTTCCAAAATTTAGTGTTTTAAAAATCAAACCTCCCTCAGTGGCTGCATCAATGACTGTTTGTTCTGTTGGATGGAATACTTGATAAAAAACTTTATTTTAATGTCAGTGTTGAGTCTGTGATGTGGACACATCCCAATTAGTTATTTGAATCGATCCTATGCTTCCCATGCAGATTCTACATCCACTGTTTCAATGTTCTAAATGTCGTTCTGGAGCTTCCTGGTCTGGATTACTGGAAAATATTTATCGAGAATATTTTTTGGGATATTATCCCAACTCATAATTGAAACTGAAGCTTGGATTTTGATCAAATATTTTTCTTGATCTCTTAGAGAAAATGGGAAGACCCGAATTCTTATATCATTTGATGATAGTCCCTGGTTGCGAAAGATATCACGTACATCATGGAAGTAAAAAATATGATTATGGGGGTATTCGAATTGAATAACTCTAAACTACCCCATGTTCTAAATCATGTTAATGAGTCCTTGTTTAATTTTAAATGTGTGGGCTTGAATATTCAAGATCAAAATTATTGGTGTTGTGCCATGGATTGATGGTAAATCATATTATGTGATGGTCTTATCTACTTTCATTGGGTTCTCCCCAATTTGATGAGGTTATGGATGGTTTTTCCCATATGGTAATGTTTCTCAGTCATTGATGACAATTGGAGTGAAGACAAATGCCTTTGGATCTTAGTATCAAAGGCCAAGGGTTCGAGTGCTTCAATATTCCTTGATCGTGACAACAGACCATGGTACATGAACTAAAAAATAATAATGAAGAAGTAAGGGCAAAATGAATAAATAGGATGAGTGAAAGATAATCATAGGGTTGCAAACCAGAGTTATTTTCTTCTAAAGTAGTGTTGCCTCACTAGCAACAGTGATATAAATTTAATCTCTCCCATGTGGTGGTGTTGTTACTTCCTTCAGCATGTATAAATTTTAGAATTTAAAATTTTTCCCAAACATTCAATAACTATATAGAGGTAGTGTAGTGACAGTATGGGGTCAAATCCACACAAATACTACTATTTGATTTTGGGGAAATCTAATTCCTAAACATGTAAGGGATTCCTTTATAGAAGTATTTTTTTTTGTAGTTTTATCTATTTTCTATTTTGGGATGACATTAAATGATAAAAGAGGGTTTGGGATAAGGTCGAGTATCTAAGTTAAGGATGTCCTTTAATTCTATCATTGTAAATATCATATGTCTCAGTTGGTGAAGAAAATAGGGATCACTAATTAAATTTGGTTATAGCTTCCTAGTTCTACCTTGGAAGTAGTTATTCCCTGATCAGGAGATAGCATCAGCCTAGGTGCATAATGCTTGGCTTCTTAAGGAAGAAAGGTTCCTAAGATAGTGGCCATATCTTACTCTACTCCAATTATGATAGGATATTTTGTTTGACCATCCCGTGGTCAGGGACATTCGTACAAATGGCATAGACCATTGGTTTATATCCAATATACTAATTCAATTAGGCTTTCCATGTTTAGACGTAAATGTGTATTTAATTATTTAGATACATATCTTGATCCCTACCCCTACAAAATTAATCTACTCATGGTGGGGTATGTTTCATTTAAACAAGTTAAAGACATCATTCTTGATGGATCAAGTGACATTAATGGAATCAAGATCATGAAAAGGTTCAACGTAGTGGCAATTGAATTAAATGTGCACTAAGTAAATTAGAATTATAATTAAAACACATACTTGAGAAATAGAAATGGAAGTTTAATCTAAATTCAATGGAGGAAATTAAGTGCATTGAGATGTGGAAGCTCCATGAATCTTTGGATTAATAAAAATGCATAAATACTAAGAGCATGAGAGTTTGAGAGGGGAAAGGTAAAAAGAATTCACAAAAGAGTCGGAAGGGAGAAGGTAACCACATCTAGAATATCTCAAATGCTCTTCCACTCCGCTACTTCTATAGGCATATTTCATCACAATGTGTACTATAGGTATCGAGCATGTAGCCTTGATCCGCACCATTTTACCTTGGATTTCAATCATGGAACGTAGGTCTCATGGATAAATGAGGTTTGACTAGATACATGATGTATGCCGATTTTTCACACTTTGTACACATTTATTAATTAGATTTTGTGTGCAATACTTTTGGCTTTCTCGCTAACTAGTTTGACTAAAATCACAATGTTGATGGTATGGAAAGGACATGTAGTGGATTTTTCATTCAGGGTTCCTGGCATGGTCATGGATTGGTTTTGAGACTTGAGGCAGGTTTTGATCTGTAGGTTCACGATGTGTACTTGAGAATCATGAGTTGTACTCGTCTATTTTTTGAACATTTTCTACCAATCTTCCTTGGAAACCTATGAGGATTTTATTATCGCAAAATTAGACACATACCACAAGCATTATCAAGTAATTTAATGAAAAACATATAAGAAATTGACAGTAAAATGTAAATATATATTAGGATTATCAATCATGTGGTCATGTAATGGTATTTCTTCCTATGGTATGTGTTGTTTGTGAAAAGATGATATGACTGTCACCTGGCCATGAAGAGTTGACAGAGTGGATCCCTTGATGATGTGATGTCTTTTTTTGGCCACCTAGTGAAGGCTCTAAAACATGTGGGACACCCATGTAGAGGCCCATAGGCAAGCACTAGTCAAAATTCAATCCCTCATGTGATTATGAAAACCCTTGGTCTTTTGATTCTCACACACAGCCCTAGGAATGGTAACTTAGGAATTTAAGATCCCCGCAGACACCCCTTTCATGAAAGGTAAAAAATAAGGGAGAGTGAACCATATTCCATTCACTCCTCCTCATTGTGAAATGTCCCCATTTCCCATGAATACTACAATTTCCATATACACCCCTTCTGCATAAGAAAAAATATCATCAAAAGACCCGATGGAGGTCATGTAGATTGTAGATGTGCAGGCCTCACCTAGTATCATGAACATACTCACCACCATGAAAGTGTGCAAGGAGGAAACCCACTATAATGGTTTAACATGGATCCTTACCCATTCTTGCAGAATTTTTTGGAAACCTTTTCACATGTTCATGGACTCCCTCATTATCCCCATTTGAGTTCAGGAGAATCTCATGAACAAAGGGTCATCATGTGATGCCATCTTACTATGAATATGAGCATATGGAAAGAAAACCCTTCTTACATTAAATACCTAAGGTGTATTCCTTCAACATGTACACTCAGAAATACATCATTGCCCATGAAACTTGGGGCATAATCTCTTTGTACGTGCAGTTGTGGAATCTAAACAAACACAATATCCTAAACACATCCATCAGACACCGCTACTTGAACAATTTAAGGAAATTCAATTACAAGACCCTTATGTGGTATATCAATGCATTATAAAAACATGGACATGTTATATGGGTCACAATAAATTCCTTGGAAAAATTATATTAATCTCACATTTTCCCCTTGACATTTTACTATTGTCATCTGATAACCTGAGGACAAGTTAAGTTGATTAGGTGACAACCCCTTTACATGCCAACATTGTCACAATATAAGATCTATAAAATCTAGGATAACCTCACAAAACATCATTAATATGTAGGCATTATCATGTGATTTCCCACTATCATGTTAACATCTTCATGTGACATTCTGAAGACAAGTCGGGTTGATCAGGTGAGAGAATAAATACATGTCCACTTTACTCAGGTGAAGGAATCCAAGACAAATCAGTTGATCAAATGAAAGAACCTATATATTATTTCTTTTATCATGAAAGATATCTTAAACATGTCAACTTAGATCATACAAATCATCTTAGTTATATTGCGAAGACACCCTTGGATGTGTCGGCCCTATCATGTTGGTTCCCCAAACATGTCGAGTAGACAATCAAGACAAGTCCAATGAGAATTCAATAAATGTTAGGAAAATCATATTGGACATGCAAAATTTTTCTAGAAAACACACTTTAATACATACCATGTGGACCCCAACCAGTATCCTTTGGTAGTATCCCCCTTTTCATAATGGAATCTTCCTTGATGGTCTATGGTTACACACTCATGTGACCCTACCAATGCCTTTCTCTCAGACATACCATTTATGGTTACTACCTATCTTTAGTTTTTCTAAGGGTAATTAATGTGTGTTTTATATAACACTCAATGTGTAAGCCCCAATTACAGAAAAAATATAATATTTACACAACAATAGGGTAGACGTATCATGTAATCCTCAATTAAAAGGGTATCCATCCTGTTATAAGCCCCAAAAATTCTTGGAACCTCAGGGATAATAATAATGTTTATGAGAATTATTTCCCAACATTGTGTATCAGTATGTTAGGTTATAAATGGACTATTTGAACTTTGATTCAAGCCATATCTGAGATAAGTAGAATGCCATACTTTGTCCCGAGCTCCAATAACAATCCACTCCGGTGTAAGCCCCTTCTTATCCCAAGTATTCCTGACATACAAGATTAAATTCCCCCATAGGTCAGACATTATTTCACATCCATTAGTATATGAGAAGTTTTGTCATACACATGAATCATTTTAAGTATCATTCCCTCATGTACCTTAAACTCATCAGCAGGATGGGAGATGATCTGAACTATGAGAACATTGATTCCCACTATATCCATGATATGTATGATGCCTTTGAGAGTCCTATGCTCCAAAATATATTCACTTTGGTGAAAGTCCCTTCCAATCCCTAGAATTACAATATTATAATATTATATTCTTCCATAGGTCTTCCATTATAAATCATCCATCAGTAAATGAGAAGTGGGGTCATACATCAGCATCATTTAAAATACAATCTACGTTCATTCCCTCAATTACCTCAAACCCATCATTGAGTTGGGTGAAGAACTGAAATTCGATGAATCTAATTAGTTTTATAAAATATGATATGTATCATGCCTTACTAAGTACAAGATCCATACCATATCCTCCATGACATGGGAAATAATTCCCCTCAAAGGGAAACTTTAATGTTTAAGCCCCATACAGATATTCCCTCATGCAATGTGTCTAATCTACCGCTATCTATTTCTTACCACATTGTTCATAGATCACATAGGATTAGAGACCAATGATGATTATATTAAAATCATGTTTAGTATTCCCCATTTATAGTCCCATCATCATGACATAAGTCTGATTATGTATCATCTCCACCGAAATGACCATATTCTCAAATAAGTATCCCAGGGTAGTCTCATGAGTATAAGTCCCACCCAAGGCCTCTATTGTCATATATCTCCCAACATAGGCACCCATAATATGAAATAGGTAGACTTTTATTTCACTCTCAAATAGTATGTGTTAGATTCCTCACCAAGTTTCAAGCCTGATATTCACATCCTTACTGCATGACGTCAAACACAATGGATGGGTCCAATCACACGAACATAAACTATGACAAGCTCACTATGTGTGTTTTGATTCTTGTATCATAGGATATGTAGGATTCCTCATTGTGGTTAAATCCCATCTCAAAGACACCAACCACATCCCTGGATGAAAATAGACTCCATAGTGATAAAAATGACCCTAACCTAAAGAATCATAAATAAATAAGATAGTGATAGAGAACCCATGATATGAACACATTGTTCCAATCAATAAAACATTGAAATAAAATCGTTTACATAGGGTAAACTAATAAAATATCAGGTTCTATGAAGGATTTAACAAACATATCTTATATCTATAAGAGAGTACCAAAATAGGCAAAAAAATCCCTGAAAATGGTGTGATGATCCTGAACTCCCATCCTCTCAACCAATGTGTGTACCTATGCATCGTTGGGAGTTAAATCCCAATGGAACACCTAACTTTGAAAAGTAGGCATGTACCAAGTCATATATGTGGAAGCTTTTGGTAGTTTTTAAGGAATACTAAACAAATATAAAACCTAATATGAGTGATTGAGAGAATCCTTAAACCCCCTACCCTCAAACCATCAACCACAATCTCATCCACGTCTTAAATCCCGATGAATCAAACTAGTGAACTCAATCTGAATTTCTTTAAATTTGTCATCCCTTTAAGTGGTAAAAAGGAAAAGAGGGGCTAGTTCCAATAATTCCAGTTTGTGTTGTGCTCATTCCATAATAAAACAGTGAACCTGACATTTTTTTAACCACCCTGGACCTAATGTAAAAAAAAGGGACTGCCACTTTATCATATAACTATGGAAGTTATTGATAGAACATATAATATTTTATATTATGATGAAATCATGAGGTTTATTGTTGTATTATTCAATACTTATTAATATTACATTCAATAAAAATTACATCATTGAATATGCCAATGGATTCTGATATCGTTGAATAGGATTCTTTGGCCCTGATGTCTGGACATATGTTTTCACCAACACAACACTTCTGGTGTCAATTTCTGAATGTAATGGTCTAAGAATACCACATTAACAACTCTACCTCAACTCTGGAATCATGCCATGAAATATTTTGGAGGATGAGTTCCCACCATCCTACATTCCCACAATAGGAAGCGTTAGTGGAAATGGAACTTATTACCAAATTCAAATACTTTTGGATCCTCACCCCAGAGAGAAGAAATGAAAAACATTTCTACTGCAAGGAAGTGGATGAATATAGTCACTAGGATGAATTAATCACTCAAGATATACCTAGGAGGGATACCATCCATTCTTATAATCATCCTTGATATATGAATGTGATTCCACAAGGAGATTTATAGGGGGTTGTGCATACACCAACTGTCCAAGTTGGGGAAACTAGTATTAGATCCCACCAGGGGTATCCAAATGATTGAACCACAGAGAAGGATAATATAACTACTAATAACAATATATCTCTGGACTATAAATGTATCCAGACTATCGCCTCGAGTCAATATCATATCATCTCTAGCCAGGAGCATCTGACTTCTTCACAGCTACCCTTGGTGACTTTGGAATACGAGGGAGCACCCCAGCCTATAAGGTTGAAGGAATTTTTACCATATTTTACCCTGGTATCATCTTCAGCATGAGAACTAACACCTCAAATGGTTACAAGGGCACCGACCCCTCAAATGGTACAATGGGAAATGACCTCTCCAATAGTACCATGAGAAACGACCCACCAAATGAGATAATCTTTCAAGGTAGAGAAAAATCCCACCAATATCTTGGAAAATATTATATCAATCAAATCTAAAGACTCTTGAAAAAAAATTTATGGTCAAATTCCTAATGATTATAAACATAACCTATTGTAATCATCTAAGTCATATCAGGTTCTCCTACTTTCTTCTTATTTCATAGGAAAACAAAGTCCTAGTAGAGTATTTTAAGATTCTACATAAGGTGTTATCAACATGTTAGTATTTCATAGGTTAATATAAATGGAGAATATGGATAGTGAAAATAGTGAACATAGTCTCTGGGGTCCATTTCATAACTCCCATTATAATATAATCACCCTTCCACCAATAGAGTAAAGGGTGTTTTCATGTAACTTTCCAGCCAACCACTTGAAGATAAAAAATAAAATTGATATTGAAGAAAAAATAACTCAAATCCAAAATGAGAATAGGTCTCTTCATGAGATAACTATTGGAATAATCCTAGGATATATAACTCAAGATGATGTACCAGATCCTACCTATGGAAGCCCACCTTTCAGTGAATTTCCCCAGCCCACAAGGCTGGAGGAATTTTAATATTTTTTCATCCCCTCTATGGGTGAGGTCCAAGCATTGTTTCACCTCACCCATCCAAGAGGTTGGGGGGAATTTTCATATTTCCATGACCCCTAACTCACCGGTCTAGGGGAATTTTCATATTTTTCCACCTCTTCCTAAAGGATATTCTAGAAACCATCTACCCTTATATGTATTCACAAATCCTCCAGTAGAGTTGGTATCTTGTAATAAATGGGAAGCATCTACATCATCCAAGACCCCCAATTATTTTGTACCTAACCCAAGACCAATAAATATTTAGATTATGTACCCCAGGATTTGAAGTCATCCATGATCTAGGACTAATGGAGGAATAGATAACGTGTAAGAGAAGTATCATACTCACCCATATCTTGAAGATATATAGGAAATGTTTATTCATTTAAATCAAGACACATCCCCAGTTATTTTAAATATTCCATGGAAAATGATTTGATAGAGATCTTGGAAATGAGAAAACCAAGTTAGGACAACATGGTAGGCCATGAAAATAATTTCCCCTTCCACCAACATCTTAGGAACATGATACAATGTTTCTTTTACAATAAATATTGGCTTGAGGAACAAATGGACATGGAGATATTGGAACCACTAGCACTGGGATCCATGAACCCGCCAAATGAGCACTCTGAGCAGGACACACATGTTGTGTGGTAGAGCATTAGCCGCATACCTCCCTGGGATAAGTGATCGTATTCTAATATGAGATTGAAAAAATCCTATTCTTTTCAAACAAAAAATTCCCCAAAATATATTAATTAGTCAATGGAAATAAGTTTTATAGAGGTCCCAAAAATTATAAATCCAAATTATGTAGGATTTATAGGCCATGAGAACCATTTCCCCTACCATTGAAATCTTAGGAACACAATAGAAAACCTATTTTTCTTTAGGTACTGGTTGTAGGTATAGGTTAATGCATGATTAATTGAATTAAAAAATCTTCAAACTCGTGAAATATGAATAAGTGTTATCCCAGCTCAATCGGATGGGCATCTCTCATGATGGGTTATAAGCCATTTTACTTAAAGTAAGACATTAAAATTCTTGGCCATTATGCTTACCACAAGAGGATAAATTTCATATCCTTCATCATTAATGTAAGATGTTAAATTGCACAACCATTTTCATTACTGAAAGATGTTAAACTACATGGACATTATCCTTACCATGGGTCATTAAAATGCATGGCCATTTTTTTTACCACACGATGTTAAACTACATGACCACAATCAATACCACAAGGCATTAAAGTACATGAAATTGTCCTTACCACAATACATTAATATGTATAGACATCTTCCTTACTAAAAGATGTTAAACTATATGGATCACGTACACACCTCATGACGTTACACTATGTGTCCCATCTAGAACTATGTATGGATTGATTCTCAATATTAATGAGATATATATGGACCCCTTAATCATATATCTTGGTCCAGCCACCATGTGATGTAGAATACTCATATCATATCCTTTATTTGATCTACAAGGTGAAATAAAACCTTGTCATTCCTTGTTTCTCGTGCCGATCATATATCATGTGGCATTAGGTATTTTATTAAAGGTTTCCCCACACAAAAAAATTCATGGAAACATGGGAAAGGCTCATCATGGCCTATAATGTAATAACACAAAAGGTATACCATGCATCCATACACTAATGCATTAAAGTGCATGGCTGGTGTCCTTTCCGTATGAAATTAAACTGCATGTACTTTTTGAACTCTGTACAACTTTATTCTCATCCAAATGAGATATGTAGGGATTCCCATATCTTATATCCTAGACCATCCACCTACGTTCTTGTCCTTATAGCATGATGATAAATTGCACAAAACACTTCTCAGTCACAAGACAATAAACAATTCAAAATTTCAGTCTTTGGAATAAATCGTCAGCATCAAGTGGAAATTGTGGTTTCTAGAAACCCCACTGATGTAGTACAATATCAATCCAAACTATATACCAAAACTGCCAATACCACTTAATTTGTTTCTAAGGGTTTCCTCTAACAAGTCACCTCCTTAAAAACATAGATTGGTTCATCATGGACACATTTTCAATATGTTGAAATCAATGAACAATAGAGAGAAGTATCATATCACTTCTCACGTGCACCAAGTATGTGGGAAAATTCCTATAGTAGTAATGGGGATACAGATATCCCTAACCTCATGCGTGAATTTTATTAGCATATTCCAATGGTACATGGATGATACGAGTGGTTTTATATCCCCGGTTCAATCAAAGACATCGACACACGAATCCCAACAACTATGATCGTATAGGTATATATTCATGTAATTAACCAGTTGAAGTTCTAGTTCATTGTGATTGAAAAAGAAGAGCTCAACCAGTATATTCTGGTTAATTTATAGGGAAAGATGTATATTCTTATACCTATATCCATGGAAACTGAACACATTGATCATTGTGAACAACTGGTTTCTCTAGAACAAGTGCATATTCTTACTCCAATCTGGATTGATTATTGACATATCCCAGAAAAAGAAAAGGTGTAGAACTGATATCGTATAACCATTTCAATCGGGGCTCACCAAGTGAGATAGTACAAGCCTTGGGATAGGCACACATATATATTTAAAACATTGAAAGTCATATTCCAATGACCTATGATCGGTCTCATCCCTCGTTTTTGATGGGTCTCACCATGTTGTAAGTGAATAAGCCTTGGTATGGGATCATATTTCTATTGAAGAAGTCCAACAGCATACTCCAAAGGACAATGATTCAGAATATATCCTTGTTCTAGATGGGTATGACCAAGTGAGAATAGAATAAGCCTCGAGACAACTTATATTCCTATTAGTGAATCTACCTAATGTATTCCAGCACTTCATGAAAGCTAGTTGCATATTCCTACTTCCACCAACAAAATGATGCACTAGAATCATTTTGAGGAAATACGGGAGAACACTCATATCCCTTATCACATTATGGAGGTTCATTGGAATATTCCAATGGGGAATACATATCCATACCAGGCTCATATTCCCACACCAACTGGAGGTCACTAATTGTGAGTGGAACACAACTCGGGACATGCACATTCTTCTATCGAAAATGACCAACGACATATTCCAAAGTCCCATGATAAGACTTATATCCCTATTCTTCCCAAGGTTCACTTATTGAGAGTTGAATACACCTCAGGATATTCTCATATCCCTATCAGATAATCCCATTGGCATATTCTAGAAACTTAAAAATAGTGGTCACATATTCCCACAACACTATATGATTATCAATGGATTTTGAACGCCGTCATAGAGAAGGATTATACCCCTGCTCAACTGAAAAATGTAGGATGACATATTCTAACCATGATACAGATCAAGACCTATATTCCTAGTTTTCTCAATGCCAGTGTCCTTGAGGTTGTTCAAGACACATTCCAAACACCACAGGTGTCTCAAAAATCTTCCACCAAAGAAAATGATGTTCATTCCCTTGATAGTCCTATTCAAGCTTGGGTAGAGATTGATCAGAGAGACCTACTCCTGACATTATCTCTGGTCAACCACCCCCTGGAGATATCTCTCATGGACCAAGAAATACTTCTGTAACGCCCCGACCCCAGCTACCCAGAGCCGGTGCGTTACTTCGTAACATTGGCATGATCACAAAAGATCAAGTCCCGAAAGACCGATTAGTTTAGTAGCCTTGGAAACACTAGATACATTCATAAATGTTACATTACATCACAAAGTGAAAAACTATAATAACATAGTCTCCATAGTCCACACTTCTATCCTCTTCGGACTATCCCTGTAGGTCATTCATAAAATACTTCTTCACATCCTGGAAAATATTAAAACATTGAAAGGGGTGAGCTCAGATGCTCAGTAAGGATAACAATAATGCAGAAGCTTTCATAAATAAACATTAACATTTAAGGCAATGTATAACTAAAACAAAAGCCTTTTAAACATGAACTTCAACATAATATGGCAAAAGTAAAATGAGATAATGCCATTTACTTCTTCACATGGATATTCTACTGGTCGAATAATCACATGCAATATCAATAACCACTTTCATAATGATGGAATGCATAATGCCGGACATTCTGAAACATTTTGTCAAGGCCTCGGCCAAGACGTCTAAAATGATTAAGGCCTCGGCCAAAACCATAAATCAAATTGGGAAAGGGCCTCGGCCAATTCCACGTCTAGTTGTCTCATGAGACCTACCGATGCATCGAGGAGCTATAGCGGGCTCCACCCGTCACTTATTAAGTCCAATGCATTTCTCATATGAATAGGTTTAAACATATCATAAACCATAACATAATCGTATCACATAAAACATGCATAAAGGAAACATAACATTTCCACATTTCAATCACAAGATATAAATACAACACATTGATATAATAAAACGCTTTCAAAACCATTTTCAATACCAAAATGAAAGAAAGTTAAAACTTTATATTTATTTTTCATTAAAAAAAATGGCTTATAGAGGAAGCCGAAACTCAAATAATGGTCACGGCGGCGGAGAAGTCGTTGTCGCCGCATAAGTACGGAAATAAAAACATTCCCTTTTTTCGTTTAGAAAAACGCTTCGTATAAAAAGATTCCTTTTGAATAAATGTAAAAGTCAAAGGGTTTTATACACCGTATAAAAGGAAAGTTGTGTATAAATCCAAATATGCCTCAACGAAAGGGGATTGAGACGAAGTCCTTAAAAAGTTCATTTTTTTTAAAATAAAATAGATCTATTATGTGTATTCACTATAGGTACACATAAAGAAAGTAAAAAAATACAAAATAGGATATAATAATATCATGACATAATTTGAAAGTAGGAGATTAACCCAAAGAATGGAAGTTGGGTTAAGAAATTACCTTACAAAGATCATTTATATAAAATAGATATATTATGTGTATTCACTATAATTACACATAAAGAAAGTACAAATTCAAGATATGACATAATAATATCATGACATAATTTTGAAGTAGGAGATTAACCCAAAGAATGGAAGTTGGGTTAAGAAGTTCCCTTACCTCGTGTCTGACTTCACTCAACCGTTCTTTAACCTCCTGAATAATAAACTAGAGTTAATATATACCTTATTAAGAACCATTTTCAATTTCATTATCCTCATTATATCACTTATTACAATGATATGAACATTATGTAATTATTTAAGTTAATAACGGTCGTTTTGTCGATCTTTGGTACTTGAGTCAACAATAAGATTCTTATAATTACAAGTTGTTTATGTGGTGAAATATCCATTATATCCAGAATTATATTCATGATGTAGATATCATATATATCATATATACAGTATATACATTCATTCATAATGTCACGTAACATTTAGAGGTAAGAAATGAAATGCACCGTTCATGGAGACGGTAAGCCGTACGTACGCATGAACGCTACTTTCATTTCAATTTCATATTTAATGGAACTAAATAATAATTATATAATGGAATAATATAGTTCCAGTATAATATTATATATAATATCATTTACTCCATCCTTTATACAACCCACATATGGCATTAACGATTCACATCACTTTGAGGGGGCGGTAGTCCGCACTTCCTAAAATGAAATTATCGCGTTTACCCATAATGGAAATCATAAAGTATGCCATAAATGAAAAATACAGAAGCATAAGGAAAACATAAACATAATATATATATTATATATGAAAATAGTGTCATCAAAATGGCCACCATTATAGGTGTTAAAAGAATTTGAACAATCATCGTTTCGGGAGGCAGAATTTCGCCATCCACGGAAACTGTATGTTCTTTAACCATTAGATGTAGGTGTGTGTAAGTGTAGCTCTAATCCTTCTTATAACAACATCCTAGTATATTGAGGATACTTGTGTTGTTACAAAATAAATGATTAAAAAGATTTTAGGGGGTTGGAGAAGAAAAATAAAACAAAACAACATTATAAAAGACATTACCTCAAAATCGGGTAACTCTTTCTGATTTGAGCCAAAGGCTTCCTTGGGAAGTGTTCTGCCCAAAGTGAGGCTTCTAGGAGTAAGGGAGGAATGTTGGGAGAGTATTTGGGCAGAGGTTGGCCGAGCCAAATGGCTTGGAAGTGTGAATAAGGTGGTAGAGGTGGGGGCCTTTTATAAGAGGAGAGGAGGGGCTCTTTTGGAAAGATTGAAATGTTACATTATTTCACAATGCTTTTCGGATTCTAAAGGTCCCACACTTATATAATTCTAGGCTAAGGTGATAAGGTTTCGAAAGCTCCTCATCCAATAGGCTTTGGACAAGTGTAAGCCTTGGATTTTGCATTATCTTCCCATTTTATTTAAATCATTAAATAATGAGGTCATCGCCACATCATAATGATGTCATAAATAATTTAATTTATTTAATGTCTAAAAATTATAAAACAAATACTATGATGTAGGAAATCTTTTTATCTTTCCAATGACTATTTATAATCGAAATTTGGACTTGTATAACCCCACCTAAAAATTGTTTTAGTAAAACAATTTATGTTAGTGTCATTTTCACTTTAACATTAAATAAAAAGTAATTTATGTTATTTCCCAACAAAAGTGGATCCATGGGGTCCCCAAGTTAGGCCATGGCTTTTATTGGTCGGCCATGACTCAACCAATGAGGTTGGGACATGTGTCTAGGTCATTTCATATTATTAAAGTATTATTTATACCTTAAACTACACTAATTACCACTAATCGCGATTAAAATTTAATAAGTTACTATTCACCAAAAAATTATTTTTATCCCATTGAACCACATTTCACATACTAATGACAACCATGTATGTCGGATTTTCAAAATTCAATACACATTAGTGGTAAACTTTCATTTAAACGAAAAAATCAGTTATTTAACTACCACTTAGTGGTTTCACTATTCATCAAAAATTGAAGTTTTTCGGAACAATGCCAAAATTTCACCCTAAGCTATAATTGATATTCCGAATTCAAAAATGATGTCTATTTTACAAAATTCCAAACATATAAGTTGCATTAATTAATTTTACAATTAATTCCCGCTGTTATGACAAATAGCATGTTTTTAAGAAACAATTTATATCAAAAGATTGGCAATTGTTTATGTCCAATTTCAATGTCAAATTAATTCTAATGACCACCATTGGATTAAATTGTAAAAATATATTCCAATTATACTTTAAAACCACTAAATAGTATAATTTATCACTATTAATTATTTTTATTAAAAAAGTTGTTTTTAAGTATTTTTCACTATTCATAAAAAATTAGAAGTTCTCAGAAAAATACCAAAAATTCAACATAGGCTAATTTCGATATTCCGAATCCAAAAATGAAGTCCATTTTTAAATATAAAATTTCTATAATTTTAAAATGTGGTTATTACTATTCATAACGGCTACTTTTATTAGTTGCGGTGTGTTAGAACTCGAACTTGCGTACAATGCAAGCTATTGCATTATTGAATGAGAAGCGTATCGTGGAAGCTCGGGGTGTTACATTATCTCCTCCTTCAATAAATTGCGTCCTCGCAATTTGAAATTTTTCTTTGATAATAAAAGGTTGAAAATAGAAAATACCTTTGTGGAAAACCCACATCGGAAATAAGGTTAATAGAATTTAGTCTTAATAAGAGGGAAAGGGAAATGAACAAGTCACCACCCAATTATGATCTCGATTAGGAGAACATTGGTGGCAATTAGAGACATATAATTAGAGGAAAAACGTAAATATTTATAGGGAGCTATTGGGGTCATCAATCACAATCAACTGTCAAATTGAGGGCCTCAAATCCTTCAATCTATGTTGATTTAAAATATCATCAGTTCAGCAGGACATAAGGTATTAGGATAACACATTTTTTTTGTTTTAATATCCCTTTACTAAAGTTTAAGAATTAATTTATTCATTGAATAACAGATAGGTATATATATATTTATGCTTGACAATTAGAGTTTCAACCTTCAACTCACCTTTCACTCAAAAAGATAATAGAACCCAAAAATATTATACTTATCCTATTTGTTTAAGGTTCCAAATGTTAACACATACCATTTAGATTAGTAAAATTATTTTTTAATAACCAGGGACTTCCTGTAGGCTAGTGGTAGGAAATAAAGGCCTGTCGCACTTTGATTGTGGGTTCGATTCCTACAGCTTTGTCCGACGCGACGGTTTATGCCCCACCCTGCAGGTTGTCCTTTTCCTAAAACTATAGTATTATAATATTCCAAAAATAATCTTCATAAATTTTTTAACCTTAAACAATACTATCCATGGTTCAACTTAATCCATTCCAACCTTAATAGTTATCCAAAATACCTCTGTCCAGACTTTCTCTAAAAGGTTTCTTAATTCCAAAATCAATTTATCAGATTCCCCAAACGAAGAAAAGTTTCTCTTATTGTCACATACTAAAAATATGATTACCTTAATCATATTAAAACCTTACTGAAATCAAAAAGTACTGCAATACAATCCATATATATATATCACATTATTCTTATAACCAGAATATAATCCTTGAGTCCAAAAGCACCAATACATTAATTATTCTGCTTCAACTGTAGTAATAGCATAAGATTGTCCTTGATTCCTTGGCCTTTTCTGAGGTAAGTTTCCTTGACGCTTAGGACATTCATTTGCATAATGACCCATTTCTCTACAATTGTAGCATTCAACTTTGACAGCCTCTTTCTTTCCCTTGCAATCACGTGCCTGGTGACCCTTTTCTCCACATTTATAACAAACTCCCATTCCTTTTAGGCAAGTACCAGGGTGATTCTTCCCACAATTATCACATAATGGAAAATCCTTCTTTCCCTTTTTCCCTTTATCTGTCTCTTGTTCCACTATTCTCTTCTTCTCTTGCTTTACTTTGTTGTCATAAGACTTAGAGAATTCCTTTTCCGTCTTGATAGCACATGAGACTATATCTTCGTATGATGAGAAGGATTGTGATACTAAAGCTCGATGGAGAAATGGTTTTAACCCATCAAAGAAACGATCAATCTTACTCCTTGGGTTACGTATATAATCGGCAGCATGACTCGCTAACCTTGTAAAGTTAGCCTCATACTTTGCGACATTCTCATCCTCCTTCTGCCTTAGACTCAGAAATTGCCTTTCCATATCTGCTCGATGGTCACGAGGAAAGTATTTTTCTAAGAAAAGCTCTTTGAACTCCCTCCATTCCATATTCGATACTTCATCATCTTCCTTTGTGTTTTGAATCAGCGACCACCACTGATCGGCATCTCCAGTGAGGCGGTAAACTTCCATGACAACCTTCTCCCTTTCACTACTCCCCAAGGCATGGAATATTTTCTCTAAGGAGTTTATCCATTGCTCAGCTACTGTAGGATTTGTACTCCCATTGAAGGTTGGTGGTTGTTGCCTCATGAAACGGTCTAGCATTGATCCTCCACGTTGCGGATCAGGGTGCTCCATACGAGTAAAGTTATTATTCATAACCTGCGTGAGTTGTCCCAGTACGGTGAGAAGCTGATCAGCACCAGTTGTATCTCCAGATCCACAATAATTATCTTGAGCAGGAGGGCAATCCCTACACGGAGTTCGTGCATTGATACGGTTTCCATTCCTTCCACTAGGCGCCATTTCTAAACAATGGCATAAACTAGATTAGTTTATGAATCAAAATACATAATTCCATACTTGTCAAACACTTTACATAAATTGAACTATTTATGGATATAATCCATAATCATAAAAAGAAATGTTTTCTTTAAGGAAGTATATACTCCTAACCCTTTATAGTGGTTTGTATATAAAATGAGAATTATCCTAAGCATATCCCCCGGGAGTGTCGTAACCAAGAGTGCAGCAAGGCCCATTGTCGTGCACCAGTTCCCGTTCGAGTCTAGCTCAAAGCAGTGTTTTCGGGTTTTACCCCTAGGTACATCTGTGCCAGAGCCGCCTCTACCTGCTCGTATCCAGACAGGGATGTATTGCTCGGAAAACTCATAACATCTCTATAATACCAAAATTCTAGGAAGTTCTTCTATACTAATCCTCAAAGTCTATCTTCGGGCTATGTGCTCTAATCAGAGTTTATCTAAATATAGCTTCCAATGTTAGTACTAAACTGCCTCTGATACCAACTGTAACGCCCCGACCCCAGCTACCCAGATCCGGTGCGTTACTTCGTAACATTGGCATGATCACAAAAGATCAAGTCCCAAAAGACCGATTAGTTTAGTAGCCTTGGAAACACTAGATACATTCATAAATGTTACATTACATCACAAAGTGAAAAACTATAATAACATAGTCTCCATAGTCCACACTTCTATCCTCTTCGGACTATCCCTGTAGGTCATTCATAAAATACTTCTTCACATCCTGGAAAATATTAAAACATTGAAAGGGGTGAGCTCAGATGCTCAGTAAGGATAACAATAATGCAGAAGCTTTCATAAATAAACATTAACATTTAAGGCAATGTATAACTAAAACAAAAGCCTTTTAAACATGAACTTCAACATAATATGGCAAAAGTAAAATGAGATAATGCCATTTACTTCTTCACATGGATATTCTACTGGTCGAATAATCACATGCAATATCAATAACCACTTTCATAATGATGGAATGCATAATGCCGGACATTCTGAAACATTTTGTCAAGGCCTCGGCCAAGACGTCTAAAATGATTAAGGCCTCGGCCAAAACCATAAATCAAATTGGGAAAGGGCCTCGGCCAATTCCACGTCTAGTTGTCTCCTGAGACCTACCGATGCATCGAGGAGCTATAGCGGGCTCCACCCGTCACTTATTATGTCCAATGCATTCCTCATATGAATAGGTTTAAACATATCATAAACCATAACATAATCGTATCACATAAAACATGCATAAAGGAAACATAACATTTCCACATTTCAATCCCAAGATATAAATACAACACATTGATATAATAAAACGCTTTCAAAACCATTTTCAATACCAAAATGAAAGAAAGTTAAAACTTTATATTTATTTTTCATTAAAAAAAATGGCTTATAGAGGAAGCCGAAACTCAAATAATGGTCACGGCGGCGGAGAAGTCGTTGTCGCCGCATAAGTACGGAAATAAAAACATTCCCTTTTGTCGTTTAGAAAAACGCTTCGTATAAAAAGATTCCTTTTGAATAAATGTAAAAGTCAAAGGGTTTTATACACCGTATAAAAGGAAAGTTGTGTATAAATCCAAATATGCCTCAACGAAAGGGGATTGAGACGAAGTCCTTAAAAAGATCATTTTTTTTAAAATAAAATAGATCTATTATGTGTATTCACTATAGGTACACATAAAGAAAGTAAAAAAATACAAAATAGGATATAATAATATCATGACATAATTTGAAAGTAGGAGATTAACCCAAAGAATGGAAGTTGGGTTAAGAAATTCCCTTACAAAGATCATTTATATAAAATAGATATATTATGTGTATTCACTATAATTACACATAAAGAAAGTACAAATTAAAGATATGACATAATAATATCATGACATAATTTTGAAGTAGGAGATTAACCCAAAGAATGGAAGTTGGGTTAAGAAGTTCCCTTACCTCGTGTCTGACTTGACTCAACCGTTCTTTAACCTCCTGAATAATAAACTAGAGTTAATATATACCTTATTAAGAACCATTTTCAATTTCATTATCCTCATTATATCACTTATTACAATGATATGAACATTATGTAATTATTTAAGTTAATAACGGTCGTTTTGTCGATCTTTGGTACTTGAGTCAACAATAAGCTTCTTATAATTACAAGTTGTTTATGTGGTGAAATATCCATTATATCCAGAATTATATTCATTATGTAGATATCATATATATCATATATACAGTATATACATTCATTCATAATGTCACGTAACATTTAGAGGTAAGAAATGAAATGCACCGTTCATGGAGACGGTAAGCCGTACGTACGCATGAACGCTACTTTCATTTCAATTTCATATTTAATGGAACTAAATAATAATTATATAATGGAATAATATAGTTCCAGTATAATATTATATATAATATCATTTAATCCATCCTTTATACAACCCACATATGGCATTAACGATTCACATCACTTTGAGGGGGCGGTAGTCCGCACTTCCTAAAATGAAATTATCGCGTTTACCCATAATGGAAATCATAAATTATGCCATAAATGAAAAATACAGAAGCATAAGGAAAACATAAACATAATATATATATATATATTATATATGAAAATAGTGTCATCAAAATGGCCACCATTATAGGTGTTAAAAGAATTTGAACAATCATCGTTTCGGGAGGCAGAAGTTCGTCATCCACGGAAACTGTATGTTCTTTAACCATTAGATGTAGGTGTGTGTAAGTGTAGCTCTAATCCTTCTTATAACAACATCCTAGTATATTGAGGATACTGGTGTTGTTACAAAAGAAATGATTAAAAAGAGTTTAGGGGGTTGGAGAAGAAAAATAAAACAAAACAACATTATAAAAGACATTACCTCAAAATCGGGTAACTCTTTTTGATTTGAGCCAAAGGCTTCCTTGGGAAGTGTTATGCCCAAAGTGAGGCTTCTAGGAGTAAGGGAGGAATGTTGGGAGAGTATTTGGGCAGAGGTTGACCGAGCCAAATGGCTTGGAAGTGTGAATAAGGTGGTAGAGTTGGGGGCCTTTTATAAGAGGAGAGGAGGGGCTCTTTTGGAAAGATTGAAATGTTACATTATTTCACAATGCTTTTCGGATTCTAAAGGTCCCACACTTATATAATTCGAGGATAAGGTGATAAGGTTTCGAAATATCCTCATCCAATAGGCTTTGGAAAAGTGTAAGCCTTGGATTTTGCATTATCTTCCCATTTTATTTAAATCGTTAAATAATGAGGTCATCGCCACATCATAATGATGTCATAAATAATTTAATTTATTTAATGTCTAAAAATTATAAAACAAATACTATGATGTAGGAAATCTTTTTATATTTCCAATGACTATTTATAATCGAAATGTGGACTTGTATAACCCCACCTAAAAATTGTTTTAGTAAAACAATTTATGTTAGTGTCATTTTCACTTTAACATTAAATAAAAAGTAATTTATGTTATTTCCCAACAAAAGTGGATCCATGGGGTCCCCAAGTTAGGCCATGGCTTGTCTTGGTCGGCCATGACTCAACCAATGAGGTTGGGACATGTGTCTAGGTCATTTCATATTATTAAAGTATTATTTATACCTTAAACTACACTAATTACCACTAATCGCGATTAAAATTTAATAAGTTACTATTCACCAAAAAATTATTTTTATCCCATTGAACCACATTTCACATACTAATGACAACCATGTATGTCGGATTTTCAAAATTCAATACACATTAGTGGTAAACTTTCATTTAAACGAAAAAATCAGTTATTTAACTACCACTTAGTGGTTTCACTATTCATCAAAAATTGAAGTTTTTCGGAACAATGCCAAAATTTCACCCTAAGCTATAATTGATATTCCGAATTCAAAAATGATGTCTATTTTACAAAATTCCAAACATATAAGTTTCATTAATTAATTTTACAATTAATTCCCGCTGTTACGACAAATAGCATGTTTTTAAGAAACAATTTATAACAAAAGATTGGCAATTGTTTATGTCCAATTTCAATGTCAAATTAATTCTAATGACCACCATTGGATAAAATTGTAAAAATATATTCCAATTATACTTTAAAACCACTAAATAGTATAATTTATCACTATTAATTATTTTTATTAAAAAAGTTGTTTTTAAGTATTTTTCACTATTCATAAAAAATTAGAAGTTCTCAGAAAAATACCAAAAATTCAACATAGGCTAATTTCGATATTCCGAATCCAAAAATGAAGTCCATTTTTAAATATAAAATTTCTATAATTTTAAAAGGTGGTTATTACTATTCATAACGGCTACTTTGATTAGTTTCGGTGTGTTAGAACTCGAACTTGCGTACAATGCAAGCTATTGCATTATTGAATGAGAAGCGTATCGTGGAAGCTCGGGGTGTTACAAATTCCCTCTCCCAATAACCATTTTATAAAGAGGTGATGAAAAATATTATAAACCTTCATATAGAAATATTCTCACAATAATAGGGAAAACAATATATAGTGCCCCGCCAATTATTAGTATAACATTACCACAATCAACAGGAAACCTAGAGAGCCAAACTCTGTGGTATAAATTATGAAAATACATATAGCTCAGATGAAGTATAGACTAACATGAATACATATGGACTATTTTCTAGAAGAAACCCCCTAAACATGCTCATACCTAATTCCATTTACAATAAAGAGATATCAAATGGGTCAAATAGAAAATTCAATATTTATTTCTAACCACAGGAAGATAAATTGTATAAAGTTTTTCCGTAGAACATGATGTTAAACTAATTCAATTTCATCCTAACCACATGATGATAAACTATACAGATTTTCTCCTAACCACATGACTATAAAATATACAGAGTTCATCCAAACAACATGATGTTATGTTATATTGATTTAATTCTAACAAAATTACATTAAAATATCATGATTTAATTCTCACCACATGATGATAAACAATAAAGAGATCATCCTAAACACATGATGATAAATTTTATGGATTTCATCCTAAACAAATGATGTCAAAATGTATGGAGTTTGTCTTAACCACATGATGATAAACTGCACTGAGTTCATCCAGTCTACCTGATGTTAAACTATACTAGGGAATACAGGAAGAAAGATGTTAAAATACATGAAATATTTCATCCTAACCACATGATGTTAAACTGTATGGAGTTTGTCTAAGCCACATGATGTTAAAATGTGTGGATTTCATCCTATCCATATGATGTAAAACTATAGGTAGGCATCCTTGTAGTAAGACATGAAACTAAATGGAATCTACCTTCCTTATCACATTATGATAAACTTCACAGGGCCATGACACCCATATTCATTCACATCAGGTGATCCACATCTTTTTTGTATGTTGTTAAATAGTATGATTCCTACAGAACTATGTGTGGCCTGATTCTAGCCATAATAGGATACATAGTGAAGCCTGAACATTTAGTTTTTGTCCCAACCACAATGAACATTCATGTCAACTTACTCTCAACCTTATCACATAATGTAAAACTACACGGATCTGAAATATTCCTTTTCTTTCTCATCGAGTGATCAATGTCTTTACTGCAAGTTGTTAAACTACATAGATAATTTCCTAATCACAAGATGTTAAATTTCATAGCTAATGTCCCCACCGCACGTCATTAAACAATACAGACCATTTAAAACTATGTACACTTTGATTCTCATTTTTCAATGGGATAGGTGGGGATTCCTCAATCCTATATCTTTGTCCATCCACTATTTGATACAAAATAACTTTGTTTTACCCCCAATTACCTTTGTATTTTAAGAGAAAAACATTATTATTCTTTGTTTCTCACACCGATCATAGCCGATGTGAGCTTAGGAATTATAGTAAGGGATTACCTGTACGAATAAGGTATAAAAGTACATGATTGGTTCATCGTGATCCTGAATTCCGTACCTTAAAAATTCATTCCATGAGTTATATCCACATGATGTTAAACATTATAGTTCCTTAAGAACTACATGTGGCTTGATTCCTATCATCACAGGATATGTTCTGATTCTTAGATCTCTAATAATGGGCCTGACTACAATATTAGACGGAAACAATGAACACATTTGAGAATGGGTTAGATATATGTGGAAATATTTTTATCCAGAACTGCATTTTTTTATTCTCATCCTCAAGAGATATTTAGAGACACCCAAGATTCTACCCTTTCTCCCAACTTCTACATCTCCAATTTTTCACATCAATCCATCTTCATCCTTGTTGCATGATATTTAACTACATGGTTCCTCAACAACAATGTGTGACTTTATTCCTCTCATCACATGATACATAGTGACATCCAAATCATCAATCTTGGTCCTATCTACAATAACCAATAAAATAAATTCACTCCAAATACATAGGAACAGGTTCATACAATCTCACTCTACCTATGTATTATTCAGATCCATGCATGTTCTACTTGTATATATAATATTATTATCACATTTTTTCATATTGTTTTCCATGTCCTTACCATATGATGATAAAATACATAGAATAATGTCCTTACCGTGTGATGTTGAAATATATGGAAAAAATATTGGTCATATGACATTAAAACTTCACAAAAAATACATCCATACCATATGACATTAAAATACATGGAAATTTCTTTATTTCATGATGTTAAACTGTATGAATAACATCCCCATTACATGATGTTAAATTGTACAGGTCATTACCTGTTTTTAAATCCTTATCAAATGACCATGAGAGCCTTACCATTATCAACGAGTGTATGTGGTGATTCTACCGTCTTTTAAAAGAACCTCAATCCAGAAACCATGCTTTAAGTCATGAGTACCTTAGGCTATCACAATCCATTCATATCCATTGTAAAAGAAAAGAAATATCTCGGTTCATCATTACTATTAATTCAAACGAGCATAAGAACCACCAACCAATGACATCATGGACCAATATAATGGGATTTATAATTATTTTTAGCATGATGCCTCTATAGTGGAACCCAATACCTCGGTCTGTTTTGGGTCATCCCTAGTATGATGGTCCCACATAATCAATTATTACCAGAGAACCCTGAGTTTTGATTTACAACATTTCCATCTCCATATTATTAGGAAGTTAGAGTGATCTTAACCCTAGGTATCCTAATTTTCATCTAATGTAATATCCCTCATATTTGGCCCATGAGTGTCATGACCATAAACTAACAAGACTTCGATCAAAGAAGTGGGACCTTAAAATCTATACATTGATGATCTAGATCATACAACCTTAAACTACTAGTGAAATAGACAAAAAAACATTCCTACTTGAAAAATGATAAGGAATACCTAAGAAAAAGTCATGTCTTTTCTTGCTAAACAATTCAAATCCAGAGTTTAATAAAAAATTAGGGCTCAAATAAATAAAGAATAAAGCTCATAGAAACTAAATTTTATCCCCTATCAAATAAAATCAATGCCCACTTGACCCCCTGGTCATTGAAAAATTTAGAGAAATGATTTTTCACACCTCCATGACATGATAATATGTTCACTATGTGGTGACCCAACTTTTAGGGTTCCTGAACCCTTATTTTATATTACATTTTCCCTAAATCATACTTCTTGTTTTAAAGTGTCTTGGATTTTTGGGAACCATACGTGACCCTTAAGAAGGAAATTAGGTCTCTTTATTTGGACCTTCTATTGATTTATAGGGGATTAGACCCACTAACTAGGCACATGTTTTCCTGACATAAAGGGCTTTTCGATCCCTATGTGTCAGACATCACTGAGGCAGAACTCAACACCTTAGTGTGATCTGAACATATCTCTATGTGATTTTCCCATATCATCTCCAAGACCTAAGGACATTGGAACATGGTTTAAATTCCACATACCTAACTATCTAATATTATTTTATATCCTCTAGGTTACCTCACCATGTTTTATACCCTTTCTTAATACAAGAATGTGACAATCCATTCTTGAGCATTTGGTGGCCCACATATCATGATTCAAAACTACGTGTCATAAATCTCAAGCTTCACATTAAGATCTAGACTTCCCAATAGTGCCATAGCACTTCCAATATATCATTAATTACATACCCAACTTCATTGTTCAGATTCCTGAGTCTTCAAAAATCATTCATTACAATTAGAATGAAAAAGAGATCTCTCAGTTCGTCCCTGCTGAAGATGCAGAAGGGCTTAGACACACCAACTAGGGACATCTTTGTCCAATATAAAATGATTTATAATACTTGTGGGCCCTAGAAACACTATAGTGGAACCAAACATATTAGAGTGTTAAGGTAGATACACGGAATGTAATCTGCACCCTATATTCACAGACTCAAGATTTTGGGTTATGACTTACATCACCACATTCCAACTATCTAGGTAGACCTAGAATCCCAAATACTTCTCCCTCAACCCATATTACTTCCATAAATCTTCCATGACCCTCGGAGAAGTGTGGATATAAGTTTTTCTTGTCCATAGAATAAATTCATAATGGATTTAACCCATGGAATATTGGCATATCCTCCTTGGAAGAGAGGAACCCTAGTCCTCATGAGCCATAGAAACACCACATCAAAACACAGTACCCCCAAACTGCTTTGAGTCATCCCGGTTATTCCTACCCCATATTCCCTACATTAAAAGGTCCAAGATAGAATACCCTAAACTATTGTACAAGTTCCTAGTAAGAATACCCAAAAATATAGTACAAGTTTGGATATAAGAGACCCTAAAGTATGGTACAATGTATGAGCTTGATGACCAAAAAATATAGTACAAAGTCAAATCAAGAAGACCCTAAATTACAGTACAAGGTCCAAGCTAGAATAACCTAAACTATTGTACATATTCTGAGATAGAAGACCCTATGAAAAGTAAAACATCAAAGATAAAAAAACTCTAAAATATAGAATAGTTATGTTCATTCCTAAAATAACATAAAATAGAAAAAGACATGATACTTTCCAGTATGAAAAACTGATAATGGAATACAAGGAAAAATTCGAGTCTCTTCTCACTGGACATGCAAAAAATTCGAGTCTCTTCTCACTGGACATGCACATTGCATGGCCCATGCAATATTGAGAATCTATAAAACATAAGAGGCACAAAAACATGTCAGGTCAAAAACCCATATGAAGGAGAACTGATAAAAATCCAATTCTATTCCTACTAAGTCTTCCTCTATATGAAGATTAGGAAAAAGTAAATGAAAAAAAATAAACAATACAAAGATTATGGGTATCGCCATATGGTCATTGTAAAAATTAATCCATGCTCGCTAAGTCCCCTAACATCGAAAAAGTTAGAGCATTTGGGAAGGTTATAATGTCCATACATCATTTTTATATTAGGCGGTTTGAAGACTAAAGAAGAAGGTGTATCAATAAAGTGTTCTAGGATAGTTAAAATTCATGAACATTTCTCAAAGAGTATTCTATTGAAATTCATGCACTGAAATCTAGGTGATTGGATTTGTTTGGAATTTCACATAAAGGATGGGTATCATGGATGATCTGAGAAACATCTCCACCTAAGAATTGATCTCTACAAGGTATTTCATCACAATATAGGGATTTTCCTCATCCTTCATGTGAGCTAGATCATCATAAGTACATTCATTGTAGAGCCCTTTATCTTTGAACATATGTCCCATGTGCATAAATTTGATCTATATAGTGGTATGTTTTAGAACTATATATCGCATGATTCATATACTCATGGGATATGTAGTAACATCCAAGTACCTTACTTCAGATCCATCCACAATTTTTTTATCACCCAATCCCTTTTCCATTTTGGAATTCATATAAATTCAAATTTTAGGATATCTTGACTCCATTTCAACGATACATCCAATATTGGATTCATCTATGAAGTTGTGTATAGAATTATCACCTTCATAACACTTGAGAGTTCCTCAGTTAAAACACTAAAAAATCCTCTCATAAGGATCATATATGTCACGACCCGCCCTCAGGGTCTGTGCCGTGACTACCCCAAGCCCGCCTTCCATAGGCCAGGGGCTGGCAACTAGCACCAAGGCGTAAATCCCGGTAAAAAGGGAAGGCATTGCCTTTGTAAAGTAAACAAACACCACAGAGTAAGCAAGCGGAAAGTAAACACTAAGTAAAAACAAAGTACAACTGAAAGTGCGGAAAAGTAAATGGGCCAGTATACAAACCCAAACTGAAAGTAAAGTACAACTCGAAAGGGAAAACAGCAACTGAAAAGTAAAAGCCGCTACACCGAACTGTCCACTGGAAATCCCACCTGAAGGGTGGGTACAGATAGCTCCACTGCTCCACGGGTCCCGCCGTCCGCTCCGAGCACATCCCGCCCAGTGGTCCACCTCCAGGTACCGTCCTGCTCTGCTAGCCTCAGCTAAGATCAACGTTGTCCGTCGTCTGCAACCAACACAACGTAGTGCGGGAAAATCCCGTGCAGGGGTGAGTATAAGCTACTCAGTAGGGACCCCGAGACCCCTGAAGGTCTCTCAAATCCACAAAGGATAAACCACGAAGAAAGGTACAATCACGAAGTAACAACCGACACTGCTTAGGTATATGCCCATACATATACCTAATTCATCAAATTCAAATACGCTCCAACCTCCGAGCCCAAGTACAACTCAGTCCACACAGGAAAGTAAACGTATTCCACACAGGAAAGCAAAACGTAATCCACACAGGATAGCACAACATAATCCACACAGGAAAGCAACAGGATTCAGCTCACACAGGTATACTTCTTCAAAAGACGATAAAGATGATCTCTGATCCATCTAAGTCATCGGACCCACGAAGGATCGATAGGTAACTAACCCCCGCAAAAGACCCACACAGGATCGGGCCCACGTAGGACCTGTAGGCGCTGGTTCACACAGGACCGCTGAGCGCAAAGACCCACACAGGATCGGACCCACACAGGATCGGGCCCACACAGGACCTGTAGCACTGATCCACGTAGGATCGCTGAGTGCTGAAGTCGTCGTCGTCGAATCCACACAGGATCTCTGTACTGTCATCGTCGCAGTCACAGTAGCAGTAGTAGCAGTAGTAGTCACAGTAACAGTCGCAACCAGCACTAGGGTTCCCGCACACAGCAAGCTCGTTCGGAGGGTCCGCTCCACGAGCCGAGAGGCTGATACATCAACTGTCACAAAGTCTATAGTTGATGTATCCAAAAGTACAGTATCGTCAACAGGAACTCAACGCAACAGACGGCGCGTCGATCGGACGCCCGGTCTGAGAGTTATTGGCATTTTCGTTCCCGGGGCCCGGTTGGTTTTTAAGGAAAAACCAACCCAACCGTACTCCACCTATGTCCAAACCTCGGGCAAAGTATGCCAAAAGAACTGTCTCACTAAGAGGAACACAACAAAGCTGACGGCACATAAATCGGACGTCCGTAGCTCAAGATATGAGCGTTTTCGCTCCGAGGGCCCGGTTGGTTTCGTGAACGAACCAACCCGGCCGAACTCAAAGTATTCCGAAACCCTGAGTGCGATATACCGAAACGACCGTCTCGATCCAAGGATCGCGTTTCCGCAGACGGTTCGTTGATCGGAGGTCCGTGGCTCAAGTTATGGCCAAAAGACCAAAACTGATTCGAAACGGGGGGTCCGGGTCCGGGCCGACCCTGCCCGGCCGGCCGGCGGCGCAACGGCACGCGACGCGGCGGCCCGGCGGCGCGGCGGGGCGGCAGCCTGGCGGCGCGGCGGCCTGGCGCCGCACGGTGGCTGCGCGCGGGGGGGGGGGGGGGGGGGGGGCAAAGCCCCCCGCTTCTTGGAGTGGCGGCGCGGCAATCAGCCGCGCCCCTTTGTCAACAACGGCCCCCCTCCTGGGGGCCTGCTTCGTGGAAAAACCGGGGGGCCGCCTGCCCCCCTTCAAGGAAACCCCCCCCCCTCGTGGGGGGCTTGCAATGAAACTAACCGGGGGGCCGCCTGCCCCCTCAAGGAAACCGCCCCCTCATAAATGAGGGGGGGCTTTTGAGCTGCCGGGGGAATTAAATTCCCCTGGATTTTTGTCCATCCGGCCGGCCAGCTGGCCGGCCGGTTTTTCTCCAACGGTACCGGAAAACCGGTCCCCGTTCCGGCTCCCGACGCCGGTGGCCCGGCCGCCGGTCTTCTCGTCCCGCCGCGGCCCGGAACCGGCCGCGGTGTTGGTCGTCCGGCGCGGTGCGACGGCACAGCGCCCCTCCGTCGTGCCTTTGTTTCCCTTCGACACGGCGCGACGGCGTCGCGTTCTGGATGATCCTTCCATGGCGCGGCGCGACGGCGCCGCGCAATATAATCGGGCGAATAACCGCGTGGTGCGACGGCACCACGCCACCTTGTTTCATCCGCAATATAAAACATCAAGAACGAAGGAGGGGAGTCGGCCGTGTTCATGCGGTCCGGCCCCCTCACGTTAAACAATATCACATATTTAAGAATCCGCACATTAGACATGCTAGAACCACGATCAAGGTTAAATAAACAAAAAATAAAAACATCCCTTACCTTGAAAATTGACGTCGCACGTCGGTTATCGCGGAGAAAGGCGTCGCGGCGTCGGACGCAGATTCCGTGGACGTCGGGGTGCGTCCGAGGAGGAAACGACGTCTCTTCACTTGTCGCTAAGACGAAGAAGAGAGGTACATTGTCGTCGGCGATGATCACCACAGTCGGCGACTTCTCCCTTGTCGAGGAGGAAGATGATGACGGAAGAATCCGGGACGCCGAGTCTCGAAGGTCGTGGGATCGATGTTCCTTGACGGAGAAGAACCGTTCTTCACGTTCTTCGTCGAAGACGAAGAAGATCTTCAAGTCTCTCAACGATTCTCCCAATCCTCTCAAGTAACAAAGGAACTAACCCAAAAATAAATTAAGCTTACTCTTAATTTATTAACACAACCCAACCTTTGAAATTCAAGAGTTTGAATTTCAAAAACTCAAAATTAAACTCACTTATTTATTATACATGAGTTGTATAATTAAATAAATGTTAAGTTGACAAGCCTTTAAGAGGGAGAGAGGGGAGTTAGGGAGAAGAGGAAAAGTTTAGGGTTCGTGTGGGCCCCACAACACTTAATCCTCTCTAGGGAGGTTAAGTGGGTGTGGGTCCCACCCCTAACTTCCTTCGAGAGAAGTTAACCAACAAGTTTAAATAAAAATTTGTAATCCAAAATTTTTATTTAACTTATTCTAAACTCCCAAAAACTAACTCTCAACCCAAAATAAACGCAACCTCGGAAAAGGTCTCCTTAAGCGAATATCGGCGCTGCGAGTTCATCGGTGCCCTCGGATTTCAATTCCGAGCACCGGATCAAAAGTTAGAGATTCCCGCTCGTTCGTTCACTGAATGTACCGGAGCCAAACTTCGGAAATTGATTCCGGGCACTCCGGGCCTCGGAATCAGGTGCCGTCAGAAACCGCGCTCTTGTAAAATTCTAAAGAAAACTAAGCAAAAATTTCCCTTGAATTTTACGGGTCTTTACATTACTCCCACCTCAGGGCTTTACGTCCCCGTAAATATACATCAAAAACTAGGGAAACAAATGAGGGTACTGAGCACGCATCTGAGCCTCCCGCTCCCATGTGCTCTCCTGGAGATTCCCGTGCTGCCATCTGATGCGCACAAGAGTAATTGATCGCCCACGCAGGACCCGCTCCTGTCGATCCTCTATCTCCACCGGGACCTCCATAAAAGTCGCCCCATCGTCAACGTCAAGCTCCCCATGGTCAATGATGTGCGTCGGGTCGTGCACGTATCTCCTCAGCTGAGACACGTGGAAGGCGTCGTGCACCCGGTGCAACTGAGGTAGTAGAGCCAGGAGATAAGCCACCTCACCAATCCTGCTGAGGACCTAGAAGGGTCCGATGAAGCGCAGAGATAACTTGCCGCCTCGGCCAAATATCCGAATACCACGTCGAGGTGAGACCCGCAAGAAGACGTGGTCGCCATCCTCTAACTCCAGTGGCCTCCGCCTCCTGTCAGCGTATGACTTCTATCGGCTATGTGCTGTCCTCATCCACTCCTGGATGACCTGGACCTTCTATGTCGTGGCCTGGACCATCTCCGGTCCCACAAGTGCTGACTCCCCAGGGTCTGTCCAGCACAAAGGAGATCTACAAGGTCGGCCGTACAACGCCTCGTATGGTGCCATTCCGATGGTGGAGTGGTAGTTGTTGTTGTACGCAAACTCCACCAAGGGTAGGTGGTACTCCTAGCTACGACCAAAGTTGAGGATACATGCACGGAGCATGTCCTCGAGAGTCTGAATGGTCCTCTCCATCTGACCATCCGTCTGAGGGTGAAAGGCTATGCTCAGACGTAGCTGCGTCCCGAACGCCTCCTGTAACCCCTTCCAAAGCCGGGAAGTAAAGAGGGCATCTCGATCGGAGACGATAGATAATGGAACGCCGTGGAGCCGCATAATCTCCTGAACGTAGAGACGTCCCAATCACTCCACTGAGCCCTGCTCTCTGATGGGTAAGAAAAGTGTCGTCTTGGTGATTCGGTCAACAATCACCCAGATGGAGTCGTGACCTCTGGAAGTGCGTGGAAGTCCAGTCACGAAGTCCATAGATATGCCATCCCACTTCCACTCCGGAACCTCCAAGGGCTGTACTAAGCCTTCTGGTACCTGATGCTCTGCCTTCACCTGCTAGCAGGTGAGGCATCGAGAAACGAACTCTGCTACTGCCTTCTTCATGCCCGGCCACCAGTGCTATCGCCTGAGGTCCTGGTACATCTTCGCCACTCCAGGATGTACCGCCAAAGGAGAAGTGTGAAACTCTCTCAGCACTTCCTTTCGCAAAGAGACCGGTACCATGGTACGTCCTCTGAAAAGGATGTCGTGCTCTGCTCCAAGGGTGAAACCATCAGGTGCTTGTCCCGAGGATATCTGAGCACGCCGTGTCTCACAGTCAGCGTTCCCACGCTGTGCCTCCCTGACTCGCTGCAGTAGTGGAGGGGTGACTGTGAGAGACTGGAGGAAGGCTGCTCCATCTCTATCTACAAAGGATATCTGCAAAGAGGCTAGCTGCAAAGATTTATCCTTTGCCGAAAAGTGAAATCCGGTCTCATCACCTGGATGAACCACGTTCCTTGCCTAATACAGTCAATCCCATCATGATTAGTTAATTCATGGCATGGATGACGTTGTAAGGCCTCGACGCTGCTACCAAGAGATCCAACCATTACTCTCGCCTCCAAGGGTTGAGTCACACTGTCGGCATCAGTGTGTGGTCACTGGGTTTCCTCCAGTACGAATCTCGCTAGTGAGGGTCAAGTCAATAGTTTTTAACCGGCACCTCTTAGTAAAAACAAACAAGAGACAAGATAACAAAAGTCACCAAGGCAAGTGTCTTTTATTACTTCAACTTAAAGTACAAGGACACAAAGCAACACAAACTACGAAGCTAAAGGCATTATGGGCAAAGGCCTATATGACTGGAGCTAGTCCCACACTAGTCCACCCGCTTCCGGAGCTCCATGATCGTAAGCTTCAGCTGCTTGAAGCTGTGCTCTCCCCTGAGGTCGGGGTGGACCTCCTGGTGGTGGTGGTGGTAGAGCCTCAAAGCGTCGCCCACCACCTGCTGCTCGGCCAGCTCCTCTGCCTCGTCCGCCTCCTCCCTACGGACCGCCACGGTCAAACCTCTGCCTCTGCCTAGGTGGTTCCTCAACCGTCTGTTGCTCCTCTGCATGGAGGGTCGGGCAGTCACGAGCCATGTGGCCTTGCCCGCCGCATGCATAACATTGTCTTCCACTCGAAAGACTGGCTCCGCGCTGTGTGCCCTGCACTGCTGAGCCAGTGCACTGAGGTCGTCTGCCCGAAGGTCTGGTCTGCCTGGACCCCTGAGTCATCCGTCGACTGCCTGATGCAGATGACTCTGCCACGTGCCGCCCTGCGGTGGGTCGCTGCGCTGGTGTAGACTCAGCAAGGAAGCTCTCGATCAGAAGGGCCTGCTCCAGTACTCCTGTCTGAGTCGGTATGCTGAGGGAGATCAGCGATGCCCTGATCTCCTGTCTCAAACCCTGCTCGAAGGTCCGGGCCCGAAAGAATGGGTTCCGTACCATGTCGGTCGAGTAGCGCGAGAGATCGGTAAATCTCTCCGAGTACTGAGCGACCGTCATGCTGCCCTGCCGCAGCTGAAGAAGCTCCTGGATACGCACCGCACGAAGGGTGGCTGGGACGAACTCCGAGCGGAAGAGGCTCTCAAAGTCCGTCCAAAGTAGATATGCCTCATCGTGCACCTGGAGTATCAAGCTCCACCATCGTCCTGCTGCTGCGTGTAGTAGGCTCGCAGCGAGGATCACCATGAGGTCTGCTGGTGTCCTCACTAGCCTAAACACTCGTACCACTGCCTCCAGCCAGTCCTCTGCTGCCTGGGGATCCATCTCCCCAAGAAACCTGGGTGGTCGCTGGCGCTGAAACTCATGCAGTGCGCTGAGGCGACGTGCATCGTCAGCGGCTGGCGCTGGAAGCATCGGGGGCTCGGCGGGTAGTGCTACCGCCGGTGCCACTGCTGACAAAGGGCCCTGTACTGAGGCGTCGTCACACGGTGGGTTGTCATCACATTCGACTCTCGGAACCCTAGCTGGCTGCCGTCGTGGGGCCATCCTGAATAGGAAACAGGTGCGCCACGGTCAAACAGTATACCTGGTGAGCTGATATAAAGTAATCACAATGAGAACTTTGAAACACACATGCAATCAATGTTTTCGTGCATTAAGTCGGAAATCAGAAGTCTGGGTCCTGGTGTACGGATACGTCGGCCGCCGCACCAACACTGGACTCCCTGGACTGATAACCACACTCAGTACACTAAACATTATTGCTTCACATAGAAAAGATCAGAGTTCGCGGTAGAACCGAACTCCTCTGATACCAATTTGTCACGACCCGCCCTCGGGGTCCGTGTCGTGACTACCCCAAGCCCGCCTTCCATAGGCCAGGGGCTGGCGACTAGCACCAAGGCGTAAATCCCGGTAAAAAGGGAAGGCATTGCCTTTGTAAAGTAAACAAACACCACAAAGTAAGCAAGCGGAAAGTAAACACTAAGTAAAAACAGAGTACAACTGAAAGTGCGGAAAAGTAAATGGGCCAGTATACAAACCCAAACTGAAAGTAAAGGACAACTCGAAAGGGAAAACAACAACTGAAAAGTAAAAGCCGCTACACCGAACTGTCCACTGGAAATCCCACCTGAAGGGTGGGTACAGATAGCTCCACTGCTCCACGGGTCCCGCCGTCCGCTCCGAGCACGTCCCGCCTAGTGGTCCACCTCCAGGTACCGTCTTGCTCTGCTAGCCTCAGCTAAGATCAACGTTGTCCGTCGTCTGCAACCAACACAACGTAGTGCGGGCAAAGCCCGTGTAGGGGTGAGTATAAGCTACTCAGTAGGGACCCCGAGACCCCGAAGGTCTCTCAATTCCACAAAGGATAAACCACGAAGAAAGGTACAATCACGAAGTAACAACCGACACTGCTTAGGTATATGCCCATACATATACCTAAGTCATCAAATTCAAATACGCTCCAACCTCCGAGCCCAAGTACAACTCAGTCCACACAGGAAAGTAAACGTATTCCACACAGGAAAGCAAAATGTAATCCACACAGGATAGCACAACACAATCCACACAGGAAAGCAACAGGATTCAGCTCACACAGGTATACTTCTTCAAAAGACGATAAAGATGATCTCTGATCCATATAAGTCGTCGGACCCACGAAGGATCGATAGGTAACTAACCCCCGCAAAAGACCCACATAGGATCGGGCCCACGTAGGACCTGTAGGCGCTGGTTCACACAGGACCGCTGAGCGCAAAGACCCACACAGGATCGGACCCACACAGGATCAGGCCCACACAGGACCTATAGCACTGATCCACGTAGGATCGCTGAGTTCTGAAGTTGTCGTCGTCGAATCCACACAGGATCTCTGTACTGTCGTCGTCGCAGTCACAGTAGCAGTAGTAGCAGTAGTAGTCACAGTAACAGTCGCAACCAGCACTAGGGTTCCCGCACACAGCAAGCTCGTTCGGAGGGTCCGCTCCACGAGCCGAGAGGCTGATACATCAACTGTCACAAAGTCTATAGTTGATGTATCCAAAAGTTATGTATCGTCAACAGTAACTCAACGCAACAGACGGCGCGTCGATCGGACGCCCGGTCTGAGAGTTATTGGCATTTTCGTTCCCGGGGCCCGGTTGGTTTTTAAGGCAAAACCAACCCGACCGTACTCCACCTGCATCCAAACCTCGGGCGGATTATTCCAAAAGAACCGTCTCACTAAGAGGAACACAACAAAGCTGACGGCACGTAAATCGGACGTCCGTAGCTCAAGATATGAGGGTTTCCGCTCCAAGGGCCCGGTTGGTTTCGTGAACGAACCAACCCGGCCGAACTCAAAGTATTCCAAAACCCTGAGTGCGATATACTGAAATTACCGTCTCGATCCAAGGATCGCGTTGCCGTAGACGGTTCGTCGATCGGAGGTTCGTGGCTCATGTTATGGCCAAAAGACCGAAACTGATTCGAAACGGGGGGGGTCCGGGTCCGGGCCGACCCGGCCCGACCAACCCTGGGTCGGCCCGAACCAGGTCGAACCGACCCGACCCGGCCGGCCAGCGGCGCGGCGGCGCGGCAGCCTGGCGGCGCGGCGGCCTGGCGCCGCACGGAGGCAGCGCGCGGGGGGGGGGGGGGGGGGGGGGCAAAGCCCCCGCTTCTTGGAGTGGCAGCGCGGCAATCAGCAGCGCCCCTTTGTCAACAACGGCCCCCCTCCTGGGGGCCTGCTTCGTGGAAAAACTGGGGGGCCTCCTGCCCCCCTTCAAGGAAACCGCCCCCCCTCGTGGGGGGCCTGCAATGAAACGAACCGGGGGGCCGCCTGCCCCCCTCAAGGAAACCGCCCCCCTCATAAATGAGGGGGGGCTTTTGAGCTGCCGGGGGAATTAAATTCCCCCGGATTTTTGTCCATCCGGCCGGCCAGCTGGCCGGACGGTTTTTCTCCAATGGGACCAGAAAACCGGTCCCCATTCCGGATCCCGACGCCGGTGGCCCGTCCGCCGGTCTTCTCGTCCCACCGCGGCCCGGAACCGGCCGCGGTGTTCGTCGTCCGGCGCGGTGCGATGGCACCGCGCCCCTCCGCTGCGCCTTTGTTTCCCTTCGACGCGGCGCGACGGCGTCGCGTTCTTGATGATCCTTCTATGGCGCGGCGCGACGGCGCCTCGCAATATAATCGGGCGAATAACCGCGTGGTGCGACGGCACCACGCCACCTTGTTTCATCCGCAATATAAAACATCAAGAACGAAGGAGGGGAGTCGGCCGTGTTCATGCGGTCTGGCCCCCTCACCTTAAACAATATCACATATTTAAGAATCCGCACATTAGACATGCTAGAACCACGATCAAGGTTAAATAAACAAACAATAACAACATCCCCTACCTTGAAAATTGACGTCGCACATCGGTTATCGCGGAGAAAGGCGTCGCGGCATCGGACGCAGATTCTGTGGACGTCGGGGTGCGTTCGAGGAGGAAACGACGTCTCTTCACTTGTCGCTAAGACGAAGAAGAGAGGTACGTTGTCGTCGGCGATGATCACCACGGTCGGCGACTTCTCCCTTGTCGAGGAGGAAGATGAAGACGGAAGAATCCGGGACGCCGAGTCTCGAAGGTCGTGGGATCGATGTTCCTTGACGGAGAAGAACCGTTCTTCACGTTCTTCGTCGAAGACGAAGAAGATCTTCAAGTCTCTCAACAATTCTCCCAATCCTCTCAAGTAACAAAGGAACTAACCCAAAAATAAATTAAGCTTACTCTTAATTTATTAACACAACCCAACCTTTGAAATTCAAGAGTTTGAATTTCAAAAACTCAAAATTAAACTCACTTATTTATTATACATGAGTTGTATAATTAAATAAATGTTAAGTTGACAAGCCTTTAAGAGGAAGAGAGGGGAGTTAGGGAGAATAGGAAAAGTTTAGGGTTCGTGTGGGCCCCACCACACTTAATCCTCTCAAGGGAGGTTAAGTGGGTGTGGGTCCCACCCCTAACTTCCTTCGAGAGAAGTTAACCAACAAGTTTAGATAAAAATTTGTAATCCAAAATTTTTATTTAACTTATTCTAAACTCCCAAAAACTAACTCTCAACCCAAAATAAACGCAACCTCGGAAAAGGTCTCCTTAAGCGAATATCGGCACTGCGAGTTCATCGGTGCCCTCGGATTTCAATTCCGAGCAACGGATCAAAAGTTTGAGATTCCCGCTCGTTCGTTCACGGAACATACCCGAGCCAAACTTCGGAAATTGATTCCGGGCACTCCGGGCCTCGGAATCAGGTGCCATCAGAAACCGCGCTCTTGTAAACTTCTAAAGAAAATTAAGAAAAAATTTCCCTTGAATTTTACGAGTCTTTACAATATATCATTGCCCATAAAATATTCATTTATGTGGAAAAGTTATATAAGTTTACCTTAGAATTAGATTCTTTTCATTAAGAATGAATCACATTCTATGGGGGCGGCATTTTGTTGGAACCCAATATTGTGAATCCTTCACTTTTCCAGCAAATATTAGGGGAATGTAAAGAATGTTTAAAAAATTTAATGTATTTATAAAAAATTGAAAGTATTTATATATATAACATGGAAATAGAATACATGATGGATTGTGATTTGTTTTAATGGGATATACCTTGGGCCCTAGTTGAAATCATCTTAGAATTTATTTCTAAGAGTTGCACACATTCTTCTGAGAAAAAAATATTGCCAGCACACAAGCCATCCAAGATTGGGCTTGACTATAGGACCATGTGGGACAAAGGTCGACCACACCCAATGTGAACCATCTGATCAAGCTAGTGGACTGTAAGAGGCATAACTCCCACAGGAAGTGAGTGAGCCTTTGTATAGGGCCTATGGTGTGCACGGTCAAAGCTGTCCATAGCATGGGTGAAAAGCTAGTAGGGTCGAAGCCTGGGTGGGGGTGTTGTAGGTGGTACGGGTGCTGACCCTGTTTTTGGATAAGAAAAGTAGTATTTTCATCATCAACTATATACTAAAGGGAAGAAGTATGATTGTTTCGATGTGGGATGGTTATTTTTCTTGTACTGTCCATGCGAATCAAATCCTTACAATCTGATCATGCCTTCTACTAATCACAATAATATGATCCACCTTTTATTTGTCCTAGATATTTGTTTTAGTCACTTTGATTGTTATTTCAATTTTTATCTGATCATGTGCCTCTGCAATTTTGAAATAAGTTGGTCCTACATGACACAAGACTTCATCATCAATCTCTATACACCCTAGTTCTATGTCTAGAGGCATTCCTAAAACCCACTGGGCATCACCGCCATCTCTATGATCCTTCTTCTATAGCTGCGTAAGTACAAGATAACAACTATGAGCTATTGTGAGACTATAATTTAGAATGTTGGTGTAATACCATGAGAGGTATTGGAAATGCTCATATCCTTCCATTGGTCATATTTTGATCACGAAATCAAAGAGGATATATTCACTGGAGTTGTCACTAAAAAATTATGAAGGTGATCCCTTCTTCCACTTGAACCATTTTTTATCTGAATTAATTCAATTTTTTTAGATCATACAGTGATTCTGAATGAAGTAGAGGCATCATATGATCATATAAAATGATCATGAAATAAAGAACAGATTGCCTCGGTTGGTTGACATGTAATCCTCTCCATTTAATGTGGTAAAAACATTGTCTGATTCATTGATTTAAATAACTTTCTCTCCATAGAAAAAAGGATAGACATGAGGGAGAAGGTAAGGATCGGTGGAGAATAACAGCAGAAAACATAGGGGATCGAACACCTGCTTATGAGAAACTCTTCAGATAATTAAGGGATCCACCACGAGTTCTATCACAAGACTACCTTTCATAATTCCTCTAGGATAATGTGATCTTTTCATGAGTTAAACATCATGAAAATATGCCTTTTATGTGAAATATTTACGAAAATGACTGTGGGTATGCACATTTTCATGATTACACCTATTAGTGTGCATGAAACCTCCCAAGCACACACCCTATTTTTCGAGATGACCTTAGGAGGTTCCACCCCAATAGGAACCATCGACCATGAACCATTCCATGGTAACCAAAACAAAACCATTGTATGTGTTTTTAGAGTCTCTTTCATGATCCTTTAGAGGTCATACATTCTCATAATGGACTTGCGAACTCTGTTATATAGAACACATACAACGCTTAGATGAGTGTCTCTTGGCTATGCAATGATGATAGATAGGATCCCATGATCCTGTGATTTCTCTATTCATACACACATTGAAGTTCCTCATAGATGAGGTACACCCATACTGGTGTCTATGGGCATGCACCAGTAAACATTCAAGCCCTCATGATATTTCTCAAATCCTTGGTCTCTCGATGCTCACACACATCCCTGGGGATGGTCACTTCAACAAGAAGGATCCCAGCGGACACCCCTGCCATGCAAGGAAAAAAACAAGGGTGTGAGGCCTATATTCCATGAACTTATCCCCATAGTATAATGTCCACAATATCCCATTCCTACTACTATTTTGATATGAACCCGTTGCACATAAGAACAAATCTCATCGCAAGACCTCATAGAGGTCATGCAGATCATGGATGTGTGGGCCTCGTGTAATTTCATGATGGAATCCATCAACATGGAAGTAAGAAAGGTGGAAAACCCCCCAACATTGTGAACCATGGATCCATACCCATTTTTGTGTCATTATTAGTAATCCTATTGAAAATTTCACAGACTCCATAACAATCCCCTTTTGATTTCCTGAGAATTACATGAACAAAGGTTCATCATGTGAATGCCCTCTTAGTGTGTGTTTGAACATAAGGACGTGACCTACTTATCCAATTAAATCCATATGGTTTATTCCATGAATATGTTCACTTTGGAATATATCTTTTCTCATGCAACATGGGGTATGATTTTTTTGGATGCATACTTGTGGAATTCAAACAAACACAAGATCCTAAACACATTCGTGAGACCCCACCACATGAATAGTTTGAGGAAACATGATAGTGAGAACCTTTAGTGGATTGTAAATGTCCTTTCAAGAAATTGGACATGTCATCTTGGTCACAAGACAAGCCTGGGTCAACTCATATTTATCTTGTGGAAACTACATGACATGTCACTTTTGTCATGTGATAACCCAAGGACATGTTAGGTTGATCAGAAAACAACCCCTTGAAATGTCTTCATTGTCATGATGCATGCTATGGAAAATCTAGGAAGACCTCTTGAAATATCATTGACATGTCAGTATGATCATGATATTTCCAATTAACCTGTCATTATTGTCATGTGATACTCTGTAGACAAGTTGAGTTGATTAGAAGACATCATAATGACATGTCCACTTTAATCATGGGAAGGCATCCAAGACAATTCAATTGATCATGCGAAATATCATATATATTTTTTGATTTGATCATGAAAAATAATTATAAATGTTAACATGGATCATGCAAAGCATCTTAGGCATGTCATTTACTGACCCTTGGACATGTCTGACAATTCAGGTTGATACCCCAAACATGTCAGGTAGACAATCAAGAATTTTACAATGATAATTCAAGACATGTCTGGAAAAACCTCTCAGATATCTCCATATTACCTCAAAATCCTTCTTGGGTTCATACCATGTGAACCCCAGACATGAAACTTCATCCAGATCCCCCATTTTATAAGGTAAGTTTCCTTGATCATCTAGGCTTGTGTACTCTTGCGGACCTACCAATGTTATGATCTCAGATAAAACATTTAAGGTTATTGCCTATCTTTAATCATTCAAATGTTATCGAATGAGTGTTTCATGGGTATCCTCAGTGTGTAAGCTCTAACTTCTGAAATAATATAATGTTTCCTCAATAATAGGGAATCCTTAGTATGTAATCCCCAATTAAAAGGGAATCCATCGCAGTATAAGCCTGTAACATTGCTAGAACCTTGAGGATAATAATAGTGTCTCTGAGCATGATTACTCACCTTAGACAATTAGTGGGATAATATGTAAATATATTAAGATAAATCTGGTTCCCGCCATATCCAGGAAATGTAGAATGCCTTCTAGAGGACCGATATAATAGGAATCCAATCTGGGGTAAGTCCCTTCCTATCCCATGTATTCCTATCTTATAGGAATAAATTCCCCCATTGGTATTCCATTCTTCCACATCCATTAGAAGATGATAATTGGGGCTATACAAAGGAATAATTTTAAGTATAATACTAGATCATTCCATTACATACCTATAAAATATCAGCTGGTTGGGGGATGAATTGAACTATGATAACTTTGATTCCCACCATATCCAGGATACGTAGGATGCCTTTCTAGTTCCTGAGATCAAAAATGAATACGCTCTGGTGTAAGTCCCCTACTATCCCAAATGGGATTAAATTCCCACATATTCCTTTCATTATTCCTCATCCATATTCATATGAGAAGTGGGGTAATACATGTGTATTATTTTAATTATAATACCTAATCATGCCCTTAAGTACCTCAAACCAATCAACGTGTTGGGGGAAAACTGAACTATGATGAATCAAATTCCTATTATAAAATATGATACATAGGATTTCTTAAAAATACCCAAGATCTATTCCATATCCTCCATGAGATGGGAAATAATTCCCCTCAATGGAAAACATTAATGTGTTTTCCCCAAATGGATATCCCCTCATGCAATGTGTCTAATATACAATTATATCTTGTTTCTCAAACTAAGAATGGATCATGTAGGATAAGATACTAGATATGAATATTTTGAAATCATGTTGGGAATTCCCCTTGTGTGGGCCCATCATCAGGATGTAATTCTGATTACATCTCATCTCCGCCCAAAAGACCATATTCCAAAAGAAGCAATCTAAGGTAGTCTCAAATTAATAAGTCACACCAAGGGAATATATTTTGTATCTAAAATTACACAGACACCCAATATAAGAACTAAGTATACTCTAATTACTATATCAAAAATGATACATAGGACACCACACCAAGGTCTGAGCCTGATATTCATTTCCATACCACAAGACGTTAAAATGCATGGATGGGTCCAGTCACTCGACCAAAAACTATGTCAAGGAACTATGTGAGTTTTGATTCTTATTTCACAATATATATATATAATTCCTCATAGAGGATTAATCATTTCTACAAGACACCAACAACCTCCCTATATGGCAACAGACTCCAGAGTGATCGAACATGGCCATAACCTAAAAAATCAAAAATAAATAAGAGAGTAATAGAGAACTTGTGATATTCATACCCTTGTTCCTATCGATACATTTTCAAAATCTAGTGATTGAAACAGGGGTAACCAGTCACAAATTGTGGTCTGGGAAGGATTTCACGAACATATATTAAATATATTAGAGAGTCCTATAATTAGAAAAAAAAATTCACCCTAAATGTGTGTGATGAGCCTGACCTCACATCCTTTCTACTAATGTGTGTTCTTAAGCGTATTTGTGTGTGAATCCCCAAAGGACCAACAACCTTTTTAAATAAGGTATGTACCCATTTATGGATGTGGGAACTGTTGGTGGTTTCACGGGAAGACTAAACAAATAGAAAAACATATGTGAGTGATTGAGTGAAACCTTAACCCCCCCAACCAAACCATGATGCATAATCTCATCCACGTCTTAAATCCTGAAGAAACAATTATAATACACTCAAACAAATCAATCAAAAAGAAATAATTATTTCCAATTAATTATTTCATTATCATATTTTTACCTATGGGAAATACCCATTTAATCAATTTCCAAGAACATATTTATATATATATTACATTCCATTATTTAAATTCCATTACTTCAGCATAACAATCAATAAATATACCCCGTGAGTTTTTATTTTAAATATTAATTTAATTAATTAATAATGTTACTTCCAACACACAAATTAAAAACATTTCAACTAAATACATTTTTTATATTTTTACATGATTACATGAATTTATAAAACATTCTGGCATTTAATAAATGATTTCATTGAACTAAAATTAATTGAATAGATTTTAAATTCCTATTTTTCATCACATTAACAAAACATAAAATCATATATGAAACTAATTTATATGTTCTCTCAACATAACCTTTTTATTTTGTATCTTATAATTTAATACAATAAATGATTTTATCATTTTAAACCACAATTAAGTCGCCAAAAATAACAAATTCCAACAAAAAATATATTTTTTTTAACCTTAAAAAATATATTCTCATATGAAATTATAATTTACATATATACCGTGTCATTTAATAATTATCACATAAAGTTAAAAATCAATAGTGATTAGTTATGACCAAAATAAATCTTTTCTACAATGAAATTTATCACACCATGATGATTTTTTAGACACGTGAATTCAAGAATTATTGTTTTCATAAATTCTAAATATTAACCCCTTATATAATCCAATTTAGTCATAAGGTGTTATTATTATCCAGTTAATAATAATTCAATCATAGTATAATTTCTCATTTATTTCACTTTGATAATCCAAATTAATTCATAAAAATAATTCCTTATTGCATTAATATTCAATTCCAATCTAATAGACCACCGCAAGATTGAATTCAAGAAACCAATTATGAAATATACACTTAAGAAGTAAATTGGAACCTCAAATAAAGTCAAAACCACCTTCCCTATGTGAATACAATATTCTACTTGGTGATTGGATATCTAATTCAACTTTTACCACTAAATTCTAATAATTAACCCAAAAATAAAAGGTGATCTTGGATTAGAAAAACAATTGGAAGTGATACCTCAATGCATTTCAAAAACATTATAATTTGAATGGTCATATCACCTCAAAGATTAAAACTCAAGAATCGTTTCAAGAGTTTGTTAAGAACTAGAGGATATAAAGAGAAATCAAATTGAGAATGTTTTGAGTGAAAATTTTGTAATGTATAATTCATTTGGGTCAATAAATTTCATAATAATAATAAAAAAAACCATTCATAAAATAAATTATTTAAAAAAAACTAAGGCATGATTACTAAAACCATTACCTAGGTTTTCTAAATCCTAGAATAACACTTATAACCCTAGGAATTTTTTGATCAATTTGTTGTTTTGACCTAATTCTCTAAAACACGACCCCCAATTAAACATTTTTATTGTTTCTAAAAAACCACATCATAGTTTTTTAATATCTATACCAAGATCTAATCCTCATCCTTATTTTCCCCAACCCCATCCATTTTAGAAAAATTATCCACAATAACTAATGGAAACTATATCAAATCATTTCAGGGTATCTTTACTCATTGTGAGCATCAAGTACCACAACTCCAGTAAAGAACCCCCTTCCCCAATACATTAATGACCAAAAACACACCAAATACCCCCATTTCTCATCATGTTACATCCCCTAATCAATCTAGGATGTGGTTTCACCATTCTACATCATGGATTCACCATTCTACATCATAGTTTCATTAAAAACACCCAATTTTAGATCTCTTCAAATAGATTATACACCAAACCCCCTGTATCATCTCAAATGTCCCAAAAATAAATTTTCTAACAAAGGTTAAGTAAAATTAAAATTTAGAACATATCTATGTACCTGGATTAACTGTAATCTCAAACTGTTATTATGGGAAAAATATTTTTATGTATCTATGATCTAATATTTTATTTTATTGTTTGAAACATTATTTAATCTAAGGGAAAATATTCAATAGTAATCAAGTAATAAAGATTATTGAAGTTGATAGTGATCCATTTGAAAAACGTAAAACTCTTTATCATTAATATTACATTGACCTATGTTCAACAAAAATAAATGAATCACAAATTTGAATACAATCATCACATAAATTTTTAACAAAGTAAATTGATATGTTTATATGAATGATTTTATTTTAGGCTTAATATCAACCATTAAACTGAATTTGTTTTATCTTTTTTAATTATTATTACAAAATATCATAATAGGATATGGTGAGCTTAAATTTAGATTTTATTTAATAAATAATAAAGTGAAACCAATCATTATCCTCACATAGTTGAGACTACTCAAATCCATCAACATGATTCATTATATATTAAAATTTTACTATTTTTTCAATGTTATTTTTATATATAAGTAAAAGGTCTCAATCACCTAGATAAAATGATATATTAAATTTTTATACTTTTATCCCACTTGGTGTTGATCTATATTTGTTTTCGATAAGCATAATGTTAATAAGCATTATTTTAAAATGTGTTTAAAATATAATATAGATAGGAGTTTAGAGAATCTAATCATGTTGATGAGAAGATTGAGAGAAGTTACATTGAAATGTTTCATTATATGTTGATTGGAAAATAATGAATGAGGCTTACAGAAACACTTCAGAACTTGGAAGTGAGTTTTTATCATTTGATAAAGGAAGTTGGTTGAGTTAGTACCTCTATAATTTTAGATTCATTTTCTTTTGGGAATGATGGAAATTTATTACATCAAACAACATAGTAATAAAGCTTGCTAATTTATATATTATATGGATATACACTTAGGTGTTGTTTGTGGAATTATTTAGGTAAGAAGAGATCCATTGAAATACACTATGAATTATTTACATAATGCATATGAATTGGAATTATTATGGTGATTATTCAAGATGGTTTTATGTTATTAAAAATTAATTTAAAGAGGTTTAAAATGATCTTAAATGGATTGTAATGTTATGAATATGTTTTGGAGAAGGTTATAATTGATTGGAAGTCATCTGGATAAGTAATTCTAGAATTTTATAAGTTATGTATGAATAAATCCTTGATTTCAATGCTACATAGGATAAAAATCTTTATATGTGTGATTAAACAAAATATTAATAAGGTTTGGGTGATTAAATACTTGTAACTAGTGTTATGTCCATATAAAATGGGTTCTATATTAGATTTACATTGAAATTATCTAATGTTATGTTAGAATAACATGTTCCCACATGTTATTAACTCAAGAGGCTACAAAATAATAAATTGAGGTTTTTGGTGGAAACATATGAATTATTTGGTCCTATATCATATTATTATGGATATTTCAAAGAACATGTAAGGTATATGAAAAGTTACATAAGAAATTTCCCAATAATGAAATATGAAAAATTGGAAAATGAGTTAATTGAACTAAGATACGTAAGGTTAAAAAACTTTTATATAATATTCATCTATAAGTGTCCATATGTAATTGTTATCTTGTCCGTATGTAACTATTTTTTGACATCTAAAGGCTATTAGGTTTGTAAAATCTGATAATTCTAGGGTTTCTAGAATATATTTTAAAAAATTTGTGACATACATTTCAAACAATTAAATTATAAAATTAAAGGAAAATATAATTGAAATTAATGTGATAATGATGACTTATTCATCTTCTCATAAATATCTAAAGTATCAATCAATGATTATAAAAACTAGTTCAATTTTTGAATAATTAATAAAATTAGTTGGCTATGAATAATAAAGAATAATTTCATGATATTAATCAGTCAAAGGATAAAAAAATGTTGAATCTGGTTTTATAAACTGAGATGTAGTGACACTGCAAGGATAAGGACGCATCATAATGCATGATTAAAGTAGTGTTTTGGGGGTACTTCAAACCACAGTGTAATTTCATTAAGGTTAGTAAAATTACTATAATGATATTATATATTATTTCATTTAGAAAAATGATATTATTTGATTCAACCATGAAAAAATTAAAATAATCTTACACTGTAAGAATATCTATCATAATGTAATATTTTTTCTGTATGTTATAATTCCTTCATAGAATTAATTGAATATGGATTTTATGGAAATATAATATTTTTATAATTATTTATATCAAATTGATATTGAAGATGTGTCCTCATGAAGATATTATATGTGATTTTTGGGTCCATATCAAACTTCTAACAAACCGCTGAATGTCATCCATTAGAACATATTGAAAAAAGTACTAAAATGTTAACCCATGCTACTATGACAAAAACATGGAAGTAACCACACCCAAATTACTAATCTATAATTCAGAACTACCAAACAAATATAAATAAGAACTATTGCAATAAAATGACCAAAAGAAACAAAGTAGAAAGATCAAAACAAATGTAATGTTGTTTAGACTTGAGTCTTAATCCATGGGGGTAATGTCAAAGTTCTTTAATTTACATAAATGGGAGATGATTATAACTCTCACTCTACTATTTTGATAATAAATTATTTGTTCCACTAATTGATATTTGGACCCAACCAGTTCTTCTGGTTGTTGTCACCATTTAATATTCATGGGATGAAGTTTTCCTGACCTAATCTCCATAGAAGTTCATACATTAGGTTAAGACCTCACAAGGACTCAACTCCTATATATGGTAAATAGTGTTATCTACTGAAACATTCACAAGTTAACTCTTGTGAATTTTTACCTTTTCATTTTCCCACACTACCTCTAAGATAGGTGATTATAAGGAACTGTCGATAGTCCCTTTTATCTGCACCTTTTAGTTGTACCATTTGATCATGTCATCCGACTATATAACTTCTAATTTATTATTATTTGGCTAAAATGGAACCTAGTAATTTTTGGACCACCATTTCAATCTAATAAATTTAAAATTAAAACATTTTAATTTCTTATTCCATTGGATCAAATGAATAGGGAAGAAAATACTTGTCATGGATGATCCAAAAAATTTCCTACTTGAGAATTATTTTATAGGATTCACCACAAAGTCCCCCATCAACTCCAATAGAACTCCTTCCACTATTGAATATTTTATAGACATTTCATGGTTAATTGATCATTCTTATTGTCATAAAATCCCAACTAAAGAAGAATAAAACATTATCACATCCTAAACTATGAAATTTATCAACATAACATCTTAATTATGAGTCCCTTATGTCTTCCATAAATCAAGAACTCTATCCTCCAAAAACTTATAGATGAAGTGATAATTTATATAAATTTCATTTATCAATGAATTAAATTTAATATTTTTTTAATAAATGAATTTCGTGTTTTGAATCCCTAAAATTGCATCCCATCATCATACTACCGTTTATGATCATCTGAAAGGATATTTAACCAAATTTAACTACTTATTATCTTTTATTAATTGAAAGTATTGTTCCATTTTTGGGAGTGAATCTTCTAGATAAATCTTAGACAACTTGATAATTTTCATTCCCCCAAAAGTGAACTGAGATTTGGTAATTGTCTTCTAATTTTCTCTATTTCCTATAAAATCTATGTTAGGAAAACCATTGAAATAATCTTCTTTTCCAAAGAAATTAGATCAAATTTTATTACTATATTAATTACCAAATAATACAATTCACATCCTCCCAATGTTCACTTTTTAGATTTTAAATGAATCTTTTGAAAGCTCTGAATAATATTTCAGTGCATGAATATGTAAAAACCATGGAATAGATTAACCTTTCAATGGAAAATGAATATGGAATCTTTCCCATATACTCAAACTCATATTTTGGCCATGTTTTCTTTTCATAACTTATATTGAAACGTTCATCTAGATATTTGGTAACTAGTTTTACTTTTCCATAAAAAATAAATCCACCTCTTTTCAAATATAATCATCATCATTCTGTAATAAATTGAAACAACTTATGTCTCTCATAATTCCCATCCCTAAGATAAATTTTCCAAAACTATGATCCTTTATCTCTAAACTCCATGACAGTTCTGTATTCCGTTCATTAGTCATTTCCTTCACTGGATCTACAATTATCCTATTATCAATATACATAAGTAAGATGATGAAATTCACATCATCGAACACCTTTTGGTAACAAAAATTGTCAATATTTCTCAAGATGAACTTTCATTATACCATGAAATCAATGAAATAATAATTATATCCCTTTGTGACTTCACAAAATCATAAAGGATCTATTTGATTCTGCACATAAGGTCCTGGTTCAAATGCTTAATGAAACCATCTAGCTTCTCCATATACAATTCATTCTTCAAGCCCCCATGAAGGAATGTTATCTTAATTCCAACAACTCTAAATTAATCCCTTCCATTGCAACTATAACAAACATCTTATGAATAGTCATATCTCTAAATAATTATAGAATGATATCTGAGTAATCAACACCTTACATTTATTAAAACCCATTTATGACTTTTTTCCCTATACATCTATCTGTCATATGATTCTTCCTTCAATCGATACAATCATTTTTTATGAAGGAATTTCTTCCCAGTAGTTCTATCTACTAATACACATATTCTAGAAATGTAGAGGGAATCAATTTAATCCCTTAGATATAACATAAAATATTTAAAATATTTCAAACTTGTGGCCTCTTCTAGACTCACAGGCTCTCAATCGTGTTTTGGAATCATGTAAAGTGGATCACTTATGTACTTATGCACTTTTCTCCTCACTCTAGTAGATCTCAAAAGTTATTCCTATAACTATGACCCTAATATTATAACTTCCAAATCTATATCTTTTATATCTTTTTCTCAAGTTTCAATAGTTTGTGATCCCTCCAGTACTTTTATCCTTAAAAATATCATTATAACATAAGTACCCTCTATAACTTACTATGGATTATATGGTGATTCCAATAAAGATATGATTTCTTAATTCTCTATAAAATCCATAACATTCATAAATAGATTCATTTTAAACTGAACATCTAATAATAAATTTATCTCATCAACAATAACTACTTATTTTCAATTTGTATATAGTATCTATTCATTGAAGATATCATTTTTCATCTGACATCCTTTCTAGAGTTGTTTTCCCAATGTCAAGAATGAAACTCTTCATCCACATAACAAACAAAGTAATATTATTGAGAATTAACATTAGTAATTTATCTACATTCTTAATCAAAATGGACATAGGAGAGTGCATTAAAATCATTGATATGGGTGAAGAAAACTTTCCTTCTAGACTAATAGACATTAAATAGTTCTTGATCCAATGAATAAGAAAAAAAAATTTGATTAAGTATTCCATGTAATTCGATGCTTCCACTCAAAACACCTTGGGGAATCTCAAGTTAATTCTCATAGTCCATATTTTTCAAGAAATTTACAATCTAACCTCTTCATAACATCATTATAATTCACTTTACTAGGTATTTAATTCAATAATTGTATGAATTTATACCCAAAAAACCTCTATAATTCCTTACGTCTATACTCCCCACTATTATCTAACCTTAATAATTTTATCTTACATATTTTCTTTTTTAAACCATATACCTCTATTTGATTAAGATTAAAATTACCTCGGAATATTTATGAATAAATAACAACCAAAATTTCTATTTTTCATCATTGAACAATGTTATATATTATAATGATTCTCTTTGAGAATGAACTAGATTTATCCCCCATACATTTTTATAAACAAACTCTAACTTTCGGTACTTTAGTGAATTTCCTTAAATATTGAAATAAACTATCTGCTGATTCCATAGATTTTATTCCCAATAACTTTCATGCTTAATGCTTCCGGCCTTCGATATCATGTATGTTGTAAGGAATTTTTTTCACTATCCCACTAAGATGACCCAAACATCCATTCCATAACATCATTGAGAAAACCTTTTTATAATGCATCACAACATTTGGTTTTCTCATTAGGTGAAAATTTTATCCCTTCACTAATTTTTTTACAACCACAAAACTACATGAAATATTACACACTCTATCCACAACTGTGGCATAGAAATCTGTATCTTCAAACATTCCAATAGAAATTAATTTCATCCTTAATATTGTAATGCGTTACACTCCTTGAAAATTAAATAATCATATACTCAATTTTTGAATAGAAACATCTCCCAAACCAAATATATAGATATCCTTAACATGTTCAATATATATACTACTAAATATTATAGAAATGTAGTCATTTATACTTAATATCTCAAATGTCGAGTGAAACAAATATCTGGAGTCCATCCCCCAAACCATAAGTGAACTGGTGGAACACAGAAGTATGACACACCAATATTTTGATGTAGAATTCATGAATCCCCTTCTATAATGATATAGTTTGGAATCCACTATGAACACATTATAATATTTTAAAGGTTAATGTTCTTCTCATAATTATAGCACATGGGACCACCTGCCACTAATTTATTCTTACATTAGATTCTCCATATTTGACCTTTGTTATATCCCTTCCATGTTGTGGATAATCACTATAATATTCCCTATATGAATTTCTAGAAGATATATGGTTATTCTTAAAATATATTTCCTCATTCAAAACTAAATCCCTGAATCTACAAACACTATGAAAATCATTCTTATTGGGTTACTCTGAGTGATTACCATCACATCCAAAGATTCATAGAGCATTGAGAGTAATATCATCACCCATTCTAGATCACTAAAATTCACCTTCACTAAATCAAACTGACTTATTATCAAGTTGAAGTCAATTATATGATTGGAAGAAGGATTCCTTTATAAAATTCTCATGTAGAATAGTCTACCAAACAATAAATTTTTTTCCATTTTCAGGATATTCTAATATATGTAAATATAGGTCTTTATAAGTTTTTATTTGGTCTTCACATATCAAGTGTCATAAAACACTCATGGGTTTTATTAAATCTCAATAAAATCCAATGTTTTCTTATCCATCCTTTCCCATTATTCCTAGTCCATCGCTTCCTATTTAGTTCTCAATTAAATAAGATCATGGTCATTCAATAGTATATAGTCCACCATATTCATTATTTGAAACCCAAAATATATTTTGGAAAACCTATCTATCCAAAATTTACCCTCTTTTATTCCATTCCTTTAGAAACTGTGACCTCCCACTAACTTTTAGTTAATGTAAAATTGATATTGGGAATTTATTTTTGATATTATTTTAGTAATAGGGGAGAATAATTTCCCTGAACTATGCTTTGAACTATGGTTTCATCATCTGAAACCTCTAACCACACTTTGAAAAATCTTTTTGGGTGCGTGGATAATGTTTTATAAACCAGTTGAAGACTTCTAATGAAACTTATTGGTCATAAATAAAGTACCAGAATGTGAACCCACACTTGGATGATAAGAATTTGGAAGACACTACACCCAAATCACCACAGCGCAATGCATACATTCTGAATTAAACAAACAAGAACTGTAAAATGAAAAACTATTTAAGTAAAAATAAGTAAAATAATTAAAAATGTGTAAAATAGTTTAGACTTGTGTCCTGATCTATCTAGGGAACACAAAAACTCTTTTATTCAAGAAAATTGAAGATGATTAAAATTTTCACATATTCATTCCAAAAAATTAATGATCCTTCTTACTATTAAATTTTAGGACCCAGTCAGTGCTTTTCGTTGTTGTTTCCATTCAATATTCCTAATATAAAGTCCACCTAACCCTATCTATATGAATGAACATCCATTTCATCAAGACCACTCACTACTTCAACACCTCCAATCAATAAACCGAGATATCTAATAAAACATTCATAATGTGACTCATATGAAATTGTGCATGGAAATTATTAAATACTACCTCCAAAATGATTGATCAATGGGTGATTACATGTTTTCCCTTCTATATTTACCTTTCATCTATACCATCTGATCATGTCATTCGACTATATAAATTTTAATTTCCAATAATCTAAAATACATGGACTTTGGTTACTTCCACTCAACTATTTTTATTTGATACATCATAATTTCTCCTTCTATCAGATCTAATGACTTAGTCAAAAAACAATTTCCCATCCAATTCTAACAAAAACAATTTGAATAAGTTTCAAAGACTGATTAAAAATTATAATTGATGTGATGAGATTATATGTTTTCATATTTGATTTATGAAATATTTTATTTAGGGGAGATATTAAATATGTAGAAATTGAAGGAAAAAATAGATATTATCAATATAGATAAAGAGAGTGAGATTCCAATACTATAGAAAAAATTAATTTTCATTGTCATCAATGTTTGATACAGATATCGATCTATTTTTATCTTTTATATGCTTATTATAAAATAAAAAAGGAAGAGGACCATTTTTTTTTTGAAAAGGATATATTGTGTGTTGAATGAGAAGGAGAAAAAGATAATTTATGATAGATATTGTTACACTTGTATAAATCAGAAATCAAAGAGTAGTTATAATACTAGATTATGATTACCTCATATAAAAAGACCCAAATAGTAGTGAGTCTATCTTATAATTCTTACATACTAATTAAAACAGATTAGATCTTATTTGGATCATAAGTGAATTTTGATTTCCTATTAACCATTATTGAAGATAATCTAGATGAATTTTTTATTTTAAATAGAAGACTTGGTTGGTGTCAAAGTATAAAATAGAAATTTTGTGATTTGATTATACCAAGTTTGTTTTATAATTATAGGTTTAAGGATATACTCTCACCTGAGCTTCATAATTATAATAAAAGATAATTTTTCTATGTGCTCGATAAGAACAACTATACATTAAGATTGTAGTCCACCATATTGGACATGAACTATGTTAAAATATTTATATATTCCCTATTGTTTCTTACTTATTAACATTACTTCCTTGACAACCAAAGGAGATAGAAAGTGATTTCTCCCCACCAAATAGTTTCAAAGGCTAGAAAAGAATTATAATTAGATAAAATTCACGATACTAATTAATCCCCCTCCCCTCTCTCGGTGTGGTTACACCAATTAGAGTAGGAAAAAATTTCTATTAGAGCTATAGATTCACCTCTGATTATTTATCAATAATCTCAAGATTTTCAGATTTCAGGTTTTGTGTTTATTTCCCAAAGGATTTATGAATTATAGATTTGAATATGCCATTGAGTTCCCTATCAATGTAAACATTGAAGAAATATCTTCTAATACATTAAAGAACATGAAGAAGAAATATAAAAAAAATTAACAAAGTACTCATCAAATAAAGGTTATTATCCACTTTTTAATGGTAATTAAAGTTCAAATATTATTTTAATCAATTAATAATTTTCCACTAAAACAAGATCATGAAGAGAATTCAAATGTCTTTTGAAAAGAGGATGACAAATCAGTTAATGCATGCTATAATCCTGGTGAAGATAGATGTATAATGGAAGAATAAGAACTTGTGGTTTATTCATATACCAAAGATATAGATAATAATTCTACTTCTAAATATTCTATGATTTTTCATAGATATGAGAAAAATGAAATATTTTACAAAAAATATCATATAGAAGAAGCAATAATTAGTGCAGAAGATAATATATAAAAGTATCCACTAAATAAATCAATTGGTGTATTAAAGGATATCTCATATAATTATCCCAATGAAATAGACATATTTATTTTTCTCACTTTTAGAAGCATACAAGTGGTGATCACACATCTTAAAGAAGAAATAGAATTTTTGGAGAAGGAATTAGAATAAAGGGGTTTTTGGTGAGTAAATATGTCAAAAAATGTAGGTTAATATGTTCTATAAAAGAGTAAATTTAATAATAGTGATCCATATTTCAGAATTAATGTCATAAATTAATCCATGAAAAGTGTAAATCCTATATATATTTTAGAAACATTTCCATTCCTTAGAATAAAAAAAAGGTCATTGTAGATTTCAATAATACCCAATTAGTGTTCGATTCAAAGAGAATAAATGATATTTACAATTTATTACAAGATAAGTCTAAAATCAAATAATATAATGACAAACATATTTAAATGATCAAAAAAGTGTGAATATATAAAGAAATTATAGGCGGATGATAAAATCATCCTCAATGTAAAATATCATATGTTTGAGGTGAAATTGATAAATTTATAAGTAACCCATGATGATTCTTCAAAAAATATAGAGAGAAAGGTTATTTACATGAATACCTCAGTTGAGTATTTTCGTTAAAAAATACCCCTCTCCAATATAAATAAGATTATGAAATCATTATTTGATAAATATATTATCTTCACAAAAAAATATGTTTCATCTACTCTAAAAAATTATTATTGTGATAATTAAATTTTCATATATAATATAGGTTTAAAATCAAAATATGGATGAATATAGATTAATAAAAATTCTGAGAAACCAAACATTACATATATGGTGGATTTGATCAAGTGTAAGAAAAATAATTTACAAATTTTTCTCAAAATAATAATAATTTTTCAAAGAAAAAGAATGGTGGTAATATTGGTCATATATATTTACAAGAAAAGAATCAAGAATTTTTTCTACTAATAGTGTTGTGATAAGTTTTTTCACAAGTTTCTTGAATGTTGAAATAATATATAAATCCATGTAATAAAACAAAATACTAAATCAAGGGGATATAAGATAAATTGATGAAAAACACAAAAATTATGGGAATAATTTTTCTATCTCAAATAGAATTAAAAAATTAGATATATTTCATTGAAACTGAAATAATTGTGATCATGGTGAAAATTCATGATGGTTAAAATAATTCCATCATGTTATTAAAGTTATTATAGGAATAATTCCACAAAATTTGAAAGAAAAGAAAGAGGGTAAGAATATAATGTTACCCTTGGAAAAATGGGATAATTTCATTGAATGTTAACCCCAGAATTCCAAAAATAATTCCATAATAAAGAGAAAAAGTTGCTTCTATTGTAGAAGAAGAGCAAACACTATAATTATTCAATAAATTTTAATTTTTTAATTTTGAAAAAGGTGAAATAAATAAAATAAAATTATCAATCCATGAAAAAAACGCGAGGATTTGTTTTATTTAAGGGATTTTAGAAGACATTATATAGATGATCCAAGCACTATAACCTTGTTTTTAAAGAACATATAATTATTTGGAAAATCTAATAGAAAATGAAACTAAAAATCAGAAAATAAAACTGAAATTCAAGTGATAAAGTGAAGGAAGTAATTATATATTATCGATTCAAATTTCATGAAATTTTATCTTGAAATTATAACCCAATAAATGATTAGGTGTTGTATAGAAAGTACAAGTAGATTGGACACAATTCTAAATATTATTTTATAGCGATACTGGATGAAGTGGATAAGTCTGAAAAGATGAAGCTATAAACAAGCGACTCTTGTGCATTGATTATTGATATAAAGGATATATTTCCATAAAAATAGGTTTTCAATGGATTAAATAAGTCTATATTACCCAATATTCCAACATAGAGTAAAAAGGGAGAAATCATGAATTGTTCTCGAAAAAATGGAGTTATTAAGAAAATAAATGTATTGGTTAGGAAGATACTCTAAATCAGGTTGTTATCACTAATAAGTTGATGACTTAAATCCTATTATTTTATACTGTATTCACCCTTTTTATTCATATAATTGAAGGTGATGCATGTGTTTAGGGATGGAACTATGAAAGATCTGAATTATAGGAAATATGGATTGTATATAGAAAATTTCCATGTTGGATGTGATCTAACATTCAGTATCATGAATCATATTTTATTAAGAGATAATCCTTGTTCAAGTGAAGTTGGAATGTATCCTTTAGGGGGAGAATTTTGAGAGACTAATAAAATCATACATTTTATGAAAATATGGAATTCTAAAAAGTTTCTTTTAAATATATCAATTGAAAGGTATATTTAAATATTATAACATAATTATTTTTAATGAAGAAAATATATTGTTAATATGTGAGAAATTTATTCGATAAATGAAATTAAAATGAAAAAAATTGATAAATTCTAGGGTTGATCTCTAAAGTTAAACATTCTAGTTTTTCTTAATTTTTTTAATCATTTGTTGAGATGAGTATAGGAATTAAGTTTGAAAATATCATGATAATATACTAAATAATTAGATTATCCTAAAAATTCTATTTAAATAACCCATAATAAAATAATTTTATGTATTTATCGCATTCTTATTTTGTTATATAAAACATTTTTTTCTAAATTATTATTTCATGTATTCTATAGAAATTATTTACATATAGACTTAGAGTTGAATGATTGATGGAAATTTTCATTAAATTAATTTATACCACCCACTATCAAGAATATTTTTATTTATATTCATTATGGGGTAGAGGGATAAAAATTTATAAGAACCCATTGACATGTATTTTCTATATTATTATTGATAAAAAATCCATAGGATATTATTTAACCCACATAGTTATGTGTTTTATTTGTTATCAATAAGTATAAATTCAATACAAATGAGTTATAAATGCATTAAGAATCAAATATTTTAAGGGGTTTGGAGTACTGTAGTATGATTATGATAATATTGAGTTATGTTCCCAATCAAGGTATAATTATATATTGGGTCGTGAATAATGAATGAGGATTGAAGAAATACATAGGAGCTTAGTGGTGACTTTTTTTCATTTGATAAAAATATATATATTATTTTATTTGACTATTAATGGAGATCAATTCACATCTTCAAAATGTTTAAAGTTATTATATACATCCCTATAGTAATAAATATTAAAAATTTCTAATCACATGGATATATACTTGGATGATGATTGAGGAATTATCGAGGAAATCAAAGATCTATTTAAATACTCTAACAATTATATATATGTTGTATAGGATTTAGAATTAATATGATGATGGTTGAGGATGATTTGATGTTATTACAATGTAATTTTAATTGTTTTATGATAATTATAATGGTTGAGATTTTTAGATGATGTTTTAGAGATGGTTAGAATTCACTGGAAGTCATATGATTAATTAATCCAATATTTATGTATACTATATATTAACAAATCAATAATTTCATAGATAAATAGTATTAAACTATTTATATTTGTCATTAGATATAAGATTCTGATGTTGTGTAAGATTAACATTGGGGAACAAGTGATGTGTCAAAATAATAGAGTCGTTATGTGATAATAAATATGAATTCATCTAAAGATATGAAAGAACAATATGTGATTATGTGAGATTAATTATAGTGTCTATGGAATAATAAAAAAAGTATTTTGATGGATATGTATGACTACCTGGGGAATGTGTTAGATTTTTCTAGAGGTTTAAAATCTCACATAAGATTCATATGATGTTATTAAAGATATTTACAAAGAGTCCATAATGAGAAAATAGTGAAGAATTAAATTGTAATGGGATACATGAGGGGAAAAACAAATGCATAAGATTTATACATAAGGTTCCTTACATAAGGGTAATCTAGCCAATATTTAAGGTTTTTATGATACATAAAGGTTATTCAATTTAGGAAAATTCTAGAGTTATAGATTTTTCCTAATATCATGAAATAATTTTCAGACTAATATTTCAAACTTTTAAGAGAAATAGTTAAATTCAAATTTCAGTGAAATAAATGTGATGATGTAGATCTATTATTAAAATCATGACCATCTGAATAATGAAGAATTATGTGATTATTCAAGAAACCTATGTTGCTGATGAGTAATGAAGAGGTTGAATTGACTATGCATCATGGAGAGGAATATCGCATCAAAAAATAGTCTTAAAAAAATAGATGCTAGTTTTTTCAATTGAGATGTTTTTATATAATAAAGATAATTCCAAGACAAAATTTTTGTTGAAGTGAGTGTAATAGGAGTGCTTTATACTACAATGTTATGTCGTGAAACATAGGTGAATCTCTTGAATGAGATGACATATTATTTCACAATGCAACATGAGATTCCAAATGCACCCATGGAAAAATAAAAATATTCATGTATCACGATAATATCCTTCATGTTTCAATAGTATCATTTAATGTTATCATTAATTCAATGAATTTAGTGCTTCCACATTTTTTTTAATGATAAATTTATGATAATTTTGGACATTAAGAAGAGATTAAAGACCAAATTTTATGGATATATTATGTTTGATAAGATTGATTAATTTTTTAGGACTATTATTAATAGAGAATTAATGGGAAAAGATTAAAAGGTTTTTATATTAAATTAATTAAAACTATAATTCAAGTGAGATGATGATTAAATAAAAACAAAACGAAAAGAATATATTTTCTATAGAGATATATAGAGACCGATGATAGAAAAAATTTAGATATTCACTATCATCAAAGATAAATAAAGACAATAACCTTTTGTGATTCTACATAATATTATTATTGAATAAAAAAGGATAGAACCAATTTTACTATTATAATAAGATATTTTGTTTTCTAGAAGGAGAAGAAGGGTAAGTGAGACTGATGTTGTTACTCATTGATAATTCAAGTGTTGAAGAGCAGTGAGAAGATCATCTTACGATTACATAATACCCTAAGATATGAATAATTGTGCAAAAGACTTGTGATTTCTATATATTGATTAAAATATTTGAAATTTTGTATCCCATAAGTTACTTCTGCTTTCCAATTTTTCATTATTCTATAGGACAAAGATAAATCTGGTAGTTTTTTAGGAAGACATGGTTGGTTCTAGAGTCTGAAATAGCAAGTTGGTGCTATCATTGTACTTAGTTGGTTCCATGATTACAATATCAAGGATATACAATAACTTTATCTTAGTTATTATAATAAAAAATATAAATTATGTCTGATTAGGATAACAAACACTATAAATTAGGGATGTATTCATCAACAATAGAAGAAAACAACGTTACCAAACTCATGTGTGCTATTTTTTTATTTCCTTCTAATGTTATATCTATATAAAAATAGGGACAGAGAAATTGATATCTACATACTAGATAAATTTAGAGCTAAAAAGGAAAATTATAATAAAATAGAATTCACCACACTGATTCACTCAACCATCATAGTGTGTTTTCACTAATCTTGATCAAACAATAATTTAAAAATAAAATTTCCTAGGAACCTAACTAAGAATATGAAAAATTGGGAGGTTAAATGTTTTGGTCGAAACATTTAAGCCTAAAACACTAATTGAACATTTTTAAATACATTTTATAATATCAAAAAAAACATATTGTAACCAAATATTTATTTATATTAATTTTACAATGTTTATAATAAAACATAGAATTTTTTGTATGTTTTTTTATAATGTTTATAAAAAAATGCAACATTTTTACAATGTAAATCCTGATTTTATAATTATAAAATTGAATTTAAAATTAAAATTAAATAAATAAAATCACTAGTAAGGATGATAGTCACTTGGATACCCATTAAAATGGAGGCACCCAAATCAAAACTCATTTAAAAATATTGAGGCACGATTTATTTTATCTCCCATTTAGAATTTAAAATCCATACACTCACCGAAACAAAAATAAATAAATAAATAATTGTTTGAAAAATAAAAATTCATTTATTTCCCTTTTTTAACATGAAATTGAATTCAAATTGAATTAAGAGTAACAAGGTGGGTGTGTCTAGTGAGGTAGCTTAGTTTTCCAAGGTGAATAAATATGCTCTTTTGTTTACTCTAATGAGAGAAGTCCAAATAAAATTCAGATAAGTTAAATCTATTTTCTATTACAACAAGAAGATGGAGCTACTACCATGTATCTATAGCCATGGTTTTAAAACTGTGGCTATAGGTGGCTATATCTAGGGTTCTGTGGAGAATAAAAATGGTTTTCCGAACCATGGCCAATTGCAACATTTTTCTGAACCGTGGCCATAGCCCATGGCTATCGCTACAGTTTTGTGGCCTATGTACACGTTTTACAAAAGCATGGACGTAGGCCAATTTTTTCATGTCCCTATTTCCACAGTTCTCTAAAATTATGACTATAATGTTACCGCGCTTCTGCGGGAAAAACATCCCCGCCAACAATTTTGTGTGAAGCCCTACCGCTACGGTTTTGAGTCTATTCCGACAGTTTTTATTAATATATATATCATAATATATATATACCCAAATTATGTATTGGTAGAGTGGTAAGTGCACTAGACTGAATGGTGGAGGTGCAAGGATCAAAACCAGCTGGGGAAATTTATAATTTTGTCTATCTCCATAGTTTTCTAAGGCTATTTCCATAGTTAAAACACTAAAAATAGCCACATATATCCACAGTTTAAACCGTGGATATAGTTTAAGCACCATAGTTTCAAATTTGGATGCATATTTACATGGTTTTCCAAACCGTGGCAATAGGCTGGGACCTACTTCCACAGCGATAGTGGCCATGGTTGGCCAAAACTGTGGTCGTAGCCTTTGGCCACTATTTTGGGGCATATTTCCATGGTTTTGAACCATGGAAATAGCCCATTTTCAGATGTGTATATAGAGGTTCTATTGAGTGGCTTCCAAAATAACACCTTGGATAAAATTTCTTGAACAAAACTCTATTCTAATTGACACATGACCTCATGTGTGTATCCATATATGAATGTGGTTGTCAACTAGCACTGAGGGTCTGAACCATGCATTAGGGAGACTATGAAATTGATATCATAACCATTAATAACAATAATAATAAAATATAATCCATAATTGATAATAAGAGTATGCATGTGTAATTACAGTTTACAACAACCAAAATGAAATAAACATAGATCATACTCAAAATAATGAATAATAAAATCATGAAATAATCTATTTCAACTTATTTACCACTAGGGTGATCTCATATAAAATGAAAATAATATAAATAAAATAACCATAAATGGTATCCAATAAACCCTACCACTCAACTCAACCCATCTCTAAATCTTATCAAGCTTGTCAAACTAACCCACCATACAACATGTGACCTGAACATCAAATGAAAAGTCAACACACACCATGGTTTTCATGCTAGGTGAGAGAAAAGAATCTCAATATGGTCACACTAAGTGACTCTAGTAAGATCTATCATATACATGTTATTCATGAGGAAAAATAAATGACCAAACATATGGAATTATAGAAATCACATCAGATCATTGTAACATAAGCAGGCTACCGTGACACCCAGCCCTACCTGGATCAAATAAAATTGATGGAAGTGGTCATCTCACACAAAACCCAACCCATGCCCCATCTCTAGGGAAAAGTGTTTACAACTGATCTCGACAACTATTCTCTCACACATGGTATGGAATCATAAAAAATATAATCTCATATACCATCCCACACCCCCACAATCTCACTCAAGGTGTAGAATCATACCATGTCACAACTCAAGTCTCATACCACCACCCTCTTACTTAGGGTTAGACCTTATACCTCTTTGCATACTATGTCTCATACAACTACACCCTCACAAATAGTAATGTCTCATACCATGTCATGAACTAGGTTTCATTCCACCACCCTCTCACTTAGGTTAGGCCTCATACCATGTTACATTCCACATCTCATACCAAAAACCTTTCAATTATGGTATGGTCTCATAACATAACCTTAACCTCAACCCTCTTAATTAGGGTAGGTCCCATGTAAAATATTAACCATTATATTCTAACTTGGGGTAGGTCCCCATCATCAATTAACATAATATATCACATCTTATGTACATGAAATCTCAAGGTATATACATGAATCAGACCCCACATCTAAATCTAACAATCTCCCCATGGATCACACATCCAAATCTCTAGGTTCACATTGACCTCCCAAGACACAATTTCGTCACAAAGCCTTCTCAAAACCTGACACGAGCCCTACCAAGATTATCCTCTCATCACTAAGAACATCTCGTCACCCATATAGGCATATTTTATAACCACCAAAATATTGTTTCGAGCACACAAGCATGACATATTGAACACATCTCCAACTATGTCACTCCAATGAAGGTATCCATTAAGTTCCTCAATCCTAACTTAGTCTATTTACCCATTGTAAAACACAATTCCATTATAAGAAATTGTCATTAAATATTACTTAATATAGTGTATTTAGACAAGAATTCAATTTCTTTAATCTCAAAATATCATTTAGTTTTATATTTTAGATAATTTTATCAAAAGTCTTATATAAAACCCATATATTACAATGTGTAAACTATTACTCAGTATCCATTTTTATTACTATATAAAATTTTTATAATGAAGAAATTTTCTATTCAATAATAATACTAAAGAATTTCAACATAAATGATTATTTTTTCTCATCCATCCTTAAACCCTGTTAAAAACATTTATAATTATGGATTAGAATAAAAATATCAATAAGGGATATAAAATAAAGAAATATGTTAGTTCGGTGAAAAACATGAAAAAAAATAAAAAAATTTCCTTTATCAAAATATTATTTTATAATTTGAAATTAATCATATCAAAATGAAAAACACACAATTTTTCTCAAATAAAACCTTTAACCACCATAGTAAGAAAATATAAAACTTTTTTGGAAACACAAAGCATCATATTCATAACTCATGTTAAACTCATGTCAGAAATAACTAGAGCCCATTTTACCACATAGGATAAAAGAACTCAGATAAATCAATATGTATTTATATTTAAGATAAGTAACACTACTGAATTTATTGCTGAGATATAATGGGGCTCACCTGTTGTATAATCTATATTGGGATCGCCTATTGTATAGGTTATCTCAGACCCACTAGTCATATAAGTTGTACCAGGCTCACCCATCTTCATCTATAATGGTTAAGTACCAAATAATGAATAAAAAATTTTTTATTTAATATTCTTATCATAAAACCCTTGAGAAAAATATTTTTATCTCAAAATCAAAACAATTTCCATTTTCACATAAAAATTGGGTGAAAAGTACCTTTTTCTTGAAAACTCATTAAAATGAAAAATTACCATATTATTGTATAAATTATTTCATTTTAAAATGACCAGTAAAACATATAAATTAATCTATATTGAAATAGAAATTCATAAATGTGGTAAATTCCATTCATTTTGTATGTGTTAAAGAAAACATTCAATTTACAACTTGGTAAATATAGCCAAAAAATTCTATATTAAATATGTAAAAATATTCATTTTTAAAACCTTTGAAAGAATTTAAAAAAGAAAAATATAATTTCATTTAAAATTATTTTATTTAATTTTAAATAAATTGATAAAATAATATTAAGAATATAGACATGTACGAAAAATAATTAGAAAATAATTTACAAAAACCATTAAAATATGGTTTTGAGATAAATTATCCCTTACCCCAATCTTAATCATCATGTACAATCTCTATATTTCTGAATAATAAACTTATCATAATTATTTAATTTATTAAGTTAATTTTTCAACTATATTATTCATTTTATTTTATTTATTACACAATTATATTAATTAATTGATCATTTATGTTCATTCTAGAAAATCAGATGATATTAAACTCATACGTCCAAAATGACTTCAGTAGGTTGACTATTGTCATGGAGGTGGTAATCCACACGTACGCATGAACTACATTATAATTTTTCGACAAATATAATGGTAAAAAAATACATGATATATTATATTTCAATAATGATAAATATGTTATGAATATCATATATATATATATATATATTAAAGCCATCATTATAACCATCCATGAGATGAGGTGTTGGAAAACAAAGCACATCACTTCATGGAGGTGGTAATCCCCACTTACACAAGAATGATGTTTTCATTTCCCATTGGATAGAAGAGGATATGTTTGTTGATTATGTTATTATAGTAATAAAAAAATATTATATGAAATATACTTATTGTGTTATTTACACATGGATGAACAAGATTTGATGGTGGTAGAGGAAGAAATAAGTTATAAATGCTTAGTTAAGAACTGTACATCTTCTTCGGAAAACCTCTTTAGGTTTACACCAAAGCTCATCCTAGGATTATTTTATAATTAAAAAATCTGATAGTACATGGAAAGTGAATTTCTCAAGAAACATGATAAGGTGTTGGTAGAAAAAGAGTGATAAAGATTTTTGAGGAAAAGAGGAGTGGAGCTTCCCATTTATAAGTTAGGGGAGGGGCATTCTTGGAATTTCATAAAGTATTACATTTATTTAAAAAATTATCAAGTAAAAATGTCACAAGATTGATATAATTAGAAGTTAATATGATTATGGGTATAAGTAATCTCTTAAGAATTAATTACATGTTTAGATTATGTTTTTACCCTTATCCTTTTTTAACCCCGTATTAACTATTTTGATGATTAACGTGATATAAATGATTTTTACACTAAAGGAACAAACAAAGATACTATAAAATGAAAGTCATACCATTAATGGATCATTGTTTATATTTGAATCCATATCAGATTAACTTGGATGATGATACGTTTTTTTATGAATTATAATATTTTAATAAACTATTATTTATTATAAAATATTGTTAATTTTATTTTTTAAACTATTCATTTAATTTAAATTTAAAAATAAAAATAGAAGTGAATTCTAATTTAATAAATTAAAACCTATCTTATAGGTTATTTTATCTATAAAATTTTTGGGACTCTAAAATTCACTCAAACAATATTACTTTTAGAGTTCATAAAATTATTTAGTTGATTATTAAACATCTTTCACAAGTATTGTGTTGGCGTTGTGTAAGAATTTAAGGAAAATATGTCCTCCCTAAAAATTTAAAATAAATTATTATTATAAAAATAATAATCTTTCAAATGACCATTTATTATCAAAAAGAATTTATTTTTGTCCCTTTTATAAGATATTTTAAATATTAAAAGTAAGAGAGTGACATTTTTTATGTTATATTTACTTAAAATAGTACAATGGTTATAATAACAATAAATTTAATATAAATTTCCATATTTTAAAATATTTGATCTTAAAGGTACATAAAAATTATCTAATAAAATAAATAAATGTTTTTTTGAGATTTTTAATCCTTATAACATTATTTTTAACCCTAATTACTACATTTACCTTCACTAAGGTAATAAATATTTACTAAAATAACTATTCATAATTAGAAAAAATAAAATGGTACTATTTACCAAATTTTTAAAATACAATTAAAAAAATGGAAACAATTTTTTAAAATTTTGTTTCTGTTAGTGGAATAAATAAATTTTACAATTAAAGCACAAAACACAAAGAAAAAAAGTTTTAAACCAAAATGCATTTTAATCCAAAAAATGTACTTATACCAAAATCAAATATACAGATTTAATAAGGAAATTAATTAAATCATATATACTATAAAAGACTTATGTTACATTGAGTTTAATTTAAAATACAATGGAACTTTTAAATTACTTTAATTAATGAAAATAAATAGCAGTTTTACAAAAATCAGTATTTTTTATTATTCATATAAAAATCAGTATTTTCAAAAAAATATAAAAAAATTAACCGTATGATAATTTGAATATACAAATTTTAAAAATGAATTTCATTTTTTAAAATTAAAATTACATAATTTTTAAATCTGGCTTTTAAATGAAACTGTATAATGTCTGAAACCCCAATTTGGTTAGAAATATAGTTTTTTTTCATTTTTATTGAAAAATTACCAAATATTTTTATAATTGATATAAATATTTAAATCTAATTAATAATATATTAAATATATTTATCTTAAATTTACCTGGGTTTCTATATCATCCATCCCCATAGTAATATGACCCTACGTGACACTAGCCTCAAGGAGTCGATCCAATTCCATTGAAAAATTCCCATATTATTTTACCAACCATAATACTAAGGAAACAACAAGAAAACCCCTCACACTAGACCTTTTCAACCAATATAGAAAAATATCATAACCTACACTCCATTTCCATCTCACATCTCCCATGGTTGAGTCTTCAATCCCTTTAATTAAAGGTAACACTCCTTTTCATGCCATGTTAAACCCCATAGCACTTAACCCACTCACTATATGAATTGAGGCCATTACACACCCACAAGGGGGTTATCCCAACTATATTTGGGATATATGACTATCTTACCCTTCTTTAATAATACTAATACCGTTATTCTTGTCTATTGGCCCTAGGAAGCGCAACCCAAGGCCATCCACAAATAATTCCATGCTTGAGACTTACCCCAAGACTCTTGTAACTCAACAGACATCCTTGGCCCCTTGAAAATATAGCCTTAAAGTGATTATTATATCCTAAAAATTAAACAAATAACTCACACAAAGCCTATTAGGCACTGAGAAATATAATTATTGCACTTTTGGATATCTTGATGCCTACCTATTTTACCTGAAATCTAATCCCATTAAAGTATTAATAATAATTCACAAATAAAAATTTGGTTAGTTATTATACGGATTTCATACATCCACATAGGATTTACCATTATCAAACCTTTCTCAAAAATCTGTATCCAAGACATAACCAAGACACAACAATATCTAGATCCCCTACCTCATGGAAGAACACTAAAATGATTCATTATAAAAATTTAAAATTTATTATAAAATTTAATACAACGAGGAATAATAACTAACTACTCACCAGGAAATAATGAATTACTAAAACAACATCCATCCACATGTATAAGGTCAATAGTTCACTCCTTTCACGTCTATATGTTAAATCCTTACCATACCACACCCAAAAAAATCATTATTTCACCCAAATTTTTCAATATTACCAAAAAAAATTACATTCCATACCTTAGCCAAAAATGTGATTGATGGTGTTTGTTATTCATCGCTCGTCATCCTCAATACATATCAAGTTAAATAACCATGATTAAAGATAATTACACTATTATTTGGTTGAATTTTTGTTCGATCCCCAAATTTGATTCCCTACAAATCAGTGGAACACAAAATGGAATAATAAGTGTAGAATGAGGAGGAGATCGTACCTCTAAAATGTCACAATAAGTCCAAAACAACATGGACATAAAGAGAAAAGGGAAATTGAAGAAGATACAGTGGTTTGGGCTATATTTCTAGTTCAACACTAAGGGAATAAGTCCCATTTAGTTAGAATAAAATAGAAGGTTTTGGAAATAAATCTCCATCCCCAACTAATAAACACCATAGAACCTACTGAGTACTTTTTCAGCCTTCATTGTGTACCCATTAAGGAACCAGCCACATAGTGGAGCTCTGAAAACTAATGTATAAACACCCCAACCCTATTAGCCTATATATAATGGTTAATTTATTACATTGGTACTAATAAAACCAATTTCATCCCCAACAACCAAATAGTTTAATGGTCATAGAAAAATAGATACATACTTAGATATGATATTACATTTTAAAACAAAAAATAAAACATATTATTCTATTTGAGAACATCATTATTCCCCATTTCATATCCTTTTATATCAATCATAATTCACTTCCTAGAATCTAGGGGAAATGAAATATAAGAAAATGGTGATCTTAAATGCTCATTAAGGCTGTGTGTCTAACAAAAGATAAAAGGAATGAATAATATGAAAAAAATAAATGATAATCAAATAATTCCATATAAATAATCACATGATATTGAAATTTATCCATTGATATCCTAAGTATTTAAATAATATCATGGACATAAATAAGTAATATTACAAATATGGAATGTATATTATCGAACAACTTAAACTTACCATCCAGGCCTCATGCCAAGACATCTACAAAAAAGGGTAAGACCTTAGCCAAATACCCTTCCTATTTTGTCTGATGAGACCTACCAATTCATCAAGGGGCTATATAACATTGGTCCCAACTATTTACGTAGTAAATTCAATTAATTTATGATAGGAATAAACAATTCAACTTAAACAACATGCCTTAAAAATCAATGTTGGTATATATTGGAAAAACTACCAGATGGAAGGGGAATATTTTCCCTTGTTAAACTGATCCTACAATATTTGCATAATTATGGTAGATGGTATTATTATAGTTTATACTAATATTCATCAAAGGATTTTTACATAGATTAAAATACATTAAAAATATTATTGGAAATTTTCTTGAGGAAAATACCCTTTCAACTTTATAATCACTTATTTGAAATCTAAAAATTTATAAAATATTAAAGAACGTTTGTTATTTTAATTGTAATTTTGAAACTTTTAAAGTATTATTAAAATAATTAGGTAGTCATGATACTGGTAAATTCCATTCATGTTGTGAATGTTAAAACTAAAAATTTGTTTCACATATTTGGTGAAAGGAAAAAGTACCAATATTAGAAAATGAAAAGAAGATTACTTTACCAAAAAATTAAAAATTAAAATATCGGTAAAATTTTATTAAATAAATTATTTGATAATATTAATAAAATTATTTGAAGCATTTAATGGAGAATATAGACATGAAATAAATAAATCATACCAAGTAAAAAATGATGTTGGTGTTCCTAAAAAGCCTTATTTCATATCTTGAGTATGTAAAGTGTGAAAATGAAATGAAAATATTTAATTTAGAAAAAACTATAGGGGAAAGAAATATATTGGTTTTAATATAGAATGATTAAATAATTAGCATGGTGGATACTTAAACATAAATAATCTCATATAATGATGAGATTGTAGAATAAACTCTTACCTAAAGTTTGACTTCTTTCGTATGTGTTCGAAAATTATGAAAAATAAATATAAATTTAGTATAAATCAATTAATAAAATATTATCATATATATCATATCATATAAGATATATTTATAATATTTTATCATGTGTTTATTAACAATTATTTATTAAAATCATTGTTTTGGGTGAAAAAATGGTACGTTTTTCACATTTGTTTTGGTTCGGTAGTTTTTGTCCTTATACATTGATCATGTTTTCATAATCTCCATGATTATAATCATGATATAAATATAATATATATTAATTATATATATACAATCACCAATAAAATTTATAGAAAGAAAAATGAATTACATCGTTCATGGTGATTACAGGTCACACATATGCATGAACACCATTTTCAATATTCTGCAGATAAAATGAAAGAAAGGTTAATAATAATTAAACTATACAGAATAATTATAATATAATATATATCATATATTTTTAATAAATATTTCCTTATTAACATGCATATAAATCATAAATGAAGACTGTATCACATCGCATCATAGAGGTTGTAGTCCACACATACACACAAGTAACATTGTCGTTTCTCAAGATATGGGAAGGCAAGAAGGTAGTTACGATATTATAATTCAAAAAGAACAATATTTTCAAAAATATACTATATAAAAATTAATAAAAACCTAAAAATAATCCATTAAATACAATTGTGGAGAATGAATTGTATCGCTATGTGGTGGATGTATCCCACACATACACACAAGTGATACATTCACTTCCCATTTGATGGTTAAAAGAGTGGCAAATGGTGGTTTCACAATAGTAATAAAATTTCTATAAATTTAGGATACATAATTTATTGTTTTATTATAAATATAACATATTAAGCGGAAGAAAAAGAATAATTAAAAAATATAGTGATTGATTATGGAGATTACCTCTTCTTTGACAAAACTCCTTTGGATATCCCCTTAAGGACACCAAGGTTAGACTATTTAAAATACTATAACATATATAACAAGGATAAGTATTTTGGGAGGTATTATGGTAGGTTATTTATGATATAAATGGCTCAAATGGTGTGAATAATTTAGTAGAGGAGGTTCACATTATAAATGTTGTGGGTGGAACAATTGTAATTTTTAAAGGTTTTAAAATATTATTAAGTAACATTCTATGAAACATCACTCCAAAATGACTCATATTTTAATGTGATAAGGTTAAGGTAAAAATAAAAACAAAAAATTGGTGTTTAATAGAGTATTTATATAATTTTAACTCCTATATTTTTCGATTAACTCACGGTAAACCTATTTTAACCTTAATCGTGGTAACAACATTTTAATTCTTAAAGCGTTATAATTTTAATTATAAGATAAAAATTGGATCATGAATTGAAGATTGTTGACTTTTTAGAACAATTATCATCATACTTTTTCTATAGAAATATTTTTATTATTTTTAAATAATTTAATATAATATTATATTTCATAAAATATCTTCAATTCCATTTTTGGCACTATTCATTTAATTTAACTTTAATGAAAACATGAGTAAAATGTAACAGAGTATAATAATTTCAACCATTAGTAATATATTATTTTTATAAATAATTTTTTTAGAAGCATAATTCATCTCAAAAATATTGATTATAATGTTTTCAAAAGTATTTATAGTGATTTTTACCCTATTTGCACAAGCATTGTCAATGTAATAAAAAAATTTAAGGAAAATATTTCATTGCTAAAAATTAAAAATAAATGAACATGATATAAAATTAATATTTAAATTAAATATTTAAAACTGAACATAACCAAAATTTATCCTAATGAAAAAAATATAAAAGATCTTAAATTCAAGAGAGTGAGATTTTGTATTTATTGTTTTCTTAAAAAAAATATTGTTAAATAAAATTTGAAAATTGAACCAAGTGGAAATATTTTCTATAATTATAAGTAAAAAGACTAAATAAATTCAAAATTAGGGTAAAGTCAAATTTTAGAGAAATTTTAAAGTCGTATCACATTTTTTTATCCTCGTTTTACCCGTTTTACCCTTATTGATGTGATAAAATCTCTCGGAGGTTACTGTTGATTATAAAAAAAATAAAAAAGGATATATTTTCTAAATATTATACTCTTTATTCAAAATATTCAATCCATGGTTCAGGATTCATTTAATATAATTGATTGAATTTAATTTAAAATTAAACATGAAAAATATGATGACAAGCAGTTTTCTAGGGAAAAAATGTTTTCTAAGGTATAATTTTTTATACCAAAACTCTGCATAAAATAAACTCCAATAACATTAATTTCGTTATTCATAATATAAATTAATTTATTTTAATTTTTAAACCATTTAAAACAAAATTTAACCTTGTAATTTTTTTTATAATGAAATGTTATTTTCGTCAAAAATTGGTATTTTCACTATTCATTATAAAATCAATTTTTTTAAAAGAATTATAACAAAATCACTATATTATAGTTTTGAAATAATGGTTTCAAAAAATGAAGTTCAAATTCAGTTTAAAAAATTAATATATATTAATTTTTTTATATATTCGAAAAAATCCTTTTTTAAGGAAAAATTTGCTTTTAGAGCATATAATGACTTTACAAAAAAATGAGTGCTTATTTCATAATATGTAACAAGAAAAACCAAATACTCTTTCAAAGAGGCACACTACTCGACCCTCCACATACCCAAAGGGAGTTCTCGATCCCCACGGGATTACGTCTAGAACCCTGACATCAAAAAATAATCAAAAGGAATGATTTCTCCCAACCAGAGCAATGATAAGAAAAATATATAAACAAGATTGAGAGAAATAGTGGAAGATAGATATATTCTATAATTGAAAAAAAACTAAAATAGTCTAAATAAAATATCCATTTACAAGTCAAACCAAAAAGAACTACTAAAAGAAAAAAAACCCAGCTACTCCATGTAATTGTGTGGAGAGACTCCCACTATCACACCACTTTTTACCCACCCATCAGACAGAAAACCTTGATGACTCATTATAACACCTTGTCAATACCTACACATAAATAGGTAAAAAGTTATATACACTATTGAAGAAGTTTGTGGGGTGTACGATAACGGGCTTAATAGGATCTCATTTGGTTTTCCAGAACAAGTCTCTGTACCATAATCCAGTTATTCTCATTTAAAATAAAATATGGCATTATAATTAGTAATTTATTTTTATTGAATCATGGAATATATTTTCATTTTCTCTAAAAATTACAAAAAATTAAGGTATATCAATTTCTAGTATAATTTCCATTTTCAGTTATCAAAAATAAAATCATTAATATCAAATCAAACATAGTATAAATCCGTGAAAAGGTAAATCATTCCATGGAACTGAATATGTTAGGATAGCAGACTACTTGTACCACAATAATGCTGATAAGTACTTAGAAAACATTCCTAATGAGTGGAGGGACAACCCATGTGTGAACCCCCCCCCCCCTCCCCCCAACAAGGTTAAGAAAAAGTCCCTATAAAAACAAACCGAATGAGAAGAGAAAATCCCCATGAGTTAACATCCTAATAGTAATATGGATAATAGTCCAAAGATAACCCTTCCACCTAAATACCAAAGGCTTCGAATGTGATATATTTCATAAATCATTTTAATTCATTGAAAATACCCATTTTTACATTTAACAAAAACCTAATAAAACCCACCTTTTATCACAAATCCTTTTACACACACAAAATAATCATCCCAAATTAAATTATAAATAAATTTATAAAAAAAGAGAAAAATAGTTCATTAATGTAGGCTAGAGACAGAACCACTTACCTCAAAACTTCAGGCAGCACATTCCCACAAAGGATCAACTAAAACTAAAACTCAACAATGAAAATAGAGGCCCTGAACCAGTATATACATCTAATAAATGATATAATTTGATAGAAGTGTTGGAGGAAAATTGGAGATAACGCATACCTTAAGAATGCACTCCTATCGCACCACAAAAAAAACAAGAAATAACCCCAAGAACAAGATCACACCATAGATCTAGAAAAGAAAATAAGAAACACCGTAATGAAAAATTGATTTGATAACGAGATTCCAAAGTGTTATCATGGTCAAGAAAATGAATAAGTTAAAAGGATTACATTGCTGGAGAGATTAAAATCAACCCCCGTGATGATCAATCACCCAATGGATCAATATGGATCAAATAAAGGATCCAAAAATTTTAGTAGAATGGTTATAGGTAAAGATAAATGAGAGTTGGGGGATAATGAAACAAAATCTCGTCCAAGAAGCTCCCAAAAATTTGACATCCCAAAAGTTACATGACATATAACTCCCTTACACATCATGTAATCCATGAAGATCAAGCATGCCTAAAAATGTTTTATTTATATTAAAAACCATAATTTTATTATTACACATCCTCTAACCATTATAAATTGTGTACCACATTCATTTTATATAAACAGTTTGAAACCTTTTTTGGTGACAAAGTACATGTCCTGAAACCCTCTTACATGTCATGTAATTTCCCAAAACAGAGTAGAAAACTCCGGGTTCTTTTATAAAAAACTCAAAAACATCTCAAGTGTTCTCCAAACCTAGTAATAACCCTGTAAATACATTAATAAATTAATACCTGAACTCCATTAATTCAAATAGACGTCCATCCCTAAAATATAAGTTGTTTTCCATCAACAAATGTTCTCTTTTTTAGGAGTCCTGAGATGCACCAAATTAATGAGGAAAACACGTAATGGGAATGCAATTTCCTGAAAGTGTGTAATATGATGTTAAAAACTCCCCACAATAATACTTTCCATCCCCGAAAAATGCATTTGGAAGAATGAGGTCCAATAAAGAGGTAAGGTATTTACTCCCTCATCGATGATTCATGCTCCCAAGTCCCATTATAATTTGATATGTGATTCCATAAAACTCTAACCAATGTAATAGACTTCCAACAAAATAATATCACCTAAGAATCTATTTTTTATATTGAAAACTCTATAACATAATCATCTGGCTCTAATTCAATCTATTCCCAAGGTATGATGTTAGAGTGGTTAGGATGATATTTTGTTAGTTGTAAAACATAGAAAACATTATGAATGTCTCTCAACTAAGACGGAAATTAAAATTTTAAGAATCCTACCAAATCCACTCAATGATCATAAATGGTCCAACATATCTCATATCCAAAATCTATGTTCTTCCAAACTAACAGTGATCTAACCTAGGAGAAACCATCAAGAAAACCTGATCACATATGGAAAACTCCAAAGGACGTTGTCAAAGATCCATATAAGATTTCTGACTCTGTGATATAACCATACACTAACATATATCCTGAATCCAAATTTATATCTCATGAACCAAATTAGACCTTTCCAAATAATCATTTCCCACCATTGCACACCAAATAGGTGACCTACACAGGAACCCAAAAAATCTTAAAAGGGATCCATTCTGATTGAAAATTGATGAATTTTTTATAAGAAAACTCTAACCATCCAACATTTTTATCCCAAGATCCACTAAATTCCAAGACACATGCACAAATCATATCCTCCATAATTTAAATAACATGCCCCATCTGACCATCTTTCTGTGGATGACAAGTTGTAATCCAACTCCCCTAAGTCCCCAGAACCTATTGTAGACTCCTTAGAAACTTCAACGTAAATATCTGTTACCTATCTAAAATAATAGATGAAGGAACCCCATCAAACCTCACAAATTCATGTGTATAAAACATACCCATATCTTTAACTTTTGTGGTTTCTTTGATCAAATTATAATAATCATACTTTTTCAACCAAACAATCACCACCTCAATTGCAATCCAGCCACGAGGAGTTTGTGTCAGTCAGACAAAAATTCCATGGATACCTTATCTCATTTCCAAAATGGAACCCGAAGAGGATGAAGAAAACCAGAAGTTTTCATATGCTCTATAATTATCTATTTTCATGTGTAACAGCGAGACACATAATAAAAAATATCAAGCTTCAAACCCAGCCACATGACTCTTAATCTCATTTTATGATACATATTTTTAGTTCTTGATGGATGGACCATGAAAAATAATTAAATATAAAAAAACATATCTCCTCACTGATGCTGTGATAAAAAAACTAATACCAAAAACATAAAATACCACATGAAGATATATAACAACCCAAAATAGTCTCCCCACCATATAGGGTTTCTCGAATTCTACTGAACTCAACATCTTGTTGCTGGCTCTTCTAAATAGAATAAAGAATATATGATGATAATTGAACACTGGTCATCACTATACTAGAACCATCCTCTAAAGCATTAGGATACAAATGATACAAAATCCTCATAAGGTTTCAATCTTAATTTGATGTAAATTTCCTTCTAGATAATCGATAATGAAATTCTCCTTCCTTGGGTTGACGGAGATATCAAAGTCAAACATCTGAAGGTATTTCACCAACTGCCTTTATCTGAAATTCATGTATTTCTAGGAAAATATATATCTCAAACTCTTACGGTCATAAAATATTGTTATCCTTTCCCCAAAAAGATAATTATACCAACCCTTATATGCATTCATAATTTTAGAAATCTCTAAATCATGAGTGGGGTGTTTATTCTCATGTGGTCAAAGTTGATGAGAGCCGTAATCCGCCACATGACCATATTGTATGAGAACACAACACAAACTAGTTCTATAATCATCATAGAAAACTACATACCCCTCATTGTTCTCTATCAAGATAAAAATAGGAGTTGATGTCATAATTCATCTCACATCTTCAAAAGAAGACTTACATTTTTCATCCCTTATTAATTTCACCCCTTTTGTGGACAGATTAGTTAAAGGTGATACTAACTTAGAGAAAACCTGGAAAAATCATCAATAGTATCCAGAAAGTCCAACGAATCTCCAAATTTCATATACATTTCATAAATCATCCAATGAAAAACATCCTTTACCTTATTAGGGTCAAATGATAATATATTCATATAAATCGCATGTCCCATAAATTTCACTTATTTAATCCAAAAGTTTCATTTCAATATATTTCCAAATAAAAGAAGATTTCTTAGGATTTCAAAAAACAGGCATAGATGGGGCTCAATCTTATGCTTGTATCTTGAATGAAAAAAATATCTTGTATAGAAAATACAAAAAAAATTTGAGATACTGATGTAATATCTGATTCCTTAAATTCATGAAAATTGTGAGAGAATTTATCATAACAAATAGCATCACAACATATTAATAATTTCCATACCTTCTCCTAAAACTTTTCTTTTGTACATAAGACTCCCAAAATATGAGCTGATGATAACACGATCGAATATCAATCTTTGAAAACCAATTTTCCCCTTTAAACTGATCAAACAAATCATCTATATGAGGCTAAATATACATGTTATTAATCATTACTCAGTTAAAGCTCTGATATTATACACACAACCAAAGTGAACCATCTTCCTTATTATCAATCAGAACTGGGCCTATATAAGGTGAAACCCAGGGGAAAACACTTTCTGACTAGGTCATCCAAATTAATCATGAGATCATTCATCTCCCCTGATACCTTATGATAAGAATATATTGATATCGACTGCATACCTAGAAATAGGTTAATTGTAAACACTAACTCCCTATCTGGAGGAATCCTGGAGAAAATTTTTGGTAAAATGTTAAAAAAATCATGAAAATTTGTTGGAAGATCTATAATATAAGAAACATAATAGGGATCAACTGCAACAATAGAGAAAAAACATGAGCTCTGGTTGGGAAGGTCCTTCATGACCAACCATTGGGTATCACTTTCCCTAAATCACCTATGATCTCCCATTGGCTGCAATAAATGAGACACAAAGATTATAAAAATATAACTTATCTCTATGATCAATAATACAATCCATCCTAATGATGAAGTCAAATTGATCTACGTTGAAAACAAAAAATCCTACACTAACTCTATATAAGCTATTTAGTGTGCCTAAGGACACTAAAAACCCTGCTCTTTCCTCTTCTCGAGAAGTGTCACCAACTCAATAACAAAGGATATAAGTTCTATTGGATGGTTAAGCATATCAATGAAACAAAAAGACATAAATGAGTGGGAATCACTATTATCAAATAAAGAAACTTCTTCTGTGGATTCAATAAAGATGGAAACTCTCATTGTCGATGGACCCACATCTACCTCCACCAAAAACTCATCATATGTATTAAGTTACTTCACTCCAAATGAATGTGGCTAGATACCTATAGTTTCTTAAGAATATGACTATGTCATATAAGCTTTTGGAGATGAAGATACCCAACCATATAGAGTTTATACAAATCCTAACAGAGACATTGTATATGACTATAATTCCCATAGAAATTACAAATATTTTTAGGTTTGGGACAAGATCATTGCATGTGTCAGACCTTTACACACTGATATAATTTCATAGTCACACGATTAGCCACAATAGGAGGTTCTTAAGAGGTATTATACCAAGAACCACCTCCACTACTATTGTGAGGATCTTTCCACTTCCACTTTTTCCATATCATGCCACTGAAGATGCAACTAGGTGAAAGATAATGTGTATAAGATCCAAACATTCCTACTATATTTATTTTTCACATAATCTTCCTATATACTATCTTCACATAGGTTGGAATCTTAAAAATAAATACTTATGATGTGATATATTCTCCCAAAACCTGTAGGATCTTTTGATCTTTTAGCTACTCATTCTTTAAAACTTCTAGTAAAAAATGAACCAGATCAACAAACTAATTGGTGTATGTTGACATTGCACAATCATCGTACTGTAAAAATAGAAACTTTATAGATTTTCCCATAATCAGTGACTCTATAAAAAACTACTAGAACAAGAGTGTTTTTAATCCCGTATAATCTAATCCCACATACTTATCACCATGTATCATTTAATCCAACCAACGCTTTCTAGGACCCACAAGTCTAAATGCTACGCATATCACCTTGATATTCACCAATGTTTCTAGGAAGTTGAATATATAATCAATATTGTCAAAGAAGTCCTTTTCCTCTTGGGGTACATTCCTACCTTTAAAAGATGTTGGTTTATAAGGAAAAAACATTCATGATTGATCTACATCCCTTTTAGCTCCTGGATGTGCCTCAACGACTATTTTTTAAATTTGTGGCACATTCTGGTTGATATTACGAACTGCCCACATGATAGCATGGATAAGGCTCTGATCCATCAGAGGATTTCCATGATGAGTATCACTGGAACCGTCTTGAAAACTCATAGAACCAATATTAGTGGAATATTATTTTATATAAAAAACAACTAAATGATCAGTTAAAGAAAAAACCTAAATCTAAGTTAAAACTAGAAACCCCATTAGAAAAAACTATTATAAACACTAAGAACTCAAAATAGGATACACGCATTCCAACAACTCATGGAAACAGAAGTATCATCGTAGAAAGAGATGTCCAGGAACTCACCAAAACATACCTATCATGTCCCGACAATCCTATCTCTTGTCTACCAATTGTACCAAGATAATGAATCTTCACGACATGCCACCATTGATACAAAATTTTAATGAACCAAACTAAATACCCTCTCAAACTGGTACCTAGACCAACCATCTATATACCCAAAGGGCATTCTCAATCCCCACGGGCTAGAGACTAGCACCTAGGAATTCAAAAATAACAAGAGGGACATATTTCACCCAACCAGAGTAAACAATTTGGCATTAATATAAATAATATAGATAGAAACATCTATAGATAAATATATTCCATAATTGAATCTAAACAACTCAAGAGTAGAAAAATTCTCCATGAATAATTTTAACCATAATGAATTACTAAAATGGGAAAAAACCAACTACTCAATGTCATAGGTTAAGAATTCTCTAATGATATCACCACCAGTTACCCATTTAGCTAATAGAAAACCTTGCTACCTCCATATGTTTCCTTGTCTTTCCGTACACCAAATGACATACAAAGGTCTATGCATAACTTAATAAGTGCACGAGGTGTGAGATAACATGCTTAGTATGATCTCACCCAGGTATTCCAAAGTATGTCTCTATACAATAATCCATGCATGATCATTTAGAAAAAAAATTGAATGAAAAGAAATAAATCATTTTTTGTTGAATAATGGTAAATATTTTCCCTTTTTCCGAAAAATCCGAAACAAAGGAAGATATATCAATTTCAAGCATAATTTACATTATCAATTATCAAAAATTAAATAATGTATATAAAATAAAAAAGACTATAAATCCAATCATAGGTGAATCACACCAAGGAACTCAATAGGTTGGGCTAATAGAGTACTCATAACACTACAATGACTAGTGAATAACAATTCCGTAGAACACATGTCTAAGGAGAAAAATAACATCCCATGAGTGAACCCTCCAAAAATGTTAAGAACATGTCTCTATAATGACATGCCTATGGGGCATAAAAAATATGCCTGATCTATCCTCCTGATATTAATATGGGAAATGGGCCTAGGCTAAACCTTCCATCAACATACCCAAGGATTCCCATGTACTCAATTTCATAAATTATTTCAATGATTTAAAAGTACCCATTTTTTAATTTAACAAAAACCAAGTAAAAAACCAAAATTTATCACAAATACTTTTACACACACAAAATAATCACATCCAATTCATTTATAATTCAATTAACAAAAAATGTGCAATAAATTTCATCCACACGAGCTAGAGATGGAACCACCTATCTCAAAACTCAGTGTTGCGCATGTCCAAAAAGGATACACCAGTTAGAGGACTCAACAACAACAATAAAAAAACAAAAGTGGCCCTAAAACCAATATAAATATCTTATAATTGATCCAATTAAATAGAATGGTTGGAGGAGGAGTGGAGATACCGCGTACCTTAATAACACACTCCCACCACACCACAACCAACAAAAGAAATAGCCATCAGAATAAGATCGCACCATGATTATAGAAGAAGACAAAAAAGAAACATCATCACATCCAACAGATCTGATAATGATATGCCATGATTCTATTGCGATCAAGGGAATGAAGAAATATATAGGATTACTTTCCCAAAGAGATTAAAATCAACAACCACAATGATAAATCCTCAAAATGATCAATCCATATCAAACAAAGACTCCAAAAATCACTGGAGACGGGTTCTAGGTTGAGATCCAAGAGTGTTTTGGGATAATAAAATAAAATTTTACACAATCAAAAACCTAAAATACAACATTTAAAAAGTTACACGACATGTAACTCATTGATACATCGTACAATCAACGATGAATAAGTGCATCGAAAAACCTGTAACATTTTTTTAAAAAACTCACCTTTTATTATTACACATCATGTAACTAATAAAAATCGTGTGCCACTTTCATGTTTTCTAAAAATATCATGAAAACTTTTTGGTGACCATGTACACATCGTTTAACCTCCTTACATATCGTGTAATTTCCCAGCATGTTATAGAAAACACTAGGTTCTTATAGAAATACTCAAAAATAGGTTGGGAAATATTTGATCTAGTGAAGAACCTCCAAAATCCATTAAATTGTTTTTACTGAGACACCATTAATTAAAAAAATATATACATACCAGATTTTGAAGTTATTCTCCCACAACAAATTCACTCCATCCTCAGGATTCCCAAGATGCACCTAATTAAAGAGAAAAATATGTAAAGGGAATGGAATTACTAGAAAGTGGATAGCGGTATGCTACCTAAGAATTAATCAATAATAAAGTATTGAGTGGTACCATTAAACATATATTTTATAATTTGGTTACTCATATTCATACCCACCAATTTAAAAACTAGGTTATAATGATCACATTTATATAATAATTTTTATAACCTATCATAGTTCACTTAAAGATTAGTTTTTTTTTGTCAAAAAAGATATGAAACTTATTATTCATTTAAACTATATTTTTAAGGTGTTATATTTGTATCCCTTAAATAAATTCAACCCTTTAAATTTTATCTCATTCATCAAAGTATTAAACATTTTTGAATTCCCACGTCATACAGAGGGATAATAAAACTTCTTTTTAAAATGGGAAGTGGGAAGGATAAAGGTTATTAGAAATTACAAAAAATTGCATTCCTCATTAAGGAGAAAATTTGTAGGAAGTTAAAATATATAAATAGAGGATAAAACATACATATAAGTAATAATAGATATTAATATATAATATGGTCATGGGAATTTTAATGACCACAAAACCATAAATCTTTGACTGATGAAAATACTATCAATCCATAAGAAATGAATGTAAAGGGATGATAATTTTATTTCAATATCATTTTCATAAAATTGAGGGATTATTTTATTTTTAATATATAATAGATAAGAAAAATTACTTTCTTGATTTCATTCTTTTTCATAAAAAAAATTCATCCTTTGGTTGTGCTTTTAGTAATTTTCACTACATATATTATTCCAAGAAATAAATATACAAGATTAATTTTTCATGCATGGAGCACTAACAATAACTTTTATTGAATCATAAGATCCAAAAGTAATTCCTTTTGTCTCAAAATATATATCAAAATCAAAATGGTTATCACATGTTTTCCAATATAATAAATTAATCTCTAAAACCTCAATAATAACACCTAAATTTCAACTTAATCCATTACATAAATAGTTAACTTTAAGTCTCCTCCAAAAATATGTCTGACCAAATTTAAAACCGAAGAATCTGAAATATTTTATCACATATTTTTATATGATCAACCAAACAATTATCTCCAAAAAATATCAATCGATAATATTTTTAATACCAAAACTGTATATACCCTAATCATATACTCCTTAAAATATACTAATAATTTTTATAAACATCCTAAATAACTATAAACCCATAATAAAATCATATATTATTCAATAAATTAACTCAATAATCACTCATAAATTATTTACACATTATTACTTTAATATTCCAAATATATTGTACTTGACATTAATCACATAATTACCAACTCAATTTTCAATCCCATGGTTTTTATATGAAATATTATAAAAATGTACTTGATATTTTATCATAATCAACAACAATTAAATTAACATCAATGATATAAAGCCTAAAGGATATCAATAATGTAAAAATTATATCTAGAAAATATAAAATCATTATTGCTTAAATAACCTTTTCACTAAAACAAATACTAAACCAAAGGGGTATACTCCCATAAATGTATCCAAAAATTTCCATAATCATGTTAACCTCCCATCACATAAAAATTAAAAATGTGTATATATGGCTTAAAATTTATGATAAACATCATACTTATTAACCCAATACATTTTAGGTTCATCCCATATCACTATAGAATTTCATAGCTTTTCATAGGTTCTATTATATCATTCATCATAATGGATTATAAATAAAATTTCAATTAAATATAGAATATACCCCATTAGTGTTAAATAACGTGAATAAGGGTACACTCATAGTTTATATGAATTATCATCAAGATATATTATACTAACTCTTTTCCAGGTTTTAACCCCTAGGTTCATTTTTTCCAAAACCATGTCTACTTACAATATCTAAACAGGGATGTCTTCATAGGAAATCAACATAAACTCTACCTTATTGAAACATTTATAATATTTTACTATAATTAACCGTATATCCAAAGTCAGTCATAGTTTTATGTTCCCTAATATAGTATAAACCATATATTATTATTTAAAATCACAAACAAGAACAAATCATCCCAACAGACATAATCAAAGACAAAGAGGGAAATCAGGGAGGTATGAAAAAGTGGAGACCAAGAACGTCCCTGATAGCGATGTCCACACCACCCAGAGGAAGGGATACAAGGAAATTGAACACCAGAAGAGTAGTTTTAAGGGTTACATGAGAGGTTAAGAAGTCAGCATGTCGGTTTCCCTCACTCCACGTGTGAAGAATCTCAATGTCATGGGAAAGAAGGGATCTAAATTTTCAGATGAGTTAGTAAATCTACCAATGAGGAGAGACATCCCCATTAATGGAGCTCCCAATGATTTTTGAATCAGTCTCCACCATATTCAAGTGGGGAGACATTAAATAGAAAATCTCTAAGTCGTTTTACATGGTATTGGACTCGTCCATAAGAGGGTCACAAACACCATAATAGGAATTAAAAGGAATGAAAATTGAGCCAGGCATGTCCTAAATTTCCCCTCCTCCCCTCATACCACCCATATTCAAGCACCATTATTGTTGAGTTTGATCCCATGAGAGGGAGGGTTCCATCTTACCCTATGATTCTGGAATCGAAGGGGGTGAGGGGACCAGTGAATGTAAAATACGTGAGAAGCGACTGAGGGAAGGTTCAACCTCATGATTCTTGTGGAGAGAAGCCAGGTCAGTGGTAAGAAGACTGGTCTGGAGAATCAAATTTTTGGGAGAGGTGCAAGAACTGTGGTTTCCTGCATGGTTTTTCTCCTTCCATATGCACTAAAAACCAGTAGTGAGAGGAATAAAATGGCCTTCCACCTCATATTTGGTGGAGTCTCTACTCTACCATTGCTGGAAGAAGTCAAAAAGAGAATAAATCATCAATGAAGTAACCGTAAAACCCCCCAAAGTATTCCATAGCTATTCGGACCAGTCACATTGAAGGAATATATGGATTGATGTCCCCTTTTGGGAGATGAACAACAGTAGAATCTTGAGAAAAGATGAATTAATTTGGACTTGGTTGCCATATATATTGGTACATCATTTGATCAGACCCTCGAGATAAGAATATTGAACTTGGATAGAAGGTACTTGCACCATAGAACACTACCCAATGGTTCGCTAGCCAGCTACCTAAGCATGGACATCCTCTAGTCCCTTACCGAGAACCTTTCTGAAGGAGAACCCTTGAATATGTACCTGTCCATGGACTTGTCTATGCATATGTGGAACTGGGCCTCCTGGGAGGGACTTAGGACATCCTTGAAGAGGTAAGGATGAAGGGATTTCTCTTTAATTAAGACTTTGGGAGTCAGACAACCCGAGAATCTGAGGAAACTGTTGCCCCTGTTTCACTCCCAAAAGTTGGGGACTCCATGCCCAATGATCCTTTGGGAGTGTTCCTGGAGAGAGGCCACATGGATGTGGAGAGTACTCTAGAAGGTGGAGGGATTCCTGTGTAACGTCCCGGGTCTAGGTTCCATGCAATGGGTGCCCCGATCCTTGTTCTCCATGTGACCTCAAGCACATTTCCCCAAATGAGAGTGGTTGCCGACTAGTAGCGAGGGCCTAGGTCTGATAGTGGGGAGACTATGCCCTCATTTGTCAAAGTGTAGCGTAGCAGAATACGAGATAAATCATACATCAAATAGTGGAAGCAGTAAAACATACACAACTGAAATAAACAACTGCAGTAGATATAACCAGCTGTATACAAATATGATGCAACATGTCTCAAGTTCTAAGAAAATAGCCAGAACATGTTTATACATCAATACAGTACAACAAAATGTATAGTACAACTAAAAAAAATCAAAACAGCTGGTAGCTGCATCGTGAGGCTAGGCTCGGTCCCATTCCCTCCTACTCCTCAGCAACATTCGAGTACCTGTATAGGGAATCTTTCCCCTATCTACACCTGTAGAAATGTAATATGTTTGGGCCGAAAAACATGACCCAAACAGGGTGTGAGAAATATATCTCAGTAGGCACCCACCAAAGGCCCATGCCCAACTGCGTGTAATCATGAAACAACAGTGTGAAATAGTAAAATGCAATAAAGTAAGAAGTACTGAAAAGTAACTGACTTAACAATTAAATTGCCATTTTATTATTCATTTAATACATTATATATTAGAAATCACCACAGTTCAATTCTAAGAAAACATTCCATGTCCTCAGAAAAGAAAAACCTTACCCTCAGGTAAGAAAAATCCAACCTGCACGTATAGCCCCCAGGAGTAACAGAATTTTTCCTCAGGCGTAGGAAGTGTCAACCTCAGTCACAGAAGTCAAACCCTCTGGCACGAAATGTTTCCCTCGGGAGAAATAGTATGTTGCCCTCAGGCTAATACATTCACGCCCTCATGCTAATATAGTGCAGTGACCACAGGATAATCACAACAACACCCTCAGGCTAAATAGGTAACCAGGCCATGCTCAATTGGTAAACAATAAGTAACAAGCAATTACTCTCAAATAAATTCTAAAATTACTACCTTGAAGGCATACCATCGGGTATCCTGGCCCAATGGCTAAACAGTGGAACACACCCCCGGGGTGGTTCCAGATCCAATAAATGAGCCCAACCATCATTTTAATATCATAATTAAATACTTAATCAATTCTAGGTGTTAAATATAGAAACGGCCTCAGCCACACGACACCCTAACATGGGTTCGTGGCACAAAAACGCACAAAACACATGGTAGTTGGAAAAACAAACACCAAGACACCTACCTTATACGCCAACGAGTGGTATACCCGAATGTTGATTCCAGAAACACCCATGAACGGCATAGATCTGAGGTAAGAAAACTGTTATTCAACCTCAAATGACTCCCGCTAGGGAATGAATTTGTAAGCAACACACTAGGAGAAGAGAGGGATTACCCTTGCGGTTCCAACATGATCGTCTGAGGTGGAAATGGATTCCGACGCTCGATCGATTGATCCACGAAGATCCGGACATCTTCCAGAGAGTTCCTTCCTCCAGTTCTAAGCCAATCCTGTGAACAGGGTTGGATACTTCCCGTTTTAAGAGAACAAAACAGATTACACGGTGTGTACTTCTAAGTACATGGCATGTACTTCCTTCATTTAACTGTTCCTCTGGTGGCACCGCCACACTGTTCATCTGTCGACATGAGTACATAACATGTACTCCCAAGTACACGGCGTTTACTGTTGCCCAGCTGGATGCTCCTCCACCACCTTACTGTTCTGGTCTCCGAACTGACTACATGGCGTGTAAATCACCACTACACGGCGTGTAGTTGGTTCCTACACCCTTCATCACCGACAAGGCTACATGCCCCGTGTACTCATCCCACATGGCCAAAAGTACACAACGTGTGAAAAAGTATGTGGCGTGTAGTTCCAAAATTTAGGATTTTTCCCCATTTCCCATATTTTCTCAAAAACACCTAAGGAAAAGAGAAAAGAAGAAGTTTGTACCTCGAAGATAAGAAACGGGTTCTATCAAACTTCCCCCCTTATATCAATTCGTCCTTAAATTGACCTTCCAAGGCTGGAGAATATATAGCCATGAACAACTCCATCCATTCAGCACGTACGTAGGCCTCCTGCTCCCAGGTCTCTTCCAGCACTCGACCATACTACCATTGCACCTGTACGAGAGGAACATACTAGGCTCGGAGAACCTTCGTGCTCCTGTCAATGATATGGATCAGATGCTATTCAAAGGATGCATCTGCCTCCAACTAAACATCCTTGGGCTGAATGATGTGAGACGAGTCATAATGATAGCGACACAACTGAGATATATGGAAGACGTCGTGCATGGCTTGGTATCGCTGCGGTAACCACAACCGATAGGCAACCAGCCCGACTCTCTCCCCAATCTCAAATGACCCCACATACCGCGGTGAAAGTTTACCCTATCTCATGATCCGTTTGTGTCCCAGCCTCAGGGAAACACACAAGAAAACCTGATCCCCAACCACAAACTCCAAAGGTCATCTGTGGCGATCAGCATATGATTTCTGACGAGATTGTGCGGTAGCAATCCAATTCTGAATCAACTGGACCTTCTCAGAAGTCTCTTACACGAGCTGTGGTCCCAGTAAAGCTGCCTCACCTGCCTCTAACCAGCACAATGTTGAATGGCATGGCCTAACATATAAATCCTTGTATGGTGCCATCTCAATAGTCACCTGAAAACTATTGTTATATAAAAACTCGACCAGGGGTATATGGTTCTACCAAGATCCCCAAAAGACTAGGACTCATGCACGCAGCATGTCCTCGAGAACCTGTATTGTACGCTCTGACTGACCATCTATTTTATGGTGGTATGCTATGCTTAGAAGCACCTATGTACCCAGTTCCCTCTGAAAACTCTTCCAGAAATGAGAAGAAAAGCGGCCATCCCTATCTGAAACAATAGAATGAGGAACCCCATGAAGATGTACAATCTCTCGGATATACAACATTCCGAGTTATTCAAAACCGAAGGTCTCCTTGATCGGAAAGAAGTGAGCTACCTTCGTGAGTCTGTCCACTACCACCCACACAGCATCATTGCCACGAGGTGACCTCGGAAATCCAGTCACAAAATCCATCGCGACATCATCCCATTTCCACTCCAGAATGGGTAACTGCTGTAACAGTCCAGCTGGCCCTTGGTGCTTGGCCTTCACCTACTGACAGGTGGAGCACTTTGTAACATAACCAGCTACATCTCTCTTCATACCTGGCCACCAGCACTAACGTCTCAGGTCAAGGTACATCTTGGTAATCCTGGGATGAACTGCCCAAGCTGAACCATGAAATTCCCAAATCACCTCCTTGTGTATATCCCCTGGAACCCATACGTGTCCATGGAAATGCAAAACTTCATCATCGCCTACTGTCCAACCAAGAGAAGGGTCACCACTCGCCACCAAATTCCATAGAACTAGGCCTTCTAGATCCGATAGCTGCCTCATCCTTACTCTATCCAGGAGGGTAGAAGTCACAGCTAAAGATGAAAGATAAGACTGCCCCTGACTGTCGTGAACCTCCAGATGCATCTTCGAGAACAAGGCCATGAGCTTCCACTCACCACTGGTCTCCTGCACTGCATGTATCTGAGTCTTCATGCTCAGTGCGTCGGCTACGGCATTACCTTTACCAAGTGTATAAGCAAGCTCAAAATCGAAGGACTGTATGTACTCGATCCACCTTCTCTACCATAGATTCAGGTCACACTGAGTAAAGATATACTTGAGGCTTTTGTAGTCGGTGAAAACCACAAAATGATCTCCCAATAGATAATGCCTCCAACAGCGCAACGCATGAACAACTGCAGCCAACTCGAGATCATGCGCCGGGTATTTTCTCTCATGTGGCCTTAACTGCCGAGACTTGTACGCCACTACTCTGTCACCATACATAAACACTTCTCCCAGCCCAATACCTGATGTGTCACAGTAAATGGTATAGATCCTCCCCTGCTCTGGGAGTATCAGGACTGGTGCTTATGTCAACCTTCCTTTCAGGTCTTGAAAGGTTGACTCACAATCTTCCGACCAAACGAACTTCACACCCTTATTAGTCAGACCTATCAACGGTGATGCTAAGTGGGAGAAGTCTTATATGATGCATCTGTAGTGACCAGCAAGCCCTAAGAAACTCCATATCTCAAACACGTTCTTAGGATTCTCCCAAGAAACTACTGCTCTCACCTTCTCTGGGTCTACTAGAAATCCTGCCTTTGAAATGATATGACCCAGGAAATGAATCCGGTCCATCCAAAAGTGGCACTGTGAGAGATTATCATGTAGTCGATGCTCTCTTAGTGTACTCAATATGATCTCAAGATGGGTGGAATGGTCGTGTCGAGTGTGAAAGTACACCAAGATGTCGTCCATGAATACTACCACACAAGAATCAAGATACGGATGGAACACACGATTCCTCAGAGCCATGAAAACTGTCGGCGCGTTCGTGAGTCCGAACGACATAACCGTATACTCGAATAGACCATACCTTCTCCTGAAAGCTGTGAGAGGTATATCAGTTGGTCTAACGTGCAGCTGATGATATCCCGACCTTAGGTCAATCTTTGAGAACACTCGTTCTCTACGAAGCGGATCAAACAAATCATCAATCCTTGGTAAGGGATATCGGTTCTTAACCGTCAACTGGTTCAGCTTCCAATAATCCCCGCAAAGTCTGAGGGTACCATCTGCCTTCACATAAAAAGGACCGGAGAACCCAAAGGAGAAGTACTGGGTTAGATAAATCCCTTTTCCTGAAACTCCTCCAACTGCTTCTTGAGCTCTTGTAGCTCAGGTGTGTTCATCCTATAAGGAGGAATGGACACCGGTGCTGCTCCTGGAACCAACTCGATAGATAAATCCACCTCTCGCTCCAGAGGTAAACCCGAAAATTCATCTGGGAATACATCCCTAAAACGATCAAAAACTAGAGGGAAATTTGTCTGACAAGTAACCTGGTAATCCAGATATAAACTCGCAATCTGGGCCGTGACTCCACCACGCCCACGATGCTCTGGTCCAGCTCGACTCGCCTGAACATCCCACTCACCCTTGTATAGAATCTCTCCGCCCACTGGTGATGTGAAACACACCATGTGACGATAGTAGCCTACAAAGGCTAAAAAGGTAACTAACCATCCCATCCCCATAATGACGTCATTGCTCGTCATCTCTAAGACATAGAGGTCCCAAAGAAAGTGACACCCACCAACCTCAAGAGGGAACACTCTGCACTAACGCATAGCAGGTGTCCTAGTTCCCTACAGAGTGTCTAGCGTCATGATATCGGAAGAAGAAGAAACATAGATCCTAAGGCTCTCCACAATGGGCACAAATATGAAGCTAGGCATAGCACCAGTATCAAAAAGTACTGAAGATAAGATAGAAGCTACTAGAATAGTACCTCTGACTGTAGAAGGTCTGGGATCCTGCTCCTGTTGGATTTGTTGCACTGCATAAGCCCGCCCAGTGACGCGGCCCTGCGACACATCTTGGCTACCCTAAGCTGTCCCACCCCAGCTGCCTCTAAGATCTTAGTGTCTGGCTACCATGGCCACGACCACCATCTCTACCTGCACACCCTGACGTATTCCAGTTCTCAGACTGGTAATAAGCCATTGGTCCTTCTCCTACACGTGGAGTCTGTACAGAACACCTCTAACTAGCCATTAGTGGAAACGCCCTACAAAAGTGTTGCAAATGACCCATCCTTCCACAAGCTCGGCACTCAACTGGGTATCATGGACACTGTGGTATCTTATGCCCCTCTCTACCACACTGGTAGCACCTGATCGGACCACCTGAAGAAGCTGCCTGGCTGGTACTGCAGCCCTGAGAGAAGTACGTCTACATATTCCTCTTTCCAATAGCAATAGTACCAGTAACTGGTGTTGAACCGCCCTGTCCCACACCACTAGACTCCCACTGGTTCCCCTCTATAATCAGCTCCTGGTCTACAATAGCGTGTACGGAATGGAACTTGCAAACATTCACCATTTCTCGGATGTCATAATGAATACCATCCTCAAAACATCTAGCTCTGAATGTATCATCACCCACCAGCATGGGTGAAAAATGCTGAAGCTCAGTGAAACGTGCAGAATAGTCCATAACTGACATAGTACCCTGCTACAGATTCATGAACTCCTGAGCTCTATCTTCTCTCAGTGTCTCCAGGAAGAAAAATTCATAGAAGACCACCTGAAAGTCTTCCAACTCTATGTACCTGTGATGCTCTGACAGGGTGGTAACATCCCACCACCTCTTGGAGGAATCACATAGCATGTAAGTCACGAGCTTGACCCTTCACCCTGGTGGCGTCTCTTGATGCTCGAAAATAGTCTGCATTGATGCTAGCCATGACTCTGCAGCCTATGGTCCACCATCCCCTGAAAACATAGGTGGATACTACTGTTGAAAGATATGATTCAGCTCGTCCATATATGTGGCAGCCTGCGGTGATCCCTGAAAGGTCTACATGAACCGCACAAAGCCTTCAAAGAACTGCGCCTCCGCGCTTGTGTCCAGTATAACGGCGGGTGCCGCATCTGGCTCTGCTAGAGGATCAACTAGTAGCCCATGGACCACCATTTACAAAGTATACTCGTTGTCTCTCTCCTGGAGAACAATGTGTGGTCGTCTAGGCAGGATGACACTACAAGGTCAAAAGTACACCTTAGATTAAGTTTTATCAAAACTGAAAGCAAAGAAACCACAAAGGGAACAAGAGGAAGAAGGCATTTCATGATTTGAAAAAGAATACTACACGACGTGTATTCTGACTACATGACGTGTACTTGACATCCCTTCCCCTTCCCGGGTCCTTCGACATAGCTAGGCCACACGGATCCCATTGAACGAAAAACACACGGCGTGTATAATATCTACACAGCGTGTATGGTGTTATTTTCTAAATGACCGTGTCATTTGTGACATGGCCGACTTCTCGGATTGAAACTACATGGTGTGTTACACCCGCACACGTGCGTGTACACCACCATGTTTCCCTGCCATATGGCTAAGTCCACACGGTCTGTCCTCGGACAATACTACACGGCGTGTCTCATAGGTACACGGCGTGTTCCAGGAAGGGTGTCACCGACCCGTGTTGTTAGTTACATGGTCGAGTCCCCAGGTCACACTACATGGAAGGACCATCATTGACACGACATGTTCTATAAAGGAGGTCACCAACCCATGTTGTTTGTTACACGCCCGGACTCTGGGTCAATACTACACGGCGTGTATATTTGGTACACAGCGTGTTTTACCCAAGCTCTTCCATACCCCGTGTTTCCACCCACATGGTTTGTGACATGGGAAGAGACTACACGGTGTGTACTCAGAGTACATGGTTTGTACTTAAAAAGTTAATTTTTATTCCCAAACATAAGTCTATACACTGCGTGTTTAAAAAAAATACTACACGGCCTGTATACTGGGTTTCCAGATAGTATGCCCAAGGATCCACCAAATTCCGATAAATGGGGGCCCATACTCCCCAAAAACCAATGTTTGGTGTCCATTTTTTTGATAGGCTCACACATGAAAATACTTTTTCACAAATCAGGTATTTTATCAGAGCATCTATCACAACAGCATGATTTATTAGCACAACAACTATCACAACAACATACAAAATTCTAACGCACCTACATGGCATGGAAACTCTGCATGGCATGTGATTTGTAGCATGTGCCTATATGATGCATGAGATGGAATACCCTCATCTCATAGGGTTGCAACTAAATAGAACCCATTTATATAAAATAGAACATCACAATCCATGTGTGTCACCCAATAGTGAAAATCATATCAATTGTAAAATTTGAAAAATCAGTAAAATTGCAATACGAGTTAGACTGGCTTTTCCCTGTACACGGGTTAACTACACCCGAGCCTAGCTTATTACCAACTACCATTCATCATATCCCTGACTACGGCTCCAAATAGTAAATTAATGAAAATAAATCCTTTGATACAACTTTGTACCATCCCGGGTCCGGGTGCCACGCAACGGGTGCCCCGATTCCGGTTCACCACGTGACCTCAAGCACATTTCCCCAAACGCAAGAGGCTGCTGACTAGCAGTGAGGGCCTAGGTATGATAGTGGGTAAACTATGGCCTCATTTGTCAAAGTGTATCATAGTGGAATATGAGATAAATAATACATCAAACAGCGGAAGCAGTAAAACATACACAACTGAAATAAACAACTGCAGTAAATATAACCAACTGTATACAAATAATTATGCAACATGTCTCAAGTTCGAAGAAAACAGCCAGAACATGTTCATACATCAATACAGTACAACAAAATGCAGAGTACAACTAAAAAAATCAAAATAGCTGGTATCAGCATCGCGAGCCTAGGCTCGGTCCCATGCCCTCCTACTCCTCAGCAACAGTCAAGTACCTTTATAGGGACTCTTTCCCCTATCCAAACCTGCAGAAATATAATCTGTTTGGGCTAAAAACATGACCCAAATAGAGTGTGAGAAATATATCTCAGTAGGCACCGACCAAAGAGTCGTGTCCAACTGCGTGTAAGCATGCAAGAATAGTGTGCAATAGTAAAATGCAATAAAGTAAGCAGCACTAAAACGTAACTAACTTTACAATTAAATTTCTATTTTATTATTAATTTAATCCATTATATATCATAAATCACCACAATGAATTTCTAAGAAAACAGACCACATCATCAAACAAGTAAAACCTTACCCTCAAGTAAGCAGAATCTAACCCGCAGGTATAGCCCTCAGGCGTAACAGATGTTGCCCTCAGGCGTAGGAAGTGTCTCCCTCAGGCACAGAAGTCAAGCCCTCAATCACGAAAGGTTTCCCTTAGGAGGAATAGTATGTTTCCCTCAGGCTAATACATTCACGCCCTCGGGCTAATATAGTGCAGTGCCCACATGATAATCACAACAACACCCTCAGGCTAAACAGGTAACCAAGCAATGCCCAATAGGTAAACAAGTAGTAACAAGCAATTCCTCTCAAGCCAATTCTACAATTACTACCTTAAAGGCATGCCATCGGGTATCCTGGCCCAACGGCTAAATAGTGAAACACACCCCCGGGGTGGTTCTGGATCCAAGAAACAATCCCAAACAGCATTTTAATATCATAATTAAATACTTAATCAATTCTAGGTGTTAAATATAGAAACATCCTCAGCCACATGACACCCCAATATGGTTTCGTGGCACAAAAACGCACAAAACACACGGTAGTTGGAAAAACAGACACCAATCCACCTACCTTATACACCAACGAGCGGTATACCCAAACGCCGATTCCATAAATTCCCAAGAATGACGTAGATATGAGGTAAGAAAACCTCCATTCCACCTAAAATAACTCCTGGTAGGGAAAGAATTGGTAAGCAACATACAAGGAGAAGAGATGACTTACCCACGCAGTTCCAACGTGATTGTCCGAGGTGGAAACGGATTCCCAACGCTCTATCAGTTGATCCATGAAGATCTGGCCTTTCTCCAAAGATCCATCCTCCGGTTATAAGCCAATCCTGTGAATAGGGTTGGCTACTGGCCGTTTTAAGTGAAAAAAACAAAGTACACGGCGTGTACTTCCAAGTACATGGCGTGTAATTCCTTCATTTAACTGTTCCTCTGGCGGCACTGCCACACTGTTCATCCATCGACATGAGTACAGGACATGTACTCCCAAGTACACGGTGTGTACTATTGCCTAGCTGGCGGCTACTCCACCACCTTACTTTTCTGGCCTACCGACTGGCTACACGGCGTGTAGTTGGTTCCTACACCCTTCATCGCCGACCAGGCTACACGCCCCGTGTACTCATCCCATACGGCCAAAAGTACACGGCATGTGAAAAAGTACATGGTGTGTAGTTCCAAAATTTAGGATTTTTCCCCATTTCCCATATTTTCTCAAAAACACTTAAGGAAAAGAGAAAAGAAGAAGTATGTACCTTGAAGATAATAACCGGGTTCTTACATCCTGAAATTATCCTTTAGCCTAAATCAATACTTCCCCATGATGAAATGGATCCATAATGTTTTTCCATCAATAATTTCCAATGGGAACATACCATGCATGCATAACATGGACTCACTCAGACTTCTCAGTTTAATGTCGCCAGGGTTTAGAGTCTTCAACAATCTGATCAAAGAGGCCCGTCTTCATCTCCATTCACTATGAGCATAACAATGAAATGAATTAAATATGGAATCTAGCTAGTTGATAGTTGACCTAGTAACCTTAAGAACTGATAGGATGTGCATGGGGATTGAAGACAACACACTGTTGATGAGAGTAATCCTCCCCCCAAAAGAGAGGAACTTGTTCTTCCTATTGTTGATGCAGTTTATAACCATGTTATACGTTTACTCAAAGTGTTGATACCGGATCCTCCTATGAGAAATAAGATCCCCCAAACAGTTCATGGTATTATTCTTTTCATGGATCCCCAGTAGGATTTAAATAATACAGGTTCGCCTTCTTTAGAATTTGGAAGGAAGGAAAGCCCCACTCTTTCCCTAATTGATAAGTTTTCTACTCCATTGAGAATAATAATCCAAAATATTCACCAATACCACGATAGATGAATTACTCAAATTAATAAATAACATCTTTTCATCTACAAATAAGAGGTGGGAAATATTGGGAACCTGGGACCTACAATGTGAAGGTAGAACAGAGCCATGCTACATGTCCGACGAGAATAATTTTCTAAGGGTGTCTTGGTCCATAATAAACAAGTTTGGGGAGAGGGTTAACCTTGATGTAGGACTCTAATAGACTTGTTGAAACCACACTGCATCCCTTCAATGATGATGTTAAACCAAGGGGAACTGTGGAAATGGATGTGAATGTTGGTGACGAATTACGAGAAACCCATGCATCTCATGGTGTGAATGATGAAGTTCCACTCTAGGCAGTCATATGCTTTATCCATATCTAGTTTAATAACCACATTTGACCCCCCAAACCTCTTATTGATATCCCAACCCATCTCCTGGGCAATCCCTACAACCCCTTGGATTGATCGCCCTTGAATGAAGGCATGTTACTTATCCAAAATCCACTGGTGGGTGAAGGTGTTGTGCCTACTGTTAATGATGGATCCCTGGACCTTATAAGAGAAGTTACAAAGACTAATGGGATGATATTAAGAGATGTAGGATGGGTGTAAGACCTTTGGGATCAAGATCATGGTGGTATCACTAGCCAATCGTGGGAGATACCACCTCTGAATAAATCCTAATCATCCTCGAGGAGATTTTTTTTGATGTTCCAAGAAAGGGTGTAGATGGAACTTAGAGAGACTTCTGGGTCCGGTGTGCTGTCATAGATGACATAGTTTACTGCCTCCCATATTTCCTTCTCATTATGTACACTACTAATAATATCATTTGTATGGTTGGAAACACTGTAAGGGATCGATTCAAAGAGATCTACATGTCTGGAGGGGTAACCATCCTAGAAATGAGGGTTATGATCGCATAACAGAGATTTGAAATAGGCACAAACCATACCATAATTCAGCTCCAAATCTCTGGAAAAATAACCATCCTTAAGCATGATATTGGGAACATGAACCCACTACTTCACCTTTGGGAACGTGTGAATGAAAGCTGTATTTTGGTCCCCCTCTCTATGATTATAAATGAAGGCACATTCCCAAATTTGACACATCTATTCAATAATAACCCCACTCTGTCAATGTTTTTTGATACAGAGGGTGGAAAAACCATATCATCTCACCTATATTCCAAGGACACTTCAGTACTATCAATGAATTTAATAATTTCCCCCATGATCAGATGACCAATTTCTTGGGAAGAGGAAAAAACCCAGAGATCTTGATTCAAGTGTCGAAGCTTAATGTGTAGGACAACCTAATTAATTTTCTGGAAAGGAGAGTTCGATGACTATTCCGCAGTCTCTAAAGACCTAGGTTTTTGTGACCATATCTTGTAGAAAAAAACTGTCTAGAATATGGGGATACTGATCTAAGATGAATAAAGAGGGGAGAGAGGTCATAATATGACCAGACCAAATGAACGACCTCAAGATTTTGAAAGGACGAGATTTCATAGAGGTTACATAGGAACCAATAAAGTCTGTAGTAAGTTCTCCAATTACCCTACTTGTTATTACACCACGTGCAGTTGTCACCTATAAATCCAAGGTCCAGAATCCCCTCTTGAGCAGAAAAGGATGATAAATACAACCATTAATTAAGAGGGAGAGATAAACCACCTTTCATTTCAGAAGGGTGAATGATAGTTTTGAAGTCACCACCGACAATCCAAGGCTCCTCTCTTGAGTTAAAGGTCCTAAGTTCCATCCAGAGTTTATCTCGTAAGTTGTCTTTTCACTTAGCATAAAAAAATGAACAAAAGAAAAATGGTTTCCCATACCATAGCTTGACCTAAATGTGTTGGTTCGACGATTCAAGCAAGTTGATCATCAAGCTATAACTCTATAAAACCCACATGTGATGGTTCTCTAGCTCTCTATGCATGAAATAATGCAATATAATTCTCTTAGAAAAATCCCCGATTATGGAATCATGCTATTTGGGCTCCAAGACCTCAACAATCAAAACCTATCAATAAGACATGTTGGATGAAAGGAATTATACTTTCATCATGTCCCTGAGACCATAGACCTTCCATATAATGAGCGATATCATTGTAATAACCCGTGCGTGGAACTATCCCAAGGTGAAGAAGCCAAATTGAAAAGTTCCATCGAATTTGTGAGAGAAAATCTGGTCTGCGATCTAATAACCATCCTCTTTGATGAATATCCATGTGAATATTGGAATCTAGAAGGACCTTATGACCCAGGACAGATAGGGTGCCTTCTCCTTTTGGTCGGTGATCATGGGGAGGAAATGTCCTTCATCAGAGATAAGGCTTCAAAGGAGTTTGTTGTGGTAATCGAGGACTGCACATAGAAAGTGGCATTGATCCTGGATGAGGCTAGGGGTAATAACAAAGACTAAGGAGTTGGACGAAAGAGGGACTAATGTAATGCAGGGTGGGAGGGTTGGGGGAAGAGATTGGAGAAAGGAGCTCAGTGGGGATGAGGGGTAAAGTGAAGGGGGGAGGAAAACAAAATGGGTACCAGGGCCATTCATGGCGGAGGAGGAGGAGGAGAAAAGGGTAACATAGGAGAGAGGGTGGAGGGAGAGATAATATGTAGGGGGTTATGGACCGATGGTAGAGGAAAGCTCATAGCAGGGGACACCATGGTATCAAATATTTGATGAGTGGCCGCCATATAAGAACATTCACCCCCCTCAAAATGATTATCCACTCTCATGGGTTCCAAGAAATGTTCTTTGATATCAACTTGAAACACCCTGACCGTTGTATCCTAGTTTCTATGGTTACTTTATTACATTTATATTAGATACAAGTAACCACATCCAAATGTAATGAATAGTTTAGTAGTCATGGAAAACAATATAAATACTTAATTATGAAATTACATTTGAAAACATAAAATACAACATAGTATTTTCTTTGAGAACATCATTATTACCTCTAGAATATCCTTGAATATCAATCATAATACACCTCCTGACATCTTAGGGGAGAAAATATAATAATGGTATCTACAAATAATCTTAGTAAGGGTATGAATACAATTAAATATATAATCAAATAAATAAGGCATGGATTATATAGAAATAATAAATGATGATAAAATAATGATATATAAATAATCACATGAGCTTGAAACTTGTTCATGGATATCATAACAATTCAAATAATCACATGGAAATCAAAATATTCTTTTATAATGATCAAATTCATAATTATAAACATCTTAAACCTAGTATAGTTTCACATTCCAAGAAAACTATACAAATGTTTAGGGCCATGGAAAAATACCCAACCTTTTTTCTCTCATTAGACCAACTAATGAAGTGAGGGTATTTTTAATTCTTTTCCCCACATGTGACATAATAATTCTAATGTATCCATCAGATGAATAGTCTATACAACTTAATTATAATTCCTTAAAGTTCAATGGTTGTATTTTTTGAAATAACTAACAAATGGAATGTCCATACTTTCCCACATCAAACTAATAATAAATCATCATTAGAAATATGTTGGATCGAATCATTAACGTATATTTTAAGATTCATTAGAGGATTTTATCATAAATTAAAATACTTTAAAAATATAATTGATAATTTGTTGATAAAAATATTGTTTTCACATTGAAATCAAATATTTAAAAAATTAAAAATTCCAAAATACTAAAAAAAATTATTTGAAAGGAACCTTTGAAAATTATAAAATAATATTTAAATGATTAGTTGGTCATGATATATAAAGAATATTTTTATGCCATTTATTTTAAAACAATGATTCATTTCACATTTTTTGTGAAAGTCAAAAGTACCCATTCAAAAAATAACAAGAAAGTCTGTTTTGAACCATTTTATATAATATAAAAAATGGGTGAAAATATATTTAAAAATAATTGTAAAAAATTAAAAACATTATTAAAAACATTTTAAGTAAAATATATAAATTTAACAAATTTATTCCCAACTGAGTATGAAAAAAATATAGTTTTATTTAAATACATTATTTCATATCATGAGTACATAAAGAGTGTAAAATGAATGGAATGAGAGTAATTTAAATAAGTTATCATAGGAGACGAACATATATTGGTTTTTAGATAAAATTATAAACTATTTGTCCCATTTGAGAAATAAACATAAACAATCCCAAATAATGATGAGATTGTGGAATAAACCCTTACCCCATGTATGAATTCCTTCATATGTATTTGAACCTCCTATATAATAATAATATATTTATTAGAAATAAATTATGTAACTATAATCATATATATCATATCATATAGTATTTACTTATAACTTATATTAGTCCTTTATTAACAATTATTAATGAAAATCCATGTTCTGGGTGATAATTGCTTAATTTTTATGTATGATTGGGTTTGGTGGTTTTGGTCCTTGTACTTTGATCATGGATCCATAATATCCAAAATTATAATCATTATATAAATATATTGTATATTATATATATATATATATATAATTATCCATAAAAGGAAGAGTTAAAAAATGAATTACACCATTCATGGAGATTGTAGGTTGTACATAAGCATGAATGTTGGTTTCACATTTTGACAGATGGAATGAAGTAAAGGTAAAAAATAAATCAACTTTTCATAATTATTAGTAAATCATATTTATCATATATATTTATTAAATATATCCTTCTTACTATTCATGGAATGAGGAATTGAAGAACAAATTGCATCTCTTCATTGGGGTGGTATTCCATGCATACACATGAGTAACGTTATAATTTTTCAACAGATGGGAAGGTAAGAAGGTATATATAATATTTCAAATATATAAGAATAAATATTCTAAAAATATCACATTAAAATATTAAACCAATAATAATAAACATCTCTAAAATATGGTGATGGAAAATGAATTGCATCATTAGGTGGAGGTGGTAGTCCACATGTACACACGAGCAATACTTTCTCTTCACATTTGATGAAAAATATGTTAGATAATAGAAGTTTTAAAATTATATTAAAATTTTAGTATATTTAGTACACTAAATTTACTATTTTATTATAAATTTAATAGATTAAGAATAGTTAAAATAATATATAAAAAAATAAAGTGGTCATTTAAGGAGGTTACCTCTTCTTTAAAATAACTCCTTTATATATCCACTTAAGGACCCTAGAGTTGGACTTTTAGGGAGAAACAAATTATATAACATGAATAAAGATGTTTGGTATGGATATTTTTTTGTTTTATTGAGCTAAATAGATCTAAATTCATTATGTAATGAGAGGATGAGGTTCCTTTTTATAGTTGTGTTGAGTGGAACCCTTGTAATGTTTCCAAATTTCAAGATATTATTAAATAGATTTTTTGGAAAATCACTTTAAAATGAATCATATTCTAATTTTATAATTATATTATTGAAATAAAACCAACTAATTACTTTTAATAAACTGATTTGGCCCTTTTAACCCTTATCCTTTAAGCATAACCCTCAGTAAACATGTTTTAACCTTAACCACAGTAATGAATTTAAAATATTATTGGGTTATAATTTTACTTATAAGTTAAAAATAAGTTCATGAATGGGAAAGGGATAATGTTTTAGACCAATTTTCTTCCTAATTGTCCTATTTCATGATTTTTTTAATTTTTAAATAATTTAATAAAATATTATTTTTCATAAAATATCCTTAATTTCATTTTTGACACTATTAATTTCATTTTAATTTAAATACATCATGAAAAATATTTAATTGTAATATAATGATTTAAAAAATAAATAATAGATTAATAATAAATTTAAAAAAATTGGAACTATAATTCACCAAAAAACATTGATTTTAATATTTTTAAATTTATTTATATTAAATTTACCTCTACTTGCACAAGCCTTGTGTCAGCATTGTATGAAAGTTTAATGTAATTATTTCATAAGTAAAAATTAAAAAAAAAATTATCATGATAAAAAACTAATTAATTATTAAAACCAAACATAACCTCGTTTTATCTTTATGAATAATATAAGTGATTTTAAAGTCAAGAGAGTGACATTTTGTATTTATTATTTTATTAAAATAATATAAAGGTTAATATCGAATAAAAATGGAACCAAGTGGACATATTTTAGATAAAGGTATGTGAATATTATAAATCCATTAATACATTAGGTTAAGTTCAAGTGTTAGAGAAACATCAAATCTGTGTCTCAAGGTTTTAACCCTGTTTTATCTAATTTATCCTTACTCAGTTGAAAACTTTTATCCAAGGTTACTATTCAAAATGAATAAAATTAAAGGGGACATATTTACCAATTTTATCTTCAATATTCTAAATATAGAATCCATTTTTCAATATTCAATTCATAGAAGTTATAAATTTTAATTTATAATTAAATCCACAATATGTGATGAAAACAGGTTTTCTATAAAAACTGTTTTCTGATTTTTAAATAATTTAATTAAATAAATCATTATAAAATTATTTTCATTGAACTGAATTGAATTATTAATAATATAAATTAACTTATATTAATTTTCAAATCATTTATAACCAAATATAACTTTGTAATTGTTTTTTAAATTAAAATATTGTTTTCAATAAAAATCAGTATTTTCACCATTCATTAAAAAATTGATACATTCAAAAAATTATAATAAATTAACTCTAAGGTAATTATAACATTCAAATTTCAATAAATTAACTACAAATAAATTTTCATAAAGTAGCAGAAATGAATTGTAATATTTATTCAGAGAAAGCAATAAACCCCATTTTGACTAAATATAAGTTTTTAAAGCATAAAATGTATTTAATAAAAAAAATGAATGCATATTTCATAGGAATTAATCAATACATTAGTATTTAGTGGGACCATTATACATATATTTCACAATGTGGATACCCATAAACATACCCTCTATTTTAACGATTAGGTTACAACGATCACATTTAAATGACAATATTTTTATAATATATCTGAATTCTATTATAGATTGGTGTTTCGTGTTAAGAAATAAATAAAACTTATTATTACTTTAAACTAAAGTTTCTAGGTGTTACATATTGTTAATATACCACAAACATAATTTAACCTATAGTTTTTTATTGGGTAATTGATGGTAACAATTGATTTTCATGATTACCACATATCATCTACTTTCTATAAAACACCCTAGCCACCTCTTGGAACTCCAAAAAACATACAAACACAAGTGAAATAATCTCATGGAGGTGTCTCAACTCTCTAAATTAAAATCAGAATCAAAATTCCATTATCACACATTGCTACAAAATCCAAAACTTAAATTCTCTTTTGAATTTATGACATGTAATGACGTAGATCATTTTAAACATTCCACCGCAATGATTTTCATCCCTAAAAAGAACCAAAAATTTATCATTATTAATGGGTTTTAAGTTTCCATCATTTGAATAATGGAAATGGAAGAAAACCCATATGAATCTTGATCCATCCTTGATAGAATCAATATGAATGAAAAATTAAGAACAACTTACCTATATTATAGTAACAGTGCCTCCATTTGTATGGATAAATATTGATTATGATCACTAAAGTAAAAAAAGGAATCCTACCTCTAATGTGATACACCAGCCAAAGGATCCCAGAATACATAAGAATTTTGCATTCATAAATTTGTATTATCACCATAACTATTATATGCTAAAAATCATTCCAGGGAGAAGTGGGCTTCAAAAATTATTGTATAAAACAGATGATAACCTCTAATTAAAATTTGGGAACTCATTCTCTTTTATATTCTATACTCTTTGATCTCTATTTAATAAAACCCATCTACCATATAAAACATAAAAAGTTTCAAATCATGCATTATTTCCCATTATATAATCCATTGAACCCAAAAAATTAATATTAAATTAATTTTTAATCCATTAATATTGTATTTTGAACCTAAAGTAAACCATGTGGTAGGGAGTTGAATGATCCATACACTTATTATATTGGGTACAGTGTAGTATTGAGTTTCATTGCATGTAACTAGGCTATGTTGGAACTAACATAATCTTGGGATCATAATTTAAGATATGTTAATGGGAATGTATCCTTAATATATATGCTTCGCATGAATATATTTTAATTTTAAATCTAATAATTTTTTACTTCCTCTAAAATTCATAAGGAATGTATATAAAAACATAAAAACTCTTTGTGATTCCATCCAAACAATGTTGTACATGATTTATCGAACTCTCTTCATTTCAGAACAAAATCTTTGTTTAAAAATTAAAACATATCTAAAGGCCTAAATATGTGATCCTTCTAGAGTTAGTATCATGGAAAATAAATATAAAAACCTTTTTTTCATAGATATAAGAAAAGGGTGGCCTCTATTAAAGTGTTGATTCTAATAAATCTACTTAGGGGCTTGGAGTGATCTTCATCAAACATAATAATTTATGTATAAGAACTTTTCCACAAAAATATTTATTATATGTATCATATATATACATATATAATCCCTTTTCCATGTCATCAAGTGACCATTATACATGGAACAACATCAATCTAATATATTTCATCTCATCTTTTACTAATTCTATTAAACAAAATAACCATGTTGATTATTACCTCACATTTCCATTATCCAAGTAAACGGACACATTATATATAACCCAACTAATCATGTAAATCCATTCCCATAGTAAAATTAAATCATGGGATAGATTTCCTTTCTCTTAATAGAAGAAAAAAATCCCATATTTATTGTGATCTAATAGAAAACATGATTAACAAAACAACCAACCACCATTTTTTATATGTCACGATGAATTGAATAATAGACATAATAAATAATGATGGTTCTCATTCTAGGTATCTCACCAATATCAGGTAAAATTGATTATTATAAGAATGCATCCATAAGTCAATCAGTGATAGTATGAAATTTCATGGGATATACTTAGTGGGTTAGTCCAATTAATATGTCTCTACTTATTACCCCTTAAATCAATACTTTTTTTCTCATATACAACCATTTACAATGAGTATAAATTATTATTCATTCTAATCTTAACATATCATCAAAACCCATAATAGTTAGTGATGATCATTCATTAAGAGTAACTCAAAGTCATACTTTGATGGAATCTCGTCATTTCACAATTCTTGTATAGTAAATTTCAGAACATATGAATCAATGATAAATTGATATTACTTTTATTATAATAACATGATACATTGTGAAACCATGAAATAAATCACTTAAGTATTTTATACTATGATACTCTCTATAACTCACATTCTTATATTGTGATAAATTTCCTTTCAATGAACCCAATACATTGTCATATTTTTTTCACATGGATGATATTTAAGTTTCCTCTCTTAATGACCTCCCATATGATATGGTATTTAAGAAACATGTGTTTCGTCATTTTGTGAGACTGGGGTTCCTTATCCTAAGTAATATCTTCATTTTTTTCATAGTATATATCTATTTCTCCCATAATTCTATGAACCACTTCTTATTCAGAGATGAACTCCTTGATCCAAGTAGCTTCCTTCATAGCATATGATGTAGTGATTTACTCCACCTCTATATTCTTCCATTATGGTAGATTTCCTAAAAATCTCTTAACTTATTGATTCTGTATTCAAAAAACAAAAAAAACATATTACTATTTCTTATCATATCTATCAGATTTGACCTTGTATATATATAACCATTTACATCAATTTCATCCTCTACTAAAAAGATGAAAAATATATATATAGTCCTTCTCAAGTGCTTAAGAATATTCTTCATAGTAATCTAGTGACTCTCACCAAGATTATAATGGTATCTGGAATTAATTCTAAGATTATATGAAACATCAGTTTAAGTAAACAATATGTAATTCATGATAGATTCTATGTAAAATGCATAGGGAGTTAAATCCATCCATGTAACACCTTATAATGATAATAAATCTCTCTAAGATTCATTCCATGTAACAATGGTAAACACCCCTTTTTCAATGTCTATATAAAAATCATCTTTATAAATTTATCGATGTATGTGTGTAAATAAATTGAAAGAAACCTCTTAGATCTAGCACTATATGTATTAATACCCAGAATTTAGGTAGCTTCACCCATATATTTCTTTGAAAAAAATTATACATCCACATATTAATAGTTTTAAGTGTTTAGATTCTATTTTTTATAATTAGTATGTCCTCCCCAAACAATATTAGAAACATTATTGTACTCCTATCAATTTATCTATACATATAAGAATCATCAAAATTTTCTATAAAAAATTTTCTTTGATTTCATAATCAAACTAAATATTCCAACTTTTATAATCCCTCTTTAAACCATAAATGGATGGTTATATCTTTCATACCTTTTTAGTATCATTTAGAATGTAAAAACATTATGGTTTTATCATATACAGACCCTATATTAAATTATAATAAAAGAAAATAATATTTAAAATCCATATAATATATCTCATAATCAAAATAAATTGATAGGGTAATAATATTTTTAATGGAATTTATGATCACAATAATTGAAAAGGTTCATTAATAGTCAATATCTAGAATTTTCTTGTAAAAATTATCCACAATGTGTCATTTATAGGTAGAAACTCTAATATATTTTCTATCTTTCTTCCTGAAACCCCACATTGACCCTATGGTTATTACACCTTTAGGTTCATCCACTATGTTTCTAACATGTTTAGTGTACATGAAGTCTATTTTAGATTCCATATATTTTTACCATTTCTTATAATCAGAACTCTTTATGGACTCTCAGTAAGTAGTAGGTTCATCTCCTGGGAACATTACCTTCTCATCATTTTGTTTGAGAAATCCATATCCCTTGATCTCCAAACAAATCCTACTATTCCTATAAGGTTCTTGTGTATTTTGAGTTGGTGCTTATTCAACATATCTTGGTGGGAATATCTCAACCTCCACCATAGAAAAAATGCCTATTTATTTCTCTTGAATTTTAATATTTTAAATTTTTTCCCAAATTTCAATTTTAATAATGTATTAAATCTCATTAAAAACACTAATTTGAGAGGAAAACACTCTGGTTTCAATAGGATTATAAAAATAATATCTCACTGTTTCTTTGGGATAACCAACAAATAATCATCTGTCAGATTTTGAGCCATGCTTATCAGAAATCAATATTTATATGAAAGATCCACATCACCAAATATTTTTGAAATACATATTGGGATATTTCTTATATCATATTTTATATGGAGTCTTTATGATTACTTTTATAGAATTCAATTTAGTAAAAATGCATTAGCCTCTAGAGAATAGCCTTAGGATGAAATAAGAAGGTTACATAAAATTATCATTGATCAAATCATGTATAAAAATGTATGATTTTCCTATCAAACATACAATTCTATTATGATGTTCTTAGAGGAATGATTTGTAAAACAATTTCATAATCCAACATATTATTAATTAATTATTATCTTAAGTATTCACCACCATAATCCAATCAAAGTATATTTTTTCCTTTTCCCAATATTTTTTTTCTACTAAAACTACTTGAACTTTTTTGATTTTTAAAACATTTATCTTAATAAAAACATATATTAATATCAACTAAATTCATTGTTAAAAGAAAATATGTACATAAAAACACCTCTTTATTGAGTACTCATTGGTCCACACAAATCACAATGTATCAGATCCCATAGTTCACTTTCCCTTTCACATTTTCCAATAAATGGTTTATTTTTATTTGTTCCTAATAAATAAGATTCACAATTTTCAAATGATCCATAAACAAATGGTTCGAATAATCTATCTTTATGTGTTCCTTGGATGACCTGGGCCCAGATGCCACTTAACGGATGCCCCGAGCCAGGTGGGAAACATGGACTCAAGCACATCTTCCCAAACTCCAGAGGCTACCAACTAGTAGTGAGGTCCTAGGGTGTGTCTGTGGGAATACTATGCCCTCATTATAATAGTTTAGCACAGCAGAAAGAATATAATTGAATATTAAACAATATAAAAAATAAAAGTAATATAAAAAACAACCAAAGAAAACTAATATAATAGATAAAGGAGAATAATAGTAATTGTATCAACTAGAACAATGATGATTTAATGACATTCCTCTAGAAAACTAGAAAACATAGATACAAGACAACATGAAAAACATGTATCACTGTTATAGGAAAATGTAGGCTACTCTAAGAATCCCAATATCCAACTTAGTCATCTTCTATAATGCTTCTTCCTAATAGAAAGAAATAAAGTGTTTTAAGATATATGATTCCATTTGTCAACATGTGAAACCATGTAATCTACTTCAGGTACCAAACAGATCTTGATGACGGTGCGAGATAATTATTAGTGGGCCACCACCAACTGTGTCTAAAATGTCGAGCCCATATAACGGAATGTAGCAATGTACATGAAAGAATATATAAAGTAAAGAAATCAGTACAATATAACTAAATACCAAAGTACTTGTATCAACCCATGTCTGGTGTCTGAACATGTAACCATTTCATCAATTAGGTAATTACCATATAATGTTAATAGGTCACACGAGGCATAACCAGCACTGACATCACCTCTTGCTAGTATAAGTAGTGAAGGTCCCATGACGTAATAAAGAAACCTGAAAATGATATCTAGTGAGGGAGTTTAAATGTAATAAACAAGGTAATGTCAATCTTATTGAATTCTAACTCAGTAGTATTTGAGTCTAGGTGAGGGGCTAGAGTGTAATCTATGAAGCTTAATCCAAGGAATTTGACAATAAGGTGTCTACTGAGTCTAAGGTGATCGGCCAAGGTAAAATGGTGCTATGAAAAGGAAGGGCCCAATGGGATTTCACCATCGAACCTACTAGTCAATGATAGATCCATGGAGTGTATCTGATGTATCTTATAATAATGAAAGGGAACCTATAGTAGTATACCAGGCATCCAAGGAATAGACAGGAACTGGAGTCTAGTTGGGTATCAACCTAAGAAAACTATATTCTTGAATCAGAATGGGGTTCCCGAGACCCAAGGTATTATCCTCCTAGAATCTAAGGCGATCTCGAGTCATTTCATTTCTATTTGATATTTTCATCATGTAGTAATTTATTGGGATCACGTCTTTCCTTAAATTAGTGTGGTTAGGTCAAGTAGAGTTGAAACCATTTATTTATAGGTTCAAGCCTTATCTTCTATTAGTGTTGATATCCAAGTAACGCTGCAACCATTTTATCATGTCTTAAATAACCATTAAGGAATTGTCAATTTGAGAGGTTCAGTCTACTCCCTTGCATTAACATGGAATGGGGTGATACGAACAGGAAACTTTTATTCACTCTCATTTGATAAGTCCAAAGTATATTCTTAGTACACTTTCCATTTAAAATTTTATATTAAATAATCGTTTTAAAGAACTTACCTTAGGCGGGTCATGTGGTGACCATACATGGTATATTCCATCATGAAATTACCATTAACAACAAGTCATTTATAAAGGAAAGACTCTACTTTAGAAAGGTCATGAAATGTCACACCCGAACGTTGTCTCAAACGTGCTAAAACTATAAAAACCGATTATGGCATATCCTTCGGCCTAAGATAGGTTAAGTTGTGGGTGTCACCAACTACAAATTACCTATTTAGAAATACCATGACCATACAATTCTAACAAGTAAAATCATGGCATATAAAATTAAGAAACGTCTTCCAACAAAAATGGTGGGGTCCACATGAATATTAAAAAACAGTGAACATTCAAGATAATTTATAGACCACCCACCTTATAGTTTCATAATCCTTCTCTTTTTGTTTCAGCCCTTGATTTACCTCATATCAGAGTAGATCTAATAAAAAGTGAAAAATGATCACATGGAAATATCTTGGTCGATAGTGAAAGATAAGAATAATGACTAAAGAGGACTCGAGTAATTACCGTTACACATCCAACGTAATGGACGGGACTTTCATTGAATGCTAGATGAAGGATATCTCTTGATTCCAAGTTTATATCTTCAAGAAACTCCAAATTGAGAAGGAAATTGGTTAATGCTGCATAATCTTCGATTTGGGAGATGGGATAGAATAATAGACCATTAAGGGATAAACTAGAAGAATTAACTAGAAAATTATCTTGCGCACAGTTTGTTTTCATGGCCTTCCAAACCGTGCGCAAACCATGTTGGATGGTTCTACCTAAAATCACATCCTCCACACGATTTGAATAAACTATGTGCAATCCATGCATGGATACCTGAAAAAATTGGGCACTCACATAGTTAGGCAGCATAGCCATGTTCCAACCATGAATGGTGGATTCATTAAAATAAACCATCTGCATGGTTTTCCAAACCATGCAAAATTCTGCATAGTTTATTCGAAACCGTGGACAAAGTTTTTTTTCTCCCAAAGGATGGGTTCCAGGATTCCAACCAGCCACAAAAACCCTCAAAAAATTTACTAACTTGTTAGGAATCCATATTAGGTCCAAAATAATGATTTATACCAAAAATTAAATATGTATACATAATTTGAAAACTGGGTTCTTATAGCCTTCCCACCTTAAAATAACTCACCCCTAGGTTCTCCTTCCAAGGGTAATGTAACACCATCTGAGAACAACACTATAAATTGGGAACATACATTGGATTCCATCTCCCATGTCTTGTCATGTGCTCAGTTGTTCTTACATAGCAACTATACAAGGGGGATAGACTTACCTTGGAGAACCTTCATGCTTCGATCAAAAATGCATACTAGATATTCCTCAAAGGTAGCATCGACATATAACTAAACCTCCCTGGCATAAAATTTTTGAGATGGGTCATCATGATATTGGTGAAGCAGTGAGACATGAATGACATCATGCATGGAATGGTACCTCTAAGGTAGTAGCAACTAATAACCTACTGGAAAGACTCTCTCTATAATCTCAAACGGCCTGACGTAATAAGGAAACAACTTTCCCTACTTTCTTATCCGTCTATACCCTAGCCTTGGTGATACCTGAAGAGAACATGATACCCATCCTCAAACTCAAGAGGTCTTCGATGGAGATCTGCATAAGATTTATGTCTAGAATGAGCAATAGTCAAATGCTTTCTGATCAGTTGAACATTTTCTAAAGTCACCTAAACGAGATGAGGACCTAGTAGAGTTGCCTCACCTGCCTCTAGCCAGCACAATAGTGATTAGAATGGCCTACCATTCAAGGCCTCAAAAGGATCCATTTGAATCGTCGCCTAAAAACTATTATTATAATCAAACTCGATGACTGGGATATGCTTCTCCAATGAACCACCGAAATCAAGTTCACATTCTCATAGCATATCCTCTAGAACATGTATTTTCCATTCCGATTATCCATCAGTCCGAGGATGAAAACCCATTCATAGAAGAAACTGAGTCCCCGTAGATTTCTGCAAACCCTACAAAAACTGTGATGTAAAACGAAAATCCCGATCTGAAATGATTGTATGTCGAACCCCATGTAGTAATATGATATCATGGACCTACAGTCTTCCCAGATTGTTAACAGATAAATTATACCATATAGGAATGAATTGGGATGATATTGTTAGTTAGTGAATGACTACCCAGATAGCATCGCTACCCCTCAGCGACCAAGGTAAGCCAACTATGAATTCAATATAAACATCTTTTAATTTCCATTCCAGGACTGGAAGCGGCTGAAATGATCCTAGAGGTCTATAGTGATCTACCTTCACCGATTAACAAGTGGAAAACCTAGTGATAAAGCTTGCAATCTAATGTTTCATTCCTAGAAACCAATATTGACCTCAGATATCTCAATACATCTATGAGATGCCTGGATGAACTTCCCACTGAGAAGCATGTGACTCTTTCATCAACTCCTCTATCATATCAGCAGGATCCTAGATATGTCCATGTAGATGAAATATTTTGTCTCTGTCAACAGAAAAATCTGGAGGTGGGTCTTCTCCAAACATACTCTCTTAGGGAACCAAACCTTCTAGATCTAAAAATATCATACTCTTCACCTTATAAATGATGGAAGAGGTAACTGTTATGGTTGAGAGGTAATACTGTTCACGACTATCATGAAACTCCAGATGAAGTTTATAAAAGAGTTCCATTAACTTACATTCGTCACTGGCCTCATGTACGATTGATGTTTGAGTTTTCCGACGTAGTGAATCAGTGGCCACATTTCCCTTTCTAGTTGTAAAGGCAATCTCAAAATCAACTGTTTACGGATATTCGACCCATATCTACTTTCTGAGGATCAAGTCACACTGAGAAAATATATACTTGAGGATCTTGTGGTCTATATACACCACAAAGTTCTCACTCAATAGATAATATCTTCAGCAATGTAAGGCATGGAAAACATATACAAGATAAAGGTTGTGCGTCAGTTAATATGTCTCATGAGGCCTCAACTACCAATATTCGAATGCAACAACATTATCTTCCTACATCAACACTAATCCTAGTCTAATGCATGGTGCATCATAGAAGATTATATAACCTTTAATTTGTTCTAGAGGAATCAGAATAGGTGTCGAGAAAAGACTCTATTTTAGCTCCTAAAAGGTGTCCTCATATGCTTCTGACCACAGGAACTTGACACCCTTCTTTATAATTCTAGTAAGAGGTGAAGAAATATTTGAGGGGTCCTGTATGAAATTATTTTAATACCCACCCAACCATAATAAACATCATAAATCAAACACGTTCTTGGGTTTCTCCTAGGAAAATATGGCACTAACCCTTTCAGGGTCCATATACACTCTTGATTTTGAAATAATATCGCCCACAAAGTAAACCTTGTCGATCCAGAAGTCACACATAAAAATCATGGAATAAATAGAATTCTCTCCTATCGTAATCAAAATAATCTCATGATGTTTGGCATGGTCGTTACAAGTGAGAGAATACACCAGGATCTCATAAACAAATACCATGAAAAACAGTCCAAATTCAGGTGAAAACCTTATTCATCAAATCCATGAAAACGCCAGGTGCATTTGTAAGATTGAACGGCATAAAAAGATAATCATACAGACCATACCTACTATGGAATGTTTTACGAGGTATGTCTGATGGTCTGAGTCTCACCTGATAATAACCTGATCTTAGGACAATCTTAGAGAAAATCATTGCTTCTCAGAGCTGGTCAGAGGGATCATTTATTCGAGGAAGTGGATGATAGTTCTTGATCGTAATATGGTTCAAACTTATATATCGAGGGACATTACACAACAGTGATAGTGTGACGAATGCAACTGAAATGATCCATGGACCTATACAATAGATGGAATATAATGATCATGAATGGTCTTTTGGCATTGCTGGAGATCAGGGGTCAAACTACCATGACCAAAACCTCCACCTTAGCCATACCTACCGATGCTATTCCATCTCCCCGCCTGACGTTGTGCGAAATAAACCGCTCCTGAAGGTGGAAAAAATGCTGATCCTTTTCCACTCGAAGCTAGTGGAACGGTCCTACATAAATGCTGAAGATGGCACATATGGCTGAAAGATTGACACTCCATAGTGTCTCTATCACATTGGGTCTTCTTATGCCCCAGTCTTCCAAAGTAATGACACACCACAGTGCTATCAAACTGGATACTCGAGCTACCATTGCCCTGATGATAAACCTCAAAGGAACATTTCCTACCACTAGAAGTACTTCTGTCCTGACATGGCACTAGTCCATTAAACCTAATACTTGTACCATACCTTAGATTACACTCAGTTATAAGGGCATGATAAACTATTTCAGAAAAGGTAGGAAGGAGAAATACATTCACCTGAGATCAAATAGCATATTGTAGACCATCCTCAAAATGTTGAGCACGTGAAATCTAATCTCCAGCTAGAAGAGATGAAAAGTGATATAAATTAGTGAAACAAGCTAAATAATCCAAAACTAACATAGAAACCTACTTGAGAATCATGAACTCTCTGCCTTTGTCATCCATTAGTTCCTAAGGAAATAATGGATAATAAAAGGTAGTCTGGAGGTCAACTCATAACATGCCTAGATGACCCCCTGCATGGGTAACTACATCCCACCAACGCTTGACCAAATCCCAAAGCATGTACATATAAATCATGACACTCTACTTATGATTCATTTCCATATGCTCAAATATAGATTTCATGGCCTCTAGCCAAGACTCAACAACCTTAAAACCAACATCCCCTAAATATTTAGTAGGATTATATTGTTGGAACTCATGGGTTAGATCATCCATCATAGGTGAAACCTGTGTAGCACCATGGATGGAATGCATCAAATGTAGGAAACTATTACAAACTTGGTCATTAGTGCTCGGATTAGCTACAATAGGTGGTGCCTCATGTGGAACTCCTAGAAGTAAGACCAACGGCTCAGGGACCACCATGTTAGGGGAATTTTTGTCACCACCTACCTAGATAACAACACGAGGATGTCGTGGTGGCATTGGTCTACAAAGGCTAAGAACACCTTAAGACAAGCTTAGGAGCATAATATTGCATTACAAGAGGAAACTAAAAATAGGAAAACTCACTACACAAGGCATACTATCCAAACTACCCACTTATACGTCTAGGTATCAGTAGGTGCTCATGTATATGTTTCACATAATTTTGCAGTTACTTTATAGGTTTACTCCTTTAACTTTAATGAACATGACAAGGAAGGATAAGGATGTGCAATGAATTCAATTTAGTTTTGAAGATACACTTTATAATGGATATCCATTTCTGAGGAATCAGTTCCTATACACCTATCACTAGAAATGATACACATTTCTTTATACCATAATGGATCGAATCTATAAATTACTCATCTCAGCCCATGAGGCCCCATAAACCTCATTTATTTAGACCAAAAATTTTCCAATTAAAGCCAATTTAATACATGTACAAGAAACTATCATAGAATCACTCAACAATCAAATGTATATTAAGTAATGAAAAGTATTTAAATGAACCTATATGTCAGGGAAATATTCAAGACATGTGAATTTATGGTGCCTATAATGATGTATGTTACAATTATCCTTGACCTCAAAACATCGAGCCAAGGATGAAAGGAATTCTCAAATAGAGAAATTATCAACATCACTACACAGCATGTGCCTCACCCAATTGTGAAATAATATCAACTTTAATAGGAGAAATAGAATAACAATTTCATTTTGGGTAATATGGATTATACCCTGAACATGGATTCGTGACAACTAAGAACAACTTATGACCATGTCCCAAGAATTCCTACTATCCAATCTATTGTCTCTAAATGTTAAATAAATAAAATAAACCACCTCTGATACCACATTGTGACAACCCTATCCCGGATTCCACATAATGGGTGCCCTGAGGCTGGTGGGCCACATGACCTCAAGAGCATCTTCCCAAATTCCAAAGGCTACCGACTAGAAACGAGGGCCTATGGTGTGTCTATGGGAAGACTATTCCCTCATAATAATAGTGTAGAATAGTGGAAGGAATATAATTGAATAGAAAATGGTGAATGAAATATAAGTAATATAAACAAACAAAAAGATAAAACTGATACAATAGATAAACAAGAATAATATTATCTATATCCACAGGAATAATGATGATGTAATGACATGTCTCTATAAAACTAGAAAAAATAGATTCAAGACAGAAAACATAACATGTTCCATAATTAAAATAAAAAAATGATACTCCAGTATCCCAAGATACAACTCGGTCATCTACTATCCAGATCCATCCAAACAGCAAGAAATCAAGTGTTTTAAGTCATATGTTTCTCTTTGTTGACACTTAAAAATATATAATCTACATCTCAATCCAAGAAGTGCACAGAGAGGGTGTGAGATAAATCTCAGTGGGCCACCACCAACAGGGTCTAAAACATTCGGCTCATGTAATCCAATGTAGTTGTGTGCAAGAATTCATATATAAACTAAATCATGAAATAAAATTTACATATATACCTATGTACCTACTTCAACCCTTGGCTAATGTCTTAACATGTAATCAGTTCATCAATTATGTAATTAAAATTTAATTTTAATAGGTCATGTGAGGCATATCTAGTACCGAAATCACCTCAGGATAGTATATTTAGTGAAGGTCCCAAGATGTAACAAGGCAACCTATAAATTATATCCAGTGAGGGAGTTCCAAGGTAATAACCAAGGTAACATAAATCTCACAGAACAATAACTCAGTAGTATCAGAGTCTAGATAAGGGGTATGAATTTAATATAAGGAGCATAAACCAAGGCATTCCACAATAAGGTGCTAACTGAGTCCAAGGTTATTGACCAAGGTAAAACGGGTCTAATCAAAGATAGGGCCCTATGGGATTTCATCGTTCAACCTACTAGTCAATGGTGGATCTAAGGAGTGTATCTGAGGTATCCTACAATAATTAAAGGGACCCTATAGTACTATATCGTGCATCCAAAAAATAGATAGTAACTAGAGTCTAGGTTGGTATCAACCTAAGAAAATCGTATTCTTGACTCAGAATGGGGTTCCCATGACCAAAGGTATTATCCTCTCAAAATGAAAGGCGATCTCGATTCTGTTGATTTCTATTTGATATTGTAATCATGTATTAATTCATTAGGTTCAACTCTTTCCTTCCATTACTGTGGTTAGGTCAAGTAGAGTTGAAACCATTTGTTTATAGGTCCAAGCCTTGTCTTCCATTTGTGTGGACAGCCATGTTGTATAAAGACCAATTTATAAAGCCTTAACTAACCATTAACTCATATTCAATTTGAGAGGTTCACTCCGCTACCTTCCACTAACATGGAATGGGGTGCTATGGACATGTAACCTTTATTCAACCTCAATTTTTAAGGCAAAGTAATATAATTATTATAATTTCCATTTCACATTTCTATTTAATTATCATTTGAAATTACATACCATAGGCAGATCAAGTGGTGATCATAAATGGTATATTTCATCATGAAATTTTCATTAACAACAATCCATTTATCATAGAAATACTTTCCTTTAAAAATGTTAAGCAAGGGAAAACATGAACGGTGGTTCAAACATGTTTAAACTCTAAAAACCAATTATGGAATAACCTTTGACGTGAGGCAGATTCAGTTTTGGGTGTAACCACTAACAAATAATCTCATATTTAGAAATAGCATGACCATATGATTCTAATGAGAATAATAATGAAATTTATATTTAAGAAATGGCTTTGAACAAAACTAGTGGTCCCCACACAAACATTATGAAAATAATAGTGATAATTTATAGACCACCCACATAATGGTTGTACGATCCCTCTCCTCTAGTATCGGACCTTGATTTGCCTCAGATCAGATTACATATAATAAAAGATGAATAAAATCACATGGTGATATCTAGGTTGATAGTGAAGGAGAGTAAGAACAGCTAAAAGGTACTTGATTACTTACCCTTGTGCATCCAACGTGATAGGCATGAGCTCGATCAGATTCCAGATGAAGGAGATATCTTGGTTCCAATTTTAGAACTTCAAAAAACCCCAAATTGATAGGGAAATAGGTCAGTCCTGCATAAACTTGAATTAGGGAAGAATGGGTGGCTTAATAGATCATTAAGTGAAAACTGTAAAAATTACCCATAAAATTAGCTTGTGCACAGTTTGTCAGCACTGTTTGTCAAACCATTCCCAAACCGTGCAGGACAATTCTGCCCAAAATCACATCCTCTACATCATTGGATAAAACCTTGTACAAGGCATGAATGGGTACCTAGGAAAATGGGGTTCTCACATAGTTAGGCTGCATGACTGTGTTCTAACAATGCATGGTGGATCTGTCCGAACAAACATCATCTACACAGTTTTCCAAACTATACCAAATTATGCACAGTTTACTCTAAACTATGCATAGAGTTTATTTTCTCTAAAAGGATGGGTTCTAGGCTCCAAAAATCCCCAAACACCCTCAAAACTTTGACTAACTCCTTAGGCATCCGTATTAGGTCCAATGTAATGATTTATACTAAAAATTAACGAATTTATACATGAGTAAAAAACTGGGTTCTTATAAGTTCTTGGATGTATTTCCTCTGTATATATCCATGGTGACAATTGTAAATATATTTGGGTTTAAAATAAACCCTGACCCATTCTCAATATTATAAATAGTATTATACATATCTAGAATATACAAACTATTTACAATAATCTCTATGTCATAAAACATTTCATTTTAATATATATATAAACTCATGTTCTTAATAGTGAATAAAAAATATATCTTGTTGAAACAGGATACATAAATAAAATTTCTATTTATAGTGGGAATATAATAGTGCTTATCCAATTATTGTACTAATTTAGTTGGTAAAATCAAATCATATGTGATTGATTACAATGGAGCAAATCATTCTCCATTTAAAACATGAAAAACCACTTCACCCATTTTCAATTTCAACCATACTTGGGTCTATTTTTGTTAGAATTTTTTTTAATGCACAACCAGTTTCTAATACCCCAGAGTTGGTATAAAATACTCATACTTTTACTCCAAGATTTTATTCTAAAATCATAAATGTTATATTTTTGTCTTTGAAACCAATCAACGTTCCCAAATTTCAAACCCCAAAACCTTAAAACATTAAAATTAAATATGTGATCAATTATATACCAAAGGATGTTTTAGGTTTAGAGTTTTAGATAATTAGGATAAACTCTTATAGAATGATACCCATGAATATAAGTGACAATTATTCCTACTATACCCATCTTTTCTTTTCCTATGTTATGTCGCCATCATCATTATTAATCATCCTTAAAACCGTTTGAAAAAAATTTAAAAACATTTGAGCATAAAAATAATAGTATGATACAAAAAATTAAATTAAATAAACCTATAATTTCATGAATACTTATAAATAAAATTTCCATTTTAAAAAAATATTTGGGCTCAATATAAACATTTATTCACCTAATAAATCAACTTATTAACCAAAAATATTTTCATAAAAATCTCATGAAAAATATTGAATGAAAATAAAAAACATAATGGAAATGGGAAAGAAAAAAATAATATTACATAATCATAAGAAAAGGAAAACTTACAAGGAAACATCACAAGCTGAAAAAAATCTCATCTTTAATTAGGTTCACTACCTAATCGTATACATCATCTCTCATGAGATAAAAGCTTAGCCCAATAAATTTTAGTGAATTTTGGTTTCACACATCATAACATTAATGATTATGCATTCCATAAAAGTAAATCAATCATAAGTCCTAATAATAGTAAATGGAATATTTCATTATAAAAAAATCAATTTACCCATAAGAAATAATTTTTGGATCTTGATATAACTATTTTCCTAAAAACCCAATTTTCAAAACTAAAATTCCTAGAATAAACGAATTGATGGTTTTTATTTGAATAATATTTTGAAAATTATAAATGAAACATATATTTAAATAATATTTGTAGTGGTATAAAATCCATTATTGTCTTATATGTTAAAATATAATATACCTTTTTTCGTTTATGGAGAAATTAAAAACACTCCACATAAGTTTTGTAAAAATATTCCTTTTTAAACCCTTAAAAGAAAGTAAGAAGTGAAATATAATTTCATTTGAAGTGCTTAAATTCTTAAATAAAATAATTTTATGAATACGTATATGGATAGTAAATATTTATAAAATAAATCTTTAACAAAATTAAGTAAGGTTTTAAATTTAAAGTGTCCCATGCCTTAATATCGATTCTCCAAAAACGTTATACATATTCATAGATAGTAAACTTATGTTAATTATTTACCTGATTAATAACCATTTTAAAATTTATTATATCATTAATTTAAATTATTACCATGTTATATAAAATTACATAATCATTTAATTTCACAGCATATGTTTTGAGAATATTCATCACATATGTCCAAAATGACATAATTGGTTTGTCGATGGCCAAATAAGTCATTATTTCATCATATAAAAAATATTAATCATGTCAAAATAGTCATTTTTATACCTAAAGTATACTATTAAAATCAACCATAAATAATTTTATGATAAATGAACTATGTTACAATCATGGATATGGTATGTCACACGTAAGCATGAGTAATGTTTTCATATTTCAAATATCATTATAGAAATGGGTAAGTGTTATTTTATCTTTATTGAATTACTAATAAATCATAAATATATAATAATTTCTAAATACACATATATCATATGTGTGATGTGATCATGGAGAACGGTTCACATCACTTTGTGGAGGTGGTACCCACACATATGCACAAACGATGTTATCACTTTTCAATTGATGGAAAGGTACAAAATTAGATGATGTATTGTCTTTATAGAATGATAAATATTTCATTAATATCATATTTATACATTAAATTAACCATTATAATCGTCCATGTGATGTGGTGATGGAAAAAATTACATTGGTTCCTGAGGTTGTAGTTTTCCCCATGCATGAACAATAGTTTCATTTCCAATTTGATGGAATATGATATATATATATATAAGGTATTCCATGAAAATAAAAACATCTTAGTATATAAAAGATACTAGTGTTGTTATTTCATCATGGTTTAATAATAAATTTATGTATTTATAACAACAAATAAAATAAAAAATCATGGATAAGAACTATACCTCCTGTTCAGAAAACATTCTTTTCTTAACATCTAAAGCCCTCAAGGTTTGGTGTTCCTCCAAAACTAAGGCATATAGGACATGGTAATGGACGTTAGGAATGGATTTGGGTAGGTATTTTCATAAAAATATATTTTGTTAATATTTTAGAAAATATAAGAGGGTGTGATTTTTTATATTGATTGGCGGGGAATTCTTGGAATTTCATAAAGTTTAAAATTAATATAAATTAATTTTCTTGTTCAAATAGATCCAAATTAGAATATGTAACACGCATAGATTTTAAAATAGGTTCACCATGTTTGATAGAATAAGTGACATGAAAACCCAATACTATAATATATTATAAGACCCATATAGATTATAATATATTTATTTCTAAATAAATTTAATCTATTTAATATATTGTGATGCATGCATCACTGAGTTTGAAAAAACATGACACTATTAAAATATTATTCTCTAAACATAAATATTATAACATAGATGTTAGGATGGGGGTATAAATATAACTAAAAAAATTATGAAATATATATATATATATTACACACAATAATTTTTTATGTATTCATTTTAAATAATAATAATAATCATTTAAGATGAAAATAAATGCTTTCTAAAAAACACGATTTTATCAAAAACACAATTTATTTTCAATACGTACAAATAATCTAAAATTAATTTTTTCCACTTTTATAAAATTTATTTTATAAAATTAAATTCATTTTTTGAAATTATAATATGAAAATTATATTAGGGTGAATGTTTTGGATTTTTCATAAATGTTTCTTTTTTTTTGATGAATAGTGGAAACCCGTAATTTTTATTAAAAATTGTATTTTCAATTAAATAATTTATAAATTTAAATTATATTTAAAATAGTTTTTAGTTAAAATTTGGATCAATTATATATCTATTAATTTAATTTTTGTCATTTTCATCATTTTCTTATTTAATTTTTATACAAAAACGTCGTAAACTTTTTAACATTTTATCTATGAAAACCAGTTTTATCATCACATCCACAGGATTAATATTAAATTAAATATTTCTACTTGTGTGAATTAAATTATATAAAATGGATTCCATATTTGGAATCATCATAATTTATATAATCTAATTTTTTATACTTAATTTTCATCCATAATTAATAGTAAAAATTATTTACTACGGTTATAAAAAAAGGGGGTTTACTAGGGGTTTAACTAAAATGATGAGGGTAAAAAATATCTAAAACATGTATAAAATATATTTAACGACAATATTTCAATGATATAATTTCTAATTATTGATAATAATACATTTTTTCCATTTTGGTATGTGAAAAACATGAGTACACCATTTTCTTTTCAAAAATTACAAGTGTTCCACTCACATCACTTATAAAAGGCCACCCCCAATCCTCTATTATTGACATCATAAAACCCTTTTGGTTTGTCCAAAACCTACCCAAATAACTTCTCAAATTCAATAAATCTTCATATAATCTTTTTTTGTCATAAATACCCTATAGGAATACATTAGGTATAATCTTAAAGAGGTCGTCCAAGAAGTTGTAAAATTCCCAACTATGTATATTTCTTTTATTTCTTCTTACACATCATTAAAATATTCTTAATTTATAATTATACAGTAACACCAGTATAAAAAACATACTGAGATATAATTATGTTATGTTCATGACCTAATACCATCCCCACTTCCATCAAATAGTTTGTGAAATCATCATTCATGTGTACGAAGAACTATCACCTCACGAACCGATGTCATTCATTTTTCCATTACTACCCCTCATGGTTGGGTATGATGATGGATATAAAGTATATATATGATATTTTCAATATAAATATACCTATATATTCATTATATCATATATATATATATAAATTTTTTTATTTTCCATTTTATAGGAAATACGATTACATAGCTCGTGTGTACGGCGGACTACCCCCTCATGAAGCAATACGATTCAGTTTTCAATAATTATTTACATGTAAGGTAATAAGGATAAATATAGTGAATATATGTGATATAAATGATATAAATATGATATTAATTACATATTTATCATTATAGAAATAAAATATACCATTTTCTTTCTTAACATTTCACTCACATAAAGAAGATAACATCGTTTGTATATGTATAGACTACCTCCTTCAAAAGAGATGTGGCTCTATTTTCATCACCACACCATATTGATGATATATATGAGTATATTTAATGAATTAATATGGTATTTATGATATTATTACTATTATATAAAAATAATATATTACATACCTCACTTCCATAATCATCATGGATAAATGGAAACATTATTCATACGTACATACGACCTACCATATCCATGATCATAACATACATCATTTCTCAAAAAATAATGTTTGGTATTAAAAATACTATTTATGTCTAATTATTATATTTATTTCATGATTATTATTCCTTATATGTCTGTTTAATGACCTCTTAGACACATAGTCAACCTACCGAACTAATTTTTGACACATAAGTCAAATATTGTTGAAACACCGAACATAAACATAATTGATTTAGTAATTGTATATAAAAAGGGAATAATTAAAATAAATTGAATAATAAACACGAAAAAATTATTAATTAATTAAATAATGAACATAAGTTTATTATTCAGGAAGATAAATTATAAATTTGATAAGTCATACTAAATATAAGGTACACTATCTCAACTTCTCTTCATTGAGAAATATTGTAATGTTATACACCTAATTAATTTTATATGGGGTACATAATGACACCTTGACATGTAATATAATTATTCCTTAATAATTCATGTTATTTCATGTTTATTTAATAATTATTTCATCCAATGGGATTTTATATTAATGTTACCAAGTTGTAAAAAAATTCACCATTCAATTTATTTTTATTGGGATATATTTACTAGTAGTAATACGGGATTTAACATCGAATTAATAACAACAGGTTTTTATAAACTGATGCCGATTATTTGAGAAATTAATTATTGGCATCTGTTTTTCTAAAAACCAACAACAAACATTTTTATGAGTGGTTTTTTGTGTTAGTTTTTAGTAAACCTGATGTAGAAAACCTAAATTAATTGATTTTTGGAGTCATTTTATGTTAAAACAGATGCGAAAAATACGAAAGAACAGGGTTTTTGCATCTATTTTTATCAAAACGAACGCCAAATTTTAAATTTTTGGCATCATTTTTTTGGAAAATGAACATCAAAAATAAAAAAAAACTGAATACTTTCAGTGTGGGTTTTTACCAAAACTGATCCCAAAAGTAAGAAATATATATATTATTGGAATCATTTTTGAGAAAAATAGAAGTGGAATTTTTATTAATTTTCGGTATCAGTTTTACTAAAAACCAAGGCTAAAGTCATTTAAAAATGAAGGGATTGGGAAACCCTTGTCTTCTTTTTTCTTTGAAATAGAAACTCATGGTGACTTCTCTCTACTCGTGACAACATCCAAGATTAATTTGTGATCTCGAACCACCATTGTTGATGATTGTTTTTATTTTCATGATCTGTAGTTTGATTTCTTCATCATATTCTCTTTTTTAATATTCTATGGATTATTTGTTCTTCTGAATTCCATTTTAGCGAATTTCAACCAAGCTTTTATTTTTAGTTATTTTTTATTTTTATTTTTCATTTTTATAATCAATATTTATTTCATCTTGTGGTGATTAATTTTCCAAATCATTATACGAATCAAAGTTTGGATTGAGGATCTATTTTCATATTGAACTCTGAATTTTGTAAGATTTTTTTAACTTTTGAAGATAAATCATTGATCATTTAATTTTAATTTTAATTTTCATCAAATATTAGTTTATAGTTTATTTAAAATGTGTTGGAACATACTTAATAGTCATCTCTATGAGTGATTAGTCAATGTTCATGAAATGGATTGGAGTTGTGTGATTTTAGGTTATGAATGTTTATCTAAAATTATTTTTATCTAGTATTGTGTGATTTTAGGATATGAATTTTTATCTAACATTATTCATAAATTTATTAGTTAATATTATTGACTAAATTATACCAAAAAATTATTGAATTATTTTTATCTAACATTATGTATAAATGTATTGGTCAATGTTCTTAAGCAATTGTATTAGTCAATGTGTTGATTTTATTATCTGATATTATTTTTATCTTGACCAATGAACTAAATAATTTTATGGAATTATTTTTATCTGACATTTTGAGTCCTTATAGGACTGATAAAATACACCTGAGAGGGGTGGGGTTGGGGATTGTATCATGTCTACCTAAATTATATCCAAATCAATTGAATTATTTTTATGTTTTTTTACTACATTGGTCCATTGAAACTCAGTAGTCAGTTATGAAAAGGATAGATATTTTTATCTTTTACCCAATAATCCACAACCATAGTTTCACCAAATAATCTATGTATATACTCATTTGAACATACAATGGATCCACAACCACTTACTATTCCCCAAATGATTCTATTGTACTCTCACCCAAATTTTGTATAAGATTTATCAAGCTAGTTATGTATTTAATTTCATCTATCATAATTTAGGGAGTAGTAGGATTGATTTAAAAAATATTATGAACATTTAATCTAATTATTATTTCATATTACTAATAATAACTAATTTTTATACCATTAAATTAATGAAATATTCCATACTTTTGACACATGAAACATTAAAATAATGAAAAAACTATGTAAAATTAATTAATTAATTTTAGAATATAGATATTATAATTTGATTATAATCTCAATATAACACATGTATATAAAATGAAAATAAAATGTTTGCTATTTGTAAATGTGTTTCATATCTGATGTTTTATATCTGATTATCAATATTTTTTATTAAATGTGTTTCTATTTTCAATTTAGTTTTAACTATATATATCTATATTTAAATGATTATATGTTTTAATATATTCACCATCTATTTTGTGATAACAGATATTGAATGGATCATAATTGGATACATTTACGAAGAACCACTAGTGAATATGAAAACGGAGTTGATGAATTCTTGGAATTTTCTAAATGACATCTTCAAAACATTTATTTGATTATCTATCCATCTGTGAAGTGTTTAAATATGAGAATATTAAACTCCAGAGAAATCATTGACCATCTCATTTGTTATGGTTTTAGCCTTAATTATACACGGTGGATCTAGCATGGTGAAATAATAGAAAATTCAACATCCAATGTTGACGACATTATTCATAACATTATAGAGGATAATATTGAAGAATTAATTCATGATTTAGGTTTTGAAACAATTTAAAAAACAACAACTAATAAAGGATTGTATGGTGATTCTGAGAAACCATTATTCTCAGGTAGCAGTAAATATATTGTGTTCTCAGCAGTTTTGAGATTTGTAAACTTAAAATAAAAAAATGGGTGGAGTGAAAAAGGTTTCTCCAAATTTATTGAGCCTTTATAAGAGCTACATACCAAAGGAAACTGGATTCTAGATTCCAATTATGAGGTGATGAAAATATTATGCCCAATGGGATTGGGGTATTAAATGATACATGTTTTTCCCAATGATTGTCTACTATATAGGAAAGAAAATGAATATTTATCACGTTTTCCTGTTTGAGGGACATCACGTTATAAGATATATGGGAATGTCAACTCTCATTCATTCTTAGGTGATGTCATCTAACCTCATGAAAAATCAATTTTTTTACTTTCCAATGATATCATCCAATATTTTTTTCATAGAATTATGATATTTCAATTGTGATTTATTTTTGGTTACCATAATCGAAACTAATACTAAAGCAACTTGGTACCTTCTAATAATTACATGTTTGAAGAGTATATTTGAAAATTAAATTAATGAAAAAAGGGTAAGATGAAATTCATATGAGGACATATATGATGATAACTTATGTCACCATGATGATTCACCACAGTGGAAGAGTTTTGATAAACAATCTTGATTTCAGAAGTGATGTTAGAAATCTCAGAATGGGAATATGTATTGATTGAATGAATCCATATAGGATCCTCAGTAGACAACATAGTTCATGTCATATTCTTTTGGTAGTTTACAACTATTTCCCACATCAATGTTTGAATTAAAAAATATGTTATGATGAGCTTGATGATTTTTGGACCAAAAAACCCGGGAAATGATATTGATGTGTATCTTTCACCATTGATTGATGATTTGAAACTACTATGGGAGGTAGGTGTTAAAGTTTTAGATGCATACAAGAAAGATTATATTATTTTTCATTTTATGATAGTGTTTACTATAAACAAATTTTCTTCATATGGAAAATTATCTTGATATAGTGTTAAGGGACATAAATCATGTCCAATTTGTGAATAACAGACTTCATATAATGAATTGTATAATGAAAGAAAGAAAGTGTACATAGGACATTAATGATTTTGGAGAATCGTTAATCCATATTTTAGATTGAAAAAAGTATTTAATGGATAATAATAATACAACCTCCCCCTCGACCATTGTCAGCTGAAGAATATTATGACAAGGTGAAAGAATATGATTCGATATTTGGAAAGGAAAAAAGTTCTGGTCTTCAAAGAAATATCTAGAAGAAGCAACCTATTTTTTTCGAACTACCTTATTGGAGATTTTTAGAGATAAAACATTACATCGATGTTATTCATGTTGAGAAAAACATTTGTGACAGTTTTATTGGAACTTTTTTCAACATAAAAGGAAAGGAAAAAAGATGGATTGCATGCTATATTATTCTTGATATTAATGACAATATGTTTGGAGTTTTCTCCCACTATAAAAGGAAACAAAAAAAATTTACCCGTGGCTTGTCACACATTAAGAAAGATTTAAAAGATGAATTTTTTTCAGTGTATTGATGGTATTAAATTACCTAGTGATTTTTCGTCAAATTTGAATAATTTGGTGTCATTGATGGATTTTAAATTAATATGTATGAGATCTCATGATTTATATGTGTTGATGCAGTAACTTCTACCAGTAGAAGTGCATGGTGTATTTCCAAAAGCTGTTAGAAAGACTATCATTCGATTATGTAATTATTTCAAATCCATTTTCAGCGAATTCGTTGATCCAAAATTTTTAGATGTGTTGGAGAATGAAGAAAATTTTATTCATTGTCAACTAGAAATGTATTTCCCACCCACGTTTTTTGATATTATGGTTCATCTGCTGATTTGTTTGGTGTGTAATATAAGAATATATGGCCATTTTTTTATCAAAGATGGATGTATCCTTTTGAAAGTTATATGAAAATTTTGAAGGGATATGTTAAAAATCATTATCGACCAGAGGCCTCTACTATTCAAAAATATGTATCCAAAGAGGTGATTGAGTTCTGCACTGATTATTTGTATGAGGTGGACCATATTGGTCTTCCTGTATCACGACATATGATATTTAATAGTGAATGTAGAGGAGTTAGAGGATTAAAGGTAAAGTACATTCCACATGATGAAGTGATGCAAGCACATTTATACATTTTGAACAACATAGATGAGGTTAAATCATAAATCTCCTCACATATTGCTGAATTAAATTTACAATATTAGAAAAGAAATAAAAATTGGTTTATGATTGCTTATAAGAAGACATTTGTTTCATGGTTTAAAGATAAAGTCACCCCAGATATATCTGCATAAAAAAATTGAAATGGTTAGCAGGGGGCCATATATTAATGTGATCACATGGTCTAGTTTTGATATTAATGGCTACACATTTTACCCAAATAACCTGGATGACAGGAGTACTGTTCAGAATGGTGGTGTGAGGGATTTTGCTGAAGTAGTGCATTTTTTGAGTGCCAAAAATAAAAACAAAATTTATGCATCAACACCATATTTTGGAGTTCTAGAAGTCATATTTGAAATTGATTATATTAAATTTTTAGTCACAATTTTTATGTGTAATTGGGTTTTTAGTAATGGTGGTGTGAAAGATGATGAATATGGTTTTAAACTAGTTGATTTGAAAAGATTTAATTACAATAAGGAACCATTTTTCATGGGGACACATGAAAAGCAATTATTTTATGCCATTGATCCATCAAATGATTAGTGGTCAGTGGTTTTTCAAGTAAAAAAGATATCATTTAAGTGATTAGGTTGATATTGATGATGTTAGTGATTTACAAAGACTTATTCATCTATTATGCAATTTTCAGATGATTACAGTGAGTATAAGGCAGACATAGTGTGTGAAATATGTAATAATCATGATGAAGGATTGTGGGAAAACACTAAATTTGTCTCCTAATTTTTATGGTAAATATTTATATTTGTTTTCTTTTTTTGAGACGTACAAATGAATGCCTCTTTTTGTACTAACTTATTTTTTGTCTTCCTTGTTTATAAATATTCAATTTTCAATTGATATGTTGGTACAAAAAATTTAATTAAACTTTCTAGTAGCAGTGTCAGATATAGATAGAGCCGAGAAATTACTAAGTTATATCTATTTTTACATATTATTAAATATTCAGAAATATAATTATTTATGGAAATAAAACTGTTAATTTACAAATTTTTTGGTAGGAATACTAATGTGTCCTCAGAGGAGGAGAATTCTCATGTTACTACAAAAAAATCAAGTTATCAAGTTAGTATGCATGTTATTACACATTTACCAAAACTATTACTTTCTCAGCATTATAAAAGATTACACATCCATTTAGATGATGATAATAATGAAACTAACCCGAATGCAATTCATTTTGTCATTTTAATAGCAATTCAGAGCGGTTTCAGGATTAGTATTTTATATCCTTATTGTAAGTCAGTGGATAGGATTGAAAAGAAACAACTTTAGGAGGTAGTGATGGTAAAATATCTTAATTTATTTCATTAATCTCATTTTTTTAATATTATATATTTTAAATAACATATTTAATTTATTCAATTACATATGACATTCAATTTTGAGTAAACTAATGAAATTAAGAAAAGACATCTCTCTTTAGAAACGGTTCGATGGAGAGATTTTAAAACCAAGATGAAAAAAAATTATTTTTTTGGAAAGAGAATGTTTGAAAACTCATGCCTCAAGTATCTGTGTATATATGAAGATACAAGGAAGTAATTTGTTAATAGTCGTAATGTAGAAAATTTTTCGGTATGATAATATTTTTATATTGTAAAATTTATTATATATTATTCTAATTACGTAGTTGTTTATTTTTATATAGTAATCTTCTAGGAGATCTCATCAGAAGATCTAACTGAGAAATGTATATAATCATACATTATCATGTAGAGGGAACTCATAGTTGGAGCAGAATATGATTGAAGAAAAATTTGAAGCATTAAGAGCTCGATCTAATAATGGTTCAAAAGAGGTCCAATTTGGTCCTCTCTATCCTCCCACTCACCACAAAAAGTGGAAATGAGCAAGAAGAATAAAAATTGTGTAGAATCATATAGAGGAAACTAAGAAATTAGATGATTAAATTAACAATAAATATTATTTATTTTTTATCAATTTTTCTATTTTTTAAATTATAAAAACTGATAAAACTTTTTTATTTTTCATTTCAGGATGAACTTCAAGTCTAGGAGACACAGGGCTCTTTTATCCTCGATGGTAGGATGGACATCCTGGCCACTTCTTTGGGAAAGGCAGAACACCCTAACCTTGATAGAGGATATAAAGTGAGTGTTTTTATTCGGAAGGTTTTCTATAAGAGTAAGCAATAAAGAGACCCAAAAATAGAATCCTTAAAAGTAGAAATTAAAGATATGAAATGGTCTAAGGGTGATCAAGTTCAAGTAGCAGTGCAGACAGCATTGTTAGAACAGATAGTAAGACAGTCATAGTCTGCACAACATTCCCATATATATTATTTATTTTTCATAAATTTTTCAATTTTATAAATTAAAAAAACTAATATAAATTTCTTATTTTTCAGTCTTCCCAGCCTGCTCACCCAGACTACACTTCCCCATCTGCCAAGCGCTCCCTATATGAGCAACCTACCCTTGTGTATTATTTATTTGTCACTAATTTTTCTATTTTATAAATTATAAACACTGATATAACTTCTTCATTTTTCAATCTTCCCATCCTGCTCACTCAGACTACACTTCCCTATCTACCTACCCGACCCTGTATGAGCAGCCTTCCTAGGTATATTATTTATTTTTCATCGATTTTTCTATTTTATAAATAGTAAACCCTAATATAACTTTCTCATTTTTCAGCCTTTCCAACCTTCTCACCCGGCCTACCCTACCCCATCTTCCTAAAATGCCCCGTATGAGCAGCCTTATGAGGTATATTATTTATTTGTTATTAGTTTTTCTATTTTATAAATTATAATCACTAATATAACTTTTTCATTTTTCAGCCTTCCCGGTCTACTCACTCAGACTACCCTGCCCCATCTGCCTACCCCACCTCGTATGAGAAGCCTTCCCAAGAATATTATATATTTGTTATCAATGTTTCTATTTTATAAATTATTAACACTATTATAACTTTTTAATTTTCTAGCCTTCCCAGAATTCTCACATAGACTACCCAGCCCCATCTGCTTACTTTGATTCTCCACCACCTCACTCTGACCAAAATGTATATTGTGAGTTATTTGCTGGAGATCCTCACAAAAATATTTTTTTGTTAGGAATCATGCTTTTTTGGGGATTCTGTACATCACCAGCCTATGCATATGGGTCAGGTTAGAGTATCAGTACCTGATATTATAGATCTTAATGTTATACTACCCTTTCCTACCGTAAATATCACCAGAGTTTGGGATTGTGTGGGTCATTTTTTACGTTGGGAAATAATTTTTCTTCGTTATATTTTATATTATGTTTGATTTTTTTAAATATTGATTAAAAATGATTCAAAATTATTTATAGTGGTTTTTGAAATTTATCATATATAGGATTATCTGAAAGTAAAAGTAGTCGCACAAATGAAACAAAATGTTCAGGAAAAATCGACTGTATATACTTCAGATATTTCTTATGGGATAAAAATATTATATCTGGATTATTATTCATTGAATTATATCTATGAGTCTTGGAAGATGAAAAATTTATACAGAAGAGAATATCTATTGAGATTTCTTGAAGATGATATCATGCATCTAATAGATTTTTAAGAGCTCGACCTGAATGTGGTGAAGTTGTTTATCATGCAAGTAAATTTTCATTTGAGTTTTTATTTATTTAATAAAAGATAATTTGAATTTGACTAACTATATATTATTTTTAAATTAGGTATTTACACGTTATTATTCTAAAAAATAAAAGTATAGGGATTTATGGTTTTTTAGATCTAGAATTCATTTCCATAGAAGTGAAACATGTGATGAATCCTCATAGAGTTTCATATATGTGTTAGAGATTATCATATACGAAGATTTACTGCTAATTTATGCCATTTCATGATAAGTATGAACATAAATTATGAACTAATGATCATTATAATCTCATTAATTGTGAACTTGTTTTATTTTAGGGGCATTACATGTTAGGTGTATTATCCCCAAGTGAATGCACCATATATTGTTTTTTCTTTTTATTAGGTAATGTTCATAAAAAATTTCACATTATTATAAAGGTATGTTATTTTGGTTTTTTATAAGCTCATTATGTTTTATAATCATTATTTTTATTTCTATTATTAGTTCATATATATGAAACTGTAGTTCAGGGAAAAACATAAAAGGAATACAAATCGATAAAGACACTGAATAATATCAAATATGTAGAAGTACAGGTAATTAGTTATTGTATTAGAATTTGTTATGATTTTTTGTTATATATTAATTTCTATTAATATTTTAATGTTTTATAACTATATTTTCATCATGAAAAAATAAATATTGAAAGTGGTTATTATATTTTATGATTCATGTATGAGATAATCACAACGGGGTAAACTACTAAATTTGAAAATGGTAGTTGTATTAATTTTTTTATATTTTCTACCATATTATTCTATTTTTTATCACATATCATTCAATGTTACTATTGGAATTCAATAATTCACAGTCCTATTCTCAATCTGATATGACTCATATTCAATCTATTTTTCCAAACTATTTGTTATGTCTGATTAGGATTTGAGGTATGTATATTCTAATATTTATAAATAATATTACAGTTGGGTTCAAAAAACTAACACTTTTGATACATTAGGTGTTTAAACCTACTATTAATAAAATGAATGCTTCAACAATAACCAAAAATGAGCATACAATAAATTTCAGGTATGTGTATTTTAATTATACATTATTTTCAATTTTTAATATTCCGAATTTTCTAAACTGCCTTTTGTAACATTAAGCATCGGTTTTGTTGAATATGATTGGTATATGAATGAATAAATAATCAATCATCTATGTTTTTAGAGGTTATGTACTATCCAATATGAGATTAACCCATGTTGTACCTACTACAACTCAATTCCAAAAGGATAAAAAAGACATTAGAAGTGACCAAGAACAATACAAAAGTGCATTAAACATGTTACATGGAATCCTTAATGAATCGAGTATTGAGTCAGGCCACAATAATGATCAGTGAACATGTAGTTGATATCTACATGACATTGATTTCTTGCATTGTACTTGGTATCCATAATGAATTGAATTTTAGGTCTATCCACTGTCCTATGATAGGTAAATTGCAGTCATTGTATTGTGTTTGGTCAACCACACTGGTATAATCATATCATAACGGTCCACTTGTTCCATCTACCAAATAATGCTTCCTTAGGTATGGTAATACATTCGATAAGAAAAATCATTAATGGAAGCATAATACATTTCATCATGATATATATTGATGCATTGATCTTTAACTAGAATTCATTGAGTTCTCTCAAGTGCCTCTACAATGTGTTTGTTTAATTTTTTATAAGATATATCGATGCATTGATCTTTAAAATTTTCATTGACTCAAATATATTAAATGATAAATAGTATCTGATTGTTGTATATTTTTCTTCTTTATAGGGGTTTTGATTATAATGGAATTGTAGTTTTTTAGATTTTTCAAAAAAAATGTTTTAACTTACGACACCAGCTATTTTTAGAAATGATACCGATATTTAAAAAAAGGCTTTTCAGCGTCGATTTTTCCTAAAACCAACACCAAAAACAGGTTTACAATGTCTTTTTTATCCAAAATTGACATCGTATACCCAATCTTATTTTGATTTTCGACATTGGTTTTACCTAAAACTAATGCCCAAATCAGTTATCGGCATCGGTTAGTTAAATAAACCGATGCTGAAAAACTGAATGAAAATTATTTTCAGCATCGGTTTTTAGTAAATTGACACAAAAAATACTATTATCTATGTCACCTTTATAGACATATATTAAAAAATGATGTCAAAAATAAATAAAAAACCTGACGTTAAAATATTATTTTGCAGGAGTTATTACTACTTCATTTGCCTTTTATATTCTAAGATTATATGCCTAATTACATTTAATTATATTTTTTTCTTTTTCTAATTTTTTATGTACATTTAAATTGAATACACATAATCTATTAATTAATTAATTCACACATTAATTTTAAGACCATAATATGGGACTTCACCAAAATTTCCCTTTATGGATGAATATTTTATAATTGTACACATGTGTTATTTTATATGTTGTACACCCTACCCATTTTATATGTAATTTCATGAATACTTCATAATTCTTGGTATTTTTTGGTTTATTTTTTATTATTTTATCCAAGGATATTTGACTTGAAAATTAATATGTGGTAAAAGTTATTGTACCATCTCAATTTCATGCGTGATTATAAATATTATCTTGAAACAATCACTTTATTATGATCATTTTTCATTGGAAATTACATTTAACTTAAATATAAATATTATTTTGTAATCTATATGACTATTCATTAAACAATATACCATTTTTACATACAGTTTTCACTTTAAACGTTATTTGATTAAGTAAAAAATAGTAATAAATATGTATTCTTTAACCAATATGGATATTTGATGATGAGGTATGTTGATTCATGAATTAAATAAATTATTCAATGTATGATGAATTATCAGGACCTGAAGATACAGTAGAGACTCAATTATAAATAGCCCATTGACTCATGGATATATCTCATGAGACAAATCATTTTTTCCAAATTAGATGGTTTTTTACCCATTAGTTTTAAACTACCTTAATGAAAGATCTTTAGGGTAAAGGTATCATTATGTTTGAGATCATTAAATTCATTAATGAAATAGATACTTCATTTAAAATTTAGTTGTTTTTATTATCTATAAGATGTTCACAATGATATTATATCTGTATTCATTTCATTCTCAGATTATTAATTAAATAGATTGTGTGTTCAATTATTTACCTTTCCATATTGATTATGCCCTATCCAGTTATGATAGTCATGATATTGATTAAATGAAGTGTTTTTTTAGTTATTTACCTTTCCATGTTTATTTTTCATTATATAATTATGAAATAGAATTTATTGATTAAATGGGATATATGTCCAGTTATTTACCTTTCCAGGTTGATTCTACTTATTGACTCCTGAAATATTTCATTATACTTATCCCTTGTTGAGTATTTTATGTCACCCTTATTTTTATTCTGTTACCCATTATATGAATAAGAAACATTTTAACGATTTTTTGAGGTTATGGTTCATTTTATTCTGTTATGTATTATGTTTTATGTTCTATTCTCAGTGTAAAATTTATATTAGGTATGTATTTAGATCTCCAAAACTGCTAAACTAGTCTATCATTTTGGATTTAAACCTTTTTATTTGTGATAATGAAAAAAAGAAGAAACTGTATTTGGGTTACTAGGGTTGAGTTCATTATAGATGTTACCTGAAAAATTTTAGTGGAATCCTTGGGATCTATATTTAGAAAAACATAAATTTGGGAACATAACCATATGTTATACATTGAGGATAATTATAAAATAACATTCTAATGTTTTGGTGAAAAATAGATTTTGTTGGTATTCATATAAATAAATCTCTTTTTAGACACTACATGTGTAAATGGTTTTGAACAGATGTACCTAACGGTTATAACTCTAAAAAGGGTGAATTGGGTTTGAAGTGATCATCACCTGGACTAAAACAATGGTCTATACTACACACATGGTTTGAAACACCCAAGGTATATGATATAAATGGTTCAAATTTTCATTATAAACCATTATTTAAGATTTTAAAATAATTTTATCATTTGAAAACATTCCTAATGAAACCATATTTATGATAAAGTGATTATCTATGTATACAATTTTCAATTTATATTAAGTGTTTCACAAGTTCTATAATTATAAATTAGGATTCATAGTGGTATGATATAATATAGTGTATTAAATTGGACAGAAATAGTTCCTAGAATAAGGAATGAAAATCAAATTAATTCATATAATTGAAAGAGTAAGAATGATTATTTAATTTATGGTTTTATGCTAATATTTTGAAGGGAAATAGTATCCTAAGAATTCTCATCATATAAAGACAAAGTTTCATGTTTTATAAATCCATTGAAATAATTATCCCTCTTTAATTTCATTAAATGGAATCCATAGAAGTAGAGGAAAAAATTAAAAAAATTGATAAGGGGGAGATGGGAAAGAAATACTTTCCTACATGTGATATTATTGGAAAGAATCACATTGGGACATTCTAAAAAGAAAAATTAGTTTTCTATAAGTAAGGATTAAAAAGAAACGATTTTCAGAACTACAAGGGAAATAAAAAAAGTTTCCAATGTTCGATTCTTCAACTATAAGGATATGGGTCAATAAATAAACATATTCTCTGAGATTCAATGGAATATACCTCAAAATAATCTAATGGACCATACTCAAGCATATTATATTACCAAAAATGAAGAGGAATGATTAATGTGCTTGTTTTTGGATTCAATAATTATGTCTTTTGAATATTTTATAAATGATATCCCTATTATAATAATTATAAAATGTATAAGTACTTTACTAACGTAGTTTTTGATTAAGGGTTCGAAATAATATGTTAAATTATACCAATGACCAAAAAAATGATTCAGTGGAAAGTTTAAATTCACATAAAACACATTATTGAGGGAAAGATAACCCTAAATTTATTCCTAATTCTGATATAACTATTTTAGGATATGAGATGATTGACTTGTATAATATAAATTGGATAGTACTTACTACCTTGAAATGATTAAAGATTTAATGAAAAATTAGTTTATGTTATCATTGAAAAAGTTTACATAATTTTTTAATTTAAGGAATATATCCAATAATTGGTGTTTTATTTAAAGAATAATGAAGAATACATGTTTGTAATAATTTTTTATGGTTATTTTTGGTATTACGATGTTTTAATAGAATACATGATGAAGGTATTCACATGTTTAATGTGTGACTATTATGAACTACTTTTTATTATTTGAGGGATTAATGATATAATCAATTTTAGAAATTTAGTGACCTTATTTCCAAAAATTTGGATATTAATATTTTGGAAGGGTCATAAGGGTAAAAAATTATGAAATTTTTAAAGTTTGATTTTTTTATTTATTAGATATTAATGTATTACTCTACCATATGACTATTTATGCATATTGTATAACTTGTTATAACTATTTTTCTATAATGATATCTAGATATAAGAGGAATGAATTATCCTTATATTATAGATCTTGTGATCTATTTGTTCTTCAAGAATAAAAAATTCATTTTCATTTCTTAGAGTAATATAGGAAGTAGAAATTGATCAACGAAAACCAATGTATAATATTGTTCTTATAAAATGGAATGAAATCAAGTTTGTATATAATCTTATGAAAATTCATCAATATTAGGAAAATGATCAAGAAATAAAATTTTATCCAATTATAATCAGTTTTGATGACATTAATGGACATTTTCACAAATATTTTTAATGGTTTTGTGGTTTTTTCTTTTTAAAATATCATTCACTTTATTTTGATCAATGATTTTTGTCACTGTCCATCCTCATTTAGGAATAACAGTTTTCTTCCATATCAAAATCTTCACTTCCCACCAATTTTTTCATATTTGGAAATATAGTATGTATTATTCCAAATGACCATCACAAATCCCTCTCTACCTTATCAAGAGTATTTTTTATTTAACCTTTTGATGATTTTGGTTTCCAAAAAATGTATTTTCAAATTTCAAGCCCTTGATTACCAAAATTAAGATTAAATTGTGAGAATGAAATTTATTTAAGTGTGGTAAAATGTAACACCCCGATATTTTAAAATTGGAACATCAAATTTGATAGAATATGTGACATGAAACACAAATATTACAAGATAATATGACACATCAAAACTTTACAATATATATCTTTTTAAATAAATTCAATATCTTTGATAGCTGGTGATGCATGCAACACCGAGTTTAAATGAAACCTGACACTCTATTATAATATTATTCATTAACCATGACCATTATTGCCAAGACATTAATTTAATAGTCATGAATAGAAATAACTAAATTATGAAAAATATTTATTTTTTATATTTTCATTTTTTATCTACTGATTATAAATAATAATAATAAACATTTAGATGAAAAATAAACATTTTTTTAAAAAAAATTATTCTTTCTAAAAGACAGTTTATTCATGTTTCCCACAGATAATATAAAATTAATTTTTACCAATTTTATAAAATTTATTTTATAAAATGAACTTAATTTTTGAAATTATAATATCAAAATTTTCTTTCTAAATTTTTTTATTTTCTGATGAATATTGAAAATACTAAATTTTAAATGAAAAATACCTTTTCATTTAAAATATTAATAATGTGAAATTATATTTTCAATTTTTATTGAAAGATTATTACAAAAATATATCTATTAATTCAATTTTGGCCATTATCATCATTTTCATATTTAATTTTCATAAAAAACATTGTAAACATTGAAACAATTTCTCTTTGAAAACTCTCTTTATCGTGACGTATGTGGGATTAATTTTAAATTAAAATTTACACTTTTTAAATTTAATTAATAAATCTGTATTCCATATTGGAAATCATAATAATTTATATTATCTGATAATATTAAAATTATTTTACCACAATGAATAGTAAAAATTATTTATTGCGATTAATGTAAAAATGGGATTATGGGGGGTTAAACTAAAATGATAAGGGTTAAAAGGACCATATAATTTGTATAAAATATATTTTATAGACATATATATAATGTATAAGGTCGGTGTTTTTATAATATTCCATTTTTTACCCTTTTTGGTTTTGAAAAAACAAGGGTAGAACATTTTCTTTTCCAAAATTAAAAGTTTTCCACTCACCTCACTTATAAAAGGCCACCCACTCTCCTCTCCTCTTCATGGCTTAAAACCGTTTTGGTTTGGCCAAAACATGAAAAATTAACTTAAAAAATTCTATCTCCTCAAACTAGAATCAGTTTTTGGTCATTAATCCCTTTTAGGAATAATTTAGGTATAATCATAAAGAGGTGTTCCTAGAAGAGGTAAAATTACAAACTATGCATTTTTATTTTATTTTTATACCCTGTAATTAAAATATTATTATGATTATATAAAACCATTGTCTTCCATATAATGATATTTTGTTATTTTAATTTCATGGACTACAACAATCCCTAATTCTATTAAATAGTTTATTAAATTATCATTCATGTGTGGGGCGGACTACCACCTTGCAAACTAATGTCATTCGTTTTTCATTACCACCTCTCACAGTTGTGTATAATGTTGGATATAAAGTATATATATAGTATTTATAACATAATTATACCAATATATATATATTATCATATATACCTTTTATACATTCAATTTCATAGGAAATGCAATAATGTCGCTCGTGTGTACGTCAGACTACCGCCTTACAAAGTGATGTGATTGTTTTTCAATACTGATTTAAAAGGATGGTAATAAGGATAATTTAAATGAATATATGTGATATAAATTATAGAAGTATTATATTAATTATATATTTATAATTATTTATAGATAATATACCATTTTCTTCCATACCATTTCACTCACTTAATAATGATAACATTATCCGTGTATGTGTGGACTACCACCATCAAAAAGCGATGCGGCTCTATTTTCATCATCACACCATATGTATGATATATATATGTATGTTTAAAGAATTAATATTTTTTATTATATTATGATAATTATACAAAAAATAAAATATTACATACCTCATTTCTATAATGATTGTTGAAAATGGAGATGTCACTCATGTGTACGTAGAAACTACTATCTCCATGATCTTAACGTACTTCAACAATCAAAAACCTATTTCATGATTAGCTTTAAAAATATAATTTATGTATAAATTTGATAATTATTTCATGATTAGTAGTCTCTATATTTTAAAACAATGACCTCTTAACAAATATATTACCCACTGAAATCATTTTTGCACATAATTCAAATATCATCGAAACACAAAATGTAAACATAATTGATTAAGTACTTGTATATAACTTTGTAATAAGTTAAATAAAGGGAATAATAAACCTGAAAATTTTATTATGAAATTAAGTAATTAATTTAATTTTATTATTCTGGGAGATAAGTAAATTACCTGATGAGTCAGACTCAAGGTATGGGATTCCATCGCTATTTCTCTTCCTTTAGACACATTGTAAGGTTATGAACCTAATTTCTTTTGTATGTTGTATATACTGAACCTTTTAAATTTTATATCACTATTAATTAATTATTCCTTATATTTTAATTTCCTATTTTAATCATTTCATCCAATTGGATTTGATATGATATTTACCAAGGGGTAAATAATTTTTAACCAATTTCTTTTCACTGGGTTATATTACTTTTTTTGTTTTCCTTTGATATTATAGTATTATTTGTATAATTAATTTTGATTATACTATGTTATGTTTAAAAAATTTATATGTATTTACATTTGATACAAATAATCTATTAATTTATTAATTCTCACATCAATGTCATGATCACTGTAAGGGACTTCGTCTCAATTTCACTTCATAGAGGCATAAGTTCTGGACCTAATTTATTTTATATGGTGTAAAAATATCCCTTTTTTACATGTAATACCATGAATAATTCATAATTCAAGTTATTTTATGTTTTCATTTGAATTATTTCATCCAATAATAATTGACATAAAAATTATTAAGTTATAAGCATTATTGTACAACCTTGATTTGTTTTGTGATTGTTAAATTTCTATTGAAACAATCACTTTATTGTGATAATTTTTCATCGAATATTACATTTAACTTAAATATTCATAATATTATATGATTTATATGATTATTTCATAAAATTTATATCATTTTTATATACAGTGTTTAATATGAGTGTCATTTGATTAAGTGAGGAAATATTGATATATCTATATCCTTTACACAATAGAAATATTTTATGATAAGGAATATTGATTCATGAATTAAATCTATTATTTGATATAAGATGAATTATTTGGACATGTATATTTGGTTGGTTCCCAGTTATAGATATCCCCTGGATGTATCAACGGGTCTCCTGAGACAAATTTGTTTGCTAAATTGGATGGGTTTTTACCTAATAGTTTTAAATTGTATTGTTGAAAGTTCTTGATGGTAGAGGTATCATAATGTCTGAAATCATATCATCCAATAATTAAGTATTTAAATCATTGATAATTTAGTTTTATTTATTATCCATGATATTTTTCATAATGACATCATCTCTGGATGCATTTCATTTTAAGAGTAATTATTAAAGGGAATGTTTGTTCTTTTATTTACCAATCCATGTTGATTATTCCTTATCCATTTATTATAGTCATGGTATTGATAAAATGGAACATTTTTTTAGTTATTTACCCTAGCATAATGATTATTTCATATTTAATTATGATATCCATGTTATTAATTAAATAAAATGTGGGTCCATTTATTTACATTCCCATATTGATTGTGCTTATTGATTCATGATATATTCCTCTATACTAAACCCATAATTATCATTTTATATCAACCTTTTCTTTTTCCCTTTCCCTAGGATATTAATAATAAACCATTTAATGATTTTCAAGGATGTGGTTCATTTTATTTGGTTGTGTATTATTTTTTATTTTCTATTCCCAATGTAAAATGGGTATCATGTTTGTATCTGGTTCTCCAAATAGCTAAACTAATCAGTCCTTTAAGAATTAACCCTCTGTATTTATGCCAACATAATAAATCAGACACAAGATCTATGTTACTAGGATTTATTTTATTATAATATAACTCTATGGTAATATTAGGATTAGTCTAAATCCTCTCATACAATAAACATTATACATGTTTCGGTAATTTTTTCACCCTTGTTTTTTTCATCCTCTATTAACCCTTTTCATGATTAGCAATATAAATTTTTTTTAATCTTTATGGGTCATGATATTTAATATAAAAGGAAAATTTTCCCATAAATGGTCCAAGGTTGGTATTTTAAACCATGTCTTAATCACATGGATAAATATATGATTTTTATAAATTTTAAATCATTTAATAAATTAATATTTATTATAAAATATCATTTACGTCATTTTTGGAAATGCATAATATTTTATAATATAATATGTTTCTAAATCGTATCAATTGTTTCCAAAATGGCATGGATTATATGATAAGAAATAAATGGTATTAATATAATCATATAATAAAATTTTATAGGTTTTCATATCACTTTAAACCTTATATTTTGGATTATCCCCTTGGATAAATAACCTTAAACACAATTGAGATAATGAATTTTTCGATATTAAAGGGTGATAGTTTTATATATAAGGTGAAAATTTGATCATAAATGGCAAAGGGATTAATTTTAAAACTATTTTTAATCCTAATCTTCCTTTTTTAATATTTTTATTTCATTTCATGTAAATTAATAAAATGTTATTTATCATAAAATATCATTAATGAAATTTTTAACACTATTCGTTTAATTTGAATTTGAAAATAACATGAAAGTAAAAGAATGTGAATCTAATACATTCACACATCACAAAAAAGATATAATTTTCAAAAAAATTATGGAAAACAATAATTCATTAAAATTATATTACATTTAAAATTTTAAAAATCATTTATTTTCTTTTTTAGTTAATTGAATAAATATTGTGTTGGTTCTGCATGGGTATTTAAGGTAATTATTTCATCACTAAAAAATTATAAATATATTAACATGATAAAAAACAGTTATATTTCAAATAATCATTTTGTAACTAAATATATCCTTTTAGGACCCCCGAACACCTTAGGAGGGGAGGGGTGAATCAGGCTATCATATTTTTCTTTTAAAGCGACTGATCTTGTTCCCACATCGGTAAAAACTAGATAAACATGTATGATGGAATCAATCATCCATGAAACTCTCAAATGAAAATAAACAACACATCAATATTACTTGGTTCACCATTAAAGTATAGTCCAAGGAGCATATATTGATAGTCTGTAGAACATACAAAAATCCACTAATATTCATTATTATGGAGTATAAGAGTTCATACACTATCACTATATACTAGAAATATAGCCTTTACATGATTTTAGGGATAACACTCTATGTACCTTGGAACATTTCCATTGACTCACCCTAACTCACTACTTTTAGAGAAGTTTAACTTCATTTTTTGACTTGAAGTTTGCTTCAATAGATTTTCATTGAAGACTTTTTCTCTATTTAGAACAAGACTCTTCTTTCATTGAAGTCCTAAATTTATTTACTTGAATGCACTGATAAAACAAACCATATGTTCATAACTTTATAGAATCACACACTTTCACTTTCACACAACACCTACTCTAGTGAACCATATTTGGGATTATCAAATAAGTAGAATTTTTCTCAACACTTATTTTATATGAAACCCATATATATCATTTAGATGCACACTACGTCTTTTTAAACCAATAGTACACTTTGCGCATAAGAATAACTTTATGTAGTTATTTCGCATGCAGCTCTTTCACATGGAAGATGAACCTAGTCTTCATTGAAAAATTTATAAGTCTTAAGTGGGTGTAGCCACCTATTTTATAGTCCTTAATCAAACTAAATATAAGATTATCTCTGAGAATACAAAAACCTTTTTTACATCACATTGGGTGCATAAGTCTCTTCCACGTAACCTTTTATTTCATGAAAATTTAAATACTTCACATGCTTTTTTTCTTTTCTATATTTTGATGCGGTGAGCCTAAAATAAGCCTTGCGTGCAACTTTACAAAAATCCTTGAATCTTGTGCCAAAATTACTTTTACAAAAACACATTTCTTCCTTCTCCATTTTTTGTATCTAATGTTTTGGTAAACAATGGGAAACAACGTCACCATCAATATAGTTATCATCTTGAACTGTAATATCCCTTACCTTGAAAACTCCCATATATTCCATGTGAGGATTAAAAAAATAAAAAAAATTATCCATTTACATAAAAGAATGTCCTTGTTTCCATAAATCCTCTATTTGTCACTTTTTAAAAAATTATAAATAATAAAAGAAAGAGAATAACATTTTTATACATTTGTTTAAATAAAATAATGTAAGGGTAAAATTTAATGAAATATGGCACCAAGTTTCCAAATTTTTGAAACATGGATAAACATGGTTGAACTATACCCATAAAATAGGATAAATCAAAGTTTTAGGGTCATGTTTAGACTTTATCACATTATTTTTAACCTTAATTACATAATTTACTATTATAGTGGTAACAATTATTTACTATAGTAACTATTCATAATTACCAAAAATAAAAGGGAACTACTTACATAATTTGGACATCCTAATTGAAAATATGCAAACCATTTTTCATAATTAAATTTATATAAGTTGAATAAATTAATTTAATATTTAAATATAAAATGAAAAAAAAATTCAAAAAAAAATCTGTTAAAGCATAAACATGTTTTTTTTTAAACATTTATGTTCAAAATTCATTAAGAATACAATAATCGGATTGTTATTAATAGAAATTAACAAATTAAATTTTAAAACTACTCTAAATTAAAATTTTACATCATAAATACTTTAACATAAAATATATTTTTCAATAAAAATTAGTATTTTTCAGTATTCATTTAAAAATCAAACTGTTTAAAAAAACTCTCACAATTTTACCATAACATAATTTTGATATAATGATTTCAAAAATGAGATCATTTTTATCAAATAAAAATTATAAAATCCTTATAACTTAAATAAAATATTTTCTCTCAATAGGAAATAAAAAAATTAAGAATTTTTTTTGAATAATAAAATTTGTTTACTAAAAATTATGTGATTATTTACTAAGCATTTATAATAAATTTATATTTATTAGGAGATATATATATATATATATTATAAATAATATAATCCAATTCATACTCACTAATTTAATGGAAATGTTATAATGGTCATATTTTAGTAATAATATTTCGTGGTTCGTTTTGCAAAAGTGTTGCAAGTTGTATATGCTATCAAATATAGTTATCTTTTTAAAAGCACAGATTTTTATATTCTCCAAAATTTAATAAATTTTTAATCATAATTTTAAATTAAAATTAGTAATCAATTTTTTAACATTTTATTAAATTCCCATAATTTAAAAATGGTTAATAAAACATTCTATTTAAAAGAGGGAAAGAAAAATAGAAAGGTTATCTAGAATAAGACATAATAGGTTTCTAAATAGGATAACATTAATGGGAAGTAGAGATATGGGAATGGGTGAAAATTAATATCCAGATAACAATGGAGAGTGAAAAATATCATCGTTAACAAGAAAGTTAATAACTAGAAAATCGTTAACTAAATAAATGATTAAAATAAAATACTTTTATAAAAAATGAAGGTAATATAACAAAAATTTTATTTCAAGAATCTTTTACCAAATTTAAGGAATTATTTACCAATCTAGTCTATGAAAATAAATGAATGTACATACTTTATAATTATAATTTCATAATTTAATCAATTTCCACAAAACTATCATGTTTTTGTGCAAATAATGATTTTTCACGATGAATATTTTATGCTTGAAGCACAAAAATCAACTTCTAATGGATCACATAATTCATCCAAGGATTATAATTAATCCCTCCTTTATTTATACAATAACCAAGGCCAAAAAGGTTAGCACAAGAAAAGATGATTCCTGAAAAGAATAATGCTTCATATGATGAAATACAACATTAATCTTCAAAGTATCAACAATAACACCCAAAGTTAAACATAGATCATTCAATAAATAACTACACTTAAAATTCATCAAAATGTTCCTGACTAAGATTGAAACCCAAAAATCTGAAGTATTTGATCCCATATTCTTTTTATATTGATTTAAATTTTATCTCCAAATATCATCATCTACTCTTAAATGATCATACCAAAATGTATATTCCATAGTTATATAATCGCCATGATATTCTAATCATTCCCATAAATGACCCAAATCATAATAAAGCTACATTAAAATCATATCAACTTTTAAAATATAATTCATTATTTATTCCTAAATTAACATATAATGTCACCCAAGATAATGTACTTATTGAAAAACATCATTAGTCATATTTTCACCAAATCACTTTTCAATCTCATGGGTAGCTATAGCATATGTTCCCAAATTGTTATAACCCATAATTACCTCAACATTAAAGATCATATAAACCCTAAATGTTATAAATAACTTCAAACACATGTACACAAAATGTAAATGTATTCTTCTTCAAATAATAATTCATGTTAAACTTAAGGGTCACTTTACCTTAACCCAATAAAACATCTCTCAAAATTTCATTAATCACATTAAAATACCATCTCATAAAACAAAAAAATGGGTGTATAAGATTTACAAATTAGGAATAACCTTATAATTATAAACCCATGATGATATCCATAACTCTTAATATAAATTCTCATAAAAGAATCCTAATCTACCATGTTTTCTAAAATCTTGTCTAATACTAACTATATCTACCCTGAACCCCCACTCTCGGATATGATGTAAAATAATAATATTTACATTTTTTTCTTTGATACAAATCAATGTGACCCAATTTAAACTATCAAAAAAATACAACATCAAAAAAGAATTATGGAATTACTTACATACACAGTGATATTTTAGGTTTAATGTTTTTTAGAACTAGGATAAACTCTTACATAATGATAACAATGTCTTTAAGAGAGAATTATTCCTACTATTCCCATGTTTTATTTTCTTATATTATATATTCATCATCATTACTACTCATCCTTAAAACCCTATGAAAAATATTTAAAAAAATGGAATGATTCAAAAGATATCTATAATGGATATAAAAATAAAAAAATAAATCCATTAGGTCAAGAATAATTATTAAAAAATTTGTTTTCCAAAATATATTTGGTCACAAAATAAATAGTTTATTACCTAATAAATCAACTTTTCTGCCCAAATATTTACATAAAACATTTCATGAGAACTTTTATTGAAAAAAAACTAATAATGGAAATGTGGTAGAAACATAAAATGTCACATCAGGATACGTCAAGGATAAATACCATGATATCATCACATGGTGGGTAGAGTCCCATTATAGAATAGGTTTACTCCATAATCCCATGCATAAATCCACATGAGACAAAAACATTAACCATTACATTAGATAGATATCTGGGTGTGCCAATCATAACATTTCTATGATTATCTGTGATAAAAACAAATGAAATTCAACAAAAGGAATGAAATTAATACAAGGAATATTTCATTATAAAATATTTATTGCACCCATAAGAAAAAAAATTTGGATTTTGATATATCACTTTTCATTAAAACCTAATTTTTATAAATAAAATTTTCAAAATAAATAAAATAAGGTTTTTATTTGAATTAAAACCTAAGAATTATAAATAAATCCAAAAATAAAATAATGGTTGTATAGTTTTGAAATTTCCTCAATGTTGTATATGTTAAAATAGAACATTAATCATGTCTTTTGTAGATAAATTCAAAACATTCTGTATAAAATATGTTAAAAATCTTATTCGGAAAAAAATTAGATAAAGTTAAGATATAAAAAAAGTTCCTTTATAATTAAAAAATATTTCCATAAAATAATTTTAACAAAATTTACATGAAAGATAAATATTTAGAAGATAAGTTTTTAATAAATTTAAAACAAGTTTTTAAAGTAAGGTGTCCCTTACCTTGAATCCACTAATCCATGTATGTTCTATATATTCATGAATAATGAACTTTTGTTGATATTTAATTACTTAATAAAATTTTTAAATTTTATTATTCTATTTATTTTATTTAATACTATGATATATACAATTAGTTAATCAATTACATTCACTTCATATGTTTTGATGATATTTAGCTCATTTGACCAAAATGACTTTGGTTGTTTGGAAATGGAAAATTTTTCCATTTTTACATCATCTAAAAAATAGTAACCAATAAATAATTATCTTTTTTATACATAGATTATAAATTTTAAACCCATAATGCAATATTTTATTAAACAATTAAATACGTTATATTCGTGGAGAGGGTAGGTCATATGTGTGCAAGAGTAACATTTTCATTTTCAACGATCATGGTGCAAAGAGGGAAAGATTTATTTTATATTTTTAGAATTTTATTTTAAAATTAATATCATATAATTTATTTAAATAAACTTATATATATCATCCATTTTATGTGGTTACTAGAAAGGAATCACATCACTTTAAGGAGGTGGTAACCTGCACGTAGGCACAAATGATGTTATCATTTTTTTGTGGATGTAAAGGTCAAAAATTAGATAATATATTATATTTAAAGAATGATTATAACTTCATGAATATAACATATATATATACATTAGATCCATCATTATAAAAACTTTTTTTTTCTGTTATGAAAAATGAATTGCATCATTTCATGAGGTGGTAGTCCGTTGTATACACAAATGATAGTTTCATTCCCCATTTTATAGAATGGTTTATGGATATAAGTTATTAAATTAATATAGAAACATCTAATTATATTTAATATATTATTTTTATTATTTCATTATTGTTGAATAAAATTTTAAGTAGTTATAATAAGAAATAAAACGAAAATATTTAGTTAAGAATTATATATATTCTTCAAACAAACTCCATTCCCTTACACCATAATCCATTTAAGGTTAGTTTTATGCCAAAAATAATACCTATAGAAAGTGTTAAAATTTATTTGGAAGGGTTTTTGTAGTTATTGTATGAAATAAGTGGTTCTTTAAGTGCTAAAATAATAGGATATGTGTTTCCCTTTGATAATGAGGGCAGGTGCATTCTTGGAATTTCTGAAAGTATTAAATTAATATAAATTAATTTACATGTTTAAATTGATAAAAATTAATATAATTAAAATAAAATATGATTATATATAAAAATTCCAAAAATTCACAAGTTTAAGTGATGTTTTAACACTAATATTTTTGTTTTAACCCTCCGTTAAACATTTTGATGATTACCTTGATAATAAATTTTTCTAATCTTTAGGGGTCAGGATAGTTACTGTAAAAAGTAATTTGGATGATAAATGGACCATGATTGATATTTTAAAGCATAAAATACAAACATGAAAAAATATAGTAATTTTTTAAATTTTATATCATTTAATAAAATATTATTTATTATAAAATATCATTTATGTCATTTTTTGAAATATGTGAAATAGTAAAATATAATATGTTTGTAAATCATGTAAAATGGTTCAAAAATGGAATTTATTTTAATACAATAAATATATAGTATTATTATAATCATAAAATAAAATATTTATAAGTTATTATATCATTTTTAAACATTATATTTTGGATTAACCCATTGGTTAATAAATTATAACGTTAACTCTGATAATGAATTTTTCAATATTAAAGGGTTATAATTTTACTTATAAGCTGATAATTGAAACATTAATGGATAAGGGGTGTAATTTTCATCCAATTATATTACTAAATGTACTTTTTGAAATTGATTATGACTTTTGAAAAATTCAATAAATTATTCTTTAATATAAAATATCATTTATGAAATTTTTTGATATTATTCATTTATTTTAGATTTGAAAACAAAATAAAATAAAAATAATTAAAATAAAATCCTTTTAAAAATCACTAACATGTTAAATTTATCTAACTAATTCATGTAACACAATAATTAATCAAAATTATATTACTTTAAATATTTTTAAAACCATTAATTTTTTTATTAATTTTATAAATACTATGTCGGTGTTTCATAAGGATTTATGGTGATTATTTCATCAATAAAATTTTAAATAAATTATAATAAAAAATATATATATTTAAAATAACCCATTTTTAGCAAAAATATTCTATGTTTATCCTGAAATCAATAATTATGGGATAATAACAGAAAGAGAATGAAATTTCTTTACTTTTCTTTACATAAAATAAATATAACAGAGAAAATTTAATTAATATGGAAATAAGTTTCCTTATATTTTATATTTTAATTTAAATAGCCAAATTTCACTCATCCAATAGGATAACTGTAAGTTTTAGGGGGCATTTTTTAGTCCTTATCATATTATTTTGAACCTTAATTTCTCTATTTACCCTTACTATGGTGACAATTATTTATTATGGTTACTAATCATAATGACAAAAAATAAAAGGGACATAGTTACCAAATATGGACCTCCTGATTCCAAATATGGAATCAATTTTTCATGATTAAAATTTTATAATTCTTAAAAAAAATTTATGATTAAATTTGAAAACTCAATGAAAAGTATTTTTTTTTAAAAATAATTTTTAAGTATAAATGTGTTTTTATACTAAATTGAAGTATAAAATGAATTAAAAACACTATAAATGGATTATTTTTAATCAAAATTAACTAATTAAATTTTAAAACATATCCAAAATATAATTTTTCTTTGTAAATACATTAAAAAAAATACATGTTGCAATAAATATCATCATTCATCACTATTCATTGAAAATCAAACTTTTCATTAAAATATCAAAATTTCACTATAAGATAATTTTTATATGATTATTTCAAAAATGATATCATTTTTATTCAATAAAATCTATAATGGCTCTAATAATTAATTATAAAATTTTCTCATAAAAACCTATAAAATCCATTATTAAAGAAACATATTTTTGAAGAATAAAATGAGTTTACAAAAAATTAAGTGATTATTTATTAATAATTCTTCAATAAATTTATATTAAGTAGGACCTTTATATAAATTTAGTAAATAATTTAATCCTACTCATACCCGCCAATTTGATGCCTTTTTTATAATGATCATTTTTAAATAATAACTTTTTATGGTTCGTTTAGGCCAGATGTTTTGTGTCATATACACTATTGAACATTGTTTTATTTTTAAAATCTTGGTGTGTTATAGTTAGAGTTAGTGAAATTTACCTCTATAACATTCACACAAGGATGATCTGAATGATCCACATTGAAAATACATATTCACGCTACATACTAATCTCTAGACCTTTTATAGTGTATACCTATAAGGTATCTCAGTATGATTATCAAGAAATAATCCATAACCAATAACATAAACAAGTCTATTAGAGAGTATCATGTATTATATATTTTAATTAAGGACTTTTAATGAAATTAATCCCACTAAAAATGATGTCCTCATACCTCTTATCCATTTAGTGAGTCGAGATTCATATTTAGTCATTAATTGCACCAATTTGAGTATGTAAATAATAAATCACTATATTTGGTAGAAACAACTATTTCAATCATATAATATATGATTCTTGGATAGCTTAGTGGATATACTCTTTATCCAAATCCACTATAAGGATTCACTAATCTATATTTATCAGGTATCCTATCCATTATGATTTCTTGGAAAGTGAGTGTCTCACAGAGAAAATTCCATGAACAAGGAACCAATCCATTTGGGTCACCTTATTAATTTCTTTCCTCGTGAAAGATAATTCATGGGAACCTAACCATTAGATTCCCCAATATTGAATAACCAAGGTCTTTACATTTTTCATTATAAAATTATAATCGCACATAGTATTTTAAATTCTTTTTTTAAAAGTATATACCATTTAATATACATCCCATTCATATTTAACCCATTTAATTTCATGAAATTTTTGATTATCTAATATTTTATTTCTTTATATATGCATGCTTATAGGAGTTAAGGACTTACCCGAGTCAAAAATTCACCTCATAATCCTGAATAAAACTCATTTTTTAAAATTATGTGGGTGAATTTTCATAAATACTATATTAGTATTGGTAAAATAATAGGTATTATAGTGGGGTATTTTAGAATCAGTGTAAATTTTCATGAATGGGATTTTGGGTCATAAAATTGTTTTTTTAGGCCATAGGTCCATCAGACTATTATAGGCCTTCATTACATAGAGAAACATTGGTAGAGGGTGGGGAGTGGCACACTATAAAATATAAACACATAGAGTTCGTTCAATGTGAATTAGTGGTGCGACTAGTCACTGGTAAAAGAAAATGGCTAAAAATAGTGCACAATAAGTCCATACAAGTAATGGAAATGCTGGAGAGATAATGAGTTAATGGGAACATATGAAATACATTTATTGTAATTCCCTGACCCCAGTTACCCAGAGTCGGAGCATTATTACATAAAATTGGCATGATTACAAGGAATCAAGTCCTGAAAGAGCGATCAATTTAGCAGTCTTGGAAAATAGATTACATACATGAACGTTACATTACACTTTCTAACATACAACAGAAAAATAATCCTTTGAGAATGACATTGTTCCCTTAGCTTAACCCTACATCTCAAATAGAAAACACTTCTTGGAATCCTGTGAAAATAAAACATAAGAAAGGGGTGAGCTCAGATGCTCAGTAAGGGTAAATAATTTAGCGGAATATAACATAAACAATATGCATGGTGAATAATTGAAAACACATGCCTTTAAAAATAATAAACAAGAACAATTTATGGAAGAAATATGAGCTGAGTAAATAATTCCATAATAAAACATAGTCATGGGTATTATACTAGTCTAATAACCACATAAACCATCAATATTATTTTCATAATGAGGGAATATATAATTCCTGAAATTCTGAAACATTGTGCCAAGGCCTCAGCCATGATGTCTAAAAATGATTAAGGCCTCAGCCAAAACCATATATAAAATTGGGAAAGCCCTCGGACAATTCCACGTATAATTGTCTCATGATACCTACTGATGTATTGAGGAGCTATAGTGGGCTCCACCCGTCACTTACTATGTCTAATACATTCCTCAGATGAAAATATTGAAACATAACATAAAAATTCGTATTATAACTAGCATACGAAATGTAAATACTTTAACCATAAACCATGAATGGTATAAAAATAGAACATCCAATGTCAAACATATCATAACTCATTCAATAAAATATGGAAGATTGTATTATAATAAATCAACCTTAATCAAAAATAATATCTAGTAAGGGATGTCGACATAGTTGATGAGTATAACTTTTTGAGAGAAATAACATTTTTTTAAAATAATCTAAAAGACACACATTTATAATGGAAGTAATTTAAAAGATATTTTTGAATCAAAGTGTCCCATACCACTTTGAAACTTTTGAAAAGAATTATCATTTCAAAACATTCATGTCCATATAAATAAATCCTTAAAATCATTTTCAAAGCATGGATATTAATTAAAAAGATTTAGAAAGATACATCTTTAAAACATTTAAAAATCGGATCTTGATAATGAGTACCATTCACATATACTTAAAATATTCATTTTGAAATAATTTTTTTGAAAAATGTACATGGATGATAAAATTTTCCACGTAAATACTTACACATAAACAATCTCAAATAATATTGAGACTGAGGAATTAACCCTTAACAATTTGGTAACTTACGAAACATACACCCCATGAAAGAAGTATAATACAATGAATATGTAAATACGCATAAATTAAAGTGTATTACACAAATAATACAATTATGAGAAGTACATACACCACACAAAAGTAAACACTGGAAATATATAATGAATCTCACGGGAATAAAGAGTGATATGAAAACCCCCTACTTTGCACTTTCCTTTAGTAGAGGGTATATTTAACCTCATGTATGAAGATACTACTATGTTATTAAATTATATAGGAACCATATTAAAATTTATTATATCATACATGATTCATTTATGACTTTATACTACCCATTTAATAATAATTTCCATGTTAAATTAACATTTCAGGTACTAATCACTTTCTTTATCGTACGTGTTTTAACATGTTACTCTTGATTGTATCATATAGATAAATATTTAAATAATTATAGAATATAAAACATGATTTATATATCATATATATTTAGAATATATATATGTATAATATACTTATATATAAAATGAAAAACACCGTTTATAGAGAATGTAGTCCGTACGTATGCATAAACGTTGTTTCCATTTTCATATCGTATTGAACGGAACTAAGTGAATAAGATATATGTAAGTGAATATATATATATATATATATATATATATCTAGTAGCATTATTATGTCATATATTACATACTTATTAGTAATACATATTTTTATAATCATCGATGAATGGTGATCGTGGAAATGAATCTCATCGCGTCGTGGAGACGGTAAGCCGTACGTACGCACGAGCGACAATATCATTCTTTTTATGTTAAAATAATATATAATTGGATTTTATATCATATATGAAGAATAATTATCATGTTATATTTATTATTTAAATCAATTACACATCATTATCATACCCATCCAAATAATAATGTTTTCCATAACAATTATACCGCGACGAGGAGACGGTAAGTTGTACGTACACACGTATGGTGACATGTCATTTAATGGATGGATAGAATAATGAATATGGTTGTAAAATATTTATAATAACCTCACAGTATATAGAAGATATTGGAGTTATTATTTTAGAATGGAAATAACAATGAAAGAATATGTGGAAGAAGAAAGGAACTTGAAAGAGGGTGGTGAAAACATTACCTCTTCTTTGGGTTCTTCCTTTTGATTTGATCAGGAGGGAAATTTAGGTTGGAATTGTGATCAAAATAAGTCCTATATGTTTAAGTGAGGGAAGTTGAGAGGATATTTGGGTAGGGTTTGGTCAAACCAAAAGGCTTTGAAGGTATGAAGAATTGTTTAGAAGTGGTTCCCTATTATAAGGGGGAAGAGGGGCTCTTTAGGAAAAACTTAAAGTATTATTTTTTAATAAATTCCTATTCAGTTGATAATGGATCCAAATGAATTTATTTTGATCCTTAGGTGGTTATGGGTCGAAATAATATCAACCAATAGGTTTTATACAAGCTTAGGTAACCATTTTAACCTTATCTTTTATATTTAACTCTTAGTTAAATAGTTTAACTTTTACAGTGTCTTCTTGTATTCTTACTCTATATGGATAATAAACATACTCTAAACGTCCAAGAGAACCTCAAGTGGATCATTAATGACATATATAATATTATTTAAGATTTTTTTCCGAACCTTACATTTTTAGGAATATTATATCAACCAACAATATAGTATTTGTTTTAAATATTAATTTATGTCAATTTTGACACTATTTGGTATTTTGTTTTTGTGAAAGTCATCATAACTTTATTACTTCGAAAAAGATACATTTAGTCATCCTTGACATGTCCTATTCACCTAGAAAATTAGTGTATTTCATAAAACATTGAAATTATATTTATTGCAATAATTATAATACCATTTATTTGATTCTTTCATTAATAATGTAATTACTGCATCATCATTGTGTCATAAATAAATTTAATTATTTAATGTCTAAAAATTATAAATAAAAGTACCATGATGTAAGAAATCATTTTATCTTTCCAAATAATATTTATAGTAAAAAATATTACTTATATAACACCATATAAAAATTAATTACTAAAATATTTTTGTTTATGTCAATTTTGTCTTTACTTTAAATTAATTAATCTAAAGTGTCATTATCATTCACAAGTGGCTCCATGGGGTTCCCAAATCGACCCAAGGATGACCATGGTCGTCCATTACTCATAAAATAAGTTTAGTACATTGGTTAGGGTAATTTTTAATTATTACAATATTCATTTTACATTGAATTACCCTATTTACCTTTAACCGCGGTAAATAATTGTCAAAAGTTACTATTCACCAAAAATTATTTTCAAATTATTGAAAAACATTTTACTTACTGAGGATAACCATGTCTCTCAGATATTTTAAATTCCACTCACATAATCAGTAAAATTACGTTTTATGTGAATTTGTAAATTCTCCTAAGAGGTGGGTAAAAGACGGTGAAAAGTTCAATAAATTTTTTATATATCTAAAATTTTTATAAAATGACTCCAATTAATTACGTTGAATTTGTATAGGTATTATGTATCTATTTTTACATAAAATAAATTTAAATAAAATAAATAATTATTTAAATAAAAATCCCATTTTAAACAATAACTCAGTGTTTTTCACTATTCATAAAAAATTGAATGTTTTCCGAAAAATACCAAAAATTCACCCTAGGATAATTTCGATATTCCGAATAAAAAAATGAAGTCTATTTTACCAAATTAAAAACATAGAGGTTACATTTATTAATTTAACATTAATTCCCGTTGTCAAAACAAATAGCTTGTTTTTAAAAAACAAAAACTATAAAAAGATTGACACTTGTTTATGTATAATTTAAATGTGAAATTAATTCCAATGAACAACATTGGATTAAAGGGTAAAAATATAATATAATTATACATCCAAAACATTAAAATTTATAATTAAACATTATAAATTATTTTTATTAAAAAAGTTGTTTTCAGTTAAAATATAGTATTTTCACTATTCACCCAAATATGAAAGTTATCAAAAAAACACCAAAATTTAATTGAAACTAAATTATTATGTCCCGATTCTAAAGAATAAATTTATTTTGTCAAAATGAATATAAAAGTTTTAAATATTTTATTTAAAAAGGGTTTGCAATTAAAAGGTGCTAAAATAGCATTTTTTGAAAAATACTTCTTTTTTCTGAAAAAAAATATATTTGTTATTACATTTTTTCTAAGAAACTCATAATATGGATTATAAAATTATAATGATTATATAAAGTTCAAAATTCAGTTGATACTATTCATAACCGCTTTTGAACGGCTAGTTTGGTAAGTCGTGATGCGCTTGAACTCAGTGTTGCGTGTAGTGCAAGTTATTGCATTACTTTGAAGAAATAACGTACTACAAAATCTTAAGGTGTTACAATCATCCCTCCATCAATAAATTGTGTCCTCACAATTTGAAATTGTTCTTAAAAAATAAAATTTTGAAAATAGAAAATACCTTTGTGGGAAAACCCACATTGGAAATTGGGTTTATAAAATTTAGACTTAATAATAGGAAATGGGGAATGAGAAAGTCACCACCAAATTATAATCTCGATTATGAGAACATTGGTGGAAATTAGAGACACATAATTGGAGAAAAGTTTAAATATTTATAGGGAGTTATTGAGGTCATTAGCCGCAAACAATTGTAGAATTAAGGGCCTCAATGCCATCAATCTATGATGATTTAAAATATCATCGCTTAAACAAAACATAAGGTATTAGGATAACACATCCTTAGTTTTAAGATTCCTTTCCTACTGTTTAAGAATTTATTTCTTCATAGAATAAGATAATAATATATATATATATATACTTGAAAAGTATAGTTTCATCCTTCAACTAATTCTACCACAAACTCATCTTTTACTCCAAATGATTTCAAAAAAAATATTTACCTAAGTCGTATAAGTTTCCAAAAATACTTAATTCATAATTCATTTTTCAGACTATTTTAAAAAGAAACTAAATTATACAAACCATTACATCATGTAGTCCAGTCATAGGTGATGAACCTTTTTCACTCTACGGTTGCGGGTTCAAGTCTCGCGGCCTTGATAGACAAGACTAGTTGTCACGTGACCTCTCGGTTGTCCTTTTTATAATAGTCCAAAAATAACCTTAACAATAGTATCCAATTTCAAACATAATCCATTCCAACCTTTACACTTATCTGAAATACTTATATCCAAACACTCAGTCCAAAATTTATAAGGAAGTTAACCACAATGAGGATCCTTTTTTCCATGTAATAACATGTGAACACCTTCATCGTGTATTATTTTAAAACATGGTAACATCCTGAATTACCATAAAACCTTATTGATTGTAATAATTCTCCCTTATTACATATAGAATACTGGATATACTCCTTCTATCAAAAGATATTTTGTAAACTACAACAATGATGGAATATAAAAATCATTAATTAGTTTCATGGAAGTCAAGAATATCCAATATAATTTATCCAAATCAACCATATCTTATTCCAAAATCACTACCTCATTATCAAGACGATATTAAGGATTACCTTTCCTTCATCCATGTATTTTCCAAAAATCATATATTACTATTAAGTCACTTTTCATAAGACCATATAATCTCAAATCCTCAATAAAATTGTACTACAGTACAATCCTTATTTATCTCCATAATTCATGTAACCTGTATACTATTGATACAATACTCAAATGAAATAATTCTATAATAACAACATAAGAAAACTAGTCATTCTTCTCCATCTGAGGTAGTATCATAACTTGATTATTATCTAATAACATCATTTGTGTTATACTATTATGAATGGTACATTGATTCGTGTAGTGTCTCAACGTCTTGCAGATGAAGAATTTTACTTTTGAAAACTTTTTCTTACCCTTGTAATCTCGTACTTGGTGTTCTTTTTCTCCACACTTATAACAAACTTCCATTCCATTCAACCATTTTCCAAGGTGATTCATTCCACATTTATCACATATTGGAAAATCCTTCTTTCCCTTGTTCCCTTTATCTACCTTTATTTCTACCATCCTTTTCTTCTCTGTCTTCCATTCAATGCCATAGGATTCAGAGAATTATTACTGATCTTATAAATGCATGATACTATTTATTCATATGATGATAACACGTGGGAGACTATTTCCTTTCTAAATGTTGTCTTAATACCATGAATGATATGAACCTTCTTACTCATTGTATCATACGTATTGTTGGAGTTCCCATTCCTTCAAATGAGCGCCATTTCTAAACAATGGCATACACAAGGTCAGTTTATGAATCACAATTCATAATTCCAAACGTGTAAAATACCTAATTTAAATTGAATAGTTTATTGATATAATCCATAATCACAAAAATATTTTCTTTGAGGAGGTATATACTCATAAACCCTTCATATTGGTTTGTAAAGAAAACAAGAATTATCCTAAGCATATCCCCAGGGAGTTTCGTAACCAAGAGTGCATCAAGGCCTATTATGGTGCACTAGTTCCCATTCGAGTCTAGATCAAAGCGGTGTTATCAGGTTTTACCACTAGGTAAATCTATGAAAGATCCACCTCTACCTGCTCTTATCTAGATAGGTATGTATTTTATTGTAAAACTCACCAAATATCTATATTAACAAAATTCTAGTAAGTCCTTCTATACTAATCCTCAAAGTCTATCTTAGTTCTATGTTCTATAATCAGAGTTTATCTAAATCTAGTTTCCATGGTTATTGCTAAAATTCCTCTGATACCGACTGTAATGCCCCAACCCCAGTTACCCAGAGTCAGGGGATTATTATATAACATTGGAATGATTTCAAGGAATCAAGTCCAGAAAGAGCGATCAGTTTAGCAGTCTTGAAAAATAGATTACATACATGAACGTTACATTACACTTTCTAACATATAGAAAAAAAATTATCCTTTGATAATTCCATTGTTCCCTTAGCTTAACCCTGCATCTCAAACATAAAAAACTTCTTGTGATCCTAGGAAAATAAAACATAAGAAAGGGGTGAGCTCGGATGCTCACTAAGGGTAAATAATTTAGCAGAAGATAACATAAACAATATGCATGGTGAATAATTGAAAACACATGCGTTTGAATATATCAAACATGAACACATTATGGTAGAAATATGAGCTGAGTAAATAATGTCATTATAAAACATAGTCATGGGTATTATACTAGTCGAATAACCACAAAAATCATCATCATTATTTTCATAATGAGGGAATGTATAATGCCAGACATTCTGAAACATTTTTTGATGGCCTCAGCCAAGACGTCTAAAAATGATTAAGGCCTCGTCCAAAACCATATATAAAATTGGAAAAGGCCTCAACCAATTTAACGTCTAGTTGTCTCATGAGACCTACCTATGCATCGAGGAGCTATAGCGGGCTCCACCCGTCACTTACTATGTCCAATACATTCCTCATATGAAAATATTGAAACATATCATAAACATTCGTATTAGAACTAGCATACGAAATGCCAATACATTAAACATTAACCATGAATGGTATAAAAATAGAACATCCACAGTCAAACATATCATAACTCATTCAATACAATATGGAAGATTTTATTATAATAAATCAACCTCAATTAAAAATAATATCCAATAAAGGATGCAAACATAGTTGATGAGTAAATCTTTTTGAGAGAAATAACCTTTTTGTAAAATCATTTAAAAGTCACACATTTATAAAGGAATAAATTTAAAAGAGGTTTTTGAATCAGAGTGTCCCATACCACTTTGAAACTTTTGAAAAGAATTATCATTTCAAAACATTCATGTCTATATAAATAAATCCTTAAAATCATTTCGAAAGCATGGACATTAATTAAAATGATTTAGAATGATAAATATTTAAAACATTTGTAATTCTGATCTTGATAAAGAGTACCTTTAAAAAATCCTTAAAATATTCATTTTGAAATCATTTATATGAAAAATGGACATGGATGATAAAAATGTCCCAGTAAATACTTACACACAAAAAATCTCGGATAATAATGAGATTGAGGAAGTAACCCTTACCAATTTGGTAACTTAAGAAACATACACCCCATTATAGAAGTATCATATGATGATTATGTAAATAAACATAAATTAATGTTCATTAACCAAATAATACAATTATGGGCAGTACATACACCACACAGAAAGTAATAGTGGCAATATAGCATGAATCTCACTGGAAGAAAGAGTTAGATGAAAACCCCTTACCTTGCACTTTCCTTTAATTGAGGGTACACTTAACCTTTTTTATGAAGATAGTAGTATGTAATTAAATTATACCAGAACCATATTAATATTTATGATATCATACATGATTCATTTATGACTTTATACTACCCATTTAATAATAATTTCCATGTTAAATTAACATTTCGGGTAGTAATCGCTTTCTTTATCGTATGTGTTTTAATTTGTTTCTATTGAGTGTATCACTTAGATAAAGATTTAAATAATTCCACAATATAAAATTTGATTTATATATCTTATATATTTAGAATATAAATATGTATAATATACGTATATATGAAATGAAAAACACCGTTTATGGAGACGGAAGTCTGTATGTACGCATAAATGCTGTTTCTGTTTTCATATCGTATTGAACGGAACTAAGTGAATAAGATATATGTAAGTGCATATATATATATATATATATATATATATATCTAGTATAATTATTATGTCATATATTACATACTTATTATCAATATATATTTTTATGATCATTGGTGAATGATGATCGTGGACATGAATCTCATCGAGTCGTGGAGACGGTAAGCCGTACGTATGCACGAGCGACAATATCATTCTTTTGATGTTAAAATAATATATAATTGGATTTTATATCATATATACATAATAATTATCATGTTATATTTATTATTTACATCAATTACACATCATTATCATACCCATCCAAATACTATTGTTTTGAATAACAATTACACCACGACGTGGAGACGGTAAGTCGTACGTACGCACATATGGTGACATGTCATTCAAAGGATGGATAGAATAATTAATATGGTTGTACCATATTTATAATAACATCACAGTATATATAATATTTTGGAGTGATTATTTTATAATGGAAATAACAAAGAAAGAATAAGTGGAAGAAGAAAGGATCTTGAAAGTGGGTGGTGAAAACATTACCTCTTCTACGGGTTCTTCCTTTTGATTTGATCAAAAGGGAACCTTAGGTTGGATTTCTGATCAAAATAAGTCCTCTAGGTTAAATTGAGGGAATTTGAGAGGATATTTGGGCAGTTTTTGGCCGACCCAAAAGGCTTTGAAGGTATGAATACTTGGTTATAAGTGGTTCCCTTTTATAAGGGGGAGGAGAAGATCTTTAGGAAAAACTTAACGTATTATTTTATAATAAATTCATATTCGATTGATAATGGATCCAAATGAATTTATTTATATCCTTAGGTGGTTATGGGTCGAAATAAGCTCAACCAATAGGTTTTAGAAAAGTTTAGGTTACCATTTTAACCTTATCTTTTAGATTTAACTCTTAGTTAAATAGTTTAACTTTTACCGTGTCTTCTTGTATTCTTACTCTATATGGTTAATAAACATACTCTAAACTTTAAAGGGAACCTCAAGTGGATCATTATTGACATATATAATAATATTTAATCTCTTTGGCCGAACCATACATTTTTAGGAATATTATATCCACAAATAATATAGTATTTTTTTAAATATTAATTTTTGTCAATTTTGACACTATTTGGTATTTTGTTTTTGTGAAATTCATCACAAATTTATTACATAGATAAAGATACATTGAATCATCCCTAACATGTTATATTAACCTATAAAATACACGGATGACATAAAACATTGAAATTATATTTATTTTAATATTTATAATAAAATTTATTTGATTCTTTCATTAATAAGGTAATTACTAAATCCTCATTGTGTCATAAATAAATTTAATTATTTAATGTATAATAATTATAAAAAAACACTGTGTTGTAGGAAAGCATTTTATCTTTCCAAATAATATTTATAGTCAAAAATATTACTTATATAACACCATATAAAAATTAAATACTAAACTATTTTTGGTTATGCCAATTTTGTCTTTACTTTAAATTAATTAATCTAAAGTGTCATTATCATTCCCAAGTGGCTCCATGGGGTCCCAAAATCGACCCAAGGATTCCAATGGTCGGCCATTACTCATCCAATGAGTTTAGGACATGTTTTGAGGTAATTTTTAATTATTACAATATTCTTTTCTACATTAAATTACCTTATTTACCTTTAACTGCGGTAAATAAAAGTCAAAAGTTACTATTCACAAAAAATTATTTTCATCTTATTGAAACACATTTTACTTAATGAGGTTAACTATGTCTCTTGTATTTTTTAAATTACACTCACATAAGCGGTAAAATTATGTTTTATGTGAATTTGAAAATTCTCCTAGGAGGTGGGTAAAAGACGGTGAAAAGTTCAATAAAATTTTTATATATCTAAAATTATTATAAACTGACTTCAATGAATTACATTGAATTTATATAGGTATTATGTTTCTATTTTGACCTAAAAAAATTTAAATAAAATAAATAATCATTTAAATAAAAATATGGTTTTAAACAATAACAAATTTTTTTCACTATTCATCCAAAATTGAAAGTTTTCAGAAAAATACCAAAAATTCACCCTAGGCTAATTTCTATATTCAAAATCCATAAATGATATCTATTTTAAATAATTCAAAACATATATGTTACATTTATTAATTTATCATTAATTCCCGTTGTCAAAACTGATAGCATGTTTTTAAAAAACAATAACTATCAGAAGAATGACACTTGTTTATGTATAATTTCAATGTGAAATTAATTCCAATGACCAAAATTGGATTAAAGGGTAAAATTATAATCTAATTATACTTCCAAAACATTAAAATTTCTAATTCAACACTATAAATTATTTTTATTAAAAAATTTGTTTTCAGTTAAAATATAGTATTTTTCACTATTCACCCAAATATGAAAGTTATCAGAAAAACACAAAAAATTTATTCAAACTAAATTATTATGTCCTTATTCTAAAGAAGAATTTTATTTTGTCAAAATTAATATTAAAGTTTCAAATATTGGATTTATAAAGGGTTTTCCATTAAAAGGCGGTAAAATAGCATTTTTTTAAAAAATACTTCTTTTATCTGAAAAAATATATTTGTTCTTACATTGTGTCTAAGAAACTCATAATATGGATTATAAAATTATATGGATTATATAGTGTCCAAAATTCAGTTAATACTATTCATAACCGCTTTTGAATGGCTAGTTTGGTAAGTCGTGATGCGCTTGAACTTAGTGTTGTGTGTAGTACAAGTTATTGCATTACATTGAAGAAATAACGTACTAGGAAATCATGGGGTGTTACATTTAGGATAATATGGTTTAATTTAAGCCATGATCCACTAGAAATTCAGAACATGTCTTCTAAGGTATTTTTTCTTATGGGCCTTCTGGTTCTGTTAAGGGTTCCTTCTTAACCTATTTAAAAAAGTTGGATTCTCTAAAAATAAAATAAAAAATATAATTACAGGATTTTATCAATTCTTATGATGATTTAGTTTTTTAATCCTAACTTCATACACCAAATAAATTTTTTAACACCATATTAATTTAGAAATATTTTCACATATCATAAGTTTCTGTTACTCACCCAAAATAAATTCCAATATATTCATACATATCTGAATTCATATCATGTGTAAGATGAATGAACATTTCATATAAATATATAAAGTTATATAATATTTTAAATCTATACATGAGTAATACTAAACTAGAAAATATCCATCCCCTCACCTTTCAAAAAATAATCCTTGAGCCTCTGTGATGGTTGATAGTCTAACCCCAAATCCCTCTCCTTAGGGACACTTTATTTAAGATAAAATTCAATTCATGATATCTATAACACCTAATGAGAATAAAATAGATTCCAAAAACATTCTCAAAATTATAACTCTAAATAAAATCAAGGTTAAGGTAGAGGAAAAAACTAGTTCTTATTAAGTTATACAAAGAATGCAATGAAAGTATCTATTTCCTAGAAATAATTTATCATAATTTTTTTGGATTCAAGGTATGATCAGGAACCTGTATTGAAGTGCTCTTGGTTTCACCCTATATTTGATTGTGAGGGTTTTTTGTGTTGTATATTATCATGGATATTGAGTTACTGTCCACACTCTTACCAAAAACTCATAATGGTTCCCTCATCCATAGTTGGGTACAGACCAGATTTCCAAAGGTAGGATGTTATCAAGATTTTCTGGCCATATACTCTTTGGGACTCACATTGGTCGAGAGGATGGGAGGTCAGGACCATCATACTATTTTTGAAAGAGTTATTTCATAATCCCATACTCTCTTATAGAATTAATATATGTTCGTGAATCTCTTCCTAATCCCAATATGGGACTAATTACACTAAAGAAATGATCATGGGTTAATTCTATTTCATGTGAAAAGGACATGAATCCTTTAGTGAATCCATCTATATGTATCTGAGTTTCGCCATCATTTTCTAGTAATGCGTGGTTTCTTATGTGCTGAAGTTATAAATACAAGAGCTTCGAAAAGTGCTACCACACAAGGAAGTGGTTTGTATTACAATGAGGGGATAGATCCATTATAATTGATCCAATATATCATATTTATTTGGCGAATCAAACCCCACATAGTTCGTTGGAACGGTGATTTTTAAAATATTCCACAAAGTACTTATATATGTGCTTTATGACACAAGGTGTTCAAGCTCGAGCCCTAGAGGGACTCTATATGTATCCCAATTATGGAGATAATCAGATTTGTTGTAGTTAATTTGGTTAGGTATTATACACTAAGGTTTTCCATTTTATTTTAGAGACTCATGGTGTAGATGATATGATTATTGCAGTTCCCTATACCCATGTGAGATATTCTTGGTGTGAGAAACATGGGAGGGGAAATGAACATTTTTTATTACTCAAGATGTGTTATATACATGATGGGACCACCCTAAAAGTATTTATTATAGATATCGGGCCTTAGGGAGATGTTTTACATAACTTGGTTATGGAATGAATCAGTGTCATCATAGTTTATTTTATTTATCAGTCAACTGATGGATGAGGTAGAGTGGTCAGCCCCTAATAATGATTGGGTCTCGATGGTTTAAATGACATTGATATATGTATTAAATTGAAATGGATCTTTATTTGATCTTGGACCTTATTAAGGTTTCCAAAAAAATTTATTATTGTAAGAATCAGATTTCTTGAAGTTCTATCTTTCTTTTGGGACTATTTCCTCGATAGACACCCATGTGTTGAGGAGAATGTGTGATGCCAATTATTGGGGATTACTACTTGTGTTTCCCTAGTTGGTGGAGACTCATTATGAGAATGATATTGTTATTGCAACTCCCTAAGCCAATGTGAGCTTTTTTTGGTTTCATACACAAGGGATAAAAAATGATCAATGTCATTTCTTGGTAGGTGAGGAACTTACGTATTATGACAACCCTGGATGTGTTTGTTATAAATATTAGGCCTCATTGAGATGTCTTATGTGTCTTGGTATTGGTAGGAATCATACTCATCATATTTCAGTCCATAAAGGCTTACAATAAGAAGGTTTCCCTATTGATCTTGACTTACTTCAGTTGATCAGGGCTTACACGCTGTGTTTTCCCTTTTGATATGACCTGCTTTCCTTCCTAACATGCACTAATTTTCCTCTCATCCTCTTATATAGGAGTGTATCTTCTTGTAATATTTGGGCACAACAAAATTATCCAATTGGTCTTTTTAAAGGACTTTTCATAACCCAGATGACACATACAAATGTTTTATCATGATTAATGATACATTTTACAATGTAAATCACAAGACCCGGATGATTTTTCCAAGAATCCATCACATGACATAGTTTTATTTTATAGAGGGTGTCGTATGATCCAAATATATTTCCTTGGTGTCATTCACAGGACTTGGCTGACACAAATGGAGGGTTTCATGAGATTAAATTCAACTTATCTAAGAGGGTATCACATGTCTTGTATGACACTCTTTCAGAACATCAAGATACCTGGAAAACATATTTGGAGGGAATTGTGAGTCTCGGATGACTTGCCCGGAGTGTATCACAAGAGTTGATTGACATGCCCATATGTTACCGTGAGACTGAGCTAAAAAGAATGGGTTTTGTTATATGAGTCAAGTGATGTATCTAAATAACATTTTAAGGATTGGGTGATAAGTCCATAAGGCTTCTCAAGACTGAAGTGTCATGTCTAGTGGGGTTGTGTGACTTCCTCTGACTTATTCGTGGGACTTTTCAAAACCCAAATAGCATGTGGAAGGAGTGTCGTGAGATCTAGGTGACATTTCCTGGTGTTTTCATATGTATTGGATAGTTAACGTGAAGCGAATGAGGATCAGTGAACATGTTTTCCACTTAATTATTCCACCTTTAATATTTTTTCTATCCCTTATATTTTGAATTCCTTAGATTTATTTAGATTCAATTAATTTTGAGTCGTGTGTGACAGGGTAGATGTACACTATGTTATTTTCACATCATATCAGAAGTCCTTCTCATAATCTATAAATTATAACATGAATTTATTTATGCATGGAGAATGATCTCTTTAGCCATTCTCTGACATATTACCTAATAGAAGACTTGTCAGTCTCAAGATAAGCTGCTCTGAGAAATCTACTTTGGTACATAGATGTGATGTTGTTCTTGGATGTGAAAATTTCAACCCTCTTTTCCTCTAATTCACAATAGTTAGTAGTGAATTATTCATGTTTGGGTGAGGTATTTATAGGCCTCTGTTTCGTTTGGTTTTCGGCTTCGAAATGCCCAACGGATCCGAATCCAATGATTGATGGACCTTCTTTCCAAAGGTAGGAGTTCGCCAGATGGTCTGACCAGCGACTCTTAAGAACTCACATTGGTTGAGAAGATGGGAATTCGGGCTCATCACACCCTTTTTGAGGGAGAATTATTGTATGTTCTGGGACTCTCTTATAGATTTAAGACGTATTCATATGTTCGTGAATCTTTGGTTTATACCCAAACATAGTATCCATGAATTTATCCTTTGTGGGAAATGGTCAACTAGACGTAGGGGTTCTGAATCATTTGTGCCCGAGGTTTACCATCCCTCATTGGATTAATAACCCCAATGGGTTGGAACTCTCTTGAGGCGGCACTAGGAGCGGTGCGGTGAACCGATGTGGAGATGATCAGATCGACCGGTTATTGGGCTTGATCCTTAGGGAGGATTCCTATGTACCCTGCTTATGAGGCAGGGATCAAAGTCCACATTGTTTGGATTGGTGTTGGGGAATCAACGTGAATATAGACCAGGTGGTCTGATGGGTGGTGGGTTTGAACCTCATGGAGGCTTCCTACGTACCCTGTCTATGAGGCAGAGATCAAAGTCCACGTAGTTCACATTGGCTTGGAACTTACACTCTGGGGCAGCCCAGAATGATGTATTGGGGCTTACACTCTGAGGAGGCCCATAATGATAAATTGGATCTTACACTCTAAGGAGGCCCATAAGAGGATGTCATGGTCGATGCTTACTCTAATCCCACGTGAGTCATTCTCTATGTGAGAAACAAGAGGCAACAGGGACCAGAGGATCACGTCACGAAAGTTGCATCCATGAGAAGTGGAGTGGGGCTTACGCATGAGGGTGGCCTATGAGGTCGGGGCTTACTCCAAGATGGATTCACATGGAAATGGATTGTGGCTTACACTCTGAGGAGGCCCAGAAGGTTGGGGATTACTCCAAGATGGATGTCGTGGCGATGGAGCCCAGCGGGAGAGGGAAAGGGGGTGTTCTGATACCCATCTCCTCTCTTGCAGTGAATGAGGGCTTCCTTCTGATAGCTATTTTACCATCTCGAGGATCCTTTAGCAAGTAAAGGGGAAGAAAGAGGATTATCCATCTCAGAATCCACATTACCATTGGAATGTGAACGCGGGAATGCTTCAGGAATCTGCTCAAGGGTCGGGGAAACCCCTTTTCCCTTATTTACTGTGTGTATGTGAACTCAAAATGGCGTGCTGATGCAGCTGAAAGTTACCCCACACAAATTTGGTGGCTCTGGCAGAGGCCTCGGCTCAGGTTTGAAGAATAGGCCAATGAGGGAGTCGCGGAGGACATGGCAGGATAAGAAGGACTTTATCTGGCTCAGAAAATGAGAACACCGAAGTATTCGGCAAGCCACCGAGAGGTATGGGTGGTTACTCCCTTCACGTGGGGAAGTTCCACGCGGCTGGAGAAGCCGTCCGTGAACTTGGGTGGTCCGTGGACTGATTGGCACCCCGCGAACCAGGTTGGTTCGTAGATTCGGGTATAATCCGTGAACTAGGGTGGTTCGCGGAGGGTTCCAGGCGGGTAGTGGCAGCCAAGGGCGGCGCCGGTCAGAGGCTCATTGGTCGGAGTTTCACCCGCATAGGAGAGTGCTACGCGGTGCGACAGATGGAAAAAAAGGCATAAACTCCCTGGTCCGCGAGGAAGTCATTCGCGGAGGGTGTATGGATTGACGTTCTCCTTGTTTTTGTTATTTTAGGTTCGTGGTTCACCCAGTTGTTATGCGTTTTCCAATTCCTTGTTAATTTGTATACCTGCTACGGTTTGTGGATGGGAATTTCATTGTTTTCGAAATCTGAAGTCTTCATTCAACTGATCTCCTTCCGAATCTCCAATCCAGTTCTCCGATCCAATTCCAATTCTCCGACCCCTTTTTTCTTTCCCCCTCGGTCTCCTTTTATAGGGTGGGGAAAGGGATGTATCTGTGGCTACGTGGCACCTTTTGCGGAGGCCCATAACCAAATACCCAGTTCACAGCTGACTTGGTCAATCTGTGATTCACGTTGGGTATTGAATGCTTCCCCCCTCTCCTCCGTGAATCGAACTCAGGGAGTGCTCCGCGGCTGCGAAGGGTACTGCCTCTATTCCGCAAACGACAGTGGGTGTGGCTTGAATCGGTTGACATGGACCACAGTTGGGGCGGTTCATGATGGTGAACTGGACAGGCGTCCATCCTACCTTGCAACCACGGAGGCTCTCCCCCTCCCTTTCGCGAACAACAATTGTTTGCTGAGGGGGCACTTCGCGAGGCCTGGCCACGTTGCATTTCCGTGGGACTGGTTCGTGGACCGGTCCTGTTTGTGTCCCTTCTTTGTTTATTTTCCCCAATTATTTGGTGGATTTGGGTAGAATATTCTTTGCGTATTTTTCAGGACCCTACAAATACCCCCCATCGGAATGGGGTCCGATCAGAATAAAGAGCAGGCCATTTCGATCCAAAGTGGTCCGGAAAACTGATATGGTTTATAGTAGAGAGGTAGAACTGGTAGGGGACCATGCCTATAAATACGGGGATCCCTTCATTCATCCTTTACCAAATTCCTCGCAAAACCAGAGCTCCTTCACCTTCGCGTGCTCGCTCCTTCGCGAAGTGCCTCGTCCGCATACCGGCAAAAACCTCCACGAACCATTCCTTCTTCGTGGTCGCTTTCACTTGTGAACCAACTTCTCAACTATGAACCATTACTCTTAATTAATAAAAAATTAAGTGATGACGGGTTGTGTCGGAACTTGCTTCACGGTTTCAATTCACCTAAGACAAAAAATCTCTTGAACTTTTAAAAGTTTCAGAGTATTCTGAACTTATTCACTTAAACTCGGGATTGAAATTCCGCGGAGCGACTTGGTTCGCGGTTTCCTGGTCAAAGCTCCGTGGGCCAGGATTTCACGGGCTGATTTCACGAAGGGCTAGTTCGCGGGATGATGTCATCGCGAACCATCCTCCAAGGAATCCTTGCAGATTTTGTTTATGAAGGCTCCTTAACCATATAACTGGTTATTTGTGTCCAGATTTTTATTCTGGACTAACCAATTGTTGGATCTCATTGTGCAGGGAGAAAATATGGTTCTCCATCATTCTGTGCTGAGGCCAGCAGCAGATCCCCTCTCAACTGTCTTAGAGAGACGTTCAGCTATGATTCACAGAGCGAAGGGCGTCAAATAAAACCCTAGTCGGTCCATCATTCCTGATGACGGTGTATGGAAAAACCTGCTATCTCAGGAGAATCTGAGTTATCCATTATCAAATAGGCTCCCGCTCTACGGCTTCGGTCTTCAGGATGACGTCCCTATCCCCCTACTTTCTCAGGTCTCCCTTCTCCTTTCCTAGAAGCTCTGTCAAAATGAACTCAAGAAAACCATACCCAATCTGGGGAGATAATCTCTAATTTTGGTCCAAAAAACACATTTATTCTGAGGGGCTCCATCTGGACCCAAAGAGATCAGTGCACTCAAGAATTTTCTTAGAAAGCTGTCCTTAAGGAATACCCTTCTATTATCAACCTTTCTCAAAGGGATCCTGACGTGGGGTGGGTTCCCAAGTGGGGTCTTCAGTCTGGCGGGCTCTTCTGAAAAGACTAGGCCTGGGAATTCTGGGTCCATCATCACTGTCGGGAGTCTCCTGAATCACTAGAAGCATTCAATCTATACTCCGAAGTGTGGGCTTCCCAATTTGTTGCTTACCCACCCTCTCTGATCCTGCCTGACCTGTTCAGCCGCTGGTGTTCAAGTACTAATACTTTCCACCTTGCCCACGGTGAACTTGGCATTAGTCTATGGGACATCTACCAGATAGGAGGAATGCCGATTACTGGTGAGATGTGTGATGAATTTTCCCCACTCTTGACACATAGGAAGACGTCGAATAGGTGCCTTTGTTACCAAGGGATCTTCTGGCCATGGAGGAGCATTCACTGGGTCAGGCATTGCGTGCCCACTCTCTTATTCCTTATGGTACCTAGATAGGGTTATTTTTTAACACTACTGGTCCTGTGCCGAAGATCAAGAGACCCAAGACACATCCTTCTCAGCAGTCAAAAACCTCCCCAGGTTCCTACTGGGCAGTTCTGGAAGCGGGCGACTACCTTTCATGGGGATACGAGGTGCGCCCTGGCATGTCACCTATACTCCGGTTGGTCGGTCTGTTTGCTATGTTTTTGAGCAGCTGGCTATTTCCTTCCCGGGATGTTAACCCGGGTGTCCGGACCTACACTTTGATGATGGTGGATGAGTTAGCAGAGGGCTGACTGGTGAATTTAGTCGTGCCCACTTTGGCCCATATCTATGAGCTACTGAGCCACGGGCAGGTGGGCGGGTCACCCTACCGTCAGAGTTGGCCATTTCAATCATTGTACGGCTAGGTGGCAGATCATTGTCGCTGTTATGAGTATCGTCACAACACGTCCATCCTTCTCCCTACCTTTCAGCCTACCCTACTGGATATAGAAGGAGTTCGCTTGAAGTCCCTCAACTCTCGTGAAGTCCTCGAGCTTCTGAGCGACTTCTCATAGTTCATGTTCACTCCCTACCCCACCCCTTCTGGCATCTTAGTTGACAACCGTCGGGGGATCCTAAAGGAGCATTCTTACATTGTCTCATTACGGGACGGATTTCTATCTGCACGGATCGACGGGGTTTCTCTGTGCGAGCTGTATGTCCCGTATCGCTTTTCTCGCCAGTTTGGGTGCATGCATGTCCAAGTTTCCCTTCCTCCTTTATGGGATCAAGGACTTCACCCAGCCATACTTCATCATTGGTGGCTGATGCTGACACGGGAGGGGTCTAATGCAAGCATTCCCCTACCTGATACGGGGTCGGTTGTCGGCCTTTCCATGGAATATGCAAAAACGTGGGTAAAATATTCTCCTGATGGGATCCTAGGGAAGGCTGTCCAGTAGGTTCCCAAATCAGGAGGTATGGGTGGATACTGCATCCACCACACCTTCCTCATCAGTTTTAAGGGAGGAACAACAAATGGCTCGTCGATCAAAGAAACTCAGAGAACTTTCCTCTTCCAACCCTACAGTGGCCATAGTTCAGTGAAATTCATCCTTCTTGTGTGTGGATGAGGATGGTCCTGTGGTTTTGGGTCCGAACGAGACCATCCTGGAAGTTCCTCTAGTCGATACTGAGATTAGAAACTTGCTCCCCAAGCCTGACCCAATTTGTAGGCTCCAAACATTCCAGCTTTCAAGTCAACTTCTAGTGGGTACACGTCTGCACGGGCTGCCATGCCAGACTTCATTCTCGTGTCACCTAGTGAGGAGACCAAATATCCTCGTACCATGGAAGACCATCGAGCAGTGTGTAAGTGGGCCAGGCCCTGAATCTGTGAAATTATCACTGAAACCTCTCTGGGCGAAATGGCAACTAAAACTGAAGCTATTCATCAGCTCTTCCTGGGTTTAGGGTCAGGTGGTATCGACTATTGGAAGTTCCATTCTCTTGATCGACAAGTTTTCATGGCCTGTGAGGAAGTTTTCACTAATGAATGCAAGCTTTCTCACTTCAATACCACTCATTGTGGGGTCCGAACCTCAGAGGAAACCACAAAAACGCTCCATCAACTGATAGCACGGGAGGAGATCTCTCGAGATCAGGCAGCCATCCTATCCTCCGAGTAGCATGAATGCGAAGAATGGGTCGTGATGCTGAGGGATCTGTTATTGGCTATGGATGGTCATCATGAAGCTACTTGAAAAGGGATCAACGACCTCCAAACCGCAGTGGAGCGTATCCATCTGGTGTCTGAAGTTGAAACAAGGGAGAAGGTCGTGTTGGAACAGTCCTGCAATGACCTTCACTACGCGGTTTCTGATTTGGTGGAGAGAACGAGTCAGGATCCTTTATAACTATTAGAGAAACTTTTGTATCCCCTGTTTTACTTACCCCTCTTCCCACTTTTTTTGTGTGAGGGAGAGACCCTGGCTTGGGGACATTCTCCCATTTTTTGTTCAAAAGAAACACAGTCTTTGTCAATTACTTGTGGATATGAAATTTGATTGTTACACAGAACAATTGTTGTGAAAATAACAATTCACTGAATCAAAATTAGTCATTACTCAGGAAAACAAGATCTATGTTTTTCCTAGACCATGGGGTCCAACGAGCATAGTTTGACTATTGCTAGGGTTTTGTAGGAAAAACCCACAAATTTTTTGTCTTTTTTTCATTTAATTCCCTGGTTTTTCCTGGGCCCATTTGGTATGGACCCAACAGGTATAACCCAGCTTTTTCTTAGATCTCCCTTTTCGTGTTTTCGGCCTAACAAGCTTTGTGCCTCATTCTTTTGTGAGTGTTTTAAAGTCCCATCGTCAAGACTATCACTACTGATGTTTTAGGTTGAATATTTTTGACCAAATATGGTGGGGTGAGGGCCCCAATGGGGTTCAACTGATTAAGAGATGTCCCAATACTCTTTCGACAGAAGTGGGGGAAAACATGTTTAAATTTGAGCGGCATGCAGGGCATATCTCAAGGCATGGGAGTTGTGTCAGCGTACAGAGGTAGGAAGAGTATTACTGAAGGAAAAATTGCATTTAGTAGGCAGGCCAAGAGCGATCAATATGCATATCCATTGAGGGCATGGTGTTTATAGTCATAAAAAGGTGTCCTTATGTCAAAGACTTATCCATTTCTGATGGACAGGGGACTTCATGGAAGCCCAGCTCATGGAAACCACAATGGGTTGTTTGGAAAGAAAAAATAATGAAAACCACCGGGGGTGGCTCAGAGAGGGTATGTGATGTCTGTAAGGTTTTGAGAACATCTGTATTAATCAGGAGTGTGGAAGCAAGGTTCCCGTCCTATGCATTTATCTAGTGTAAAGGACGGTTGGGGCTTGATGCAGTTTAAATTCATGCAGTTAGGACATCATCTGAAATGGAATGACTTTTCCTGGTTCTCCATAATCTCATTAATGATGTTCTGCCACATTCTAGTAGGATTGTGGAAGATGTTGGTAAACTATATCTCAGAGGGTTTCCAAATCCCAGGATAGAAATAGAGGCTCAGAGACCAAGAGGCGTACGGAGAGAAGCATTGCCTAAGGAAATATTTCCTTTGGTAGACGGGCCAGGGGCGATCAATATTTAGATCCCCTAATGGCATGGCATGAATAATCGTACAAAGGTGTCCTTAAGTCAAAGACTATCCACTTCCGATAGCCGAGCAACTTCAGGGAAGTTGAGATTTGGGACCACCAGGGGTGGCTTTGAGAGTTCGACTTTTTCTGAGTACAGAGTATTGCTTATGATGAGAGGGTGCCTGAATACGGGGGAAATATCTAGAATAAACTTCTTGAGAACGGGTGAAGTAATTCTTTCTCACGCTGGTGTGAGGAGGTGGTTCGTGAAAGTCTGACCCATTAACTGAAGGTTGGAGAAAAGCCTCTGTTTCTCATTGAACCCATGATGAGTATGAACGTGTAGTTTATCGTCATGTGGTTGGGACATATTACGTGCATTTTAGCATCATGCGGTAAGGACGAGAGGCATTTTTGAAGGTTGATGTGCAGTTTAATGTCATGTAGTGAGGAAGGGGGCATTTTTTTGAACCAGTGAAAATGCTTGTGGTTGGAGGAATTTCCCTGGATGGTTAATTCTTGGCCTTTTGCAGTTTCGTGCCAAGCGGCCAAGATATCCCTTGTAGTTTAACGTCATGCGGCGAGGACGTAGTTGCAAAGGCCGCTCTTCATCAGAATATAACTAGGCTTGAATACCGAAAACATTCCCCAGACGTGGGGGGTGATTGGTGTAAATCATGGTTTCGGGGTTTCTTGGATCAAGAGAGGTGATATGGGGGCTCTGAGGCCGGTAAGAATTCGGAGCTAGGAAGAGCATCGCCTATGGAAATCTTGCCTTTGATGGACGAGCCAGTAGCTATCATTATGCAGAGCTACTGATGGAATGGTATGCATAGTCATACAAAGGTTTCCACGGGTCGATGGATTTCCACTTCCGATTGCCATGAATGGTTATAAGGATCCTCAATTATCTGTGCCATGAAGTCTGTCATTTGGTAGGAGAATGTCTGAACATGTTGGGGTTATCCGTCCCTGGTTGCTTGTTGAGTTTCAAAGATCCTCGTGCATTGATCTTTTCTTTTTTCTCTTTTTTTTGTGCACGGGGGTGTGACTTCATTCCATGCAGTTTAACGTCATGTGGTAAGGATGAAGTACTCCAACTTTATCAGTCATAGTGCTCGGATCATTGGGTGACTATTGATGTAGTCACTCAAAGGATAACTGAGTCAACATGTTCTGATATACTTGGAACAAGGTGGGGGATGAAGGTTGTAAACTGCAACTTTGAGTTTTCCTGGATCAAGAGGTGTCGTGTGGGGGATCTGAGGCCGGTAGGCATACGGAGCTACGAAGAGTATCGCTTGAAGAAATCTTGCCTTTGATCGATGAGCGAGGGGATATCCTTATGCAGATCCGCTGAGGTCATGGTATGCATAGTCATACAAAGGTGACCCTGGGTCAATAACTTTCCACTTCTGATGACCATGACTGATTATGAAAATTCATGATTGCTCACAGTGCAAAGTTCGGCACGTGGGGATAATGGTGTCTAGGTATACAAGAAACATCTTCACTGCAATTATCCATTGAGTCAAAGTAGCCTAGTCCTGGCTTGATGTTTGTTGATGTAGGTCGCTATGTGAACCACTAACAGACACATAGGCTGGCCAGATAGGGATACCCTGGCAACACCCGGATGTGAAAAGGGAAATGAACTTGTAAACCACTTCGCCATAAACTTCTAGATCAGGAGGTATGGTATGGGGGATCTAAGGCTAGTAAGCGTACGGAGCTAGGAAGAGTGTCTTCTATGGAAATCTTTCCATTGGTAGATGAGTCAGGGCTATAATTATGTAGATCCGCTGAGGGCATGGTATGCATAGTCATGAAAAGGTGTCCACGAGTCGATGAATTTCCACTTCTGATGGCCATGAGTGGTTATGAAGATCCATAATTATCCGGGTCGTGGAGTCTGATGTATGGAGAGGATGAATCCAAATGCACAAGGAGTAGCTCCATCTCGTATCACCATGTGTCTTGGGTGGGTCGTTATGAAGTCCGTGTATTTTAGCATCATGCGGTGAGGATGAAGTCTGTGTAGTTTATCATCATGCAGTAAGGACGAAGATATACACCCTGTGCGGGTCTGGTCCGTACAAGGGGGAAGGGGGAATTTTTAACATCATGGTCCGTGCAATTTAACGTCATGCAGTAAGGATGAGTAGTACACCCCATGCCATTCTGGTTCACACACGGGGGGAAAGTGCATTTTTTTTGTTTATTAAGGGGGTTGGGCCAGGACTAGTGATCCTGGCGTCGCTGTGTATCCTATGAGGGCAGGAATCAAGACGTACATAGTTCTTTGGAAGAAGTACACCCCATGCAGGTCTGGTCCATACACGGGGGAAAGAAGTAATTTTTTTATCTTTTATTCAGGGGGCTAGGCTAGGACTAGGGATCCTGGCATCGCTACATATCCTGCGAGGGTAGGAATCAAGCCGTATGTAGTTCTCTGGAATCTGTGCAGTTTTAACGTCAAGCGGTGAGGATGAGGGGTATTATTAGATTTCATACAGTTTAATGTCATGAGGTGAGGACGTGATACTCCTAGTTTATGGTCATAGAGCATGGATCGTTGGTTGCTCGGTAGTTTAATGTCATGCAGTTCGGACGATGAATACACCCTATGCAGGTCTGGCCCGTACACATGGGGAAGGGAGCATTCTTGACTCTTATTATCCGTACAGTTTAGCGTCGTGCGGTATGGACGAACTCCATGAAGTTTAACTTCATGTGGTGAGGACGTGAATACACCTCGTGAAATTCTGGTATATACACGGGGGAATGGGCATTTTTTTCCTTTTTTAGGTGGCTGGGCCAGGTTGTGGAATTCTGGCATCACTATGTATCCTGCGAGGGAAGGAATCAATCCTCACGTAGTTCTCTGAAAGACGATACACCCCATCCAGGTATGGTTTGTACAGAGGGGAAGAGGGAATTTTTAAATCACCTTGTCTGTGCAGCTTAACATCATGCGGTGAAGACGAAATACTCTTAGTTTATGGTCATAGAGTTTGGACCATTGGGTTCTTGGCAGTTTAACATCATGCATCTCAGACGATGAGTACACCCCGTGCAGATCTGGTCCATACATGGGGGGAGGGGAATTCTTAAATCTTTTTATCCATGCTGTTTAACGTCATGCGGCGAGGACGTGATACTCCTAGTTTAAGGTCATAGAGTTTGGTCCTTTGGGTGCTTTTCAGTTTAATGTCATGCATATCAGAAGATGAATACACCCCGTGCAGGTCTGGACCATACACAGGGGGAAGGGATCATTCTTGAATCTTATTATCCGTGCATTTTAGCTTCGTGCGGTAAGGATGGACTCCATGCAGTTTAAAGTCATGTGGTGAGGACATGAATACACCATGTGCAAGTCCGGTCCTTACACGGGGGAATGGGCATTTTTTTTCTTTTTGAGGTGGCTGGGCCAGGGTATGGAATTCTGGCATCACTACGTATCCTGTGAGGGCATGAATCAAGCCTCACTTAGTTCTCCGAAAGACGATACACCCCATGAAGGTCTGGTCTGTGCACAGGGGAAGAGGTCATTTTTAAATCACCTTGTCCATGTAGTTTAACGTCATGCAATGAAGACGAGATACTCTTTGTTTAAGGTCATAGAGTTTGGACCATTGGGTTCTTGGCAGTTTAACATCATGCATCTCGGACGATGAGAACACCCCATGTAGGTCTGGTCCATACACGGGGGGACGGGCATTCTTAACTCTTGTTATCCATGCAGTTTAACGCCATGCGGTGAGGAAGTGATACTCCTAGTTTAATTTCATAGAGTTTGGACCGTTGGTTCTTGGCGGTTTAACGTCATGCAGCTTGGACAATAGGTACTTCCCTTTTTTTCGTCCATGAAGTTTATCATCTTGAGGTAAGGAAGACGTACTTCTTAGTCTCTATGCGAAATACTTCTTCAGTAATATCGCATTGGTGGTAGCTGTGGTGAATTTCCCGTCCATGGAGATCAGGGCATATGCTCCATTGGAGTAGACCTTGTGTAAAACATATGGTCCCTCCCACTTGGTCTCTAGCTTTAGAGGCTTCTTTCTAGGTATCATTGGGGTCCGGAGGACCAGCACTAATTCTCCATCCAAGAAAGACCGAAGGAAGACCTTTTTATTCAAGGCTCGTGTGATGTTGCTCTGGTACACTTCCAGGTGGTGCAGAGTCTGCAGCCGCTTCTCATCTAACTGTTCCAATTCACCTATCCACTTTTCTGACTTCTCATCATCAGATAATTGATCACAGATGGCAACATGAAGTGAGGGGATTTGGAGTTAAATGGGCAGGACCACCTTTGTGTTGTGCACCAATGATTACGAGGTAGACTGAGTAGCGGTGCAGATTGTGGTTCAATAATCCCACAATGCATGGAGGAGTTTATCCGGCCATGACATCTTGTCATTGTCCACCATTTTTTGGGGGATGTTGGACAGGGTCTTGTTGAAAGCTTCTATCTGTCTGTTGGCCGCTGCATGGTAGCGGGATGAGTGGTTAGCCTTGATACCATACTCGTGGTATAGCTTTTCCAATTCAGCATAGTAGAAATTGGTGTCGTTGTCCATCAGTATGGTATGAGGGACACCAAATCTGGTGATGATATTGGTCTTCATGAAGCTGGAAATATTTCTTGCCCCGATTTCCTTGAGTGGTATGGCTTCTTCCCATTGAGAAAAGAAGTCGGTTGTCCTGAGGATATACTTCAGTTGTTTGGCCATGGCGGGAGGGTATGGTCCCATGACGTACATCCCACAGACGGAAAACTATCAGGAGTACTTAGCTTCATGAAGTAACTCTGGGGGTTGGTGTATAAAGTTGGCATGAATCTGGCATGAGTGAAATTTCGCGGTAAAATGTTCACAGTCTCGTGCCACTGTGGGCCAGTAGTACCCAAGACTTAGAACCTGATGAGAAATCTTGGTCCCTGGTTGATGTTCTCCACATGCTCCTACATGTAATTCAGTCATGACGGCAGCGGTTTCTTCTCCATCAATGCATCTGAGGAGCACTCCATCGAGGCCTCGTTTGTAGAGGACCTCTTGCTGACCTACGCAACTATACAAGACCAAATTGATTGCCCTTCTCCATATTTTCTCTTGTTCAGCCCTGTCTGATGGAAGCTCTCCCCATTGAAGGTAGTTCGCAATGGGGATCATCCAGCCGGTGGCAGGAGCATATGGCTCAGGGACAGGACTGACTTCGTGGATATCTTACATCTTATCTTGAACAATTGGAAATACCATTCGACGGTGAGCAATGCTGATGACCATTTCATCCCAGTCTGGGTCGGCTAGAGCTATGGCTGCATTGGCTAATGCATCAGCCTGAGCATTCTAGAACCGGGGAATATAAGTCAATGTTGGTTCTGTGGAAAACTCGGACATTATCCCTTAGACACTGTCAAACAAAGGGATCATATCCTTCTTTTTAATAGCACAGTCACCATCGAATTGGTTGATGACCAGCTCCGAGTCGCCTTTTACCTTAAGTTGTTGTACTTGTGCTTGGAGTGCGAGCTCCAGGCCTGTAATGAGAGCTTGATATTCCGTTACAATGTTTGTACATCCCTCTAACAGGAGGAAGGAATACAAAAAGCTGCCTTTTCTGGGGACACAAGTATTATCCCCAGGCCCACTTTGTTGAATCTCGGATCCTCCGTCCTCTTCCCAGTGGGGCTTTGGGACGCACCGTCAAAGTACATTTCCCATACCAGGAACTCCTCTTGAACCAAGAAGATATCTTCATCAGGTAGTTCAGTGTCCGGTGCAGTGGTCCATGTTGAATGGTGCTCTTCTAGAAAGTATGCTAATTCCTGGCCCTTGATGGATTTTTGAGGCACGAACCGGATGTCGAACTGCTTCAGGATGACCTCCCATCAGGATAGGCATCTTGTTTGCATCGAGTGACTGAGGATGTACTTGAGCGGGTTACTCCGTGAGATCAAATGGACATCATGATGCTTTAGATAATGTCGCATCTTTTGAACTGTGAAGACCAATTCCAGACAGCTCTTCTCGATATTTGAATATCGAGTCTCATCATCAATCATGGTTCGACTGAGGTAATAGAGACTGTTTTCACTGCCTGTGTCATTCTTTTGTGTGAGGAAGGCTCCCAATGATCGCTCTAGGGCCATCACATATATAATGATAGGTCTTCCATCAACCGGGGCATGAGCACGAGTGTGCTTAAGAGGTACTTCTTCAAGTTGTCGAACGCCTCTTGGCAGTCATCCGTCCATTGGTACGTAACCCCCTTCTTCATTAACCTTGTGAAGTGAAAACATTTGCCTACCATGTTGGCTATGAAATGCCCAATATAGGCTAGGTGTCCTTGTAATCCCCTCAACTCAGTGAGATTTCGGGGAGGTGGCAGGCTCAGGATAGCCTCCGTCTTCTCAGGGTCGACTTCGATGCCACGATGGCGTACGATGAAGCCAAGGAATTTCCCTGAGGTGACCCCGAATGCACATTTCAAGGGGTTCATATTCAAGCGATACTGTTGGAGCTTGTTGAATACGGTCTCAAGGTCCGGTAGGTGATTTTAGCACTGTCTGGACATGACCACTAGGTCATCCACGTAACATTCAACGAATTTCCCCATGAACTGTTTAAAGATCAGATGCATGGCACGCTGATATGTGGCGCCATAATTCTTGTGACTAAAGGGAATGACCCTCTAAAAGAATACCCCTTGAGAGGACCTTTCGTCCTCTTGGGCCATCCTGATTTGATTATATCTAGAATAGTCGTCCATGAAGGATAGACCCTCATACCCAGCCGTTTCATGAATTAACAACCCGGTGATTGGAACCGGGAAGTCATCTTTCGGACAATGCCGATTAAGGTCTCTAAAGTCAGTGCAGACGTAGATTTTTCCGTTATGTTTATTGAAGGGGATGATATTGGCCAACCAAATGGGGTATTGGACCTCTCAAATGAAGCATTATTTAATGAGCTTATCGATTTCATCCTCTATCGTGGCAGCATGTGAGGGGTGTGTCCTTCTGGTGGCCTGCTTGTATCCCTGATGGTCTTCTAGAAGACCCAGGTGATGTGTCGCTACCTCGGGATCGAGTCCTGGCATTTACATGTAATTACAGGCAAAGACGTCCTGGTGTTTCCTTAAGAAGGAGGTATATACTTCATGTTCCTCGGGAGACATGGCCGCACTAATGAGAGTGGGCCTCGGGTCTTCCTCGGTACCCAGGTTTATTTCCCTGAGTTCATCCATAGTGGTGGAGATACCTTCCTCAAATGCCGATGGCGCATCCCTGAGATCTTTCTCCTCTTCTTCTCCCAAGTCGTCATCTTCTTGATCCGATGAGGAGAGAGCTCATGTCACGAGTTCTTGGAAGTCCGGAGGTGAGGTGTTGTGGGAATCCTTGCTCTAGCTTTCTCTCCCCGATTGAGGGTCAGTGGACGTTCCCACATTGTCACACTCGGCCGTTATGGCTGAATTCATGAGGACATCTGAATGCGTGTCTGAACTTGAACTCCTACTTTCCACGTGGTTGATGGGCAGGACATCATCTATGCCAATCCGCCTGAGGGGGTCATCAGGAACCATTTCCAGGCCATTTAGAGCGGGGATCCAGTCCACCTCATTCACTACGAGCTTCTTTTTCTTTTTCTCATAGAACCCGACGTCAATGTAATGTGATTCGGAGAGATCGAAAGGGGACTTGTCAGCGTGCAACGTCCCACTTTGTCCATTGATTTAGTACTTGATACACTGGTGATAGGATGAAGGAATGACCATGTGCTTATGGAGCCATGGCCTTCCCAGTATGTCATTGAATGTTGTGCTCTGCCAGACCACCAGATATTCCATGTAGGCTACCAGGTCACCAAAATTGGTCTTTAGCTTAATTTGTCCCATTTGTTTCTGCTCACTCTTATCGTAACCCAACAGTGTTGTGGCTGAAGGAATTAGATCGTCCTCCCTGTAACCCAACTTACGGAGTGTCTGTAGGGGAAGGAGGTTAACTCTAGAACCATTATCTATAAATACTTTCCGGATATCAATACCATTCAGAATGCCAGACACATACAGCGGTCTGATGTGTCCTTGTATGATGACATCTTCATCCAGATCGGTTAAGTAAATCACCGCATTGCATTCAGTCGGGCCAGTCTCCATATGGTAAATCTCAGTGGCACCTACCTTAGCTTGAAATTTTTGGGGGGCTGATCAAATCTTTGATAAGCGCCTCCCTAAGGTCGGATGACAAACCTAGGGAATCCAGGATTGACAACATGGCTGGTTCTAATGCCAGCTACTTAAGGATGTCGTATTTTTTCTCCAGCGGTCGACGCTTCTTCGTTGGCGGGAGAGTCTTAATGGGTGCTTTGGTAGCTGGAGCATTTGACAAGGAGGCACCGGCCGTGGGGAAAAATGTCGATGGTGTTCCCACGTTTTGAGGACTTAGATCGGCCGGTCTGTTTGTGTGCACTAGGCGACTAGACACTTGCTCCTCCTCTGGTGGGTATCACAGAACAACAGGGCCAGAGTGGCCTCTTGTGGAAGTGGAGGGGCATTCCCTCCCCAGCTGAATCCGTTGGAGGGATCTCCCCAGGTTTCATCAATATTGACGGTTTGTGTCGGGGTCCAACTATAGGGTTGGTTTTGGCTGTGGCTGCACCTCCCCTAGTATCCTCTTCCTCTATGATTCATCCTTCTAGCTCGTCGTGCAGGGAACTCGGGTTTGTAACCATACCCTTCGTCAGGGAATGATTCCATGAGATGGATGACATTAATAGAACAAAAAATTGGCTCTTCATCCTCTGACAGGTCAACCTGGTCGGTTATCTCTGATGGTTCTGTTTGGTGGGTTGGTGCATGTGGTGCCAAATTCGAGGGAATAAAGTCTTCCAGGGTCGGGACTAACTTTGGCCCCATCGCAGACTGCTCCTCTTGTGATTGTTTCCTCCTTCGACTTCGTTCGGATGACCAGCTTGTGGAGGGTTGTAAGGCCGATGCTGCCAGCTCTGTGGCCTCAGGGGCTATTGGTGGAAACACCGGCTGCTATAATTGAGCTCAGAGTATGCCATGGGCTTGGTTGATAGTCTTCTGAGTCATCCAGTTGTCAAATTTATTCCCTTTTTTGCTGGTGACTTTCTGCTATCCCTCCTCTTTGTCGAAGTCAGTGGTAAAGATACATGCCACATGTGCTAGGGGTGGTCCCAGCTCGACTTGTCTGGAATATTCCATCCTCTACAGGAGTTCCTTGAATATGAAGCATTCTCTGATACTGTGCCCTAACATCTGATGGTAGGGGAAGTAATCTGGCCTGTCATCATGGCCGACTTCTTCAGGTTTCCTTGGCTCCAGGAGGTAGAGAAAGTTGCAGTTCATGGCGTCAATGAAGTAGCCACAGACTTGATTGTCCCAGAACAAGTATACTTTTTGTCTTCGTTCCTCAAACAGGTTCTACTTCGGTCCTCTCTGATCGTCCCGTTTAGGTGGGGGCAGCAGCTGATATGCAGGGGCCCCTTGACGATTTGGTGGAGGCCTGAGCGACGGAGCAGCCAAAGGGTTCGGCTTGAGTGTGACAACAGACACTTCAACTCTAGTAGATCATTTCACCGGAGCCTGCGAGGCTATTCGAGACTTTTAATTAGTCCACTACAGGGAGTCTTCAATTCTCTGGGAAATTTCCGACAGATGGAAGAAGCCAGTGGTGCACTCCACCGATATGAGAAGTTTTTACAGCTCATATCTATGATTATCAATGCATATGGCTAGAATCTCATCTTGAGGCATTGGCATGTTTAGAGAATAGGTCAGACCTTTCCATCTGGTGAAGAAATCTTAGACCCTCTCGTTCTCCCTCTGTTTGCAGTTCATGAGATCGATGACCGTTGTTTTAGGCAGTGTTGAGCTGAAGTGGAACATGAACTGTTGTCGGAGGTCCTCCCAGCTCTTTATCGACTGGGCCGGTAGACTCATGTACCAGACCAAGGCGGATCCTTGAAAGGTCCATACGAAGCATATGAGTTTCACTGCTTCTTGTAGTTCCGGCGTTCCCATCATAGGGTCGCAATAGGATGCGTAGTGTATCAAATGCTGCTCTGGATCGCCTGATCCATTGAATATGGGGAATACAGGGCTCCCAAAATTGGGTGGAGGTGGTTTGTTGGTCACCCAATCTGAGTTGGGTTTCCACTCCGACTATATCGGAGCGTGTCGACCTTCCATCGCTTCCAATCAAGCTATTAGTGCCTTGATGGTGTTGGTGAGTCCCTGGTTTACATCCTGTTGGGCCTGGTTTTGGGTAGGCATAGCCTGAGGAATTGCCTGAGGATCCGGATTGGCTGGCACAAAGGGTGCGTATTCCATTCGGGGTACCCTCAGAGGGTTTGGGTGTACTTTCTCCAGTTTCCTCCTAAGTGGAGGGAAATCCTGGTATTCATCATCCATGTTTAGGTAGTTGGACGAACCAGGCACCTCATTGTGCTGGAGCCCTGATCGTGCTTCGTTTTCTGGGGAAATCCATAGCCTTTGAGGTGCACTTTCTTGGAGTGCATGATGTGGCTCTTCTTGGGATGCACTTTCAATAAGGTGGTTCCTCTAGAGCAGCTCCGCGTGCCGCCTCAATTCTTTCATCTCTTCTTCCTGTCGAGTGAACCTCTCTTCGAGCGTGAGTGGGTCGTTTTTATCAAGAGAAGGGGATGGGTTATGGGTAACTGTTCCTTTATTCTTATCCTTGTTGGAAGCTCACTAGGCAGGCAGATGAAGGTTAGCTGAAGGGGCGGCCATATTTAAAGCGGCCCTCTGGTTCTGGGTGTGCACACCTTGGGGTTCATTGTGAGTCACTGCCTGACTGGAACAGTCATCTCCTGATCCGTTCGGATTTTCATTTTCTCCAGTGTCACCCATGGGGTTAGCCTCTATGGCATTGATGAATGCATATTGCGGTGTGGAGGGGACGTCATCTTCCAAATAGGAAGAGGATCTCCTGCGTCTTCGGCTAGCCTTCCCTTTCATGACCTAGGATTTCCTTCGTACTTCTTGACGAAGGGTGACGTGGAATGTTCTTTGATGCGACCTTACGGTGCGCCTTCCTCTCAGAGAGGATGATGATTCAAATGAAGGGATAGTATGGGAACCTCTTCTTCTGACTGTCCTCCCTAGATGAGAGAATACTAATTCTCAGGGGGGGAAATTGTTGTTGAAGGGGTAATAATGCCCCCAGCCCTGAGGGCTTGGGTTGGCTCCGTTCCCTGGATGTTGAGTCTCTTCCCGGTTTTATTGGTCTTACGGGGGCATTTGTTGTTAAAAATTCCCCCAGCCCTATAGGCTAGGGTTGACCATGGATTGCGGCAATGGTTGTGGCTATCGTGACCTGCCTGATCTCAGGTGCCCCCATCTGGGGGTGAACCAGATCTGGTGTCGAATTCACCTGTGGATCAGTCCCTTATGGGGAGGTAGGCAAGGATTTCTGATTGGCCTCTCGTAGGTGAGAGGCCTGATATATGCTCTCAGTGGCCTGATTCAGGAGTTCTCAAATGGCTTGTTCCCGTCGGTCCTGACGCTTCTGGGACTTACTCAAGGACCAACTCTATTGGGTGTTTTGACTTTCCTGAACAAGGGGTCTACTCGATTTCCGTCTCGACGTGATGACGTTGCAAGATACCATGCCTAATGGGTTTTTATGGGTGGGGAGAGGAGTGAAATGTAGAGCTCCATGTTCCCCCCATCCCCTAATATGGACTCACATTGGAGCATCACCGATGAGGCGGCACAGTTGGTGAAGCGCACGGAGGCAGGCCATCTCCATGTTCCCTTTGCACCTCTCAGGGCGTTGTTGTCGTGTCGAGGAAAGGGCCTTCATGTTGATGCGACACAGGAGGTCCCCTATCGTCTTGACGTGGTCTACATACCCTTCATAGGGCAGGAAGCTTGATTTCAGCCGGAGGAGGGTCGTCTATATATTATGGCGGATTCTATGCATGCATTCTTCTGACAACTCCCTGGGTATGTCATACTGAGAGGTGGCCGTGGGCCAAAACATAACTGGTATATCATTCCGGGCCATTCGTTTTCTCAGGTTCAGCATATCCGCATACTCCTCTGCCAGTGATTCCTCTACCTGGTCAGCCCAACTGAGATGCTGGCTTCCAATGTGGTCGGAGGCAGTGGGATCGGTAGGCGATGAGTCATTATGTGGGTGATTCCGAGGTGGTTCAAAGGATGAGCATGGCCCTGGAATGGATCCTGATTGAAGAAGGGAATCGCTAGCGACAAGCTTGGAATATGACATGCTCGATCCCGTCCTTCTGAGTTCCTTGGCATACGAGGGCCTTTCAATGCTTTATTCGGCAGGGGGAGGGCCTTCATGTTGAAATAATATGTCATCGTGGGGAGGACCTCTGCAATGTCAGCCGTAATGGCAAGTACTACCATTACTGCTTGATGTTTCACTGCATAGAGGACTTTTGCAGTGCACACCCTGGGCAGGACCTCCAAGGTGTGTCGCTGTAAGGGGGGGACCTTCTGGCTGCGTAGCATCGTTATGGGGAGGACCTCCACAACAACTGTCATCATGGTGAGGATGACCATCATGTCTTGACGTTCGACGTGCATCCTAGGGATGACCATCAGGACACGCCGCGACAAGGGGAGGACCTTCTTGTTGCTTGGGGCCATTGCGGGGAGGACCTTCATAATGGCGGCCATGGTGGCGAGGACTACCATCACAACTGTGGAAATGGAGAGGACTACCATTACTGCTGCCACAGGGAGAATATCTATAGGACACATCCCAGGGAGGGCCTCCAGAATGTACTGTAATGAGGGGAGGGCCTTCTCGTTGCTTGACGTCTCTACGGGGAGGACCTCCATTACCAGGGAGGCGAGGACTACCACCGTGACTTGATGCCTGGCTGCGTGAAGTTCTGTTGTAGCGTAACCCCTGGGGAGGACAATCAGGGCTGGATATGACAAGGGGAGTACCTTCTTGTCATGATGAGATGTCACTACGGGGAGGGCCTCTATAGTTGCGACTATGATAGCAGGTACTACCATCATAATCTATAGTCCCACTGCATGGAGAGTGATTGCAGTGTATACCCTGGGGAGGACCTTCAGGGTGGACTGTAACAAGTGGAGGACCTCCCTGCTGCTCGATCTTCTGGTCAGGTGAAGGGTTTCCGTGACTCGCATCAAAAGAGGAGGTCCCATGATCGATTGTTATATTCCCGTGGGGGAATCCCCCACTGGTGCTCTGGGGAGGACCTTCAGAGCTGCTGGTAGCACCATTGTGGGGATTACCTTCGCAACTACTACTACCACTCCGATAATATGGTAATGGGAGGCTAGGGTTGTGAGCCTTTGATGTGTTCTTAGCAGGGTCGGGAACCCCAGCTTTCAGCAGAGTAGAGTCATGAACCCACTCTTTATTTTCCAGCTGCCTTCAGTGCGTTCAGGGCACTCTTTTGCGGGCAGTAGGGACCATCTACTGTTGACAACGACCTTCACCTTTTTTGGGTCCCTGTCTAATTGGGTCCCGTGATGCTACCAGGATACACTGATGAACATCTTGAATTTGAATAGGGATATATACCTACTCTGGAGCATCCACCGTGGTGGACGGGTGTCCCCCAGTTGGAACGAGTGAAACTGCTCGATCTATTTGCCCTTGCATCATGGAATATAGCCGGCGACCCTCCTGGGCAGAAGCAGGGATACAGATCTGCTCTGAGTTGGCTATCTCATCTCTTATATGAGTCGCCTCAATTGGGGAGATGAGCTCATGGGCCAGAGGCCTTGCTGTTGTCGCTGATGCAATTACATTCTGGAAAGTCTGCAAGATATGATCAAGGATTGATACCTTCTCCGCCATCATTGATAAGATATGTAGAGAGACATCTTTGGCTGAAATGGGTATGAAGTCCCATTACGGTATCAGAGTAGGAATATCCTGCTCTCATCGTCCAGTGGTCAGTGGGTACTGGAAATTCTCCTGTGTCAGGGTAGGTGAACGAATCTTCCCCTATACCGAGATATGCCGATTTATCTCTCCGTTTACCGCCACTTTGGGGTGGAGGACTTTACTTGCATTCGCAGGGAGCTAGCCCTGTATATATTGGTTTCCCACCATATCGAGTCAGTGGCCTTTGTTGGTGGGGAGGCGTGCCTACATATGAATTGCCACTACATCTAGGTGTTGGGTTTTGCTGATTGCAGCCATGTCAGGATGGCGAGCATCAGAAGCAACTTCCAAGAGCTGGTCTTGCAGGTGCCGGGTCACCACTACGTCAGTTTGGTGGGCTTCAAGACCCTAGGCAGGGAGAGGTGCCTGCCGAGTAAGTGTCGTCTTGCGTGAGCGGCAGGCTTGATGGAGCTCGACGGGGATGCGCGCCGGCTCATATGATGCTGCCATGTCTGGATGGTGGGCTTGGGAGGATCGAACAGGTGTAGGTGCCTATTTTTGGTACATCTCCATGGATGGGTAGCGGAGCTCCTCCTCAGGGACCAGGGTGATGACCAGTCCACAATTGTACGTCTGTCGTCCTCATCGGGTGATCCGAGGGGCCGGAGCTCGGGGAGCATGGGCCTGAATCCTCAAGAAGGCACCCTCCATGGAGTGAGGATGTTGGGTCGCTATGTGACCACGATGATGTCTGTCGGAGGGTTCCTTGAAGCAGAACCCCCGTTCGGTGGGGATGAAGTCCTCAACGTCGACCTCATCTGCCTCCCTAAGATAAGGGAGGTAAGCATTGTCCCGTTCTAGGGATAGACTCCCGAAACGGTTGGAGACAATGGTAGGGGCTATCTAGATCTTCCTTTGTGGCCAATGCTGGGCAAGTGACTGGCGAATCTTGACGGATTGGAGGGCGTGCATGGCCGCCTCCACCATTGGGAGAGTACCTTTCGCGTGGTACTCTCGGATCAGCACGTCCGAACCCCAGTGTTGAAGATTATGGTTGGGTGACAGGATCCTCCATTTTTGAGGAAGTCTCGTCCTTGAGTCGTTAGAAGAGCACACTTGTGAGCTCGTTTACGATGCCATTGGATAGAAGGGAGTTCTGAAAGTGGTACCTGCAAAACATTTTAGCAAATACAAGCATCAAACCCGTCAAAGCAACATCTCATAATCCCATGCATAATTAATGACCTTGCTTGGAAATCCTTTAGAACATGAGAGGGAACATGGTGGGATTAGGTTAAACTCATCATGTTTGTTTAAAGATTCACATCGGGTTCACCATTTTTTGTTTCGTTTGGTTTTCGGCCTCGAAATGCCCAACGGCTCCGTATCCAATGATTGATGGACCGACTTTCCAAAGGTAGGCATTCACCGGATGGTCCGACCAGAGAATCTTAAGAACTCATATTGTTCAAGAGGATGGGAATTCAGGCTCATATCACCCTTTTTAGGGGGAATTATTTCCTGTTCCGGGACTCTCTTATAGATTTAAGTCGTATTCATATGTTCACGAATCTTTGGTTTATACACAAACATAGTATCCACGGATTTAACCTCGGTGGGAAATGTTCAATTGGACGCATGGGTTCGGAATACTTTATGCCCAAGGATTACCATCCCTCGTTGGATTAATGACCCTGAAGGGTTGGAACTCTCTTGAGGCGGCACTAGGAGTGGTGCGGTGAACCGATGTGGAGATGATCTGATCGACCGGTTGTTGGGCTGGAACCGTAGGGAGGCTTCCTACGTACCCTGCTTAAGAGGCAGGGATAAAATTCCTTGTAGGTTAGATTGGTGTTGGGGAACCAACGTGATGATAGACCGGGTGGTCCGATGGGTGGTGGGCTTGAACCTCATGGAGGCTACCTACATACCCTGTCTAGGACGCAGGGATCAAAGTCCATGTAGTTCGCATTGGCTTGGGACTTACGCTCTGGGGCAGCCCGGAATGATGGACTGGGTCTTACACTCTAAAGAGGACCATAATGATGGATTGGGGCTTACATTCTAAGGAGGACCATAAGAGGATATCATGGTTGATGCTTACTCTAAGCTAACGTGATTCATGCTCGGTGTGAGAAACAAGAGGCAGCAGGGACCAGAGGATCACGTCGTGAATGGTGCGTTCGTGAGAAGTGGAGTCGGGCTTATGCATGAGGGCGGCCAATGAGGTCGGGGTTTACTCCTAGATGGATTCCCCTAGCAATGTATTGGGTATTACACTCTGAGGAGGCCCAGAAGGTCGGAGCTTACTCCAAGATGGATGCTCGTGGCGATGGAGCCCAGCGGGAGAGGTAAAGGGGGTGCTCCGGTGCCCATATCCGCTCTTGTAGTGCATGAGGGATTCCTTATGATGGATATTTTACCATCTCGAGGAACCTTTAGCATGTAAAGGGGCAGAAAGATGATTCCCGAGCTCAAACTCGACATTACCATGAGAATGTGAACCTAGGAATGCTTCGGGAATCTGGTCAAGGGTTGGGGAAACCCCTTTGCCCCTGTTTACCGTGGGTCTGTGAAATCAAAATGGCATGCTGATGCGCCTAAAAGTTACACCACATGAATCTGGTGGCTTTGGTAGAGGCCTCAGCTCAAGGCTGATGAATAGGCCAATGAGGGAGTCATAGAGGTCTTGGCTGGATAGGAAGGATTTTATCTGGCTTGGAAAATGAGAGCACCGAAGTATTCGGCGAGCCACCAAGAGGTATGGGTGGTGGCACCCTTCGCGTGGGGAAGTGCCACGTGGCTAGAGAAGTTGTCCGCAAACCAGGGTGGTCTGCGGACTGATTGGCATCCCGCGAACCAGGGTGGTTCACGGCTTCGGGTTCACTCCGCGAATCGGGGTGGTTCGCTGAGGGTTCGAGGCGGGCAGCGGTGGCCAAGGGCGGCAACGGTCGGAGGTTCGTTGGTTGGGGTTCCTCCCACGTAGGAGAGTGCTACATGGTGCGACAGATGGAAAAAAAGGCATAAACTCCCGGGTCCATGGGTAAGTCATCCACAGAAGGGGTATGGTTCACGGTTCTCCTTGTTTTTGTTATTTGAGGTTCGCGGTTCACCAAGTTATTATGCGTTTTTGAATTCCTTGTTAATTCATATACCTACTGCGGTTCGTGGATGTGAATTTCAATGTTTACGAAATCTGAAGCCTTCCTTCAACCAATATCCTTTCAAATCTCCAATCCAGTTCTCCGAATCCAATTCCAATTCTCCGACCCCTTTTTTCTTTCCCCCTCGGTCTCCTTTTATAGAGTGGGGAAAGGGATGTATCTGTGTCTATGCAGCACATTTTGTGGAGGCCAATAAACAAATACCCATTTTACAGCTGACTTGGTCAATCTGCGATTCACGGTGGGTATTTAACGCTTCCCCCCTCTCCTCTACAAATCGAACTCAGGGAGTGCTCCACAGCTGCGGAGGGTTCATCCTCTATTCTGTGAATAACAGCGGATGCGTCTTGAACCGGTCGACATGGTACGTGGTTGGGGTGGTTCATGATAGTGAACCGGATTGGCGTACATCCTGCCTCGTGACCGCAGAGGCTCTCCTCCACCATTTCAAGAACGAAAATGGTTCGCGGAGGGGGCGCTTCACAGGGTCTGGCCACATTGCATTTCCATGGGACCGTTTCGTGGACCAGTCCTGTTTGTGTCCCTTCTTTGATTAGTTTCCCCAATTCTTTGGGGGATTTAAGTAGAATCTCCTTTACTGATTTTTCAGGACCCTACAGCCTCTCCACCCCATTTTTTCTCTGGTTTTCATGGAATATCTTGCACGAATCCACACTGGTGTTGGTGAATGGTTCCAGTGCCACACATCTTCGCGAACTTCTACCATGGATCACTATGAGGGAATCACCTTATTTTTAGGGTGTCAGATAATTTCCAGTTACCAAGAGTCCCTACCATCAATGTTTTATTTATTATATTATTTCAAATTAATTATGAATTTGTTGAATTATGCATTCATGCCAATGTAATTTACATTTTCTTATTGATAAGTCCATGAGAATTTGTGAGATCAAAGAGCTAGTTTAAAGGCAATCACAAGATGCTTGATGCCTTTTCTACAACATTTCTCTTGGAATGGGTGTATTGTCTAGGGGTATCCATGAGATCATGGTGGTTTTTAAATGGGTCTTGCGAGACCACCTTGTGGAATTCCTTAGCATGTTGCAAGAATTTTATGACTGCAATAGGACACCATCTCCGGCTTATTTTATTTCCATTGTTGTATTATCCAAAGTTTGAGGGTCATGTGAAATTACATGAGTAATGTTAATGTAAATTACACTACCTCTTGATGATTCATCACCTAACCAATAAATGTTATATGTATATTCACATGCACTGCATGGAAAAATTCACCCATTTAACTTATGGAGACAAAGAGGGATAATGTTGTTGCTTGAAAATACCTGAGGAGATTCTCACATCGAGTTTGAAATTCATAAGGTATTTTTTGGAGATGAGGTTATCATGTCACTAGGGTATCGTAGTGCCAACCAAGCTACTTGGGGTGTTTCACATGATGTTGAAAAACCACGAGTGGTCTCCGCCTACCCTTCTTTTATTTCCATTTTTTATATTACAAATTCTCGGGGGGTCTCATGGGTTCATCTGATTGTTATATAGGATAACCATTCTATTCATTTCTAATGATTATCATGATATTTATGACCTCTATGTACCTCCACCTTTAGGACTTAGTTCCTCCCATTTTTAAAGGATTTTCAGATTGGGTTGTCCAGAGCTCACCTCTGAAAACTCATGGGGCCTGGGGGAGCTTATTCAGCTATCTTTGGATGATTGTTCAGTGTCTAAGGTGACATTGTGAAATCATGAGGAATTTTCAAGAGGTGATTCATGGGACCTATTGGAAACTATCTGCTGCACCTGGTTCCTTCATGTGACCATATGATGGTCACATGATCACATGTCCCTCGGAGACTTACACGATCCATGAGTTTTATCCACCTTCTCCATTAATTTCTTTTGTGTGGAAAATAATACCATATTCCAGTATTCCTTCTTTCTTTATTGTTATGATGATCATTTTTCAGGCATCAAAAAATGCCCCCCCCCTCTAAGGAGTGATGTCTGGATGGATAATGTCTCAGTTTTGAGGAAAGTAAATTCACACCTGAGACTTTGGCATTGTCATGAATCAGTGTTTTGGGTGATGTTTGGTATTCCATGTGAAGTTTGGTATTCCATGAAATCCTCTATATATCATGGAATGAGGTCCATTTATTTCACCAAACACACATTATTTATAGTGCTCTCACCGTTCCCCTTTAGTTTTCTTTCTGTCGTAAGAATTTTCCATACATCTGGATCGTGAGACTTGTTCAGGAGACCTAATTGTGAGACCCCACCATGAGGACTGCTATAAAAGTCTTGTCTTTCTCTGGAACCTATTATAATTTTCCTTTAACAATATTTTGGTAACTTTTGGAACTTTGGTTATAAGGGTTTCAATTGTCTTCCTGGTTCAATGGGGTTTGTTTTCGTGATCATTGTGTTATCTTTTGTAAACTTTTCATGACCATTTTTCTAGTCACTCAATCATGAATCTCCATGGGGTCATGCGATTACACGATTCCCTGTGGGATTATGCGACCTGTGATACCTTGGAGTTTCAAGAGATTACAAAACTTCTTATGTGGTTCAAAAATCCATTATTGATTCAATTTTATGTGAATGATGATTCTAGTTCATTAGGTCTTTTACTTTTGACAAAATTTTATATTCTCTTTGTTTTACATATTCCACTTAGTCTTGTTCAAATGGATTTTAGTTCTCATCGATATTACTTAGATGCAGCCAATAAAAGGTTCGTGATTGCTAGGAATTACAACGCTGACCCTAGATATCATCTTTATACTGATAATGGGATTCTGAAGATGTTACTCTCATATAATCTTTGGGATTATCCTTTATCTCACTGACTACCTCTATACAGGATTGGTTTGGTGGATGATTCCCCCTTCCCCCTGTAAACTATAATTTTCCATCTCATTGGGTGTCAGTTTCTCTCGACCATATCTAAATGATAATTTTTTAGGATGGTTTAATAATAATATATTGAATTCATGGGGATTCTTAATATTTGAAAACTCCCCCTTAAGTCCATATGGTTGTGACTTTTCTCATCAACCCATTTCTTAGATCTATTCAACTGTATTTTCTTCCTATATGAACAATTTTAGCATTAGATGGGTTTCAATGTGGGATATCCATATTGGTGGTAATTTATTTGATGAATGGTAATATCCCTTTTGTGTTATGAAAATCAACATGGAGTTTTATGATCAACTATATAGAGTTCATCTTCATGATTCTTTTTGGATTTCCCAGTTCATCATTTACCACCATCATGGCCTTCTTTAATAGATGATCTTCCATTGGTTCCCTTGAGCCAACACATTCCATCCATCCCATGGTGAAGTGGGTATCATCTTATGGGACATCTACCACCTTGGTGGTATTCCCCCTCTTAAGGATAAGTATGATGAATTATTTCCTACTATAGATGATTGGGATGATCCCTAATAAAACCTAGTTTTGGGGAGGGAGATTCTTATTATCATGAAGGACAAATTTAGGAAGGATATAAAATTTAATTAACCCATTAAATTCCATAATTTTATTGATATATTTCTTCACCATAGTGGGGATAGGCCAACTGCTTTACGCCCTCATCAGTGCCCTTCTCAAGAAGTCCATGATAGAACTGTCATATATTGGGATATCATTGAATCTATGGATTAAACCTCATGGGGATATTGGTTGAATTCAAAGATATCTATAGAAATTATGTCGAAAGTATTTATATCCATGTTTTTTAATTGGTGGTATTTCCCAGATTGGCATGCACACATAGGGATCCATGTTAGTACATTGGTGAAGGAGGCAACACTTGTCGAATGACAGTGCCTCAATTTGGTAGTACCATCCCATGAATTTCTTTACAAACTCATTGTCCATATTCAAAAAAATACCACCCCTTATTGGATCAGTGGTACTTTTCAGTTTCTATTTGGATAGATACCAGATCAATTTCATTATTACAAATATTACAACACCACCTACATCCCAAAAGGCTTCATAACACCTCAGACTATTGAATATATCACGTGTTGGGTCCATGTCTCTAAGACTGACTGAGGTTAAATATAAATTAATCCAATGTGAAATCTTCAATTCTACTCCTTTTCATGCACTAGATAGACCAATTATTGGTCAAGGTGTAAGTTCCCTTGATGAAAGTTCATATATGATCTGTATCTGATATGATGTTCTTTCAACCATGGTGGATGAGTTAGTTATCTACAAACCTTATGCACCTTATTGATTCTCTTTCCAGTTCAACTTCACTCAAAGTATATCCTCTCTTCCTTTGGTTGGAATTCGAGAGGAGTGAAATAATAATTTATTCTAGAAATTTTTGAATATGTTATCATGTGGTGATGGTGAGGATGAGATCATACTCTCACCTACAAATGATTTTACCTTCTTTACCTAGGATTATGCCCAGGCTTGGGTATCAGCTTATCTAGGTGGTGTGCTAAACCATTTGGTTCTTCATGTGGATACACCATTTGCCTCCCCAAACCCATTATTAGTAGTAATGATCAATTTGATCAAATATTTGGTTGATTCATCAAGAAAGTGACCAAATTTGAGTGATGACTATTCTGATGGTAAAATAGACTCTATTAAGGAAATTAATCCTCCTACACATGCAACATATGATATTCTTAGTGAGATAATGGAATATGGGGATTCGCCGTCTATTTTTTACTGGTTCAACTGGTTATTCCTCCTTCTATAATTCTTACACTGTTGGTCACAAAGGTTCATATGCAATATAGTATGATCTAGAAAAAAAATAATGACTTTATCATTGAGACCCCCTTTGAAGTATTCCATGATCAAGGGGAACACCTTCATCAGTTATTACATGTTTTGGGGTAGGTGGTTTTGACCAAGAGCCTCTGTATTAAATTATGAATAAAATTGTCTTGACTCAGTAAGATCTAGCATTAAGTGAAAGGGACATCCATTATCTTGTATATGAGGCTCCTCATTCTAGGAAGATTAGGGAGATGTTAGAGAAATTGAATACAAGTTTTTAGTTGATATCCAAATTATTTGCTCAGATGGATGCGTGGACTGTGCAGATACATAGATGTGAGGAAATTATATCTCATTTGTGATTTCATCTTTCAACATCATCATCTTACTTGGATACTGACCGAAATAGGGTTGATGGTTTGATGGTTTTAGTTGATACTCTTCATACAGTAGTAGAAGTCGAAGAAGAGGGGAGAGTAGTAGTCCAACATTCTATTGACTCTTCCTATTCAACTCTTGTATACCTTGATAGTGTATCCAATTTAATTTTATCTTATATTGACTCTTGTGATGTATTTCATTTTTTATAATTTTTTAGAGACTCAAAAATGTGGATATAAATCTATCTTTCTTTACACTGTGAATGAATAAATTTTTTGAAATTTTTATATTATTATCCAGTTTTCTATAATTCATGATATGAATGATACTTCCTTGCTCCATTATTATGATAATTTGTAATACTAATCAAAGTTTTTATAAAATAAAGTAAACTTTAATGTCTATATCTAAATATTTAAATAATAATAGATTCATTTCGATAAGTACTCATGAATTCCCACATACACAATAGTCTCTAATAAGATATATGTTCTAGTTTTCTAGAGATCACCTAATTTACATAATGATTTCTTGTGTAGGATATATGTCCTAGAGGAAGAGTGTTATATCCTTTTCAAAATATGATAGGCTTTGATAGAGTCTCTTTATTATGTTAAGGCCATATAGCATTTCAATAATTTCTAGTCTAAATAACCTCCTTGCTATAGATTATGGACTTTTAGCTCAGACCTAATATTGCTTTAGTTTAGGGAATTTTAGCATAGAAATATATTTTGTTAGTTTTATTGTCTTTTATCTCATAAATTCATGTACTATAGTATATGGTATTTCAGCTCGAACTTTGATGTCCTATATTTTATGTTAATTTATCATGGATCATGATATACCATAGTTTAGGGTCTTTTATCTTGGACCTTGATATACTGTAGTTTAGAGTCTTTTTGCTCAGACCTTGATGTATTGTAGTTTAGTGTATTTTAGCTCGGACCTTTATATACTATAGTTTAGGGACTTTTTTCTTGGACCATGGTGTACTATAGTTTAGCATATTTTAGCTTGGACCATTATTTATTGTAGTTTAGGGACATTTAGCTTAGACTGGGATGTACCATAGTTTAGGGTCCTTTATCATGAACCTCTATATACTATAGTTTAGGGCCTTTTAGCTCATACCATGATGTACTGTATTTTAGGGTCTTTTAGCATGAACCTTGATGTACTGTTGTTTAGATTCTATTAGCATAGAACATGATGTACTATATTTTAGGGTCTTTCATCTCAGAACATGATGCATTTTAGTTTAGGTTCAATTAGCTCAAACCTTTATGTACTATACTTTAAGGTATTTTAGCTCGGACATTGATGTTGACAACCATGGAATATGGCGCAGACATGCAATGAACGACCTAAAGAAAACTGAGGTCCTGGGTTCTGTGGTGGTGTTTCTAGGGCTCATTAGTACTGATGTTCCTTTCTTCCATGGAGTATATTCCATTAGTTTATGGGTTAAATACCTTATGTATCAATATTAAGACCCAGAAAGTCTGATCTCCACTCTTTTTTGAGGGTTATGGAAGATTTATAGAAGTAATATGGGCTGAGGGTGAAGTACTAGGGATGCTAGGTCCTCTTGGATAGTTGGAATGTGGGTGATGTAGGTCATAACCCAAAATCATGTGTCTACCATTTTAGGATGGAGAAGACATACTGGGTATGACCAGAAACACTTTAAGGTGTAGTGTTCCATCGTGACATTGTTGGGGATCACAAAGATTGAAGTGCCTTTAAGGAAATGATAAGATTCCTTTAGTTTATGGGTTAGGGACTGTATGCATTGATAGCATGGCCAAGAAAAATATAATATACACTTAATTTTAAGGTCAATGAAATATTTTTGAAGACTCAAAAATATAGATAATTATGTTGGGTATAGGATGGAAGCTATCTATGATGGGTTCTAACCCCACAGGTTAGTTCATCTCCTGATTTAGAAGATCTATCCCTATGGAATGTGGTTTCAAATCACGAAGTGTGGTCCGTCAAAGGTTAGGGAATGGAGTGTAGCATTACAAACTTTATAAAGGGTACAAAATACAATGACATAAGGTGGAGGACATGAAATATTCTTGGATAGTTTGGTACAGGGACTATAATTCATGGTATAAAGTGCTCAGATCTAGAGGATGATATGAGACAGTCATATAGGGAGTATTTCATACACACTAAGGTTTTGAGTGATTCCACGATGACATTAGGGCTCACACGGATCGGAAATCCCTCCTTACATATCCAATATGTGGTTGGATGGTGTTTATAATCCCTTATGTATCAATAGCATGGTCGAACCAAGAGATTTGTTTTCCTTTCCAAGGGTTCTGGGAGGTTTGTGGTGACCCAATGAACTCAAATAATAAATTGTGATTTATGGAGAATAAAATATCCAAGAAAGGTTCAAGCACCCTAAAAAAAATTTCACTACCAATAGAAACTTTTCTTACAGTGAAAAGATGTTAAAAACTATTAATCTTAATTTTTCCTCGATTTAGGGGTTGAGCGATCAAAACTTGGTTTTTATTAGGGTTGAAAAGTGGACCCTATGAGCTTTATTCCTTGTTCAGTTGAACCCCAACTTTTACAAAACTTTAGAGATAAGTACTTTTTTTGAGTGAAGACTTGACTTTTGATCAAGTATCCCTTTGCGAGGTTTCAACACAACAAGTTTTGTGTCTATTTTTATATTGGTTTAAGGTCTTCTTATATAGACCATCATAGGCTGGAGTTTAAAGTTATAAAACATTGAACAAAGTGTAATCAATTTAAGGTCGTGACACTCATGAACCTAATTTGGGCGATGTTACAGAAGGGCCTAACTAAGTTACCCAACATCAAGATCACTCGAAAATCCTTATGACTATCATCTGTAAATGTTGAAAATCATGGATCGTAGTTATCAGGTCATGAGTAATGATTTGGTATAATCATATGGGTAGTGGTTCAGTTCACTCTAAGGTGTTGATTTATGCCTCGATGAGGTCAAACACAAAATAATTAGAGATACCATTATACTGGGAAAATATTTCTCTGATTAGTGGGTCTCAATCCCTTCTATTTCAATATCATGGTTAAAACAAGGGATCCCTTTTATTTTCCAAGGGATATTAAAGTCTTGTGGTAACCAGAGGTACTCAAGACATGAAGTTTGGTGCATGGATTGAGGTTCCTTTTAAAATATGGTAGAAGAACCATGTACTCTGATTGACTGAGGTAATGTTATTCTAGTCCTTGGATAAGGAATGAAAAAATGGGTGATTTTACAAATAATTTATCATCTTATATTAGGGATTTTTTCTATGAAATTTACCATCCCACAGTTTATCTTCATGTGTGTTGGTACATATTTTTTTGTGCAGTTTTAATGTACTGAATTGATAAAATTTTCCATGTAGTTTAACATCATGTGGTAAAGATGTACTTCCACGCAGTTTATCTTCAGAAGTTAAGGGAATGGGAATCAATGTGAAAACGTTATGCATGATATATTGTATACACCAGTAAGATATATGTATATATGGATTTCACATATGAAAAATGAGCAAGTGTTACTTGGGTTCTATGATGTTTGGGTGCATTTATTTTTAGATGTTGCTATTAGGCCCATGATTGGAGATCCAGACAACACTACAAATCCCATGATGATGTGAATAAAGTCACACATAGTTCTTGTAATCCCATTTAGTCTAACTACATGTGGTGAGGATGGAGATGAACTGATGTGAATGGATAGAAATGTTGTGGTTGGGGCTATGGGTGGAAGTCTGAGCATCATTATGTATCTCATGAGAATGATAATAGAACTACATGTATTTCCAATGGTTTTTGTAGTTTAACATCATGTGGGGAGGACATGGATCCCCCGTAGTGAAAGTATGGTATTATAGATGGGACCATAAATGGAAATATGGGTGTCACTATGTATCCCATGGTGATGGGAATCTGGCCCCAAATAGTTCTTAATAAATTTCCTGCATAGGTCTAACCTACATGAAAATAGGGAATTTTTTATATTTATTTGTTGTTACTAGGCCTAATGTTGGAAATATGGGCATCACTAGGTATTCTGTGAGGACAGGTATCAGGTCACACATAGTTCCTCAATGAGAAACTCTCTCTTCCCCAGTCTAACCTATATTTAATGGTGGGAATTATCTTCATTTTTTTGTAGTTGTCCCTAATACTAGAGATCCAGGCATCACTACATATCTTTTCATGACATGAATAAAGACATACATAGTTCTTAAAGGACTATGTAATTATTTATCATGTGGAAAAGACATTGGTCATACAGTTTAACATCATGCAGAAAGGACTCACAGTGTGCCTTTCATGGTCTTACATTTAGGACTGTGATGGACCTGTCAGGTACTTTCATTCCTTATTCATGGTTGAAGACCTTACTATAACTTCGAAGCACACATGTTCTATGCTCAGTGTGATAAATAAGGAATATCAAGTGTTTTTTCCACAATGTAGTGGAGGATGAGGGTACAATAGAAGCATTTTTTATTATTTAGTGGTTGTTCCATGATATAGGTTTAAGGAATACCTACATATCTCATTTGAAAAATGAGAATCAAGTCGTACATTCTTCTACATGGTTCATGTAGTTTAATGTATTTTGATAAGGACTTGGATCACCAAATGTGAATGAGGTGAGAGGTTGTGGATCCATGTAGTTTTACATTGTGTGGTTAGGACTTGGTATACCATGAAATTTAACATCTTTCTATTAATAGATGGTTTCAAAATTTTACTTCATGTATCCAGGATGAGATTCGTACAGTTTAACACCGTGGGGTCAGGATTAATTGTGGGGTTTACTCAAATGTGGATTCCCATATGATGAGAGTAATGTAAATTATTTAATGATTAATATCTCATTGGTGGATGGTGTAACCTGCTCCCCATACATAGTAGCTAATGAGTAGTCTCTATTATTATAAAACTTTTGTAAAATGTAAGACCCATCCCATTTTGGTTCCATATTTAGGGTATTATTTATTGGTATCATCGGGGCTATGAGAGCCATAACCAGTTCTCCTTAGAGGAATGAATGGAGGAAAACCCTTTTATTAATGCCTTCTGAAATCTGATTCTGATGGACCTCCAAGCTGTGTAGTGTGTGCAACCTAATCTCATATATCCATTCCAATTCATCTATCTACTTTTATTATTGTTTATCAATTAATGGTTTTCCACAAGGATATTAAAATTAAAGGAACATTGGCCTCTATAGGTAACACTACCATAATCCTATCCACCAATGAGTTTGGAATCACATGTGTTGAAGTCCACATGGTAGTATGATAGGCCCATAAAGCACAGGGTATCTTTTCTGGTCAATAATTCTTATCCTTATCACCATCTCTTGGAGTATATTCTATAGAGTCTTATTAAAGGCCTCTATCTATCCATTTCCACTGAATAATAGAGTGATGAGTGATTGGACTCAATATTGTACTCATAGTACATTCTCTTCAACTCTATAGAAAAAAATTTGGTGTCGTTGTCTGCCAATATTGTGGGAGGGACCTTGAATCAAGTAATTATATGGGATTTTATGAAGTTGATGATATTATTCATTCCAAATTTCTTGAGGGGTACTGACTCATTCCATTTTGAAAAGAAGTTTGTAGTTGTAAGGATGTACTTTAACTACTTAGTTGTGGCCGGGGGATATGGTCCCACACCATCCATTACCCAAAAAGTAAAATGGTCAAGAAATTTAGATGTTTGTAATAATGTTTGGGGACATTGGGTGATGTTTTCACGAATCTATCATGCATAACATTTCTCGAAAAATTATTTATATTCACGTATCCCTATTTTCCAGTAATATCCCAACCACCTGATTTAGTGGGAGAGTCTGGTCTCAGATTGATGGGAACTACAAGATCTTACATGTACTTCTTCCATTATAGTGAGAATATCTCCTTCTGATATGAATCTATGGAGGATTCCATAAAAGCCTCATTTATATAAGTATTTCTACTCATTTGTAACATCCTACCGAGTGAAATTTCTTGTTTCAATCTTATTATGTTCCCTTTTAGAATAATCTATTTGGAGATTCCCATTTTGGTGATAACCAATTATTATATCCATCCATCTAGGCATGTTCATTTGTTCATTGTGCTATGGGGTCATGCAGACCTGATGGATTCCTTCTATATCACATAAAATAATCAATGTGACCATTTATTGATTTGTGATAGGAAAGATTAACTCCTCCTAACTAGGGTTTTTTAGTAAATTGGTTTTATTAGCCAATTCATTGGTGAAATCATAATTTGATAGGAGAACAAGATGTAATGTGGGATCAAAAAAAGTTAAATCTTCTATCAATCCCCTATTATTGCTAGTGATAGGGTCTAGTTCATTCTTTTTAATGGAATATTCACCATTCATCAAATTTATCACCAATTTTGGGTCCCCTTTTATATTCATGTAGGCTATGTTTAGTTGTAGGAAAAGTTCCAATCTAGTGATGAGGGCTTGATACTTTGCCTTATTATTTGTGCAGCCTTCAGATTGTGAGAAAGAGTTGGGAAAAAACTTCTTTGTTTAAAGAGACAAATAAAATCTCCAGGACAACCCGATTGAGCTTAGGTTTTTTCATCCTTTTTCTAATGGGACTCTGGTAAGAAACAAAAAAATACATATCTCTTGTCTGGTGAGTGTCATGGGTAAAAGACCTCATCACATGCAATCTCAGTGTCTTCTGGTGTATTTTTTGGCTTAGGATTTAATGCAAGGAGATGAATGAGGCCCCCTTTCAATGACTTATATGATATGAACTGAATGTCATATTACATTAGGATAACCTACCATTGAGAAAATTTCCCAGTCAACATGGGGCGGACAAGGATGTACTTTATTGGATCAATACGAAAAACTATGAGGACTTTGTGGTCCTGTAAGTAATTCCTTATCTTTTACAACGAAAAGATGGGTGCAAGGTATTTCGTTTCAGCATCAAATATCTAGTATCAGTACCCATCATCATATGATTGATGTATTAGAGTCTATATTCACTTCCTAAATCAATTCATTGTGTGAGGAGGGAACTTAGTGAGTGCTCCGTGGAGGCCACATACAATATGAGTGGACTCCTATCAACTAGAGTCATCAATATTGGTGTGTGCAGAAAGTACAACTTCAGAATTTTGAAGGATTTTTTATAGTTATCATACCATTTATAGGTGGTTACATTATTAATTATCCTGGTAATGGAGAGGGATTTTTCGACCAAGTTATCTATGAATCACTGAATATAGGAAATTATCCTTGTATTCCCCTTAGTTCTTTGAGATTTCTGGGGGTGACATTGCTAAAATAGCACTAGTCTTTTCTAGATCAAACTCAATATCATAGTGGTGTACCAAAAATCAAACTACCTTTTCTTATTTAACCCCAACAATTCATTTTATCTGATTCATACCTAAAATATGTTGTCATGGATTTTCAATGATTGTTCGGAGATATGTGAAGTGATCACATCGATGATGGGAATTAACAACCAGGTCATCATCATAAATCTCAACTATAAATTCTAGAAATGTAATAAAGATGTGGTGCATGGTGAATTGATATGTAGTGCTAGCATTATTTAATCCAAGGGGCTTGACCTAAAAGAAAAATATTCCTTAAGGAACTATAAATGTAATGGGTTCATTGTCTTTGGGGTCCAACATGATCTGATTTTTCACTAACAACCTATCCATGATGAAAAGGGATGGGAATCCAATAGTTGCATATATCAAGAGTTCTATGATTATCAATGGGAAATCATTCTTCAAAAAATGCCGATTATGGTCTGTAAATTAAATTAAGAGCGTAATCTTTCCATTTTTTTATGACGTGAATGATGTTGTAAATCTATCTAGGGTATTAAACTTATTAGATGAAGTCATATTGGTCAACTTTTCAATGTTACATTGGTGGAATGGGAGGGGTACATCCTCCGGACTACCTGCTTGAATCCTCGATGTTCATCGAGTAGTCTGAGATGGTGTATAGCCACATCTACTTCTTGTCTGGGCATTTCTATATAGTTCCAATTGAACAAGTATCATTTTTTTATTTAGAACTATAATGTTCATCTTTTCTCTTAGGGGAGAATGGAGGAACTTATCAGAGTATGACATGAGTTTTCTTTTATTCCTAGATTTATTTTCCTCAAATCATTGATATTGGTGATGACACCTTACTCGAATGATGGTGGGGGCATTCCTGAGGTCATCCTTATACTCTTCCATTTCTATGTTCATGGAGACATTTTCAAGTGAATATGGAAATTTCGTAACTTACTCATCACTATTAGGGTAGTAATTCCATGAGAAGAGACATTATCATCTCCTACTACCAGAGTTATTTTAGAGATATGTCAGAACTGATTTTTTTTAATTATTACTATAGTCAGGAGGGCCATGGACATCTAGTAATAGATATATTAGCTTAACCAAATTTATGGGGAGCACATAGTAACTTTTGATCATACTACAGGGATTTAAAGTGGTGGTCCCCAATCCATTAGTGGCTGAAACCTATATATAATCATCCTACATTGGTTTCTTTCCACCCTTATTGTGGGAATCCACCTAATAATATATAGCATAGCAAGTCTTAAATGGGAAATTGACACTATATATTATGATGACTTTTCCATTAATGGGGTACTTCAGAGGATTATGGAATTTTGAATATACTACCAAGTGGTTATGAATCTAGGGCCTTCCATGTAAAACATTATATATAGTGCCTTACTAGTTTACAATGAACTCTGTTTCATATGTGAGTTCCCTAAACTGGGATTCGTGTTTGATATTTCCAATAGGTATTTGATCACACTTATCAAACCCCTAAATGGTAAGCTTTATGGGAGATAGGTCCTAATATCCATATCTAAAACATTTAAGGGTTCAAACTAGGATGAGATTTATCTTAGAACTATTATCAATAAGATCCATTTTTACATGGACATTATTGAGTCTTCCCATGAAATATAGGGTTCTAATGTTCCCTTGTATGACCTCCTCTTGATCTTAATCAATTAATGAGATTTAAAAAATGAAATTCTAAGGACCTGGTATCCAATCGATAGATCTTTTCTGCATCAACATCTATTTTGACCTCCTGGGGGCTCTAGAGGGCTTAATCAAGTGCCTACTTGAGTTCCTTTAAAAAACAGGGTGAATTGTTGATTGATAAATTGGTTGGAACAATTGGTTTATATTTCAAAATGTAGTAACTGTGTTCCAAAGGCCAGTGATTCTCGATATCAGGCTGGTCTTGGGAGCTTGGGATAGGAGCTATGGAATTTGAGGTGGATAGGTTTTTGGATTATTTAGAAGTTAAGGGAATATCTACTATTAGTGGTGAAATTAATTCTACCCTTCCCCATTGCTTGGGTAAATCATATTGAACCCCTTCTAGGTGGTCATGCAAGAAAATTGGATGCAAGTGAGTGCTGGAGGGCTCTAGGAACCTCCCCACCTATTTTTGGTGTATCAGAGTGCTTTCACATGAGTCTCAGCTATATATATGTTCTCCAAGGGGATATTACCATAATATTGAGTTTGACGACATCTATGTTGTCCCATGTATCCTTGGTTTCAGTGCTTATGGCCTCTCATTCCCTGGTTATGTGTAGTAAATTAATATTATGGGGCATATTCATCAACGATGAAGGGTTATTTCAAGTGTATCATGTATAAATAACCAGATATGAGATCCTTGTCTAATGAGGATCCTAGTAGGTGAGGCAGTTCTCATGCAATATATTTTTTAGGGAATAAATCTATAGGAGTTAGATCTTGTGTTGGAGCAGAATAAAATTTTTTATCTTCTCTTTCTTCCTACTTCTGGTGGTCACACCCACCTTTGGGAGAAACTTTTTATGTCTCCATCTGGTGTTCATGCCAGATTCTCTAGGGAGTTGTCTAATGATTCCTTTCTTGAATAGAATATGTCTTAAAGGACACCTTTGAAGGTGAAGCAGCATTGGATGTTATGACCCTTCTTTATATGGTAAGGACAGTGGTTGAGATGGTTTGTGAGATTGATTTCATCAATATTCATATGATATGAAAGCTTTAGTAACTTATTTTCTAATTATATCATGAAATAACTGATGAATAGTTCATTTTAGGAGTATAATGTGTTAATATTTTCCTCAAATCCTGGGAAACACTCCCATGGTGATCCCTATCCAGAATGGGGATATGGGCCCAATCGTGTGAATTTGGAATATACATCCAAACATTTTCGATGGGAATATGCCCCTATCCTAAGGCATGTTCTACTCCCACCTAGTGACCGTGGCTTAGAATGGGAGTATGAGCTCAGTCTGATGCCTCTTCCTTTATCATAATATTGTGATAATCCTCCTAGATGGAAGAAAAAATGTATTATTTCTTCAATACAACCACATCATCACAATGATCATAATGTTGAGTTTCCCTAGTTGTATGGATATAAGTATGTGCCTTTAACTTTGTCTTCAATAGTTCTAGAATATTCTAGAAGAGTTCTTCAATTGTTTCTAAAATATATTTTCCTTTTAGCAAAGTGTGTTTAGGGGTATAATCCTACACATGTTTTTTCTCCACTATATACTACAAGATGTATTCGATTGAAGTATGGATATGAACCCACATTGTTCATCCTTGTTCCATTAGAATATGTCGATGTGATTTATTCATAGGGTTAGGGGTATGTTCCCCCCCAATGTATTCTATGGGAATATGTGCATCAACTTTTTCTGAGTGAGAAGGAATATGATCATGTTCACTAGTTCCTACAAGAATATGTCGACAGACATTGATTGTAAGATTATGGATATGAGACCTATCTTGGGTATCTAACACCTTCCACCTCTGAAGATCCTTCTTTGTTTCCCATTCATGGGAATCAGAGGTGGAGGCATGTCGGCCGGTACCCTCAACCGAAGACTATTGGGTACTGATGGGATGGTGTTGGAAAAAATGGTTGATAGGTTACCTCCTTGGTGGAACCTGAACCAAAAGGGATACATAATTGGATTCCTGATACATTTTTATCAGATACTAAAGGTATAAGTTTTCATGATAAGGGGATAATCATCTAAAGCAGTTGGTTGTAGCGAAAAGGGCTTCTAGATTAGTGGAATATTTTCCAAGGAGATGTAGACTCATCGATTTCTATGATTAGAGAATCTCAGGGGAATCTTCCATGGTCGGGATTGCTCCACATCAGTAGAACTCCTAGACCATCATGTTCACCACCTTACGTTGGATTTTTCAAGCAGGTGATATCTCTTTCCAACCCATGAAGGTAGTAGTCATAGATGATTTACTAGATTGAACACTGGATGATGAAGACATTATATCAAATTAGGATATTGAGATAAGTATCATTATCATTGTATATGAGGATGAACAAGGTTACCGATTAGTGAAATATAATAGGAATAATTTTTTCCATTAGATATGAATGGTTTACACAATTTTTCTTTTATTCCAAATTCATCCATTCTTCTCACTTGGACTTACAATGTAAGGATTGACTTATTTCATGAAAACCCTAGTTATAGAGGATCATCTGTAATATCATTCCAATCTTACTTATTTTTTATAGGGTATACAGAACATAGTGACATAACACATGATTATTCCATAATCCTATATTTTGAGAGATTTACATCTAACATGTTCATTTTGTCTATGTATGGGGTGTAAATAAATTGTCTTGATGGATTATAACCCGATAATTTTTCTATTATATAGGTTCATATCAGGTTCACTACTTTTTCATCATTATTTGAGGTATGATTGAGAACCCTTATTGAAGTGGGTTTTGTTTGACCAGATGTTTGATTGTGGGGGGTGTTTTTTTTGTGAAAAATCATAAAAATCGAGTTCTTGTTGTTGATCTTACTGGAAACTCCCAATTGTTCTATCATTTGTAGCTGGGTATAGACCTTCTTTCTAAAGGTAGGAATTCATCTTGTTTTTTAGGCTCAATGACTCTTGGGGACTCATATTAGTCGAGGGGATGGTTAGCCAGGCTCATCATACCCTTCTTTGGGAAATTATTGACTACTCGAGGGCTCCATTATAGATTTAAGATATGTTTTTGAATCTCATTATAATATCAATATGATACCAGTTACCCTAAAAAATATCATGGTTTAATTATATTTCATGTGAAAAATATTGGGGTCCTTTAGTGAATCCATATATTTTTATCTGAGGTTCTCCATCATTTTACAGTATTGGGTTATTGCTTCTGTGATAAAGTTGTATAACCAAGAGATTCATAATGTGATTCTATTTAAGGTGGTGGTGAATATTAGGAGGAGGGTTTTGATCCATTATGATTCATCCTACGTGTCTTGGTTATTTTAGGAAAAAATCCACATAGTTCATTGGACATGTGCAGTTTAATGTCATGTGGAAAGAACTTATTTAGGTTCTCTAGGACACAAGGTGTTCAAGCTTTAGTCCTAGAGGGATATCCTAGGTATCCCAATTTTAGAGAGAATCAGAGTTTTCATATTTCATTTATTTAGATATTATACATTGTGTTTTTCCTTGTCATTATAGAGACTCATGGTGCTGATGACATGATTAATGTAGTTCCCAAAGCTCTCGTGATCTATTCTCATTGTGAGAAACAAGGGATGGAAAATGATTGTTGTGTATTTCTCATTATGTGGGAATTACATGTGGGGACTACCCAGAGAGGATTTATTATGGATCTCAGGCAACAGTGAGACATGTTACATATCCTGGTTATGGATGGAATCACAGTCATCATAGTTCATTTTATTTCTCTATCTACTGATGGATGAGGTAGGGTGATCATCCCATGGGAATGATTGGGTCCTGATGGTTTAAATGGAGTCAACATAAAGATTATATAGAAATGGATTTTTATTTATTCATGGGCCATAGTAAGGCCTCATATATATCCTAGTTATTATAGGAATCAATGTTCTCATGGTTCAATATTTCATTAGAGAATTGTCCCAAGGTATATTCCCTTTTTTATGTGAATGTGTCATGCCTCTTGTTGGGGCTTACATACTTATTTTTCCTTGGATGGTGGAGACTCTTGATGGGAATGATATTACTATTGTATCTCCCAAATCCCATGTATTCTTGGTGTGAGAAACAAGGTATAGAAAATGATCAATGTCATCCATCTGTAGGAGAGGGACTTGTGTATTGGGAAAACCCATGAGGTTTCATGTGCAGATATCATGTCTCAAGGAGACTTCTAATGAATTCTAGTTATGGAAGGAATCATATTCATTGTAGTTTAGTTGATCGGGTCTTACACTCGGAGGTTTCCCAATTGATCTGGCCTACATGCCAACCTAACATGTGTTGATTGTCTGGTCGTCCTGATATGTAGTAGATAGTTTTCCTTTCATATTTAGAGTCTACTAAATGAGCCAGTTGGTATTTCTAAAGGACTTAACATAACCTAGGTGGAACGTCTAAAGGTGGTCACATGATCAAAGATAACTTGTCCATAGGACATCGTAATACACATATGATTTATCCTAGAAGCTATCACATGACCTGGATGGATTTTCTAAAGGGTGTCACATGATCCTGCTAACTTAAACCGGTGTCATTCATAAATGTTGGATGACACATATAGAGGGTATCTAAAGAGTCAATAAAACATGTATCATAAGGTATTGTATGTCTTGGATGACACTCTTGGAGGGTATCACGAGACCTAGAAAACATGTCTAGAGCGCATTATGGATCTTAGATAACTTGACCAGAGGGTATCATAAGAGAATATAGACATGCCCAAATTCAATTGTGAGACTTGGATGATAGGATTGGGTGCCATTATATGAGTTAGTCGATGTATCTAAATGATGTTTCAAGTCTTGGGTTATGAGACCATAGGGCTTGGTGAGACCAAAGTGGCATGTCCAGGGGGACTGTTTGACTAGATATGACATGTCCATATGATTTTTCGTGACCCAAATAGAAAGATGAAGGAGCATAATGAGATTTTGGGAAATGTTTTTGGGTGTTGTTTCATGTCTTTCATGGATCACTCAAAGTGAATAAGGGTTAGTGAATATGTTTTATAATTTATTATTCTACATTTAATATTTTTTCAATCCCTTATATTTTGAATTCCATAGATTTATTTAGCATCATTTTATTTTGAGTCTCACATGATATAGAAGATGTGTGTATGTTCTTCAAACATTTTTCTAGAAGTCCTTCACATGATCTATGAATGATAACGGAAATTTATTTATGCATGTCACATGATCGCTCTGGCTATTTTCCTTAATATTACCTGACAGATGACTTCCTAGTTGTGAGATCATCTATTTTGAGAAATCAGATCTGCTATTTGAATGTACTGATGCACCTGGATGTGAAAAATCCAACCACGTCATCATCTTTTTCATGATAGGTAGTGGTTCAATTTTCATGTTGGGGTGGGGTGTTTATTGGCCTCTCCACCCCATTTGTTCGCTAGTTTTTGTAGCGTATCTCATGTGAATCCAAGCTAGAGTCGATGAAGGTTTCTATCCCTTAGAATCTTTACAAGCCTCTATCGTCGATCTCTGCAAGGGCACTACATAATTTTAAGTGTGTCTCCTGATTTTTAGTGAAAATGATTCCCAAACATCAACATTTATTTTACTCGATTATTTACAATTAATGATGACATTTTTTATTTGTGGCCATGATGAAGGACATTACATTATTGTATTGACAGGTACAAGGTTATTCAAGAGATCAAGGAGCCTATTGAAAGAAATTTTTGTGATGATGAATGCCTTGACTAGGGAATTTTACGAGGCAATGATGGACTCTTTGGGGGTCTCTCTCATAATAGGTTTGTTTTTACAGGGGTCTCACATGATCGCATTATAGACTCACATAGTAGTTCGAAAGAATTTTATGACCACAAGAGGATTCCGCCTCCTCCTTTTATACCATTTATTTTATTCTCTAAATGTTATGGTTCATGCACAATTACATTATTAATGTTAATGAAAATTGCTCTACCTCTTGACGCAGCGTCACATGACCAATAAAGGTCATGTGAAGATCTGCATGAACTACATGGAAAAATCCATTTGTTTGTCCTTAGGGATATAAAGGGGGAGTACAATGTTTCTTGGACTTACTCTAGGCGATTCGAGCACTGAGGATGAAAGAAGAAGGTATTTTACAAGACTATGGGAGCATGTCACTTGGTTCTTGCGGTTCCTTGCGGGCCTCCAGGGTCGTGTCGTATGATGTTCAATGACCGTGAGTGGTCTCTACCTCCCATCCCTTTATTTCCATTCATTTATTTTACATAGGCTTAGGGGTCTCACCAGTTTATTTTAATGTCATCGAGGATAGCACTTCTCTTCATTTATAATGTGTCGCATGATCATTATGACAACTAGGGACCTCAACTTTTTAGTCAGCTTTCCACCAATTTTTGAAGGATCTTTGGAATAGGTTGTCAGGAACTCACCGCTGACAACCAGTGTGGCCTAGGGGAGCTTATCTCGCTTCCCCTGCATGACTGTGTGTCTGAGGTACCTTTGTGAGAGTAGGGGGACTTGTCAGGAGGGGATTCATGGGACCTATTGTAGACTATCTACTAAATCAGATTCCTTCACGTGACCCTATGATAGTCACGTGATCGAAAGTAACTTTGAGACTTATGTGGTCCATAATCTTTGGCCACATTATCCTCTTCTATTCTAGGGAAAATAATAACTATATTTTGGTATTCCTTCCATAGTGATTTTTTTTATGATCATTTTGTGGGTGTCAACACATATAAATAAAGAATACATAATATCCACAATTCATAAATATTCTATAATAATTAATATTCTATAAATTAACAAATAAACATTTGTTTTAATTTTTTTCTATTACATGAGATATAAAGACAATCATTTCATATGTAACTTAGGCATTAATAATCCCATTTTATAATTCCAATCACTTTTGATTTATAAAAAAGTTACACACCGTATGAAAAAATAAAAATATAGAAGAATAGTTTTTTTATACTTTCACTTGAATATATATTGACCCTCAAGGTAATGTTGTAGTGTATAGATCAAGTGTAGGTCAGGACAATCAGAAAGATTGTGGGGTAGCCGATAGAGCTTATATTATAATCATTTTCTGTATGAATTTAATTTTTTTTAACCCTCTCAATTTATCAATTTGATATTATATGGATTAATTTTGGATTTATGATGTTTTTTTCAGAAAAACTGTGAAAAGTTCTTAATTCTGGATTTCTGATAGATTTGTACCACATGAGTATTTTGGGTATAAAATATAAAATATAATTCCAAATTGAGTGATTCCTTTTTGTTGAAATACTAGATTTATTTCCAACAACATTGTTCTCTGAACTTGGGGATTATTCGAGAATCTAGAGCCTAGAAAAATTCATTGATGTAGGGAAAATATTTGGGTGGAAAATGTGGCCCCACCACTATAACGGAAGCACAATGGTTTACACACATACAATTGAGGGGATTCCACCTATAATGGAATGAGGAATCATAGGTGCATTTGTAAAATTAATTTCATGGAGTTATGAGATAATAATGGTTTCCTTTGAATTAAATATTTTGAAGGATGCTTCCAGGAACCTTAATCCATAAAAATTAATAGTCAATAAAAAATTCATAACTCCAACATTTTGTGGGAAATGAAGATGAAATTTTGAACGTGGATGCACAACACATTCAGTAAAGATAAAATACATTTAAAAATAGAATGATTTGGTGCGTAATGTGGGATCTTAGTAAAGTGATCTCAATATTACATGATAGATATAGAACCCCGATATAGGTACATATACTCTCTAGCATATTAGGCTCTCAAGGATTTCATAAAGAAGTAACCATAAGAGGTATATTGGAAATCCCATCAAATCATATCCCGAAGATGATCTTTCTATGTAATAACATCCCACCACCTCTTTGAAGACCCTCTAAGATTGTATGTCATGAACTTGACCCTCATTTTTGTAGGTGACTCTAGGTGGATGTTTCCCCTAAAATTCTTACATCAACATTAACATAGTAGGTGTACGTCATAGAGCTCCCTGTATGGTATGCATGAATCCTAGGAAACCCTCTCAAAACTGATTGATGTTCCCCAGATTAGGTATAATAGGAGGATCCTTAGGTGTAACTATAGGAGTTAATACTGGTGTCATGGGTCCCACCACCACCTAAGCATGTTCACCACCACCTTCCAAACATTCTACCTGAGTCTTCTATGGAGGCATATATCTATAATTCAAAACATGTGCCTCAAAATCAGTTTTGATAACAAAAATATCTAAGATTAAAGAAAACCATAGGTATAAACACTTCTTATATAAGATAAAATACCCATTTTCATGCCCCTAAAGTTATGTCTACGTAATTTAGAAGATCAAAAGGAGTATTGGAGATGCTCCCAAAACCCACTACTAATGTCATATTAGTGTGAAGTTATCATTTTTTATAGAAAATTCTCTATTATGTAGAGTGTCAATAGTAAGTTATAAAGGGAAATTTTCTTTAATTCTAAATTGGTATCACCATTTAATTAAAACCATTTCTTTTAATAAATAATATTTTTTATTTGGATGTATATATATATATCATGGTTCGATTAGATGTTTCTTCCATTCTAAATATTTAAATTTTAATGATTTATAAGTTCTAATTGGAATTTCATGTAACTTCAACTAGCATTTTACGATGGTTTGATTATATGGATCTCCATTCACAATTTTTAGATTTCCACACACTTTTAAAATTGAAATTGAAATCTTTTTAATTTCAATCACTTAAATTTTAGCCCATGTGACCAGTTTTCCATGTCTCAAATATTTTATAATTTTTTTATAAGGTTCCACCATAAATATATGTGAGAAAACACCATTTAAGATGATGAAAAAACATTATGTAACAAATTATTTATCCATTTCCTAGCATTAAATGTTATTACAATCATAGGTATATCAATAATAGAACATATGAAATGTTTTAGGAAATTCACACAATAAAATTAACGTGGCATGAATATACAAGACATATAATCAAAAGGGGTATATAATGATTCATGAACAATTCTTACTTGTTGTACTGAGTCAAGGGTAAAATAAATTACTAATGATAATAAATTCCACAAGTAATGTTTGTAGACTAGTAGTCAAATCAATACAACTGTAATAGGAAAAAACAAGAACAGTAATTCTCATCCGAGGAAAATTGGTCTTTACCTTGTACATGGGTTACCTTCTCCCAAACATAGGCTCATTATAAAATTTAAAAACATATTAGTATCTTATATAACCATGCCAACATTTGTTATATAAAATGGGAAAGAAAACTCATATATGACTTTGTAATGTCTCGGATAGATTAACTCATAAGTAACCAAACCCAATTGGACACATGGCCTATAGAACACCTCCACATGTTCCTGAGGATGCTGACTAGTTATGAGGGTCTATGATGGTACTGTGAGGAGACTATAAAATATTTATCATAGTGGCACAATGTTGATATTAATAAAAAAACAACTAAATAAATGAAGTGATAAATAGAGGAAATTCATATGGAAGTGGAGGCAAACATCCAGATAAATATAAATATCCCAATCCATAATTTGTATCAAATATTATATACTAAAATGATTATGTAATGGTTCTATAAAAAAAATGGAATCATACATACAAACAATACAATCTATAAAAAACATAAAAAAATACAACAAGCTATCTATAATATAATTGAAAGCACAAGATCAATCCTCTACTCCCATAGTCTATCCGAATATAGAAATTCAAGAATCCATAATAGGGTGCTTTCCTTTTTGTCAGACTAATTCCATGAATTATGTTCAGGTACCAATCGAAATCCCAAGCAGCGTGTGAGTAATACTCAATGGGCCTCCATATACAGTGCCTATAAATAATCTTGTATGTGTGTGTATAATAAATTAGTGTACATGTAATAATAATAAGGTAATGAGTAAACAAAATAAAACCCATGTCGGCATGGGTTCCTCATAAGACACCTTTTCAGCACTACCTTCTTCAAAATATTCAATACTTTCATTGAACATTAATTAATTTATAACTAATAAAGATCATCATTTCCATAAATTCCACATAATCAATAGGGAATTTCATTTTTAGTATTTAAGAAAGAGGAATTTCATGTACATTTATTTGGCATAACAATAAGGAACATCATGTCCCCAAATTCCCAAATAAACATTATGGAACATCATGAATATTGATTCAGGAAAAATAGGGATGAATGTATTTTATGTAAATTCTATATAGTCAATAAAGAGCTTCATGTCCATTACAGAAGGTAGGCATGATGTAATAAGATTCATGTTGTATTATAATCAAGTTTAAATAATTCACACTTTCTATTTATCAAGTAATTTAGTCATTTAAATCATATAGATAATAAGTATTAAAGAGTTTTAAAGTGTCATTTACTTTCCATAACAAACTTCAACATTATCAATTTTCAGTTTCATATTATGAGTGTTCGAGTGGTCCGTGGAAAGTTCTATACCACATCACAATTCATTAACATAGTTTTTGAAAACCTTCACTGTCTAATGCCAAGACCAACACACCTTAGTAGTGTTTTTGTCATAAGGGAAGAATATTTCATCAAGGTATTTATTTAAACCCACCCAAAGGGAGGCTTTAGTTAGATTTTTTTGAACCTCCAACCTTTTACATGGTCACATAGCATGTGAAATTCAAGTTCCAAGTGTTTAAAAAAAGCTATTTAAATTTTTTTGGAGAAATTATCAAAAGGTCTAGTGTGTAGTACAAAGGAAATATAAAATCAACACATAAAAATTTAAGGAAAATGTATATACCACATACCCTAGACAGTTAGAAAACTTCTTATCCAATTTTAGCATTTAATTTGTGAAGGAATGAGGGAAAAATAATGAATAGACAAAATCAATAAAAATATAGAATATTATATTACATAAATATATCATTCAACAAGTTCATTTAAAATTGGATATAAGGAAGATTAATAATATACTTTCTAAGGGTTGTCCTACTTGATCTATGATGCTTGAATCAAATATTATGTGGAGGAGATATCTAAAAATCAATGTGAATGGAAGAAAAGAGAAACTCTCCATCGCTTCTATTGTCTGTGAGAAATGAGGTAGGAGGATGAAGAAATACGGTTAATAGAATAGATTTCAAAAATTTAATTTCACCCTTTTTATAAGTGGCATGATATTTATAGTGTAATTTGAAAATTTACACAATTAATTCCCATTTAATGAGGTTTTCTGGAACTTACAGGGTCTTTCAAGGACAATTTACATTGTAAATCGATAATTTATATCATAAATTGATTTATTCCATAAATTTTTATTATATATATAATCTTGATGCTTCCTTACATATCTCCCCAAAATATCCAAAAAAAACCCTTTACCAATGTCTAAACTAAACAAAAAAACATAAAAATGATCAATCAAAAACCAAAGACTAACATACCCATAAAAAGATAGAATCTTATAGTAACACCCCTAGTTTCATGTCCATTACCCATTAATTATGTATTTTGAAGTTATAAGAAACATAGGTAGAGTTTAAGGAGTTTTTGGATGGGTTTAGAGTGTTTCTGAAGCATTTTTGGTAGTACATAGTTTGATCATTGTTAGGGGAAACCATGAAACTTATCCAAGAAAATTTGTTAGTCATTTTTGGAAGTTTCTAGGAAGGTGTACAGTCAATGCATAATTTTTCCAAAAAATACAGTTTCAAGGTGAAACCATGCAACATGAACACTCATTTTTACCTCTCCACTTGGTCTCTAAAAATTCTACCCTCTATTAGTTATTTTTAGTGAATCATTTTTATCCAAATATATTGTTGGTAAGTCAGGGTTCTTTATATCTATATGAACAATGGTAAGTCCACATTTTCTATTATTCACTCTATATCTACACATTTTTTCTCTCATAGATATATATATATAATCTGTTATAGAAATATCAATTATATATGATGTATATTTTTAATGAAATATTGTTGGGGCCTATTATAGGGGACAAGTTTCAAGGTTGGTTCAAGAGGTTTTCTATGAAATTCTTCATTTTTAACTATTTTGAGGTATTTAGATTCCCTACCACCCTTCATATTCTTTAACATTAAGGCTTGATATCTAAATTTTTTTATATTATTTATTGTATAAACATTATTGTTTATAGTACATAAATATTTAGTTTGTAAATGATACACATCATGTGTTTGATAAATTGATTAAAAGAAATTATGTTTAAAAAGAAATGGGTTTTTATAGAATATGGCATGACTGGTTAGTTTTTTTCATGAAACATCGTTTTGTTTCTCTTTTGGTTTAGATTTGGGGTTAGTTCCCAAGATTCACATGTTATATTACATTAGGTGATGACTGTGTGATGGGACAAGTCACCAATTAATATAACAGTACAATCATGGGTGTGTGTGCTTTTGAACGATGGTTCCATGTGGTTATAGTTTTGGAAACTTGTTCGATTGATTTATTATGGAAATATTTGAAACTTACTATACTTATCATTAATATTAATATAAAATATATGATAACTTGTTCATATTACTAGTCTAGTGTATTGTGAAATCACTGTGGATTACCTAATGAGTTTTATACTCACCCCCTGCTTGGGTACATAGGTGAATTTGTAGATATTCTGTACTAAGGTACATGTAAAATCAAGGTGTCTTAATTCTTTAGTGATGCATCCTGACTGTGTGGGAGTAGAACGTGAACCTAAAGATGGGATCTTCTTTGAGGTGATGCATGGGTTTATGACACCTTGGGGTCATCGATTTCATCTTTAATTTATTTTTTTAGTGTTTCACCATTTATTTTCATCCACTACTCTGATGTAACATTGTTGTTTGATTTTTATTATATTACTTCACATGAAACCTATAACATTTTGTTTGTTTGTTTCATCTTCAGAAAGTTGTTCTTGTTTTAGGGTAAATCATCCCTCAATGATCTTGAATTACATTGGAATTTATTTCCAGACTTTTTCCATAGGTATTTCACCTAAGGTCAATAGAACCTCTAATGTGACCCAATCCAATGGGTTGGGTGGGGATTTTACAAATTGAATAATTGTGTGTTAGTCCCTCACATTAGGATGGTAGAAAAGAGATATGAATACCTGAAAATGAAATGTATATCATAAAAATATGTAGTTCAACTCTTTATATTAAACGTCATGTTATCAGTGTGTCTTGGGTAGAAAAAATGTTGTAAGTTACACTTATGTGTGTTTTTTTTCTCATCGTCATTGGGTAAATATATGATTATAACATATCATGCATTAGTAATGATACTTCCCATTTGGGGTGAATTTTTCATATTATGATTAATGATTTTTTGAAATTATTAATATTAATTAATTTTTTTGAGGATTTTAAATATTATAAGACTTTAATTTCAAATGAGTGATGACTAAGTGGTGTTTTGTTCTGTCCTTAGAAAGAATGGAACTAGTTCGACAATCAGGGAACCCATTGGAGTAAGAAGTTGAAAATTTTGTCCAACCTAAACCACACGTAAATTAAAATATTTTCCAGAGCATAGTCTAGGAATTTCAATCCATAGACATGGGAAATACAATTCAATAACCATGCCTTGAAAATTCATCCATGGACATTAAAAATAAATAATCCACTTGTTTTTTCAGGGAGACTCATATCCATAAATAGTGGATAATGGTTAGGGAATAAAAGTAAGATTCTTTTTATTTCTTGAGAAACATAGAGTAAATGGATATGAAGATTCTGATTTATATACTGGAGGATATCTCAAGTAAGTGGTGGTATATTATTTTCTAAACAAAAAAGAACCCAGATATGATATGTCTAGAATTTTCATATTTGTTTTACAAAAACATTTATCCCCACACCTTCAAGATAATAAGGATGATAGATTTTTTTTACACTGAATTTGTGAAATATATTTTCAATAGAGTATGAATCTAAATTCATGAATTTGATTCAATTTTCTCTTTATGTTTCTGGAAGTGTGTACTTGAGAGTAGTGATCATTTTAAGTAGGGATACAACTAGACATACACTTCAAGTTCGTTGTCTTAAGTATTGATAACTATACAGAGATGGTGAACAATGTGATGGTAGTGGATAATGATATATTGGGAACTTAAATTGTGGAAAACACTTTTACCTACATGGGTACATGTGGGAACTCTAATATGGGGAATAATCAGAAGATGAATAATTATTCTAAATAAATAAAATCATTAGAAAACCATACAGTGGATTTAGTATCCCTTCCACCTTGTCATAATAATTTTTTGATTTGTTTTTAGTGTGGATATTTTTAGAATATGAGGAGTTAATGTGTGGTTACATTGTAGTAATGAAAAAATTGCGTCAAATTGGGATATTGGAAATGTTATTTGTAGGGTGACTACAAGGATGATTGGTTTCAATGGGTTGAACATATCCTAGGATTAATATACTCATGTAATTTGATTGAGAGTAAATGGTAATTTCCTCAAGAACCGAGTGACATAAGGTGGATCTCAAATCACACAAACTACACAACATTAATCACAACCAAAAAAGAGAAATAAGTTATTATCATCCAACCCAAGTATGCAGTTGTAAGGTGCTATTTAGATGATCACGGGGGTAAAATCTAGTCCTCAAATGGTTTGAAGTATTATTTTATTAAAAAATAATCCCATGTAATCTTTTTTTAATACCATAATGTCCCAATATTTTTTTTTTATCATGTTTTAAATCTTATGGGATTTCATGTTGAAATGATACCTCATATATTGAAACTTCAAAAGAATCTCAAACATTGATAATTTTTATTCTTTAACTGAGAAGCATGTATTACATGTATTGATTATGATGAAATTTTTTTGTATTTATATATTATTGACATGAAAATATTTTACATGATTTTTGAGAATGGATTAGTCAACAATATTTAAGGTCCATATCAACTATTATACATGTTAGGTCAGTTTCACATCTTCAGATGGTGTTGATTATATCGTTAAAATAGATTGGGAAGTGAATGAAAGTAGACAAGGACATTTGGAACTAGTGGTTGGGACTATCTATTAACTATTGGTAGTATTAACTTTTTAAACTATGGATGTAATGAAATATATATTTTTTTCTAACCATAATAGACAAATTTCTTGATGTATTCTTTGAAAGTTTCTCTAGGTTACCGACATACATAGAATAGTAATTTATGATTGATATCTTACTAGGGAACAATCCTTTTTTTACTTACATCTATAGGATAAAACCATTAAAAATTAAATTAATTAAAGGTTTTTCTTGAAGAGTTGGAGAAGAAAAATTATTCATTTGACTTAGTGCATCTCCATGGGAAGCACCAGTTATTTTTGTAATGAAATCAAATAGAACTCTTCAGATTTGTGTCTATTATAATAATCTAAAACATGATTTGATAAATAATCAATATCATCTTCTATGAATTGATGATTTGGTTGATCAATTTAGGGGATAAAAATGGTTCTATGAGATTTATTTTTGACCAGGGTATCACTAAATTCATGTTAGAAAAAATGTATTTCAAAGATACAATTTTAAAATCATTATGGTAACTATTAATATGTTTTTATGTACTTTGGTCTTAAGAATAAACTATAATTGTTTACAGAATTAATGAATAGAATATTTCAAATGTTACTTGACTCAATTGTGGGAATATTAGTCAATGATATTCAGGTGTATTCTAGGACTATGTTCAATCGTGAATAATACTTTGGAATAGTGGTGGGTTTCATACGGGAACATATCATTTATGTTAATATTTCAATGTGTTATTTATAGAAACATGATTTATATTTCCTTGTCTACATGATTTTTAAAAAAGGATTCTTGGTAAATCATGAAAATATAGATACTTTTATCTCTTGTAAACCACCAAGAAAATATCTTTGAAATATATAGTTTCCTCATCTTAATAGTCTATTACTGATTTTCTTCATCAATTTTCATGAATTTCCACTCTGTTGGAAGAATTTTAAAGTAAAATAGATCTTTTAAAATGTATTTATGAGTGTCAAAAATCATTTTAAGAGCTTAGGGTTTGTATTACATCAACACCCATACATACATTTCCATATTGAGTATGAGGCTGTGTGTTCTATTTTAATGCGTCTAGATTAGGTTTGGGATGTGTTTTTATATTGGTAGATCATGTTGTAGATTATGGGTCATGATCATTATTATTGCATGAGGTGAATTAAGAAATGCATGATTTAGAGTTAGATATTGTAGACAATTCTCTAAAAGCATGGCATTATTATCTCTTTGATGCGAAGTTTACTGTGTTTATGGATCATAAAATATTTAAAAAAGTCTTCTCATAGAGATGTTTGAATCCAAGGCAATGAATACGGATGGAATACCCTCAAATGTGAATTTTACTTGATGTATACATTGGGTAAATGTAAATCAGTGGTTGATGCACTGTGAAGGATGTTATATATTAAGATTGATAAAGAGGCTTTAGAGGAGTGAGTTATAATAGTGGTTGTAAATAATATTCAGTTTGACTTTTTTGAGAAAGAATATATTGTGAATTTATTTCAAGTTACTCTTATTCTTGATTTTATTGAGCTGGTTAAAGATATCCAGACATCCAATCTTGAATCTATCACTATGATGTGGAAACTCACTGATGGGGAAACCATTGAGGTATGGAATCTATATGAGAGATATTTGTTGAATTTTATAGATAATATTTTGGTTTTTTCAAATTATTAGTAAAAAATTATTTATTACTACATCCACAAAAGATGAGATTTTCACCATGGAATTCAGAAGATATATAAGGTAATGAGAACCCAATTGTGGTTAGCTAGAATAAATTAAAGGGTGGAATAGTATGTATTAGGATGACCCACTCATTATAAGGTCAAGGAAACGAACCAGTAAATGGATGGTATGTTGCAATATATACCTATACCCATGTGGAAATAAGAACCAATAGTTATATTCTTTTTCATATTACTACAAATAATGGTTTGAAAAAATAATGTTATATGGGTTATTGTGGATCATCTAATGAAGTCAGCTCACTTCATCCCTATTTTTTGAATATAATACAGTGGAAGACTTGGAAAAATTTACATTATGGAAGTAATAATTTTTCAAAAAATGACAATTTCAATTAGGTCTAACCAAAACCCAAAGTTTAAAGCTCAATTTTTACATCCTTATAAAAATCCCTCAAATATTATTTGACCATTAGCACATAATATCATCTTCAAAAAAATAGATATATCAAACAAATGATAAAAACATTTAAAGACATGGTTAAAGATTTCCTTACTTATTCTATAGTCTTATGGGAGGATCGTATACTATTATTGCAGTATTCATACAACAAAAATTTTCCGGCATCAATACATGTGGATCCTTTTGAAGATTTTTATGGTCACCCATATATTTCTACACTTTTATTTGATGTAAAAAAATGAGAATTTAGTTATTGGACCTATCCTTGTACATGAAATAGTTGAGAAACATTATATGATCATAAAGAGTATACAAATAGATCTTCACCATTAGAAATTGTATATTAATCATCCTCATCATTGATCAATATCAGTTTGTTTCGATGATTGAAACACCAATAGATTTTATGAAAAATATTCTTTTTAATTTCATTAATGTCTTGTGTTGTACGCTACAACAAAAGGATCTTGCACAACACGCATCCCTGACTCGGCTTGCATTACATGCAATCACGACCTTCCACGATAGTGTGTGTTGTACGCAATACTGAGTTTCGCTAAACAACGATATGTTATATGAAATACCCATTATGAATAGTATCAACTACATTTTGAATTTTATAACATTATTATTCAACTTACATATTTTTTAGAACATGGTATGAGAACAAAATCAATTTTTCAAGTAAAATAAGTATTTTTCAAAAAATGTAGTTTTGCCGCCTTTTGATGGAGCACCCACTTTAAATCTTGTTTTTGACATGTCTATAATTTCAATTTGACAAAATAAAATTTATATTTGGAATCAGGATTTAAAAATTTACTTTGGATAAATTTTTCATATTATTCTGATAACTTTCATATTTTAATGAATAGTAAAAACACGCTATATTTTAATTAAAAACAACTTTTTTCATCGCAATAATTTATATGGTTATATTATCTTTTTAATTGGTTTTAAAGTGTAATTATAAAATATTTTTACCATTTAATCCAATTTTGTTCATTGGAATTAATTTCACTTTGAAATTGGATATAAACAAGTATCAATCTTTTGATTGTTTTTGTTTCTTAAAAACACGCTATTTGTTTTGATAACAGGAATTAAATTTAAAATTAATTAATGCCACTTATATTTTATGAATATGGAAAAATAGACATCAATTTTGAATTCGTAATATCATACAATGCTTAGGCTGAATGTTTGGTATTTTTCTGAAAAACTTCAATTTTTTATGAATAGTGAAACCACTTAGTGGTAGTTAAAAAACTGACTATTTTTTAATTTAAATTAAATTTTACCACTTCTGTGAATTGAATTTCAAAAATTAGAGAGACACGGTTAATATCAATGACTAAAATGTGGTTCAATGAGATGAAAATATTTTTTAGTGAATAGTAAGTTTTTACTTTTATTTACCACGGTTAAAAGTAAATAGGATAATTAAGGGTAAAAATGATATTATTATTACCCTAACACATGTCCTAATTCTATTGGATACGTGTAATTCGACCAAAAATAACCTTACGAATAAAATATGACCATTTAGGCCCACTTTTATTAGATTAGGACAATTAATATTAATTTATTTAAAGAAGGGTTAAAATAGTTAAAATCAATGTTTAATAAGTAAATCATTTTTAATATAGGGTTATATATAAGATAAATTAGACTATAAATATTCATTAGAAATAAAAAAATATTTCCTACATAATGGTATTTTATTTATAATTTTTAGACATTAAATAATGTAATTTATTTATGATACAAAGATGATGCAATAATTATCTTATTAATGAAATATTGACATAATTGATGTTATAAATACCCAAATAAATGTAATTTGAGAGTTTTTATGAATTAAACTAATTTTATTGGTTAATATGACATGTTAGTATTGATTTAATTAACTTTTTTAGAACTAATCATTCTTTTATGTGTTTCACAAAAATCAATTACCAAATAGTGTCAAAATTGACATAAAATTGTTTTTAAAACTAATATTATATTATTAATTGTTATTTTATTCCTAAAAATCTAAGGTTCGGCCAAATTACATAGATAAGGTATTATATATTAATAATATGCAACTTGGGGTTCTTTTTTCTTGTTATAGTATGTTTATTAACCTTATAGTGTAAGAAAACAAGAAGACATGGTAAAAGTAAAATTATTTAACTTAAAGTTAAATCTAAATGATAAGGTTAAAATAGATACCCAAAATTGTCTAAATTCTATTTTATGAGGGTATTTCGACCCATCCCCACCTTAGCTTCTAAATAAATCAATTTGGAACTATTAAAAACTGAATGTTACTTTATAATAAAACAATATTTTTAGTTTTTTCAGAGGTGTCCCTCTCCTCCCTTATAAAAGGGCACCTCCTCCCTCTCTTCCTCACACCACTTTGAGCCTTCAATCCCGGCCAACCCCTGATAAATTCTCTTCTCCACTTCCATATAAACATCCTAGAGGTCCTGTTATTCTTCAAAGACCAATTTTTGTGCCCTAAGAGGAGGTCTCAAAGAGGTGCTTCAAAGAAGAGGTAATGTATGTTACTGATTCTTTCAACTTTATTTATTCTTCTTTAGTTGTTGCATTATGAAGTAATAACATCAGTATAACTCATATACTGATATGTTATTATAAGTATGAAACAACCCTATTTCACCATCTATCCATCCTATGGAAAACGAAATCACCACGTGTGCGTACGTACGGAATACCGTCTCCAGGCCGTGGTGAAATCTGTTTTCCCACCAACACCTTACATAGATGGGTATAATGGTGTAAAGAATAAATGTATATGGTTATTATAACATCATACCGATTCTGATATATTATAACATCCACTACAATTATATTCAATAATTATGGGAACGATATCATCACTCGTGCGTACGTACGGACTACCGTCTCCACGACGCGATGAGATTCATTCTCCATGTTAACCATACCTGAATGATCATAAAGTTTATATAATGAATAATAATGAAATATATGAAATAATAATTCTATTGGATTTATGTATATATATATGTATGTATGTCATCTATTTCGTTTCATTCAATTCAATAAGGAAACGAAAACAGCGTTCATGCGTACGTACGACCTACCATCTCCATGAACAGTGTATTTCATTCCTTTTATCGATCTATAATATATATATGTATATGATGAATATATATTATATATAAATCATGTTTGACATTCTGAATTATTTAAATCAAGATATAAGTAATAATATCAAGAACGAAAAGTCGAAACACATACGATAAATGAAATGATTTTACCCAAAACATTGCTTTAACATGGAATTTACAAAAGAACGGGTAATATAAAGTCATAAGTGGAAAATATATGATATCATAACAATGAATATGATTCTTTAATAAGTCAATGACATTATTTAAATCATTATACAGGAGGATTTCATACATATGAAGCATATCAGACCTAAGGTAAGGGATAATTTTGCAAAACTCATTTTTTATCCGAGATTCCTTATTCGTAAGTATTTACTGGGGTTATTGCTATCATCCATGTCCATGTTTTATAAAAGTGTATTCATTTATTTTTAAAGTCCTTTACCCATTTTGAATTTTACCCCATGGTATGGAAGTAATCTATCTTTTATTTACCCTATAAGGTACCTTTTGACTTTTCCGACAAAAGTACGAGAAGAATGTTTTTTTAACGTATACGACATGAAAGGATTTTTACGGTTTTATTAAGCCTTATTTTCATGAATATTCCTCCAAAATATTTCATTACTATTTTAAACAAAATATTTTTCTTTTAAAATTTTTTGACGTTTTGTGAAAAGAAATTGATTTTGAAGGAGAAAGGATATTTTCCTCAAGAATTCATTTCATGTGTTTTATCAAAACCATTTTCCATTTAAGATGACATTATTTCATATGTGTGTGATTCAAGTATAATGTCTCTATGATTTACATGGTTTCACATTTCTTATTATGAAATGATATCCATTTCTTTTATATGGATTATGTGATGATGGGATTATGTTTATGAAACACATTTTATTCGTTGGGTTATTATGAATGAAGTATGGTTATTTTGTGGCACAAGTAATAATGATTTCACAATGATATGGGTGGGACCTATATCTCCATCCAATGAATTGGTTAATGATTTATATCTCATGAGATAGACATGGCTACAATGAAAAGTTAAACCGGTTCAGTAATACAGGACTGGAACGAGGAGTGAACTCGATTCAGAAAGGGACTTTTTCCACTAAGATGGTCTTGGCAGCAATGCCTTGGCTACTATAGAAATCATATCATGTTCTTAATGGTTTCCACAATTACATGTTTTATTCCCATGCTAATTTATCATGATTGATGTTTCTTCATGATCTATGCCTTACGTACTACCATGTTTTATGTCATTTTCTCAAGATTTTGATGTTTAGATTTTATGCTCATGTTTTTTTATATTCAAATGTCTAAGGATTGTTTTATGTTATCTTTTCTTACCCTTACTGTGTATTTGAGCTCACCCCTTTTATGTTTTCATTTCCCCAGGCTATAAAGAAAGGTTTTAGATAAGAAAAAAAGGAGAAGATATTTATGAGAGATGTTGAAGATCTTTCACCACGATTAGAAGATTATATTCCGAGTTTCCAAAGACACTAAACTATTACGGTCCTTGTGTGTCGATTTTTGTTATGTATTAATTATTCCACAAAATTAATGTAATGTCCATGTACGTCAATATTCGGGTCTCTACAGTTGGTATCAGAGGAAAGTTTTAGTCAACCTTTGGAAACTAGGATGCGGAAACTTTAGTGAGATCCCTAGAGATATTTATAAGGTATGTCTAGAGATGTCCCTAAGGTTAAGTATAAGTATATGTTATATTCCTAGAATTACGGTAATGATATTAGAATTAAATCTAAGAGTTTAGATATTGAAGGTACTCCCCCTTTATTATGTTGTTTTCTCTAGCATGATTTTTGCCTCTCACAGTATTCTTTTTGGGTTTTAGAAAATGGCTGGAAAAAAAGATGATTCACGATAATGGAGGTTATGATGGACAATGGAATGATATTCTTCATGAGAAAACAAATGAAATGGGATTTTGAAGTCCAAACATCATTATTATGCTAAATCAGCAATCTCATAATATGATCAACAAACTCCAATTTGGTAAGTTTCATGACTCGGCTAATAAGAGAAATATGGAGTTTCATGATGATCATAGAGGAAAAAAAGTTCAATTTCCCCTATGTAAATCATGTGGGAAGAGGCATCAAGGAGAATGTTTCAAAGGAACTAGAAGATGCATTGGGTGTGGAAAAGAAGGACACAAAGCCAGTAAGTGCAAAGGAAAAGGTTCAGTTAACATCATGGATAAGGATAATGGTATTTCTAAGACATCAACAATGGTTAAATGTTTTAAATGTGGAATGTATAGGAATTATTCAAACCAATTCCCTAAAGGAAAGTCTCATGAAGAAAATCAGTATGGTCGTATGGGTAGTATTTATGTTGATGATGATGAAGAGGCTACAAATGATATGTGAGATGAAAGAATTGTTGAAGCTCGGTCAATGGTTTAAGAAGGTAGTGGAATGATTACATGTTTATCAAGTGTAATGTTGTATAAGTAATCTCATGGTACTATGGAATAAAGACACATCTAAGGATTGTTACACTGTTGTCTTTCCTTATGTTTTGAAAGTGTATAATGAATGGTACCAGTAACCATGAAAGGTTATTCAGATATTTTTGGAAAGTAGATGATATGAACATAATGAAGGGATAAGGAGAAAATTAAATGTTGGATCGTATTCATGAGCTCATGACTGATATAAGGACTAAGTGATATTATGGTTTGAGTACATAGAATTTTTGGGATTTTGGTATGTGGAAAGTGTTAAAATTTAACAACATTCATGTTTTCACTAAGGTTCAATGAGTATTCATTCTTCAAGATAATACATGATGTTAGTATTCACATGTTTGTAATTTGACCAACAAGATATATCTTATGATATATTGGGGATAAATGATGCCATTCATGTGATTGTTATGTGACATTTCAAGTAATAATTTTATTTATACTATGAGCTTGGACCGAAGTATTTTAGATAAGCCTAAAGATTGGAATGTATTATGTTGGAAATAAGTCAATATTGTTTAAGGATAGAACTTTTTTTCGATATTATTGATGGGATGTTATAGTAATGTAGTTTTAGAAAAAGGACAACCTGCAGGACGGGCGACAGCCCATCGCGTCGAACAAGGCTGTGGGAATCGAACCCACAACTGAAGTGCGACTGGCCTTTATCACCTACCACTGGCCTACAGCAAGTCCCTGTTTAGTAGAAACTAGTTTTATTATATTAAGCAGTATGATATATGAAGTATAAGTCCATTTTAGGAACCATATATGATTAGTCTCACTATAGATCGACTTATGTATATTTAATAAATTTTGCTAACATTTTGTTTGAGATAGATGGAATGACCCGTCATTCTATCACATGATCTACTAACACTTCACAAATAACAAATTCAACTTCATTTCTTTAAGAGATGAAGTGGAAATTGTTCAAGGCACGAACAACAGTGAGATTGTACCAAAATAAAGTAAGTATTTTAATTCAAATTCATCAACTTTAGGGAAATGATCTTGAAAACCAAAACTTTTTTCCTAGTGCCCTTATATCCGATGAAACAGATGGTACCCTAGATCATCACAAATTTATGGCTTTGTGATTGTTGGTTTTTTCATAGCCATGTTCTCTACCACTCTCCATCAGAACATGATGGTTTGATTTTTCTTCCATATCCATATTTTCACCTATGTTCTCCTAAGTGGAAATCCATTGATGAGTTAATTTGGGTAACCGTTACGTTTCATACTTTAGTTTTTAAAGCCAAGTTTAGGTATTTCTTTTTACGATGTGGGGTTCTATTAAGGATACTTTCGAGTAGTAAACCATTTATAACCCCGAAGAATTTCGAGGGAGAAATTCATTTTAAGGGGGGTAGAATGCAACACCCCGATATTTTATGAAAAATATTATTTTTAATTTCATGAATGTCTTGTGTTGTACGCTACACCAAAAAGAGCTCGCACAACACACATCCCTGACTTGGCTTGCATTACATGCAATCGTGACCTTCCATGATAGTGTGTGTTGTACGCAATACTATGTTTCGCTAAACAATGATATGTTATATGAACTACCTGTTATGAATAGTATCAACTAAATTTTGAATTTTATAACATTATTATTCATCTTACATGTTTTCTAGAACATGGTATTAGAAGAAAATCAATTTTTCGAGTAAAATAAGTATTTTTCAAAAAATGTAGTTTTACCGCCTTTTGATGGCACACCCACTTTAAATTTTGTTTTTGAAATTTCTATAAGTTCAATTTGAAAAAATAAAATTCTTGTTTTGAATCAGGATATAAAAATTTACTATGGATAAATTTTTCATATTATTCTGATAACTTTCATATTTTAAAGAATAGTAAAAACAAGCTATATTTTAATTAAAAACAACTTTTTTCATCGCAATAATTTATATGGTTAGATTATCTTTTTAATTGGTTTTAAAGTGTAATTATAATATATTTCTACCATTTAATCCAATGTTGTTCATTTGAATTAATTTCACTTTGAAATTGGATATAAACAAGTATCAATCTTTTGATTGTTTTTGTTTCTTAAAAACCCGCTATTTGGTTTGATAACAGGAATTAAATTTAAAATTAATTAATGCCACTTCTATGTTATGAATTGGGAAAAATATAAATCAATTTTGAATTCAGCATATCAAATAATTCTTAGGCTGAATTTTTGGTGTTTTTCTCAAAAACGTCAATTTTTGATGAATAGTGAAACCACTTAGTGGTAGTTAAAAAACTGACTTTTTTAATTTAAATTAAATTTTACCACTTCTGTGAATTGAATTTCAAAAATCTGAGAGACACGGTTAATATAAAGGACTAAAATGTGGTTCAATGAGATGAAAATAAGTTTTCGTGAATAGTAACTTTTTACTTTAATTTACCACGGTTAAAAGTAAATATGATAAGTAAAGGTAACAATGATATTATTATTACCCTAACACATGTCCTAATTATATTGAATAAGTGTAATTCGACCAAAAACAACATTAGGAATAAAATATGACCATTTATGCCCAATTAGATTAGATTAGGACATTTAATATTAATTTATTTAAAGAAGGGTTAAAATAGTAAAAATCAATGTTTAATAAGTAAATAATTTTTAATATAGGGTTATACATAGGTTAAATTCTACTATAAATATTAATTATAAATCTAAAAAGATTTCTGACATAAGGGTATTTTATTTATAATTTTTAGACATTAAATAATTTAATTTATTTATGACACAAAGATGATGCAGTAATTATCTTATTAATGAGATATTGACATAATTGATGTTATAAATACCCAAATAAATGTAATTTGAGACTTTTTATGATTTAAACTAATTTTATAGGTTAATATGACATGTTGGTATTGATTTAATTAAATTTTTTCGAACTAATCATTCTTTTATGATTTTCACAAAAATCAATTACCAAATAGTGTCAAAATTGACATAACATAGTTTTTTAAAAAAATATTATATTATTAATTGTTATTTTATTCCTAAAAATCTATGGTTCGGCGAAATGACTTAGATAAGGTTTTATATATTAATAATAAGAAACTTGGGGTTCGTTTGGCTTGTTATAGTAAGTTTATTAACCTTATAGTTTAAGAAAACAAGAAGACAAGGTAAAAGTAAAATTATTTAACATAAAGTTAAATCTAAATGATAAGGTTAAAATAGTTACCTAAACTTGTCTAAATTCTATTGGATGAGAGTATTTCGACCCATCCCCATCTTATCTTTGAAATAAATCAATTTGGAGCTATTGAAAAGCGAATATGACTTTATAATAAAATAATATTTTTAGTTTTTTCAAAGGTGCCCCTCTCCTCCCTTATAAAAGGGCACCTCCTCCCTCTCTTCCTCACACCACTTTGAGCCTTAAAGATCGGAAAAACCCTGATAGATTCTTTTCTCCACTTCCATAGAAACATCCTAGAGGTTCTGGTCTTCTTCAAAGACCAATTCTACTTCCCTAAGAGGAGGTCTCAAAGAGGCGCTTCAAAGAATAGGTAATGTTCGTTACCGATTCTTTCAACATTATTCCTTCTTCCACTTCTTCTTATTTAGTTGTTTCATTATGAAGTAATAACATCAGTATAACTCATATACTTATATTTTATTATATGTTTGAAACAACCTCATTTCACCATCTATCCATCCTATGGAAAATGAAATCACCACGCGTGCGTACGTACGGAATACTGTCTCCACGCCGTGGTGAAATCTGTTTTATACACCAACACCTTACATGGATGGGTATAATGGTGTAAATCATAACTATATATGATTATTATAAAATCATACTTATTCTCATATATTATACCATCCACTCCAATTTTATTCAATAATTATGGGAAGGATATCATCGCTCGTGCGTACATACGAACTACCGTCTCCAGGACATGATGAGATTCATTCTCCATGTTAACCATACATGAATGATCATAAAGTTTATATAATGAATAATAGTGAAATATATGAAATAATAATGCTACTATATTTATGTATATATATGTATGTATTTCATCTATTTAGTTTCATTCAATTCAATAAGGAAATGAAAACAGCGTTCATGCGTACGTACGGCCTACCGTCTCCATGAACGCTGTATTTCATTCCTTTTATCGATATATAATATATATATATATGTATATGATGAATATATATTATATGTAAATAATGTTTTACATTCTGGAATTATTTAAATTAGGATATAAGTAACAATACAAGAACGACAAGTCGAAACACATACGATAAATGAAATGATTTTACCCAAAACGCTGCTTTAACATGGAATTTACAAAAGAATAGGTAATATAAAGTCATACGTGAAACATATATGATATCATAACAATGAATATGATTCTGTAATAAGTCAATAACATTATTTAAATCATTATACAAGAGTTTCGTATACGTATGAAGCATATCGGACCTAAGGTAAGGGATAATTTTGTGAACCTCATTTTTTATCTGAGATTGCTTATTCGTAAGTATTTACTGGGGTTATTGCTATCATCCATGTCCATGTTTTATAAAAGTGTATTCAGGTATGTTTAAAGTCCTTTTTACCCATTTTGACTTTTACCCCATGGTATGGAAGGAATCTTTCTTTTATTTACCCTACAAGGTACTTTTTGACTTTTCCGACGAAAGTACGAGAAGAATGTTTTTTTAACGTATACGGCTTGAAAGGATTTTTACGGTTTTATTAAGCCTTATCTTCAGGAGTCTTCCTCCAAAATATTTAATGACTATTTTAAAAAAAAATTCTTTTCAAATTTCATGACGTTTTGTGAAAAGAAATTGATTTTGAAGAAGAAAGGATATTTTCCTCAAGAATTCATTTCAAGTGTTTTATCAAAACCATTTTACATTTAAGATGACATTATATCATATGTGTATGTTTCAAGTATAATGTGTCTATGATTTACATGGTTTCACTTTTCTTATTATGAACTGATATCCATTTCTTTTATATGGATTATGTGTTGATGGGATTATGTTTATGAAACCCATTTTATTCGTTGGGTTATTATGAATGGAGTATGTCTATTTTTTGGAACAAGTAAGAATGATTTCATTATGAGATGGGTGGGACATATATCTCCCTCCAATTCATTGGGTAAATATTTATATCTCATGAGATAGACATGACATGAACGACAAGTTAAACCGGTTCAGTAATACAGGACTGGAATGAGGAGTGAACTCAATTAAGAAAGGGACTTTGTCCACTAAGATGGTCTTTGCAGCAATGCCTTGGATACTATAGAAATCATATCATCTGATTAATGGTTGCAACAATTACATGTTTTATTCCCATGCTAATTTATCATGATTAACGTTTCTTCATGATCTATGCCTTACGTACTACCATGTTTTATGTCATTTGCTCAAGATTTTGATGTTTAGATTTTATGCTCATTTTTTTTACATTCAAATGTCTAAGGATTGTTTTATGTTCTCTATGATTAACCTTACTGAGTATTTGAGCTCAACCCTTTTATGTTATCTTTTCCCCATGATATAAAGAATGGTTTTAGGTAAGAAAAAAAGGGGACGATCTTTATGTGAGATGTTGAAGATCTTTCACCACTATTAGAAGATTATATTCCGAGTTTCCAAAGACACTAAACTATTACTGTCCTTGTGTGTCTGTTTTTGTTATGTATTAATTATTCCGCAAAAGTAATGTAATTTCCATATATGTCAAGCTTCAGGTCTCTAAAATGATCATGTTTTCTTGAGAGACTATCCCTAGCTAGGGAATCATCATGTGGGTAAGAAATGTAAATTATCTCCTAAGTAAATTGTCCCTTTTCAGATTCTATAATTAATTAGTGGTGTGTCTTATTAATTGGTTACTACCAAGATGGAGATATATGTAAAATATATTTCAAGTATCCCAATTGAATAAGTATTATCATGATCCTAACCATGTTATTTGATGGTACTATGTTGATCTTGAGCTATATTATTTGTAGATTCATGTGCTGATATAGATTGTGGGTAGATAAAAGAAGTTATTCCAAGGTAAATTCATCCATTTGGTATGACTCTTATGGTATCATGGTCAATTTTTGAAAAATTATTGGGAACAAGAAGATTATGTGTTGGGGAAATAGCTAGAACTTTTCTAAAGCACCATAAATATCCAAATTTCCAATGATGGAAAACCCAATGGGGGTGAGAATTTGACAACCATATTTTATCTGGATTTCCCTTTTATTATTTATTTTTATGTTAAATGATACTAGTGTTGAGTTTTAGGGGGTTTTTTTGGTCTTCGAGTTTTTTGGATGCATTTATAGGAGTCTAAAATTTTATCATGTTTACGGGAAACCATGAAATTTCTCAAGGAAATCATGAAAGAGGTTTTGGATGTTTCTGGGTAATCCCATAGTATGTGTATGGTTTGTCAAAATTGTGTGGGTTCTAGGTAAAACCATTCTAGTTTATGTAGTGGTAAAAATCATGGTTGGTTCATGGTTTGTCAAACTATGTGAGCTAATCATGTGGGGGTAGTTTAGAGGCAATATCATGCACATGGTTTCCCATATCGTGAAACCTAGATTTAAAACTTTCACTAAATTATTTTAAATATATAGATTAAATTATGTTTACACCTTGAAACCCACATTTTTTACCTTTGCACTCATGCTCTTTAACTCCACTCCAATCTTAGGAATTCCTAGAAATTAATATTTATCTAAAACATGCTTTTGGATAATCATGGTGTGTTGGATCACTATAATAAATGGAAATTCATTTTTCTTTACTATGCTTTCTAGATCTACTCATACTCTAACTCATAAATCCATATATCTAATCTATTATAGTTATATTTATGCCATATGATGTCTATTTTGATGAGATAATATTGGGATATAATAAAGGGAATAAGTTTGAATACCAGATCTTGAGCTTTCATGTCTTGTTATTCATTTTCATTAACCATTGTGTGATTGGTGGATTCTCTCCCACGCTACTTATTTTGTATCTTAGAGTATTGATTTCTAAATCACACACTTTTGTTTTTTGGTAAAGAATTCTTGGTTTAGCATATAAATTTTTGGTTTTCAAATGATACACAAAAGATTTTTTCTATATTTCTTAAAAGATTTTTTTTTCAAAATATAGTGTTTTTTTATAACATGGCATGTGTTGGTTGTGGGAGTTAATGAAATTGAAGTATGGAACCTTATTGGTTTATAATTGGGGTTTGTGACAAAGTAGCACAAGTTATATTAAATCAGGTTATGACTTGGTGATGAGGTGGGTCGTCGTTTATGATTGTTGGGACTATTATTGGGCCTTAATGGGTGTGAGGTATGGAGTTATGATGCTAATTCATTATGATTTTGGTAACATGTTTAATTTTTTTTATAGAAATTTTTAAAACTACCTCTACTTATTTTTTATTTAATTATAAAATTTGAGGTAACTTGATCTTGTTCCTGTTGGAAGGTATTGGGAAGTATTTGGGGATAACCTATTGAGTTTTATACTCACTCATTTCTTGAAAACATTGGTTCATTATTACATGTTGTGTAATGAGATATAGGTAAACACAAGGTGTCTTACTTCTCTAGTTGGGCATTAGGATGTAGTGGGCTTGTGACTTGGAGTCAGATACTGAATCGTTTTTGGGGTGACAGTTTGGTTAATTTCATTTTGGTTTCATTACATTATATTTTTCAATATTATTTTAGTGTTGTACCTATTATATATATAGGCTAATCTATTGTTTCATTGTGATTTGATTTATATTTTATTGCTTTAAATGCATCATATAATGCAGTTTTCCTTTATTTCTTCTTCTTCATGTTTTTTCATTTTAGGGAAAATAATCCCCCAATGATCTTAAATGCCAATAACACCTATTTCTAGTCTTTTGTGTCCTGGGAAAGTCACCAAAGGTCATCAGTAGTTTCAACCTACCCCAAGACAATGGGATGACTGGGAAAGTTACACATATCCTATGATATACGAATATTATATTATGTGATATAGTATAAAATGCATCATATGTACTTATGGATTTAGGGAATATATTCATCAATCTTCCACATAAAGTAAAGCCTAATTGATTTTTTTCAATTTCAACTTATGTTTCATCATATATAATAACTTATGAAACCCTATATAAAAATACATTTGGGTATCATATAAAATATTTTTAAAAATATATCAATAAATTCACAGTGTATCACATCATATGTAATACTTTTTGAATAACCATCAAAAATAATTTTGGATAAAATATAAATAACTTTTAGATCATATATATTAGTTTTATAAAACATAATACCCATTTAGGAACTAAAAATTATTACCACACGAGCCTTTGTAGTATTGAAAAAAATGAATTCCTAAATTCATAAATATAAACAAAGAGTTACCACTAGAGAATCATTTATTCTACTCAAGCTAAAAGGGGATTTAGTCTAATATTTATCAAACACATGTATCTCTATTCCCATACCCACAATCTATATCATATATAACCATGAATAGTTATATAATCCCTTTTTTATATACATCATGTGACCATAAGACATGGAGTATGTAAATTTCGTATAACCCCATCATACATTCTTGATTCTATGAGAATAGATTGTCCAGGATGATAAATTCATCACATGTCATTCATCTAAGTGGATGAGTACATCACATCCCCCTCATCTATGTAGATAATCACATAATATGTAACTTTTCCAAGTACAGCCATAAATTTTCTAGATATTTCTTAATCAAGGGAATGTATGTCATACTCATCATTTTATAAGAAAAATACCATATTTTTTTTGCTCCAACCAATGACATGATCAATAACAAACATAGTTACCCTTCAATTAACTAAGCCTCAGTGCTCATGTAAGTGAGGTATTGTAACATCCCCAAATGATAAAGGGTTAAATGACTAAATGATATGACTCATGTCAACAAGGTGCACCTTCTTTTTCGGGAGCCTGTCTGATTAGAACTCCATAGTTAAGCGTGCTTGGCCTGGAGTAGTGATCAGGATGGGTGACCTCCTGGGAAGTTCCCCAGGGTGTGTGTGAGTGAGGACAAAGCACACTGGAAAGGACATGTGTTGGCCTGTGGGGACTATCATTAGTCATATGACCCGTTCGGGCACGTGGGTGGACCCTGGGGTGGGCCCCACGTGTCTGCGGGGGCAACTGGGGGTACCTGGTGGGCCAGGACCCGACGGCCATGTTAAGGCGGGGTGGTTGTGCTGTCACCGGGACCCGGTTGTCACATTTGGTATCAGAGGAGGAACCCAACCTTAAGTGCGTGGTGCACTGCCTGGGTTGAGATGTAGGGCTCACAACGAGGGCGTTGTGCTCTAAAGGGGGGGTGATTGTAACATCCCCAAATGATAAAGGGTTAAATGACTAAATGATATGACTCATGTCAACAAGGTGCACCTTCCTTTTCGGGAGCCTGTCTGATTAGAACTCCATAGTTAAGCGTGCTTGGCCTGGAGTAGTGATCAGGATGGGTGACCTCCTGGGAAGTTCCCCAGGGTGTGTGTGAGTGAGGACAAAGCACACTGGAAAGGACATGTGTTGGCCTGTGGGGACTATCATTAGTCATATGACCCGTTCGGGCACGTGGGTGGACCCTGGGGTGGGCCCCACGTGTCTGCGGGGGCAACTGGGGGTACCTGGTGGGCGAGGACCCGACGGCCATGTTAAGGCGGGGTGGTTGTGCTGTCACCGGGACCCGGTTGTCACAGGTATAAATTTATAAAGGTTCCCTTTCTATGTATCCTACCGAACTCTGGTTTAGTAATTCAATATGAAACATGTACCCATCATATATTAAAAACATAGTGTATGACACTCCATGTAGTATACTTCATGAGACATCAAGAGTAAAAAATTTCTTTCACACATCATGTGAATATTTCATATATTTATATAATATCCTTCCCATGATAACATTAAAATTTCATTATAACATCTAATAATACATGATGATCATCAGTTAAGGAAAACTCAAATTCATATTTCAAGAGGTCAATTATCTATTCACTTCACATAATATGTGTATCCAATGTGAATGAATTATAAAGTTGAAAATTTATTTGGTATAATATGATACATTTTATATTCTTAAATACTTTAAATAAATTAACCAAACCATGCATAATTTCTTATCTCACTATATCACATATGAAAAATTTCTATATTATCTTTATGTTTGTTTTAATTTTAATATTTCTTTAAACTCATTACATTTATTTATAATTTCCACCACATCTCTAAGTGACCATCTGATAAAACCCTCTTTTTAAATCCACTGATGAGTAACATTTATGAAGAAATATATTTTGAATAAGGGTGATATTTAAGAATCATATTCATAGTATTAAACTCATTTAACAAAGTATAAAAACTCATTCACTTCACAATGTTAATAACTTCTATTTTCTACATAGAACTCTTTCTAGTTTCATCATCAAAAAAGTTCTTCGAACTTATTCATTCAATTATTTTTCCATTAAATATTTTTTGTAACTAATGTAACTATTTTAATTAATAATTTACCAAAATTCCCTAAACCATTTAGGATATTTGGTGACAATACATTTTTATTTTTATTGAAATAATTTTTTATTTAATATAATTTATCTTTTCAATCCAGTTTTACATTAACTATCCTATTATATGCAATATTTTCTTCATAATATCATGATAAGATACCCAAACTCTTTTTTTGTTAAAGAAAAACTATTTCCATAAGTGTTAGTATTTAAAAAATAAACTATAAAACCCCATATCATATATATTATTTAGTTTTTTAGAGTATAATTTTAAAAATAATAATTTATTCTTATCAGAAATGTTGTTGAATTGGTCATCCACTATAATGTTATCAAAACAAAAATATAATTTATTTATATAAATAAATTTTTTTAAGAAAAATTATTATCATATACCAAGTAAAAAATATGACAATATCACAATACATATTTTTACACAATAGATATTTAATTAATCCATTAAATCCAACACCTTAATGTGGTAACCCCTTTCTCCGTATGTTGAATGTATACATTAAGATATGACCTTCAATATTTCATCAATTTTGAACTCTTATATATTTAAAACACTTGGTAAAGGTATATGAAACCCTTTCATGTAAAGTATTATAATCATATTAAATAAATGATCCTCACAAGAGTAATCTTTGGGTGATATATATCACTTTTCTAGATAAGGCGTAAGCCACCAGGACAGTGATTTTTCCAACCCAAAGTCCCTCTACCCAAGTATGATTTACTCAAGAGAGACTCAATTATTTCATAAATATAACACCACATATATAAAAAACTATAATAAAACTTTAAATTCAATCTCATATCTCAATATAATCCAAATTCAAGTTAGAAGAGAACTAAATAAATTATCAAACCAAGCATGTATCTATTTAAATGCATGTATTCGAATTTATTGAATCATTTTAGATCTTTAAATTAATGTTTTCATCAATTCATAATAAAAATTATATTAATAATTAAATTAAGAAATAAAATAAAAAATGTACAATTATTATAATTAAACATGAGATAACTATTTATAAATAATAAATAAATAAAATAATTTTAAATTTTTTATATGTTAGCTACTCATTATGGAAATTATATAATTAAATAAATATAATCATGTCATATTTATTCTCAATATAAAATCCTTAAAATTAAACTTCATATGGAATTTATTTCAAATATATGATATTAAATGTTATATAAAAATTTTATATTCTAATTATATTATGTAAAATAAATATATAATCTAAATAAAATATATTTAATATAATTTAACCATTTATCATATAAATTGTTAAAAATTAGTTTGATATATTAAAATAATTTCTAAAAATATTTTATTTTAATCTGAACCATTAAAATTAAAAATTATGAAAAATTAAATATTTTTAATATAAACCCTTTTATATATATCCTTATATTGTAATTTATAAAAAATTTATACATTAACCTTTAATTTAAATAAAAACATTTTATATTTAAATTATAAGTCATTAAAAATAAATTTAATTTTTTTAATATTAACATTTAATATTGTTGATATTTTTTAAAAAAATGTTTTATAAAAATTTAATTAATTAATTATAATCATTTTTTAATTCACCAATTTATAAAAAAATTATAAATTAATAAAATTACCAAAATACCTTTTTCTAGGATTTGTAAACAATTGATAAACCATATAATTCAATTATAAATTTTAATTTAAAAAAATAATGTGTTCAAGGAAACTTATTTTTTTATATAAATTTTGTCATTATTTTTGGGTTACCCAGATATCTAATATATTTTATAATAGAAAAGGGTAGATTGAGACATCATTCTTATGTTTTTGGGTTTCTCATGTTATGATATCACCTATATCATTAGTGAAGGTTCATGGGAGTGGTGGAAGAATTATTGTTATGATCATTTTTTGATTTTTTTACCGGTTTTAATGAATAATATCTGAAAAACATGGAAAATTCAACCTCAAAATCATGTAGAGAAGATCTTATACATAAAATTTACGATTAAATTAAAACTAGAGTTTCTTAAAACTGGTAATTCCTTAAATCAAAATCCATTTTCTCTTTTTTCATTATTATTTTCATCGATTATCTGGATTAGGGTTCCTTTTGTCATATTTATAAGATCTCTTTGAATCTCCAAATGAAATTATTAAATTAATGGGTTCTAGTGTGGTTTCTTCAAAATCTTCACAGCATTATTCATCAATCACAATAAGGATCTATTTTTATCACAACGGTATTAAGGGTGAGGTTCGGAGAATTTTTCTCTCTTGAATTGGGAGAATTATTGGGAGATATCATTGTGAACAACAAGTCTCATCCACTACCAAAATGATATAATTTGGAATTTATACTTAGGGTTAAACTATTGATAAAAGAACAATAACCCTTTATCAATTTGTTTATTCTAAGTAAACTCCATATTAAGTTGTAAGAATATTATTATTTTTATGATATGTGTTTATTAAAATTTAATTTATTATATAAGTAAATTAATATTTATTTAAATGATGTTAAATGAAATATCCCATTTCCATTAATACATTATCTCTTTTCATTAATCATCCCATGGGATTTACCAAACCTTGAATAATAAAACATTTATTTAAATAGATATTATTCATTTGATAAAAAATGAATATCATTTCACTAAAATCATAAATAAATATTTATTTTTAAAATTATAATAAATAAATATATATATGAATTTATTCACTAAACTGGTGAATAAATAAATATTTATGTATTACCTTGTGAAAAATAAATATGACATAAAATTCAACCCAGATATTCTAAACTCGAATGTCTCAAGGTTGAATTTATGTGATCAATATTACATGAATAGTAATTATTCAACAAACTAAGAATAATTTATATTGTTAATATTAAAATATGTCAAATTTTATGATATTCCTGATACACTTAGCATGTAGCCCTCTAGGACTCTTTCTCAAAATCATTATGTAAACTTACCTAAAGTCAAGTATTTGTGTCTAGAAACGCATCAAGAAACCCATAGAGGAAGAAGTTAATGTTGAGACAATAATGACATAACTAATACTGATATTGAGTAATATAATCTCTTTATTTACTGATATCTCATCAACAAGTATTCAAACGTGTTTTATCACCCTGTATGCTCAATTTATCTTTCTTTTCCCTTCTAAAATGAACTTTTTTATAAACTACCATGCTCAAGGATTAATTCAGATAGTTCCATTTCAATCAAAGAATGAAATGTATCTTATTCCATTAACAAGTAAGGTAAAAAAACATCTACTGGATTATTTGACTAATTTCATATCACTTATGATACACCCAATGTATGCCACCTCACTATGAGAATATGTGATCATAGTTTTCATCCATACATAAAATCATGTGATTTATGATATAAATTAATAACAACCTCAATTATAATGAACACTACACCTTTTCATAGATAGTAATATATAATGACACCTAAAACTTCTGGAGTTATTATTTTATGGTATATCCTCATGACCGCCCTTCTTGAAGATCACTAAGTGATAACTACATGATAAGATGTATTAGTATCTTAGGATCCCCTAACACTTGATATCCAAACATCATATGGGCCCAATAAGGAATATTTTATCTATACCATAGTTCATATATTAAATAATATTTTAATATCATATTTGGGTTCTCATTATAGTGAGGAACCATTATTGTAACACACCACTACCACAAAAAACTTGACTGGTTCTTGGACCAGCTATTAATACATGGCCTCAAACACCCCCCATACACCAAAGGTTGTTTATTATAACTGAGGTGATAGGATATTACTGTAGAGACATTATTCCCTCATATTTGAGTATATAAATAGCAAAAAAAATAACCAAATACCATCCATTATAAATAATCTAAGTACGCTAGAGGAATAAACATAATATGATATATGAGCTACAAATACAGAGGAAAGAGGTCATAAAGGAACACAGCCATTCCTGTATGAAACAACAGATCACCCATTAAGAAGATCAAATATATGAATGAAATAACATAAATAAAATATAAGGAGTCTCTACTACCACCCTCCAGCCTCACCTCATCACAGCCACATGGGTCTATCCAAGATATCCCACTCGATCCTAAAACTCTGAGACTCTACACAATCATAACCTATTATCAGTCAAATTTGATTGGGAACCCAAGTTTCATGGTTTCTTGATTATGGTGTGAATCTAACTCGGTAGGGAACCATAAACGGGGCCCAAAACATAACCAGTAATGCATAGTATGCACATGTGATATTCTTAGTTAAATATAAAAATACAATGTTGAAGCATAAATAAATAATCATCATTGATCCTTAGGATTTATCATGACACCTAGGATTGATTATTCCTACTTCGGTCAGTGTCAAAGTGTGTCTAATTATAATTTATAATCATGCATAATGTACTAGGCTGAACATCCATATAGTTTTTACTGTAAGAACTAAATTCTAGGAGGTAATACAATGTAATACAATATACATATAATTGATTCCTAGGTAACCACAAAGGGAATCCATAATCTATCTATAAGAATTGTTCCTACATTTGTAATCTCATATAGTCAATCTAAGTGGAATAGTGCCCCACCTTGTTATATCTCTGATTTGAGTAGTGTCCACCTCACAAATATGCATAGAGTGGGATCCTCTATAGTATCCTAGACAATATATATAGGTATAATGGTTGAATCCTACTTAGAAACTAAAGATTTATATATAGTTATAACAAATAAATCGAGGGGAATTCCCTAAGGAATTCAATATATAAAACCGTAAAATCAAAGGTAGCATGACATTCACATTCCATATAGAAAGAAAAAATGAATCCTATTACATATGCTAAGAATTCCATGTATACCTGAAGGCGAAATCCCAGGTAACCACCAAAACATTCATTTATAATACTCTAGGGTAGTATGTCCCTCCTATAATATCCCATGACAGAACATGATGGTTGGACATCATCCCCACCCCATATCATATAATTCAGGAAAAATATCGAGTTCTTTGCATATCCTCATCAATTCTTTCCTATACGGCTTGATTTATTGTTTCGGGTTCTAAGGTGACACCTAGAATCATCACCACCCATTCACACACTAACCCTTTCATGGTTTTCATAACACAAGGTAACCTTTTAGAGCCCCCTAATCCACATCTTATCAGGGAAACCATACACAAACTCATTGATCTTGATCTCATATCTAGAGTTATCACCCATCACATAGAGGGCATGGAATCCCTTGGCATCATTGTAATCATAATGAGACATTATTGGACTTTTAGGAATCCCCATATCGGTGTGATAGGGGTGATTACCTCAAGTCTATCCCCTTCTTTTCTACCCTAGTTGTTCCCCATATAGCCAAAATATCCATCCATCTATGCATAGTTTACCCAAACAAGTCACCACATCTCTCTGGGGGAATAAATATCACCCCATTAACATCTGAACTATCTTAGAGGATTTATGGAATGTCAAAAATCACCCAAGTCATACTCAAGCCAATCATTCCCAATATGAAACTCATTCCTATTCATGGGAACTAAGGGAACTTATTCAGTACCACTGCATTCACTTAAATCGATTAATTATCAACCCCTAGAGTCTGTGTATCTAATGGCGCATCATTCATATCGAGGACTCAACCATAAATAGTTGAGGCACAAATATATAGCTCAAGGGTCCATCATGTGGATTGTAACGTGTATTCATCATTCATAGGAATTCATTTCTAATTAAAGAATTTATTTAATCTCACAAGGTCAACCATCAATAGGGGCATGATGGCATATCACATGTGGTATAAATCAAATTCATAAACCATATGGAAATTCATAGGGACTACTTACCTCATACAAAACCATTTCCATTAAGCACAACTAGACGAGTCTCGCCAGAGCTCATCGAAATCCCACCAACCATCGCTTGTCATCATATGTACATATCATAATCTATGACATCCAAACAAATTAATTATAGAATATTTAAAATTATTTATAAAATTTAATTTATATAAGAATAATTCCTAAAATATCACTATAAAAAATCTTATCATATAATTCTTCAGCGATAAGGTGTGTTCTACACCCAAAACATACCTAAACCTAAGCTGCATAAAAGATCAAATTACTATGGCAGATTTAATGTAAATTTTCACCAAAAAAATAAAAAATTTCATTCACTTGTATAACCTTACTAGAAGGCTTCCAAATGAGTTCATGCATCATCTCAAGACATCCTGTAGCTATGATGAAAAAATCACCCATCATACTCCCATGATTTCACCATGCTCCTATGGATTCATTAATGAAAACCACACTAAACCCCTCCAAAAATTAGTTACCAACCAAGAAGATCAAAAATAAAGGGATAAGAGAGGACGAATATACCTAGAACCACCACTAAATTTCACCTAGGATGACCTTAAGCTATGTGGAACTAGAGGGTGAGATGGTTGAGATGACTATAATGTCTGTATCCTGGCCCTAGTTTAACCAAAAAACAAAGGGGGATAACCTTAGAACAATGAGTTTGACCCTATAATATTGAATGGTGGTGAAGCCTTGCACCATGTCTATAGGGTCCATAATTTAATCTCCTTGACCAGACTCTAGTTATACTTAGAATTAAGGCTCCACAACGAAATAAAACTCACGAGTCATCAAATACCAGACCCATTTAGGTCCATCCACAACCCAGTTGCCTTATCAATGGTAGAACCCCTCCCCAAGGGGTCCCCAACCCCACTGCTTACTAAGAACCAACCAAAACATAACCCCAAGTCAATAGAAGGGTCCTTACATTGAAACACCACCAAAAAACAACCCTTGTTCTATGGAGTGGACTTCTTCCCTTTGAGAAAATTCACAAATGGGAATAACCCTCACCACACCATAGCACATGGGGTCGTGAAATGGTCTACATCCTATAGCCACAAACAACTCCTCTCTCTTCCCTATTAACCACCCAAGCACATGGACAACCATCCAAAATTTATTCCCCATCCAAAAACATCTATTCAAGGTATTCCATCCCTCAAAATCCAGATATGTACCTTAATTCATGAATCCATCCCTACTCAAAATCAAAATTCAAATTTTCTTTGAAATTCCCCAATCTCTATAGATACATGTCTTTACAACCTCCCTGGAATAGCACAAATCATACCTGACAAACCTTAGTGGTTTTAATCATTAATCATGAATAACCACATTATTTAATTCCTAGTCCACTATCATGATTTATCCCAAAACCATGTATTATCTTTAGTTGTGAAAATCCAAACACATGTCAAACTACGCTTCAAAAACTAAGTAACAACTCACCACCATTACCAAAACACTAAGATTGATCTTACCCATTCCCATCCATCCCAAGAAACTATAATTTCATCAAATGATTCATCCTTGAGATGATGGTGATTCAATATATAAGACTCACCTTATAAGGAATTATTCTAAGATATGGTGCTCACTGCCATTGAAATCACCTATAGAAATTCATCTATAGTGGAAAATTGATACACTCATATTGGTTTCTATCTCACCATACCCAATTAAATTAAAAACCACATATCAGCCCTATTTTATCCACATTTTATCAAAATTGATTATCCACTATCCCTAACACTCTCTATGATCTCCCAATCATGATTCCTTAACTTTCAGTAGTATCCTGATATCTTCCAAACACCAATACTAATGTCTAAACATGATATTTGGTGTAATTACCTGGTTAGATCCTCATCCCACCAAACTATCCATCATGAACTCACCTTGATCACTAAAATATCATTGATTCAAAATACCCTCATATCACATCGAATCCATCTCCAGCCTAATGCCAATGCACAAACATCATCCAACATTGCATCCCAACCTCAATCTTGTATTCATAAAATAACCTACCAAAATTAGGACCGCCTACATACCAGCTTCCAAAATCCACCTCAGCCATAAAAAAATGTTCTCATCATACCAATAACCAAACTATCAAGGATTTTATACCTCTACATCCAACACTCCAACCATTACTATAGGTAATGATGAGACATGGTCTTCCCACTCATACAAATGTTTCAATAAGAAAAACAAATCACAAACCAATCTCAAATCAGAAGGAGTTTATCCTTAGAATTCACCAAAATTCTCCCATAATGAGGGTTACACCCTCCAACATCAAATTGTTCACTCACCATAATATATATTCTCTTATACCGCTCCTAAATAATAATGATTGTTGTATTTCCTGCATCACACCTCACTAAAAATACATTCCAAGGTACCCACTGAAGTCAACCATACCATGGTACCCCAATCTATCTATGATGTCACCTCTCACTACAGTGGGAATATTTTCATATTCATCCAAAACATTAGGAAACTAATACCATAAGAGTTTCATCGAATCTGTCAGTCCTCAACTCTTACATTACCACTCACTAATTCACAACTCAATGACATTGTACATAACCAATGTGTACCACCAAGGCCGTCAAGATCAGCGGGTGAATGATCTTGTACTACCCATTCTCACAACCTGACTCTGAATACCAAGAGTTTAAAACCATCAAACCTTTACCCACACACCTGAATCAAAAAACCATTCTCACCGTACAAGACAATATCATCCACCCATAAGACCCTTACTGCTTTTTTCCCACAAGACATTCATTTGACCCATGCTAAGACCTTTTTGATGATCAATCACCACCTAGGAATAATCCTGTAATTACAAGAATCTATTTGTTGAATACCCATCCTAGATTCAACCATATATAATTACAATCCACCATCCCATCAAGAACCACACATTATGTCAATAGGGTCAGGAATCCTACCAATCCAACCCATCAAAATCAATCTATGATACTAAAATCACAGTTGAGGTGATTTACCTTATAAAAACCCATGTCTTATCATTTCCAAGTATGTCATATATAACAACACCTCTCATGTTTCAATCTCATAACCTAGAGCATCTATCAATGCTTCCCATATCAAAAGTACTCACAATCCTTGGTTAACCAATCTCTCTAGATACCCTAGTATATTAATTAGCTTTCCAGTGTCTGGAGTCATATGCCAAAGCCACTAGGATCTCTCACATAGCCCATGAATAATATCTCACATTGGAAATAATTCACATACCTACATCCCTACTCCCATTCCAAATATCACGTGGTAACTCACATTCCAAAACACTTGATCTTGGGATCTTATATACATATATACACATCGAGCATCACATGCCAAGTCATCATCCTCTTGGGGAATTTATCCTAACAGGGCATATGTATATGATACTACCCCCTCAAGATCCAAAATCTCATTTATTTGATTATAATGGAAAATACTTAAGACAATCATTATTAAGAAAGCCATAGTAAAACAGTTTTATTAAGTAGAATGACACTATGTAGCTATATGGGAAACACCATTTAGATTATTATTATTACTTTAAATAACAAAGATCATTTTATCTCATATCCATTACTAAAATCCCCCAAAAATGTTCCATCAATATGGAATTTAATGCCCATAAAAATAGGTTCATTATAAATCCCTTACACATAGGGATTCTATAGTCACTATTAAGTAGCATCTCTATATATGATCCATATGATATATCATTAAGAGTAAATATATTATGGTTCATATAATCATAATTCTACCAATAACGTACCTAAAAAACACAGTATAAGTATTTTTTACAATTTAAATAGTGGAACATTTCCATTAGTGATATCAATCACAAATAAGAAAATGTGTGTCATGTTAATGGTATATGATAATAATGGTTCATGTAAATGGGACTCTTTCTAATGGTATGAGAGAAAAAAAATTAAAAATACCAAACTATAATGCTCCATGCCTGTTGAAATCATATAACCATAAATGTAGAAACTTTAAATAACAATCTCACATCCTTAGTAACATGAAATTTCCATAGGAAAAGGTGTTCATGGAACACCAGTATGAGGTTCATAATAAACTCTAATAAATTCATATTCATTATATAGAAACTCTTAAAATTGTAAGTTAAAATAAAAAGATATGATACCACATTATAACAACCTACCTCCCTAGACCACTTGACTAATGCTCAGATCAGATGCTAATATCTGACCATTGGAATACCTCCCCATACACCCAAGGAAATTAACAAGATTTGATTGTATATCATCTTACCATAAAGAGACTACAACCTCATTTCAATGTAAATAAATAATGTAAAAGTAACCAAACATCATCCATTAAAAATAATCAGAGTACGCTTGGAGAAGTAAAAAAATTATGTCAGATGTAAATTCTGAATTAAGAATTCATACAAACACATGGTCATTCTCGCACACAATAAATGATCCCACAATTAGCTGATCATATATAGGAGTTAAATAAAAAATTTAAAGGATTATATACTACCATACTTTATCCACACCTCATCCTAGTCACCATACTCTATCCAAGCTATCTCGCTCGATCCTATAACATTGGTCTTCTTCCCTACTTAAATTTGTGATCAATGATATCCACTCCAATACCAATATTTCATAACTTCCCAAGTATGGTGTAAGTACAACTTAGTAGGGAACCCCCAATAGGGTTCTAAATATAAATGGAAATGTACTTTATTCACATTTTATATTCTTATCTCAATTTATAAACATAGTGTGAAAGTATTGATAAATAACCATCACTAATCCTTGGGTTCTAACATGACACTAGATATTTAATACAAATTCTTCATCCAATGTAAGAGTGTATCTAAACATAAAACATAATCATGTCAAACTTATCAGGATAAATAGCTAGATCAAAGTATGTACAAGCACTAATTATTATGAGGTAATACTATGTAATCCAATAGGCATATAATATATTCTTAGGTAACCATATAGGTAATCCCTAATAAATTAAAGGAATTATTTCACTTCCTAGTAATCTCATATATTATTTCTATGGAGGATAGTTCCCCACCTGATAATCTCATTAAGGTGAATAGAACCCTCCTTGAAAATAGGCATAAAGTTGCATCACAGTTGGTACCCTATAAATGAATATATGAATAAAAAAATACTAGGTAATAACCTAGGAATTCCATATATGTATAACAGTTGAATCCAAGGTGATTTCCCAAGGTATTCTATATAAATAATAATGGAATACCTGGTTGTATAACCTAAGAATTCCATATAGATGAAACAACTGAATCTCAGAATGTCTCCAAGTCATTCCATGCATAAACAAAGGATGAATCCTTGATATCCACCTAGAAATTCATTTACAAAACTTGAAGGTAGTGTGTCTATCTTATAATATCTTAGAAAAAAACAGAATGTTTAGGTATCCTCCCCATCCCATCACACATAATCAAGGTTGGACTCTCAAGTGCGTGAACTATCCTTATCATTGGATCTCTGCAAGGCTCAAATTATACATATAGGTTCTATTTTGACACCCAGAATCATTACTACTACAACACACCAACCTGATTCAATAGGTCCAATACCTATTATTACACAACCTCATGCACACCACCCTATATTCTGGAGGTTTTCAACTAGTTTTGAGGTCCTAAAGAGATGTGGGGAGACTACAACCTCGGTGATCATAGCCATCAATATAATAATAACAATATAAACACAAGACAAATGAATAATATAGTGGATTGAAACACGGTCATTATGTGATAATAGATATTATATATATTTATACAATTATAATCAAATGGACCCCCAATGTAGAAATTAAATTGTCATAAATAGTGAGACTAGAAAAGATAATAAATAAAAGTGATGAAAAAACTATTCGGATTCTATCCTGGTATCATTTCAATCTCCTAACACTAAGCTCCTTAGTGACCTACTATAGGGACCTTTCCCATCTATGGATCCTTGGTCATGAAGTATTCAAGTGTACCAAGATTCCTATCAAGTTTTTAGGTATAAATAAAGCATGACACCACCAATTCATCTTTAACATAAGTTAACATGTAAATAGAGTTTTATGTCATGATGTAAAGGTAATTATGCACACAATCATATAACTGTTCCTGTATTAGGATATCGTTCACTAACCAAACATCCCTAAACCCTGACCATGCCTATTTCAATGCATTGTTGGAAGAATATCATATGTTTTCAATCACATGACTTAGATCGGGTCATGTAACTCCATCTAACTTTAAAAAAAAATCCATGTAAAACTATTAAGTAATAACTCCAGATCCACATTTAAGGGAAATACATACCCATGATTCATGGTAACATGCTCTCCAATGATGGTATGCACACTTGGATCACTCAAAAAATGGAATCTCTCTTATATTAAAGGATGTTTCCCAATTTTACATTATATTGACATATATAAACTATCTTCCAATATCATATTGTTTTCCCCATGGGGTAAACACATCGCAGGATTAGGCACTAACCATCCTACACAGATCAATCACCAATGTGTCATTTCATCCATACTCCCCTCTAAGGGGTTGGATAAGTCTATTAGGACCCCTATTAACCTGAACACTAAAACTGAGATTCCATTCACTACGTTCAAATCCATGAGTAAGGTCAAATATATCAAGGAACAATATATCACAATATGTATTCCACAATATATGAAATATTACATAAGTAAAAAATGACATAAAAGGAACACTACTATAAATTGGAGCTATACTAATGTACCTATACCAACATTTTGGAAAATAGTAGGTATAGGAATCTTTGAGAGGCCCTATGTCAATTATTTTGTCCAAAAAGGTGGGTATATGTCCCATTTAGATACCCAAAACCAACATATTTTTCCATAAAAATTGGTATAAGTCCCTTGTTGAGACCTTATACCAATGATTTTGATAATACAATTGGTATAGTTCCTCCCTATACGAGCATTTTTTTGAAAATTGTTGTTATAGATCAAAAAATTTGGGTACCTATAGCAACAGTTCTCAAAACTGTGGGTATAGGTCTATACAAATAGTTTTGAAAACCCTTGGTATATGTAATGATATTTAATATGGATTATTTTTTCAAATAACATTAAATAAATCAACATTTAAAATACTTATAAACATAAATATATATATATATATATATAATTATGTTCTATCATCTTAGCTTAGTGGTTACATCATTTGAATATAAATTAGAGGTGATGGGATAAAAACCAGCTAGGATTTATTTTTAACCTATCTATACTGATTATTTTGAAAATAATTGGTATAGATTTTTCATAAAACCTATACCAATTATTTTACAAAACCATTGGTATAGTTCTATACAAATTGTTTTCTCAAAACTATTGTTATATGTCTATACCAGCACCATAAAAACCAACACCCCTCTAAATCATTGGCATATACTATACCAATGGTTTGGAGACCTATACCAATGGTTTAAAACCTTTTGTGTAGACTTTTTTTCTAGGAGTGAAAAAACACGACATGTGAAACATTCTGCTAGCTATGAATTAACCACACATATAAGATATTACATAATAAGGAATGAACAATCCACAACCAAGAAAGGGTGTCCCAAGGCACCCTATGTATTTCAAACATACCTATCATTTAAGGGTATATACACTAGAAATATACCTTCAAAAAAACATGCCAAAATGTTTACATACAAAGTCCCAAGATGGTAAGGACTTCCTACCATTAACATGTTGGTTCCAAATCTAATGATCCACTAGGGAATGACACTCAGATCATGTCCCCTAGCCAATATTTACTAAAAAATACCTAATTCATTATCCTATAGTATATATAATTTGAATTATAGTAATATGTCATGATAATATTTTAAATCCATATAAACATACCAGAAGTGATTATCTATTAATGGTAAATTTATGATTGATCAAAGAGAGGCCACCAAATCTCTTGATCCAACACAAATCTATCAATAAAGAATGATTTATCTATTAAATATAGGTGTATATCCATAGATCTGACCATCATGGTTTATAAATATGACAATTCTAGATAAAGAAGGATGATTAGGCTTATAAAATATATATCTTACCACAATTGATGCCCTAGATTGATCTATAATTCAAGAACCAAAGAGGAGAGGGAGGGGAACCTAAAGAACCAAGGGAAATATCTTCATAAGATTATGGACACAACTAGTTTAGATGTTTTTGAGTGTATCTAAAATAATTGGATTAGAGGAAAAAATTTAAAGTTACTTTAATTATTCTTGACTTTGGGCACCATAGGTTGTCTACTCTTTGGCCCCCGAGTGGCCGTTTGTACATGTAGAAATAAAGGTCCCACTTTCAGCACCACCAACTGCTTGGTACACCCCACTAGTGAGATGGTGGCCTTGTTTTAGTCATTTTGCATCCTAATGATCCTCCAAAGGTTGAAACACTAACTTTGAGACCATTTTACCAATAAAAAACCACCATGGAAGGAAAAAAAATAAGATACGTCGTTATTAAAAAAAAGTTCCATCAAAGTAGATAATTTTATAATTATCCCCCCTTTAATGATTTATCATCCTCATGAACTAAATATAATAGTATTGATCAAATATCATGAGCCACCATGCCTCAATATCTGACCCTCACTCCTAAGTCTCCTCTAAAATCTTTGCATACCTCCAAAGTACTCTAAAAAGTGGCATTATTGACACTCAAAACACTTTCTCGCTCTAGTATATGATCTGCACCGAGTTCTTAACAAAATATGTGTCATGATCTATATCAAAATAATCGCATTCAATCATATGTGAAGGATTGGGAATATACCTTTGAAACTAAGATACATGAATCACATCATGTATTCCTCATTATTGTAGATAAATATCCAAATGGTAGGCCATTATCCTGATATGATTGGTAATCATGAATGGTATAACAAATATCATTGCTAACATCCCTTGATTCCACAATCATTAATTCCTTAATAATGAAGTCACTGGATAGAAAATAGGTTTCCCACAACAAACTCTAAGGGCCGTCTCCTCCTGTTAGTATATGATTTTTATATGATTTGAGTAGTGACTATCTACTTTCGAATCAACTATACTTTCTCTATGGTATCACATACCATACTGTTCCCCAAAACTACTACCTCACAAACCTCATTCTAACATAGAGGTGATAGATATGACTGACCATAAAGTGCCTCAAAATGCACCATCTAAATTTAAGCTTGTATGTACTTATTTTACACAAAATCATCCAAGTCTATGTGATTATTTCAATCTCTTAAAAAATCTAGAACACATGCATACAACATATCCTCTAAAATATATATTGTTCCCTTTAATTATCCATTAGTCTGTGGATAATACACTTTTTATACTAAAAAATAGTTTTCAGGGGACAACATGAGGAATTTATGGTTGATTAGAAGTGAATTCAAACCAAAACTTCTCAAAATATACCAAAGCGTCAGGGTTCACAAAGGTAAAAAACCATCAAAAATATTTGTGCCTCTAAATGGTTTCATAATCTCCATGGAATTTTATGCGATAATTTCTGGGAAACATATGTTCATTTAGGAAACTCTTCATCTTACTGAAAACAATTATGAAACAGATATATAGGGTGTTATATTTCATGAAATAGACTTCTCTACCAATGTTATTCCTATAAATACCTCCCTCCATATGACATTTTAGGAGGAAAACATTTCACTTCCAAAAAAGGCTCTAAATTTTTAAAACATTGACCTTAGTGAGAAAAAGGTGATATGGATTCTTTAAGGTAACCATATTTCATGAAACAAAATTCTAATTGTTCTTGAGAACATTGATCCATAGTAGATATTACTTTAACAAAGGTCCATGACCTTCTTATTAGAATAAATTCATTTATGGATCTTGGTGTTTCATGTGATAATTATCCTTTTTGAAACCAACACTAATGTAACAAAGACATTTCTATGATGTAGGGCCACCCTATTTCACAAAAGATATACCTTTTAGAGACCCTTTCCCTTTATAAAGCCCTCAACCTTCATCAACCCCAAAATTTTAAAAACTCCAGGCCTCTCCATGGTGCCTCCTTTCAATGAACATGATTTCAGGAATGTTGAGTGACTAGGGACCCTGTACCCATCCAATATTGGTTATTCCACACCCCGATCTTCCATGTGTTACGTACCATAAACCCTTATGTCCATCCCATTTTCATCAGGAATGTAATGCACTACTAACTCTCCTATTACACCTAAAACTTTTCACTATAATTCCTCTTTATCCTAATAATAGGAACCATAATGTTTGGATATTCACTTACCACTTTAATATGGTTGGTTTTATACCATGAATCACCCAATGGATCATGTGTAGTAAACCTATAATCCCTGAAGATGACATCATCAATGGAAATATCTTTCCTTTCCCTTTGATGAGGGATAGTTTTTTATCCTCCTCCTTACATTGATATGGTCTCCTCTAGTGTAGGCACACATAATGTTCAAGCTTCATGACATAAAACTACCTTGCCCAATGTTTTAGTCGTGAAATATTAAAGGGTAAGATAATTTCCTTAGTACATGATATAAAACTATAGACCTACCATTTATGGAGAACACAAGATTCCCTAATATTGAATGGCACTAGATAACCCCACACCTTCTATACTGTGTGATGAATACAGGATGCCCCATGTACTATCATCTTGGGGTGTCAAATCCTTCCCCATAATGGTATTATCCTCTTGTTTTAGGTAGCTTCCATATGTAATCCCCACCTTGTAACTTATTATCTCTCTTTTATTAATTTGAACATCCTTACTGCCTAACATTAAACTATAAGGACTAGTCCAAACACATTAACTTAAACTATGGCATCAAACTATATGGGTTTTGATCCCAGTCTCCCCACATGATGTGTAGGATACCTTCCACAAGTTCAATCCTGGAATAGCATGGATACCTCGAGGAAGTTAAATTCTGACATCCTAACATACCTGGTATACCTCCTTGATGTTCATTATAGTCATCCCAACATACCTGGGATACCTCCATGAAGTTTAATCATCACACCCCATCATACCCATCAAATCAACATGTCTTCCACTTGAATGACTACAACATTGAAGCATGTTCATCTCCCCTTTGGGAAAGACTCACCCTACCTACCTATTCCCACAAAATCATAAAAAAAATTACTACTTACCCCCACAATACATTAAGACTATAACTTACATATCCCCACAATATGTTAAATGTGTGACCTACCTATCCCCACAAAACATTAAACCTTTTACATACCTATCCCTATAAGATGTTAAACCTATGAGCTACGTATCCCCACTAGACATTAAACGTGTGATATACCATTATCCATAAGACATTAAACTTATGACCAACCTCTCCCAACAATACATTAAACCAGTGACCAACCTATCCCCAAAATATGCTAAAACATTGACCCAGCTGTCCCCAAAAGACATTAAACATGTGTCCTACTTTTCCCCACAAGACGTTAAAAATATGACCTACCTATCACCATAATACATTAAACATTCGACCCAACTATATCCATAAGACCTTAAACCTATGGCCTAATCAGAAACATTACCCCATACAATAAAAATTTGGTCCATTGGGTAAAAATCCTTAGACATCTTATTCCCCGTGGCATTAACTACCCTATGGCTAACAAAGGATTCTTTGGGTTCTATGTCTATGATTTCCCACATATGAGTTTCCTATAGGTTCCCAACAAACCCAAAATCCAAAAAATGCTTAGAAATCTCTTTTGAGATGGTTTGTGGAGTATGATATACTCTATAATACCAAATGTAGGATCGAAATAATATAGATATTGAATGAAGTATCTAATAGTGCTCAAAATATAAGAGGGGGTGAATTGTATACTTTAAAAAATTCCATTGGAAATTTTAAAGATGATTATGTTTAACAAGTTTAAATAAGTTAATTCCCAAAACCTCTAGTTCAACACACTTTCTTGAATCCTGAAATATGATTCTGAGAAAGTGATTACAGAAAAGATGGTTCTGGAAAAAAGAACTTAATGAATGTTTACAAAGATAAAGGATCAATCATAAAGAATATAGAATCTTACAAAATCAGAGTATACGAGTATAAGGAAGTATAATATAGTTATACTTTCCTTAACAATAAAAATACCACAGAAAACTTGAAACAAACAAGTAAAAAGTAGTATGTCTTTTAACTCAAAAAGAAGGGTATCCAACAACCTCGGATAAAGGTCTCTTGATTTATACTTTCAAGAAAGTCTATCTTACCCACACCAGGGTAAACCCTCAATATGAGAATCGGATTCTGTCCTGATATTCCCACAAGCCATCAACTTCAAGGTAGTCGGCACCTCTGGCTTCCTCAGCAAGGATGTCCTCGAACTTTAAGGTAGTTGGCGCCTCTGTCTTCTTATCCCCGGAAGCTCTTGAATGTACTCAGCATCATTCGGAGTCGCACAAAGAAAATCTGAACATGATGTTTAGTACAAACGAAGCATGATAATATGTCTCATGAAATCACTTCAATAGCATGTAATCTCTAGAGTCATAGATTAGTTCATCAAATTTATAAAAGTTATGAACTCGTTCAAATGAGATCCTTTTTATAGGCACGGCTTCAACGGTAGGCTCCCTCCTCCAATGGTCATATTTTTACTTGAATTTCAGAGGGAACTATACACGTGTCTCTCAAATAATGGTTAGTTAGTAACTGAATGTATGACATCGTTTTATAACAAAAACATCTATAAGAAAAAATATGGTTACATAACCAAAATCAAATATTCGAAATGTAAGAAAATAAAAGTTTGGAGTCTAAACAAAAACATATTCGGTGTCTATAATACAAGGATATTCCGATTCTATTTTCTAAGGAATTCAGAACCTGGACCCTATAGAAATACGGAGTCTAAATTTCAAGGAAATTTCGAATCTGGATTCACAAGAATTCACAACCTGAACTTACAAGGTTCGGAGTCAGAGTTCATGAGAATTCAGAGTCAGAACTTAGAAGAGTTCAGAGTCTAAATTCAGAGAACTCGAAGTTAGAATTCAGATCCTAAAAATAGAATGTTCTTTATCTAAGAATTATTTTATTCTGAGGTTTTAGATATGAAACCGAATTTTACACTTAGATAAAAAATGAACAATGAAAAACATGGTAAGGATAAATTTACTTGGGGAAGGAAATTTTTTCATCTGAAATTAAAACACAGGGTAAAATGAAATTTTCCTTAAGATAAGGTGTTTTTGTTTTTCAAAACATTAAGAAATGGTAAAGTCATATAGAAGCCTTATTGACTCAATAATCTCCCCAAACATGAAGGAATGGAAAAGTCATAAGGAAATATTATTGGCTCAATAATCTCCCCCTTTTTGGAAAGAAAAAACTTCCTTACGAAAAAGAATATAAGTACATTAAAAATATTTTTCTAGTCTTTGAAAATAAAACATATCTTTCTTATCATATGGACAATGATGAATATAACTAACTCCCCCTTAGGCTTTAGAACACTAAGGATCTTATTCAAAAATTCCAGAATGATATTTTTTGTTATCTTTAGTATAGAAATATCTGTAATGAAAACTCCCCCTTAGATAAACTCCCCCTTAATTAGGGATAGTTTTTCTTTAATTAGAATTATTATTCCTTTCTTGCCCTTTGTGATTTTAAAAAATAATTTGATGGAATGGAAATGTAAATATGGTACTTGAAATATTAGTATAGAATATACAAAAGATAAGAAACCAACAATTTCTTTATGACTATAAAGAATTTTTACAAGGAATAAAAATACAACAAAAGATCAGATTGGGTCTATCATCCTTCCTTTTCCTTGGGAATTAGTTTCTTCACTATTGTCTTCAGCTTCTTGAGCTCCTTATGATCTTTCTCTGATCTCTTAAGAATCTGTTCATGATCTTTAGCTTTATTCTCTTAGGCTTTGATTCTATCTTCCTGAACCATGAGAGCCTCTTCCTGAGCTTTTAGAACATTTTCCTACTTAAGTAGCTTTTCTTCAATCTCAATCTGAACATCCCTTTCTCTCTTCCAGCATTGAGCAACAGAATATAGTTTCCAATTCAAATCATTCACTTCTTGAATCCGAGTATTCTTCTCAAGGTTCATCTTTTCCTCAAATCTATTTGTGAGATCATTGATCTTACTATCTTCTATGTCAAAATCCTCTTTGACAGCATCTTGAAACACATCAAGTTATCTCAAATAATCTATTGTCTTCTTTGACCAGCCAACCATTTTCATACAAGACCTTTTTTGGGCTTCGTAGTGAATGAATAAATTCTTGAAATCATCCTCAATATTGAAACACTTGTCCATTACCATGGACACTAAATCTGATTTCTAATTTAGTGTGTGTTGAAGCATTTGGAATCTAGAGTCTATGCTTGGGAAAATCGGAATGGTCCTTACCAACTTTTCCAAAGATAGTACAATGAAATCATGTCCTAGAGATGATGATTCCAAATCTGAGACTTTTTTAGGCGAAGGATCCTTCTCTATCTTAGCAATTTTCCTCTTTGAAGATCCACCAGCTTCTTTCTTATTCACAATAATTTTAGTAGGTGTATCAACAACCACTTTTTTCTTTTATCACTTCTCAGAATGGCTCTTCATCCAAAGATTTGTGTTCACTGTCAGACAGCTGAACAATTCTATCTTCATCTATCCTCTCCTTCTCATCTCCTACCTCATCATCTTCAAGATGAATAAAATGATGATTAAAACTTTCTTCCTCATACACCTTGTTCACTTCATCTTCAGCTTTCTCATCCTCTTATTTCGGATCTTTCCCAGGTGTAGCCAAATTTGAAAATTCTGACTCAAAAGTTTGGATCGCCAACTTCTCGGATGGACTTTCATTATCAATAAAGTCTTCCACTTACTTTATAATATCTTCAGTATCGCCACAACTTTCTTCTTCTTCCACTTCTTCCTCAACTTTTTCTACTTTTTTTCTTTTTATTTCTCCTTTTCTGGAGTAACAATCTTCTTACCCAGAGTCTCAGGTAAAGCTTCCACTATGAAAGATTTTGGTATTGGGATAATCTTGAATGATTTCTCAGTACCCCTCTGATGGGATTGAAAAAATTTAGTCTCAGACATCTTCTTCTTTTGATTATTTTATTTAGCTTGCCTCTCAAACTCATCAGCAGTCTTCTCTTTTGAAGGCTTTGCTTTAGTAGCATCCAAGCCAAACTGTGGCTCTCCTTCCTTCTGGTATTTCTTATCTTCCCTCTATTTTTCTACAACCTCATTTGGATAGGCATTTTGTTTCTTAGGTTTTGGAGGGTTGTATTGGACTTCCAGCTTTTGGGGTTTTCTCTTCCTCTTCTACTTCCTTCAACTTCCTCTTCTTTCCTACCTTTTTTTTATGGTTCAGGTACTTCTTGATTCTTTGGAACAACATCATCTTATTCCATCAGTAGGTCATAAAATTTTCCAGAGTTATTATAAAATCCATTGTTCATACTCATCAAAGCATCATCACTGAATAGCATGAATTTTCAATTTCTAGGTTCTGAACTGCAAGGGATTTTAAAATATTCTAAACACCAAAAAATCAACGTAGAAATAATGATCAGGTAAATGATAATCTAAGCCTTCAGATTTCTATTCTTGATATTCTTGATCGTAATCAGAATATGCTTAACCAAATTAACCTCCCTCAGGTTCACTAGAAAATCTTGAATGTAAATATCAGTCTTCTTTAATGTGTCCATGTCACAGTTTCTCAAAATGATAAATCCTTGCACCCATAGTTAAAGGATTAGATTATTTGTAGAGAGGTGATAAATCTTCGGAGTCTTGAAATTTTTATATCCTAGTCACTTCATGTCTTGCACCTTTACAAAAATTCCTTTGACATTCCGAAACTTGTGGGAACAGAATTCATCTTCTCCTTCATATTAAACTCCAATCAAAATAGCTTCCTTAGTGTATGAAAGAGCATAGTTCTTTCCATAGCTTTTGAAGGAAAACATCTCTATACATTCTTCCTTAAAGAAACTGACTGATTCATAAAACTCTATTATCTGATCTGGATACACAAAATCTTGAGCCCCTATCTTCGATATGCAAACGCTCTCCCATCCATTCAATTTAATGTTCTTCAAAATGATTGAATCATAATTTTTGAAGAATTTCAGATCCACCAACAATTCTCTATACACATGCCACTCTGGGATTGGCTTGAGAGTATAAATATATTTCTGAGAGGATTCTTCTACAGAAATTCGGAATTGAGAAACTCTAAGAAGTTCGGAACGATCTTAAGTAGAGGAGTCGAACTTCAGCACACAAGAGCTTGAGATCGATATGGGACAACCCTTCAGGGGTCCTTTGTATAGGTGTAGAAAGAGATGATTAATCTTCCAAACAGAATCCAATGGATGAAAATCCTTTAGATCAGATCTAACGGTTGATATGATAGTTGCAAGGAAGACTTGATAGAATCTTATCTTTTGAGGGTTTTAAGAAAAATATTCCAATATAAGGAAAATATAATCTAAAAAAATTAATAAAATGAAAATACCATCAAGTAAATGATTATTACGAGAACATAGGAAAGGAAACATAAATTTTGGATTTCTAGGAAAATTATTCATAATGAGTAAAAATGTTCCTGGAGAACATTAGATTCTGAAAAATTTTATTACGGGAAAGAAATTGAAAACAAAAATCTTCATTCTAAGAATTTTGAGTATGAAAATCATCATTATGGAAATGTTGATTAAGAAAATCTTCATTAAAAAATTTTAAAAAAACTGACTACAAAAATTTCCATTAAGAATTTTTTTGAAAAACTAACTATGAAAATTTTCATTACGAAATTTTTTGAAAAACTAACAAACAAATGTACTCCCCCTATTAAAAGGAGTTTATTACTGTAAGGATATTGATTTCAAAAGATAGTTAATGAGGAAGATTACTTTATGGTTATCATTCCTAACCTCTGTTTAATGTATTCAAATATATCATAGGGTAATGATTTTATGAAAATATCAGCAAGTTGATCTTGTGTTCTGATAAATTGAAGAATAATATCTCCTTTTTGTGTGTGATCTCTAAGAAAGTGATACATAATATCTTTTTTTTTTACGAGAGTGATTTTCAGGGTTTTTTCTTAAAGCAATGGGACTTGTATTATCACAAAAAAAAATTGTTTTGGTAAAATTCATACCATAGTCTGTGAGTGTGTGTTGTATCCACATCACTTAAGCACAACAACTTCCAAGTACTACATATTCAGCTTCAGCAGTGGAAAGTGCTACTGAGTGTTTCTTCTTGCATGAATAAGAAACTGATGAATCTCCTAAGAAATTAAAAGTTCCTTATGTACTCTTTCTATCCATTTTACATCCACCAAATTCAGCATTCGAAAAACTTTTTAGAACAAAATCATTTCTATAAGTATAAATGAGTCCTAAATCCGTGGTTCCCTTTAAGTAGAGAAACATTCTTTTCACTGCCATAAATGAGATTCGTTGTGATTGGATTGATATCTTTCACATAAGCATAATGAAAACATTATGTCTGGATGACTACTTGTCAAATAAAGTAAACTCCCTATCATACCTCAAAAATATGTTTGATCTACTGGTTTCCCAGCTTCATCAAGATCAAGAGTGTTTGAGGTACCAATGGGAGTACTTAGTGTTGTCAAATCCGTAATTTTTAAGAAGATATTTAATATATTTATGATGGGGTACATAAATTCCTTCTGGTTTTTAAGAAATTTTAAAACCACGGAAAAATGTTAACAAACCCATCATACTCATTTGAAACTTAGACTTCATTACATCCGTAAAAGAATCAGTTAAAGATTGATGAGTTGAACCAAATATAAGGTCATCAACACAAATTTGAACAATCAAAATATTTTTCTTATATCTCTTTATAAAATGGGTTGGATCTCCATTTTCCTTAACATTATTATTTTGAAGCAAAAATCTTATAAGTCTATCATACCAAGCTCAAGGGACTTGCTTAAGTCCATAAAAAGCTTTGGTAAGTTTAAAAACATGTTCTGGATGTTTTGTATCTTCAAAACCTGGAGGTTGTTCACCAAAAACATCCTCTTGAACATAACCATTAAGGAAAGAACATTTCACATCCATTTGAAAAAGTTTGAAATTGAATAATGCTGCAAAGGAAAGTAGGATATGAATAGATTCAAGTCTAGTTACTGGAGAATAGGTTTCTTCATAGTCTATTCCTTCTTATTGATTATATCATTTAGAAACCAATCTATCTTTATTTCTTACTATGATTCCATTTTCATCACACTGATTTTTGAAAATCCATTTTTCTCCAATAATAAAAGTTTCCTTAGGTTGTTCAACCAAGGTCTAGACATTATTCCTTTCAAATTCATTTAGTTCATCTTGCATAGCTTTTATCCAATCATCATCACCTAAAGCTTCATCAGTGCTTTTTGGTTCTAATTCGGAAAGTAATGCTAGATGTTCTACTTCATTACTTAAGGAACTTCTAGTCCTACAGGTTGATTCACATCCCCAATGATAATATCACTAGGATGATTCTTTAGAAACAACTGATTTGGGTTTTACAAATCCTGTTCATCAACATAGTTTAGAAAATCTTATGGGGTAAATGTTTCATAATTATCTTCTTGGAAATTTTTCTTGTTAGAAGGATCTTCTATCATGGGTTGATAACCCGTTTTTTAAAACACATCCAAAGATGTATGTTAGGGTTGTTTAAAAACAAAAGGATCAGTTTCATCAAATTTTACATGTACTCTTTCTTCAACAGTACAAGTGTTTTTATTGAAATCTCTATAATCCTTAGAAGTTGTGGAGTATCCTAATAAAATTCCTTCATTATATTTTGGTGAAAATATGTGAAGATTATATTTAGTATTCAGAATGAATACTTTGAAACCAAAAACCCTAAATTATGAATTTCTAGGTTTTAAACCATTCCAGAACTCATAATGAGTTTTATTATGAAAAGGTCTAATCAAAACATGATTTATAGTATAACAAGAAGTATTTACAGCTTCAACCCAAAAATATTTGGCTACAGAATATTCACTCCTCATGGTTCTTGTTATCTCTTGAAGAATTCTATTTCTTCTTTCAACAACACCATTCTGTTGAGGTGTTCCTGGTGTTGAGAAGTTATGAGTAATGCCTTTTCTACTACAAACATTTTCAAAATTAGAATTTTGAAATTCTCCTACATGATTACTATGAATAGTTATCAAAGGAAGGTTTTTCTCATTTTTAACTTGGGATCTAGAACTTTTGAAATAAAAATATGATTCAGATTTATTTTCTAGAAAATACACCCATGTAAATCTAGTGTAATAATCAACTTGGACAAATACATTATACTTTCCTCCAATGATTCCAGTTTGTTTTGGTACAAAAAGATCTATATGAACTAAATATAATGCATCAGTTTTTGAGACTTCACTAACTGATTTAAAACTTTATTTATGTTTCTTTCCATATTGAAAAAGATCACATACTTTTTAAGAATCAAATATATGCTCTGCTAGATCCTTAAATAATATTTTCTTAGAGAGTTTGCATAGGTTCCTAAGGTTACAGTGTCCTAAAATTCTATGCCATAACAAAGAATGATCTTCCATTGCACTAAGGCAAGGTAGGTCTTGGCTCTTAAGGTCTTCTATGTTTAGTGTATAAACATTCTCTTTCCTATTGGCAGAAAGAATAAACTCTTCCATGGAATTGTGTACTAAAACCTTGTCATTCCTAAAATTCAAAAGGTAAACTTCATCACATAATTGTCTTATGATAATGAGTTTGTTCTTAAGACCCCTTACAAACAAAACATTTGAAATTAATGTTTTTCTAAGAAGAACAATGTTACCTATTCTAATAATTTCCCCCTTATCATTATCTCCGAAAGATACTCTCCCTCCTTTTATCTTGATAATATTTTCAAAGAAGTTATTATTACCTGTCATACGCTGGGAACATCCATTATCCATGTACCATATATTTATGATGGTACTTTCTTTACTTTCCTGAAAATAAGAGAGTTAGACTTTCAGAACCCAATGTTTCTTGGATCCAGAAAATTGAGAAAGTAAAATTTTAGGCACCCACATTTTCTTACAAAAATTGGCCTTATGAAATCATAAATACTGGGTTTTGTTTAGGGAACTACATTTGGCCCAGTTTCCACCAAACCGACACTTAGTGCAGAATTGATCACTTTGAGGAAAAAAATAATTGTTACTAAAAATCAGTTTAGAAGTAGTATAACAAAAACCATAATTATTCCTTAGAGGTCGGATTTGTGAATACATTTTATCAAAATTATATTTACCTAAGGTATAGTTTGACAAACACTTCCTCAAGGAATAAATTTCAGACTTTAGTGTAATAACTACGTTACTGCCTTCAAAAACATTATCTTTAGAACTAGAGTTAGGCTCGAAAACATTTTTCCTATAAATTACTTTTTCTAGATATTTAGAAAGTTTATCCTTCTCAGAATTTACTTCCTCAAAATTTTTTGAAATATTTTGAAAATCAAGATTTTTCTTATTAAGATCTTTAGAAAGATCTGATATTTCTTTAGTAAGTATAGAATCCTAGAATTTTCCTTATCAAGATTTTTTTTGACTTTAGAATTTTCATTCTAAAGAATATTATCAAACCTAGAAACTTATTCATAGGTAGGTAAAGTATTATTCTCATCGGAAAAAGATTCTTCATCTGAAGATTCATAGTATTTATCATTACTATAATTTGTATTTAAAGAAACATTGGCCATTGATTCAGCATTGTGTACCTTGTCCATTAAGAAATGATTGTCGATAGGTAGTCTGGCTATTGGACCAAGATTCTTCTATCTAGAAGATTCGTAATCAGATGATTTATAGGACGAGTCTCCACCACTGGCACTCCAGGTGTCCTTAGCTTTCATAACTTTTTTAGCTTTAGCATTGTAGTACTTATTTCTATTTCTCTCAAGATTCTTTTCCTTTCTTTACTTTCTTTTAATCACAGGACAATCATGTCTTATTTATACAGCTCTCTTGCATTCATAAAATGTAAATTCTGAATCTTTCTTATCTTTCCTTTCTTTCTTCTTATATCTGGATTGAATGTTCTTATGACCAACATTCTTGTTCATCCTTCGAGCAAGATTGGCTAGTTCATTTTCTGAAGATTCACTTTCACTAGATTCAAATTGTATAACAATATTATTAGATTTAGATCTAGTAAATCTTTCAGGAGTCTTGGTTTTCATATGATTCGAAGTTGTAGTAAAAGAAACATTTTCATTCCCATTCTTCTTATTAATGTTATCAGCATCTCTCTTCATTCAAGTCTCATGTTGAAGAAGAGTTCCAAAATGTTCATCAAGAGAAATCTAAGTAACCTTTCCATTCTCATCAATAGCCATCCTCTTGGACTCCCACTCATTGGGCATGATGTCAATGATGTTATCAACAATGGATTCATCATCTAATACTTTCTCACCCATAGATTATCAACTATTAATGATAGTCATGAATATATGTTACACCTTACATATGGGTTCTCCATAAGGAAAGACAAAACCATTATATTCATCTCTAAGCATGGATCTTCTTGTTTCAATTAATTTTGAAGTTCCAAAGTGTGTAACTTGAATTTTTTTTCCATATACAATTTTCTGCTTCACAAGATGATATTTGGCTATATACATTTCCAGTCATGGAGAAATGCAGATTATTGAGGACCTTATAATTCAGTTGATATTCAGGCTTCTCTTGGTTGGTGAAAGTACTGACTTTCTTTTCATGAATTTTATAACCTCTAGTAATCATGACAAAATTGTCAACTCCAGTATTGATAATGAATTTCTTCATGCGATCTCTACAATATTCATAATCATTCCCATCAAAAATAGGTGGTCTATTTGGATTTAGTTATCAATTGAACCAACATTGATTCCTGTCATCTTAAAAAAATCATTCCACATAAACTTGTTAGTAATAAAATTTTATTAAAAAGGAAAATATTCCATAGAAAGAAAAATATAGAACAATTGTATCTCTATGAAAAAATGAATCTGAACTTTATGAGTCCAGAAATCTAATTCTGAAATTTAGAAGAAGATTAATTCTCTTCTGAATCAAATTGTGAGATTAATTCAGATTGAACCAACCCTCTGATACCAATTATTGAGAAGGTATGTGGAATATGATATACTCTATAATACAAAATTTAGGATCAAAACAATATAGATACTGAATGATGTATCTAATAGTGCTCAAAATACAAGAGGGGGTGAATTGTATACTTTAAAAACTTCCTTTGGAACTTTTAAAGATGATTATGTTTAACAAGGTTGAAAAAAGTAATTCAAAAAACCTCTAGTTCTACACACTTTCTTGAATCTGAAAATATGATTCCAAAAATGTTATTCCAGAAAAGATGGTTCCAGAAAAAAGAAACATAATGAAAGTTTACAAAGATAAATATTCTACCTTAAATCATATAGAATCTTTCTAAATAAGAGTATACGAGTATAAGAAAGTATAAGATAATTATACTTTCCTTAAAAATCAAAATACAGTGGAAAAAATGAAACAACATGTAATACTTAGTAAGTCTTTTAACCCAAAGAGAATGGTATCCAACAACCTTGGAGAAAGGTCCCTTGATTTATACTTTCAATAAAGTTTGTCTTACCCACACTAGGGTAAGCCCTCGATAAGATGATCGGAGTCTGTCTTGATATCCCTGTAAGCCCTTAACTTCAAGGTAGTAATAACCTCTATCTTCCTTAGCAAGGATGTCCTCTAACTTTAAGGTAGTCGGAACCTCTGTCTTCATATCCCCGGAAGCCCTTGAATTTACTTAGTAACATTTGGAGTCGCACGAAGCAAATCTGAACAAGATGTTCCGTACGCACTAAGCATGAGAGTCTCTCTCTAGAAATCACTTCAATATCATGTAATCTCTAGATTAATATAACAGTTCATCAAAGTTCTAAATGTTCTGAGCTCGTTCAAAGGAGCTCCTATTTATAGGCACGACTTCAACGGTCGGCTCCCTCCTCCAACGGTTATATTTTTCTTTGAATTTCGGAGGGACCTATACACATGTCACTGAAACAATGGTTAGTTAGTAACTGAATGTACGATAGCGTTTTATAACAAAAACAATTTTAAGAAAATATATGGTTACATAACCAAAATAAAATATTCATAATGTAGGAAAATAAAAGTTCAAAGTCTAACCAAAAATATATTTAGTCTCTTAATATAAGGATATTTGGATTCTGTTTTCTATGTAATTCAGAATCTGAACTCTATATAATTCTGAAGTCTAAATTTCAAGGAAATTTGGATTCTGTATTAAAAAGAATTCTGATCCTGGACTTACAATATTTGGATTCAAAGTTCATGAGAATTCAGAATCTGAACTCAGAAGAGTTTGGAGTCTGAATTTAGAGAACTCAGAGTTAGAATTCAGATCCTGAAAATAGAATGCACTTTATCTATGTTTTATATGATATTGAGTTTTTAGATATGAAATGGAATTTTACACTTAGACAAAAAATGAACAATGAAAAACATGGTAAAGATAAATTTCCTTGGGGAAGGAGAATTTTCCTTATGAAAGTAAAACAGAGGGTAAAATGAAAGTTTCCTTGAGATTAGGTGTTTGGGATTTTCAAAACATGATGAAATGGTAAAGTCATAAAGAAACCTTATTGACTCAACAATATCCCCAAACATGAAGGAATGAAAAAGTCACAGGGAAACCTTATTGACTCAACAATTCCCAATATTACAATCTACTCTGACTACATGTTATTTCCCTGTCAATATAGAAGCAACATAATCAACCTTTATCTACCTAGAAATGTTGTTAGGAATGACTTTCAGGAACATGAATTAAATCTATTTCAGAGACTCAAACTAGGTTACAAGATCTAAGGATGAATCCAGAGAAGGATAAACCAATTTCCCATCATCTTAATTTGATGAAGGAGATAACATTACCAACCATGGTGGTGAAGGCTTCTCACCTTTGAAATCTAGGAATTCAAGGAAAAGAAGAAACACATCCAATTTGTGGACATGGAAGAGAGCATTGAAAAAAATGGTTAACCTGATGTTAAGTTATTATCAATAAAATGTGAGTGGTTCAGTAATGTTGGAACCATATGATTTTTGCATGAAATGATCAAGATATCTGGAACCAAACCCCTACCAAACATATAGGGGGAAAAATGTGGAAACCTACTCCTAAAACTAGGGGAAATTTAAAGATGTTGGGAATAACTGATCTGAGGAATCATCGAAGTAGATCCTCCATCTACCATGGAAGAGGAAGAATGACATTAGGTATGTTGTAAATCACTTTCACGGTGTTTTTACTGACAGATGAATACATATAATCCATTGGACTCATTCCATGGGGAATGCATTATATCCCACTACCAATGGGCATGGGGTATAGGGGATAATGGTGTGATGATCCTACACCACCATGATCCTTCCACAAGGTCTGCCTTTTCCCCGACAATCGGGACCCCTCACCCCATCTACCATTCTGATATTTTCTGAAGTAATGGACATCAATTCCCTTTATCATCAGTATGATAAAGAAGGGATCATCCCAAATAGATATATATACAAACAAGATATAGAGACCATGGAATGATTCTAACATCACTTCCCACAATGGCTACACTGGGGTGAAATCCCCCCATCACAATGATGAACCATTTTGGGAGTCTCTCTTTAGAACCATCCAATAACTTCCTTCATTATGTTGAGGAAGTGGGAGACAGATTGGTCATAACCATAGTGACCACCACCCAGTAACTAACTAAGAGGGAACCCAACCATTCATGCTAGAGATGTCAATCGACTACTCATGGAAAAGAAAAGGTTTATACCAACCCTACACTATCATAATCGATCCAGAATGTCATGCACTGATGAAGGGGGTAGGCCATGAACACTACCCATCAGCACACCACTTCCCCAGCTTTAGTTAACCAAGCCATTCTTACCACATAACCACTAGGTGGGTTCTTATCTTCACCTTCATGGTATCAATACCCCAACCAACTCTAAGGTAGGTTGGGTTGACTCTCCCAATCACTGGTATAACCAGCATCCATCATAGGCTATCTCATGATGAATAATTTCACAATGGAGGGACTCTCAACACTGATGGAATTCCCTTATTAAAATACCCATCCTAGGTGGTGAGGAAAAACATTCTCCAAAGAGTATATTCTCATGGTGTTTGTTGTAACATGAAATGAATGAATACAATTGATTCCCATCTTCCTGAAATCGGTGAGCATCATATCCATTAGAGATATGACCATGGGAAACATCATGTCACCCGAGATATTTTAGATTCAAAAATGATAGATGAAACCATGAGGTATCCTTCACCTCCACTACTAGAGTTAGGTAAAATAAGATCAATGTCTGTGGTTTACTATACCTAAATATGATGTCCCTAAAATCCCCAAATCCCTTTATACATACCTACATGAGGAGGATGTTTTGGACTCCTTTAGGAGACTCACAGTGAAACTATCTCTTACACCATCATATTCCCTCCTCTCAACCTCTATACATAGATTTTGAGAGACATATAGGTCCAGGATGATGCCTTGGGTTAATGTTAAACACTCCCTTGTTCCCCGGAAAGATGTTTCTGATCTTCCTCATTTGGAGATTTAGAACACTTCATCCTACCTTGACATGGTCATGAAGAAAGAATCTCCCCCAAAATATATTCATGTATTCATGGTATTGTTGGGTTGTGTGTTTCCCCTCTTCTTCGAAATTTAGTATCAAAGAAGGTTGACAATAGTTCCACTTCTATCTTCCCATCCAGTGACAATTATTTCTTGAGTTAATCAAGAGCGGGATGATCCTACATGTGATAAAAAGTTGATTTTTTGTGGATTATATCAATTGAAAATCTAACTCTCATGTTCTTCCCACCAAAAACATAGAATTACTGCATCTAAGAGTCCCTCACATAGGAATATATTGAATGATTTTTTTAGAATATCTTGGAAATTACCAATAACCTTTTAGATCACTATTGGATTTACCTTGGAATCCATGAGCATCTTAATTCCACTCACTAAAAGTGTAGGAGGGTTGGAATCGTAGTGCTCTTGGTAGGTCATCATCCTAAGGTGTGTGGATATATCTTGAATTTCCATTAAACATTTGTAAACATCCTCTATATGCTTTAGTAATTCATAGAAGTGGCATCCCAACACGTTCAGAGCAGAGTCTGGGGGTAGTATATTACCCTCCACTTCATCCCCATCCCACATCAATAATACAATCGTCAGTCTGGCTCACCCAATGACTGATAATTTTCTTCTCTAGCCACTTATATATTGAAAATTATTATTATCAGCCCTCTGGATGATCCATGAAACTAGACTACTGAAATAGGGCATGATAGAGAGAATCTACCCGAAAGGGATGAACCGTACTTGGAAGATCATATGGTTGGTGCCCATAGTCATTAGTAGAGACAAGGTAAGGTCCTCAAAACTCCCCCAAGGATATATCATTGCCTGATCACTAAAATCTTGAAAAATGAAAGCGTACCTCTGAGCCTATCGGTCCATCGGAGATCATGCTGAAAACTGAGTCACACACCAAGTAATAATATTTTCTTGAAGACAGTGAAGGGTAAAAAAGTCTTATTGATGATATTATCTCCAAGAAGCATCTTAGTTGTGATAATATGAAAATATATCCAATTTATACCCTGTTTAGGCACCCTTTCCTCCTTTTCTAGACACCCAGGAATGAGATAGGGGACCTATGCATCAGATTCAGGTAGAAGTTGGTGGATATAAAAAATGGCCAGGATATGAGTCACCCGCCCCACCTAAGTATCGTGACTACCCACCCTCAGATCAAGGATACTCCACCACCAAACCCAATGAGTCGGTCAAGGAATTGGTGACCACTAACCCTCACCAAGATGATTTTACCACTCCTCATGTTGTCTTCTCTAAAGCCTTTGAGACATGATTGATTCAAATACCACTAGAGGGGAAGTCATACCCGACATGGGTAGATCATGTCTTTACTCCCTTGAATTCAGAAATCTGAGCATTACCTCATTTAATAGTTTGGGTGGTCTACTACAAATTTTTTCCCACTTCTCTTCATGGTTCGCTCCAAAGTTGGGGACTCCAAAGCAGTAAGCTCCTCCCAATATCTTGTGTTTCATCCAGAATCTAGAAGGACCCACATTTTTTAATACTACCTGCTGTCTCCATGATCTATTTATAGTTGGGAGGTTCTTCGTAGGTATTTCCTCTACCCTATCAACTCCACCATGCACAAGACCAGTATCAAGTACCTCTTTATGTGCAAGAAAAAGGACTATGATCATGTCACAAAAATCATCACTCAATGGAATTGGACCCCATACATTCATGATATACAGCTTTACCAAGAGTTTTTATTAATAATGTATGTCTAGAATATAATATATGATCTGTTATGTATCCTTATATACCTCTGTTATCTGAGAGTATTTCATGAATTCCCCAAAAAAAAATTAGCGATTGGAAGAAGCCTTACAATTGACCAATAAACTATCACATCCATTACCCCTTCCAGCTCCAGTACAAAGTTCTATTAAAATAAAAATATCCACTTATAGTCATGTATAGGATACCGATTTTGTTCACTTTCAAACCCATTTTCTAGAAAAACTCCATCAATAATAACCTTGCTAAATATAGCCTCTCCACCCACAACCTCATCAAGAATAGCCTCTCCAATAGAATGTTTTGTCAGCCCCCAATCAGGTCCAGGAACCCAAGGTACCTTTAATAGAAATAAATAACAAGACTAATAGCTTCAGGGAGGCATAGGTCTTGAGTAATTTCATCTCTTCCCCAGAAAAATGTGTTCTGCAGCTTCCATAATACTCGAGTCCCCAAGAGATCAAACTTATTGATCATGTAAATCACATCCCATACAATAAGATACTGGGATATACCATAATAGAATGTTTATATCAAATAATCAGTCCATAACCTAGTGTACCATGTCCTATTCAACTTTGGAGATGTCCAAAAATAGGTAGCCCATGTATCTTCCATCCCTACTAGTGATAACAGAGATCTCAGTTGATGTTATTAGGTTCTTTTCCATGATATGAAAAAGTAAAATGACTATTTTTCTTGCAAGTCATTCACTCATACCCGTGGTATTATTTATGAGTTATCAATAAAAACCCTCTTGTGATTGTTTCATCTCCTCTAACAACATCATCCACATCCATGTAACAGTTTTTGATGTCTCATAAGAATAGATTCTATTAGTGATAAGTTGTCTAGATTCCCACTCCAGTGCTGAAACGAGCCAACATTCTTGTGATTTCATGCTTCTCAAGTTGGGAGAGGACTGTATAATTATCCCCATACTATAATATTCCCCTGATTAAGGATATAAATATTCATTCATTAATGTTTTTAGGCTAATATATCCCTTTATAGAGACCAATGATGAGGAAGACCATGTATCCTCCTCAGGCTCCTTGGGATAACATTGTCTAAAGAGAGGTAGGGGACGTAACATTGGGAAAAATATCTCTGTTAACAAGTTAGAATAGGATATCCTTGTTATTGAGACTAGAAATAAAAACTTTAATAGGGTTTATTAAGAACACCCCTCCCATTCCACTCCGTCGAGTACGCCTCCATAGCCAACTGTGTTAACTGACTGCATGACCCAACCAAATTGGTGACATATTAATATGCGATCATCTAGAACCTAAAATAAACCATGTAGCACTAATCCATCAATAATTCAGCATAGAATAGATAACCAATAATATAGTGAGTTAATAACTAACTAGGCCCCAACACCACAACCGGCGGCACACATTACACTCCCTATCAAATAGTTACCCTAGTCAGTCAGAAATATGCCACTCACATAAAAATATGACTTAATGAAACTCCTAGATGGTATACCAGTGATTATTTTTATCATTGATGTGTTACACATACTAGAGGAGATGGTTGAGTCCCTTATTATAGCTATGATGACCCCCCTTTAGTTTTACACTGAGTTAGCTATCGCTGAAGCCTATTATATAGAAGAAGCTAAACGAGAGAATGCCAAACCATCATTTCATTATCTGAAGAATCCAATTTTGGTACCATTCATGGGAACATACACCCATTGTATATCACCATCCAATTAAATGGAATAGAGATCCACCATTTCCTATTGGATACTAGATTTGGGTTTAGTCTCATCCCAACTCGAACAGTCCACAAGTTTGGTATTACAGAAATATATCTGACACCAACCAACCAAACCATTCATGGATATGAAAAGAGAGAGCACAAGTTGCACAATAAGATTTAGCTAAAGGCCCAATTTAGTGTCTAAGTAGAAAGAATTGAATTCTTATTAGTCTCATGGGATACCTCCTATAACACCCTAATAGTAATTACCTATCTTCATTTACATGTACGACACCACTCTTCATGCCATCAGTTCCTTGAATACTCCCTTGAAGGTCATGTAGGAGTAATCCAGGATGATGCTTCTCCCTTAAATACTTTTAAAGATCACTACTTGTATGATGGTTACTACCAAAGGGACAAAAACTAGATCTATAGTAATTAAATTTAGCATATTAACACCCCTAATGACCTAACATATACCATCATAGATCCATGGTATGACTTGAAATATATATTCATCCTCCAAATCCAATAGTTAGAAACTAAAATACCAGACTTGGGATGTTTTTTCATAGTATCTAAGAAGTATCTTTCATAGATTACCTCATACTTCTATACTATATAGGCCCATCCAACACCAAAATAACCCTACCCTATAAAGTACCAATAGGTTCACCCCATGGAAACCAATGCATGGTATTCCAACATGATCCTAAAATTTGTTCTGAATCTATAGATGTTGACCCATCATGACTACTTTGTCATTAAGAGTGGATATCATGGTTAGAAACCCCATGGGATTAGATCATCAACCTTTTTCACTACAATCATTATATAGTTATTTTTTCTTATTGAATAATACCCCCCCCCCCCATCATATCAAATTCTAGTGTGACCCATGTATCTATAGTTTTGGAAAAACATCCTTCTCCCTCAGACCCTCATGCCTCAAACAATAAAGAAGATTTGGATGATTCTATCATTCCATTGAAGATGTTGTATCCACTATTATTGATGATTTGACTTAGATAATTCTAGGAACTGAAGATATTCTTAAGATGAAATTGATAAGAATGTATATGTCTCTATAGGAACAACAAAATTATGTGGATTTCCTCAAATGGAACCATGATGTGTTATCCTAAATCAATAATGATATGTTAGGTCTCGATCCCCAGGTTTATGTCTATCGTCTTGTCCTCCTATTGGGTCACCATAGGTTAAAATAGGCTCCCAAAAGGATTCACCTTTCCCACTATTCCATGATCAAGGTTAATGTTGAAAATATTATTAAGGCCAAATTCTTCAAATAGTTATATTACCCCAAATGGTTGGCCAATATTGTCTCAGTCATAAAGAAGAATGGGAAGATCATATTCTGCATCAACTTCCAATACATTAACATCCATTTTCCAAAGGAAGACTTTCCCTTTTTAGTGATAGATCCATTGATCAATGTTAAGGATAGTTTCTAGTTCCTCTTCTTTATGGATGAATATTCTCAAAATAATAAAAAAATTATGTCCCCTAAGTATGAGGAATCCATTACCATTAGGGAAGGGTATGGATCTTTTTTCCACTTGGTGATGCCTTATGTATTGAAGAATGTTGGGGATAATTACTAGTGTTATATACACCATATCTTCCATAAAATAATATGAATATTGGTAGAGTGTTACATGGATGGTTTTATGATCAAGTATCACCAACTCTAGGACCATATTGAAGTCCTTAAGAATGTATCTATCTTTTTATTATCTCTTCACCTGAATAAGAACACCTTGAATTGTGTATTAGGAGTTACCTTTCAAATTTTTCTCAGATTATTCATCATATATATATTAATAAAGATAAATCCCACAAAAATCAAGGTTATCAACCAAATTCCTCCTCTACACAACCTCTAAGAGTTTTGAGGAATCTAAGGCCACATAACCTATATTCACTAATTCATTGAAAATCTCCCCAGAAGGAGTAATATCTTTTGAGGCTCATGAAGAAAGGAATAACCTATGAGTGGGATGAGGATTAACAAACTAACTTTGAGTATATTAAGTAACATGCAATATGACCCTCATCCTATATTCCACCAATCCCAGGAAAGCCTCTGGTCCTTTATGTGACTTCCCAACAAAGGTCCCTTGGTTCCCTTATAGCCTATAAGAATAATGAAGGCAGGGAGGACAACCTATATTATATCAAATTCATTATCCTTAAAATAGATACCATATACTCACCCATAAATAAGAGTTACCATATTCTGGTATTTATAGTACATAAGTTATATCATTACATACAATGCCATGAAATACAACTGGTTTCTTGTGTTGATGTAGTGAAATATATTCTCAACCAGCACATATTGACAAGGAGATCATTGTCTTTGGAGGTAATGTTGTATCAGTTCAATATATTGTTTTTCCCCTAAAATTTGGTAATATCCATGAACAATAATATTTCTTAGATTTTCACATGATCCCTAAGGTTTTGTCCATGAATATTGATTTACCAAATGAAGTCATCCACTCTAGGGATCATAATTCTCCTCATTGGCAGATACACTTTGATGGTGTTTCCCAAAGCCTAAATGGTAGAAGGCTAAATGGCCATAAAATCAATATGGTGGGCATGGGTATTGCCTTCATAACTTCTACACATGTGTTCCTATCATATGAGTTAATTTTTTCAGAAGGATTCACTAACAATGATGTTGAATATCAGGCTCATATTAGTTGTCTCAAGATGTCCCTTGGGATCTATATACCATGTTTTCCTGTGAAGGGATACTATGAGAAGGTCATCAAGCATATCAGTAGGGACTATATAATAAATCAAGAACATGTTCCACTTCTAGAATATAATAATTATTTAATGGCTTGGTTACTTTCCCAACCAAAGGTAAATCATGTTTTTTAATCATAGAATAGCTATGAAAATGCTTTATCCACCCTGTATGTGTGTCTAGAAGATCCCAACTAGGATGACTTGGTCATTCATGTGACTCATTAGAGGTCCATTACCCCACCACTTCGAAATAATACAAATAGGTAAATTAGTTAGATGCTAGTACTTTTGAACAAGGTCCATAGGAAACACCCAATTGGATGAATCCCTTCATTGAGTATCTATGGTAGGTAAATCTCACACTAGGATGATCCAATAGCGAGAGAATATGTTGGAATGTAGAATATTTTAACCTATAGAGTGTCCATAATAATAATTAGACTCTCTATAAGAATGATTTCAATGGATTTATTCTTCATTTAATCCAAGGGAAGGAGATAAATTAGGTAATTGAAGAGATCTATGCTAGATATTGTGGATCCTATCAGGCAAAAATGAATCTCTCCCACAAAATTCAATGTTAAGGTTACTTCTGCATTACCATGGTTCACAACTATTTTGAGTTCTCCATGATGTTTAATGCATTCCAGATCCACATCAACTTTGTGAATCAACTACTATAGATTCTCTACACCAATAAATATTCCTTGATCTTTTCATTTTGGGGACTCTATGTTGTAGGTACCCACTACCATCTACCGCTCAATAGTGTAGGTTCATTCTGGTCACAACAAAATTCTTATCAAAATGTTCTAAAGTTATTCCCCTTAAAGATGTCAAAACTTGTTCCGTGATAAATTACATTAACTCCCATATCAATCATCTATTTGGGGTTCCTCACACAATTCTCATAGACAATATCTCTAACTTATAGAATATCGATTTAAAGAAGTTGTATTCCAAATACTATAACTGACGCAACCATACTTCACACTATAACATGTTGTTAAATGGAAAGATAGAGGCATTCAAAAAAATACTCTCCAATATTCTAAAAAAGCTGGTGGGACATAACCAAAATAGTTGGCCTGATAAAATCTTCATCACTCTATAATCCTACTAGATGACTACTCAATGCTCCACCTAGGTGACCCCATACTACCAGTTATATGGAACAGACAAATTTTTACCTATAGTGGTTCAGCTACCATCACTTTTGATGACTATTTATAACCAAAAAATTCCAAAAAAAAGGTAGAATAATTTCATCTAGCTATGTTTTAATCCATCATATAGAATAGTTTACATGAATTAAATAACTTTTAGAAGCACAAAAACATTGTGACATAGGCCTTCAACAAGAATTTTCTTCTTCATTACATATTTTAGGGTGATATGGTACTCGCTCTCAGGACTCTAATTGATACCCAAAAATAAACCATAAAAGATTGAACCCAAGTGGGAATTAAATTACATTATCCTTAAGGTCTACTAAAATGGACCATATTCATTAATCACCGTGTCCATGGAGTGTATAACACCTCCCACTAACACCATGTTTCTCAAGCAATACTATGTGTGATCTCTTATTATAGTCTGAGCAGTATGAATTTCAACTACAAAGATTAACATCCTCAATACATGACATTAAACTATACCATTACCATATGTGAAAAATAAGGATGACTTATATGAAAAATATTAGATGATAAGAACCAACATCCTCATCGAATGACATTAAACTCTGTCCTTACCCTATGTGAAAAACATGGGGTTCCTCATATGAAAATTTTCATATGAACACAACCAAAACCCTCTACACGTGATGTTAAACTATAGACTTACCCTATGTAAAAAACATAGCATACCTCATATAAAAATATGAGATGACCAAGACAAGCGTCCTCAACACATCACATTAAATTTTAGACTTAACCTATGTGGAAAAGACATAATTCCTTATATGAAAAATGTTAGATGACCAAAACCAACCTCCTCAGCACATGAAATTAAACTATTTCCTAACTCTCTATGAAAAACATAGGATGCCTCGTATGAAAAATATGACATGACCAAAAATAACTTCCTCAGAAAATTACATTAAACTATAGCCCTACCATGTGTAAAAAACACATGATGCCTCATATGAAAAATATGAAATGAAGAATGCCAACATCCTTAGCACATGATGTTTAACTATAACCATACCCTATGTGAAAAACCTGGGATGCCTCATATTATAAATGTGAGATGACAAAAACCAACATCCACAGAACATGTCATTAAATTCTAGCCTTCCCCTAAGTGAAAAATGTGGGATGCCTCATATGAAAAATGTGAGATGGTGAAAACCAATTTCCTCAGCACAAGATGTTAAATTGTAGCCTTACCTCACATGATAAACAAAATATTCCTCATATTATAAGAATGAGATGACTCCACATCCTCATCACAAAATATGAAACTACATGATTCCATAGTCCCTCACCATAGAGGGTTTCGCTCACCAGGTTTTGGTCTCCAAACAGATTATGTTCTAGAACTATGTACAGATTGATTCCCTATTAATAGAATGAATAGTGACCCTTAGACCCTTTTTCTTTGGGCCAAGCTTCATGTTTTATGTCTCAATTTCTAGTTATATTTGATATTAAATTCTTATAACCTCACAATATGACTATAAACCACATATAAAACATCGATACCATAGTAAATTAAACATTATAGTATACTTCCCTATCACATGATGTGAATCTATGGGACACCATGGGTCCTCACCAAATAGGGTTCTACCCATTGAGAATTGGTCCCCAACCACAATATATTCTAGAATTACATATATATTGATTTCCATGTTAGAAAGGATATGTAGAGATACCCATATCTCATATCCTAGGTCCAGCCAAACCATCATCTTATTTTAGGGGCTTTCCCCCAAGGGAACATATTCAACACTGATTGTAAATATTCTTCAACAATGTGATTGAGATCATGTTGTAATAAATCCTAATGTGTTTAAATTTCCCATCAAACATCCCAAACATGTTCACCTTCACACTTTTTTATTTATTTATTTGTATTTTCATCATCCACTCAATCTAAAAATCCCCCTCATCCAATGGAAAAGGATCCTGTATTAAATAGCTCACCTTTTATCCTAAGCATGTTCCATGAATGATCCCTGGTAGAAAATGGTGATTCATTTATTTCGAACTTGGTCAATAGTTTATCCAAAAAATTTGTGTCTCCTCCATGACATGGATGGTTAAGGGACCTATGTTTCAAACATGGTCACCATTCATTCCATACCCATCAGTCAACCCTTTTCTACTATCCCATCTTAGAAATATTGATCTACCCACAATCCCGCCTCACCATGTCCTAGAAATATTTCTAACACCTCTAGTGTTATCCTTATATGTTTTCATGTATAATGACTTACAAGTAGGATTCATCATGGACTTACCTAGGTGGAATCATTTTCCCCTATCTTTTCCTCCCTTTATGAAAACTTAACAATCCGCCACTCCTTATTTCTCACACTAATCATAGCTCACATGGTATTAGGATACATATAAACATTCCCCAATCATGGTTTATGTGCTTAGGAATTATTAAATGGAATTATACTTAAAATAAAAGAATTGTGATTTTAAATTTTCTACAATTGGCCACCTATATCCCTCAATTTTCATTTATTTTTTTACACCTATGGTGTTTATGAAAACTAATGCCCATCTATTTTCAATGCATCCTTGCTCAAGAGAATTTTAACCCACCTAGAATTGGTATCCTTCCACACCATGCTCTAAAAAACATGTGTCAAGATTCCCTACCTGCAGAATATGTAGTGAATACAGAAACATTACCTCTATCCCAATCACAAATTCCCTCTATTAGCCAAATCCTTCTTCACTAGATCAATTTAAAATACTAGTCTCAAGGATTATTGGTATGGTACATAGACACCTCAACTATCTCTTAATATAGGGTATCATCCCTCCCATACCACTTAAAAATTCATTATACCACCCTTATTTCATTCTAATCATTATTAACTTAAGTTATTTGCATCTTCTGGTTCTGAGCTTCAAGACCTTAAACTGAAAACCATGGTTCAACTATAATGACCTTAAAATTACCTAGGAAGAGGCACATATGTTTATAAGGTAGAAAACCCATAAGCTAAATCTAATAAAAATTTATATCTATTCCTTCCATGTCTCCCATTTAACTTGTGAAAATATGAGAGTGTAAATAAAGAGGTAAAAAATCCAATGGGACCCACCATCATCCCCAGAAAATATGGTTATTCTTGCTGAACCTAATGGTTAAGGAAAAAGATATGTCCAAAACTTGACTCCTTCATCCATTCACTTATTTTTTTCATATCCAAGTTACAATAAATTTGTACTACACATTTCCTGAACATACAATGTTAAACTACGTGATATCATAGTTAAAACTATATAACATTTAACTAAAACAATCATGTTCTCACCATATGACATTAAAATTAATGTACAACATCCTTTCCTCAAGACATAAAAATTCAATGCCTCCATACTTATGGAATGATTTAAAATTAAAAAACATCAGAGTCCCTCGCATGAGAATCCCTTTTTCCCACTATGGTGTCAATCACTTACCGTACCTCTTGAATTCTTTGACCATCACTTGTAAACGAAGATGATGATCCCCTTGGAATGTTAGCATCTCTTTTTCATTGGCCAACACACCCATTAAATGTTCTCAAATTCACATTGGCGTAATCCCAAGAGTGTTGAACTCCATCTAAAAATTCCATTATTTCACCCCATGATTCGTATCTCCCTTGATTTGTATCACCACCACCCTCCATGTTTGAATGGGATTACCCTAATGGAAATAGAGTTTGGTTAAACTTGCTCAACTACCATCTTGGGAACATGCCTCAAAGGATATTGAATGAAATTTTATATGTCCCCAGGTTTCTAACATGGTCGAATATTGACCCTCAATTATGTGTTCCAATCCATGGAATTATTAGGAACCTGTATTTCAAACATGATATGTATCTATCATCATTCACATATCTACCCCCTTGTGTTCCAAATCTCAAATGTCTTGATCCAAGTCTATTATATTCTAATGTTTTTGGGTTTAATCTGACACCCTAGGTATTACCCCACTCATTCACTCATGAACTCTAGGAAATGAAGTTGGTTATGGATATTCCTAGTATCTAACAAGATTTTTCATAGTTAAAGAACACCATATGGTCAATAGATAGTTAAGCTCCATGTGTTCAACCCCTTACTAGTGCTGTCATATAATTGAGAAATCACTTATTTTCCCTTATTTAGCATGACTCACATGGGATTGTGGATTCATTATTTGTTGTCTTAATAATGTGATTGAGATAAAAAAAATAAGGAAAAAACAATTAATAATGAGAAGTATTAAGGAGAACAACTTTAAATGTTTGGGGAGGGTCATCCACAGGATAGATTCTCCCCTTTATTTAAACTAAAGGAAAAATCCTTAGGGATCATTCTCATTAATTGAGCATTCCAAATTAGTTAACCTCTTTTGAGTAACCATCAATGTTTACTACCACTCACCTAGCTCAACCACTTATCCCTCAGTGATATGGTGAATCTTATCAGTCTGAATTTGTATTCATCTCTATTTAGTCTTATACTTTGCTACCAAGGAGGTTACCTCTGCTTCCTCAGCCTTATCCACTTCTTGTTACACCCTGATATGGTCGATCATGTAACACTCTAACCCTAGTTACCCAGAGTAGGTGCATTATTACATAACATTGGTACGATCACAAGAGATCAAGTCTTGAAAGGTGGATTAGTTTAGTAGCCTTGGACGTACTAGATACATACATAAGTTTTACATTAAGTCATGAAATAAAATAACAACATTGTGTCCCATTTAAACACACTCATATACATTATCCTACCTTGGCAGGTCAATCATAATATACTTTTTCACATCCTAGTAAAAAAAGAAAACATAATAAAGGGATGAGCTCAGATGCTCAGTAAGGATAACAATATAGCAGAAACTTTCATAAATAAGCATAAACATTTATGGAAATTTATAAGACTAAAACACAATCCTTTTAAACCTAAACATCAGTATAATATGGGAAATATAAATCAAATAATTTCATTTACTTATTCGCAGGGATACTCTACTAGTCCAATAATCATATGTAATATCAATAGCTAATTTCATAATGATGGGATGCATAATGTTGAACATCATAACCACATATTCAAGGCCTTATGCCAAGACTGCAAAAATAATTGTCAATGCCTTGTGCCAAAACACTAATTTGTCTCATGAGTCCAACCGGTGAATCAAAGAGCTATAGAAGGCTCCACTCGTCACTTACTAAGTCCAATGCATTCCTCATATGAAAATGATTAATCATAACATAAAAATTTGTATTAAAACTAGCATTAAGAAATTTTAATACTTTAACCATAAATTATGAATGGTATAAAAATAACACATCCACAGTAAAAAATAACATAAGACCTTAAATACAATATAGAAGATTGTATCATAATAAATAAACTTCAAACAAATGTAAAATCCATCAAAGGATGTTGACATCGATGAAAATAATCAGTAAAACAATATGAGATAAATATCCCATTTTCTTGAAAAAATTTAAAAGTCTAACTATTTATCATGAAGCTCTTAAGAATTATATTTCTGAATCAATGTGAACCATACCACTTTGAAAATTTTAAAAGTAATTTTAATTTTACAACATTCATGTCCATATAAATAAATATTTATCACCATTTTCAAAACATGGACATTAATGAGAATGATTTAGAAGAATAAATCTTTAAAAAATTTAAAATGATATTTTAGTTAGAGTTCCTAACCAAATTAGAGACGCTTGAATATAAATAATTTAGGTAAAAAAAACTTTATAATATCATGAGAATAAAAAGATTAATGATATACTATGTCAAAGTATAGTATGTACACCATATAAAAGTGAATTGGTGCATAACAACAAAGAAGTATTAATGGAATGTAAATTGAGATGAAAAATATAAATACACTAAATATGAATTGATATTCAGTGTAAATCAATCAGAGGACATTCACACATATTCTTGTAAAAACAACACCAATGACTTGGATGTTTAACTCAATGAATGGAAATTGAGTTAAGATTTCTCTTATCAATTAATATCCTTGAAATTAGAATTTATCAATGGAGTTATTATGTGTATAAAAATTATTACACAAAAAATTGTGTGGAAATTACTACATAAAAAAATAAATAGTGATTCCACACATAGTCTTGGAGTAAAATAATCAAAGAAGCTTGTGTAAAACCAAACGAGTGGAAATTGAAATTAGAAATTCCTCTATATGTTTGGTAACTTAAGAAACATAAAAATGAAATAAGGACCATACAATGAAGATGTGAATACCCATAAAATAAATTATATTACACAAATAATACAATAATGGGTAGTACATAGACCACATAAAAGGAAATAGTGGTAATTTAGCATTAATCTCACGGGAATAAAAAGTGAGATGAAAACCCCTTAACTTGTACTTTTCCTTAGTAGATGGTCTATTAAACTCTTATATAATAGTCAAATAATTGTTATTAAATTTTGCAATAACAACATACATAAATATGATATCATATATGATCTTCTAATATTGGATTGTTAATAATATTTCAGTAGTATCATTGTTTCAGGTGTCAACTGATTAATTTTCCTTTATATGTTTCGTTACATAAGTCATGTTTGTTATGGATAGTATGTATTTTATTAGTATCCAGAATGATATTAAGTTCATAAATATTATTTTAAATCATAAAATTAAAATTATTTTGGAATGGTTATGATGGGAAATGAATCACATCGCGTTCCTGTAGACGATAATCTTTACGTACGCACGAGCGACAATATCATTATATTGATGGTGAATTCATATGTAATTGGATGGTATATCATATATACAGATTCATTTACTATTATATTTATTATTTACATCAATTTTAATCATTATTATACCCATCCAAATAATGAATTGTTGAATAACAAACTACACCACGACATTGAGAGGGCAACCCGTACGTACGCACGCATGGCAACTTTGTCATTCATAGGATGGATAAAATAATGAATAATCTTGTACCATATTTATAATAACATCATATTATGTATAAGGTATAGGATTTATTATTTTGGTATGGAAAATACAAAGAAAGAGGATGTGGAAGAAGAAAATAACTTTGAAAGAGGTTGTGAAATTATTACCTCTTCTTCGGGTGCTTCCTTTTGATTTGATCAAAAGGGCTCTTAAGGTTGTCTTTATGATAAAATAAATGAATATAGGTTTAATTGAGGGTATTTGGGAGGATATTTTATTAGGGGTAGTCTGAGCCAAATGGCTTTGGATGTGTGAATTTGAGAGATGGGGAAGTACCCTTTTATAAGAGTGGTGAGGGTCACTTTAGGAAAAGCTTGAAATATTATTTTATTAAAAAATCATATTTGGTTTCTAATGGATCCAAATGGATTAATTTTGAGTATAAGGTGGGTATGGGTCGAAATATTCTCAACCAATTGGTTTTAGACAAGTTTAGGTCCCCATATTATCCTTATGTTTCAGATTTAATTCTATGTTAAATAGTTTAACATTTACCATGTCTTCTTGTTTTTTTACATTACGTGGTCAATAAACTTACTATAATATTTAAATAGAATCTCAAGTTTTTAATTAATTAAATATATATCATTATATACGTCCTTTGGCCAAAAATTATATTTTTTAGAATATTATATCATTTAATAATATAGTATTTGTTTTAAAAACTGATTTATGTCAATTTTGACACTATTTAGTATATGCTTTTTGTGAAAGTCAAAAATACTTGATTACATTAAAAATACATTAAATTGACCCAAAAATTTCATATTAACCTAAAAAATAGTGAAATGCATCAAAATTGTCAATTTACATTTATTTGGATATTTATAATATAAATAGTTTAATCCTTCCTTAATAACGTAATTACCACATCCTCACTGTGTCATAAATAAATTTAATTATTTAATGTCTAAAAATTATAAATAAAATACCATGATGTAGGAACTCTATTTATCTTTCTAATTAATATTTATAGTCAAATTTATATTATGTATAACCCTATATTAAAAATGTTTTATTTATTAAAATTTGAATTTAACACTTTTAACTCTTCTTTAAAAAAAATGTCCTAATCTAATCCAAATGGATCAGAAAAGATCATATTTTATTAAAAAAATTATTTTGGTCAAAAAACATTTTACCAAAGAAATAGGACATGTGTTCAGGTAACTATAATATCATTTTTACCTTTAATTACCCTATTTACATTTAACCATAGTAAATAAAACTAAAAAATTACTATTCACCAAAAATTATTTTCATCCTTTTGAACCAAATTTTACATACTAAAATCAACCATGTCCCTCACATTTTTGAAATTCAATTCACAGAAGCAGTAAAATTATGTTTTATGCAAATTCGCAAATGTGCCTAAAAGGTGGGTAAAAGACGGTAAAAAGTTCAAAAAAATTATATATCTAATATTATTATAAAATGAATTCAAGGAATTAAATTTGATGAATGTAGGTATTATGTATATATTTTGACCTTAAAATAAATTTAAATTAAAACTAATTATCTAAATAAAAATTTGGCCTTAAACAATAATGCAGGGGTTTTCACTATTCATAAAAAATTGAATGTTTTTAGAAAAATACCAAAAATTCACCCAAAGTTAATTTTGATATTCTAATTTAAAAAATTATTTATATTTTACTAAATTCAAAACATAAAAGTTTTATTAAATAATTTATAAAATATATTCCCATTGTCAAAACCATAAATCAGGTTTTTTAGAAGTAAAAACTATCCAAAGATTAACATGTGTTTATATCCAATTTAAATGTAATATTACATCCAATTACTAACATTGGATTAAATGATAAAAAAAATTAATCTAATTATAATTAAAAACCATTAAAATTTATAATTTAACACTATAAATTGTTTTGATTAAAAAAGTCGTTTTCAATTAACATTTGGTATTTTTCACAATTCATCAAAATAAGAAAGTTATCAGAAAAGCATTGAAAATTTATCCAAACTAAATTTTTAAGTCCCACTTCTAAATTAGAAGTTTATTTTTTCAAATATTAATATATAAAATTGTCAAATATTGTATTTAAACAGGGTTCTCCATTAAAAGGTGGTAAAATTTCATTTTTTTTAAAATACTTCTTTTATCTGAAAAAATTAATTTTTTCTTATATTAAGTCTAAAAAACACATAATATTGATGTTAAAATTATATGGAGCATATAAAATTCAAAATTCAATTAATATTATTTATAACTACTTTTTGAGCGGCTACTTCGGTAAGTTGTGGTGCGCTTGAACTCGGTGTTGCATGTAGTGCAAGCTATTAAATTACTTTAAAGAAAACAACTTACTATTAAATCTTGGGGTGTTACATTCTTCTCACCTTTTGGAAATTTCATCCTTGTAATTTTAAAATTGGTCTTGGGAACTTCATTGAATGTACCACATCATAAAAATATTCAAAAAAACTATCACTTTAAAAGAATGAAAGAGAAGTACAATGGTCAACCGAGATAACCCATACTATGATTCCATGTTCAAAAACATGGATATGAAAGATAAAATAAGTTTCAAGTATGGATGGAGAGTGATAGAAAATATGATCAGGATAAATTTAACATCAAGAAAACCACAAAAGTTTTATGGGTTAAATGGTCATTAGTTTCTTAGTTGGAAAAGTAAACAAACAACATTTTTGGTTTTAACTTCCATTTCATAAAATCGAGGAATTTATTTATGAGATTGACTGAGAACATAAAGATTTATACTTACTTGTCAATTATATTTTCATCCTTTAATAAATTTCTACCACTAACTCATCTTTTCTCCAAACGATGAGTATTCAAGATGACTTAGTCACACCTGAAGTGCTATAATCATCTTCTAGAGAATATCATAATCCACAAAGGATGAACTATATACATCCAATATCATTAGAGATTACACAAAACCCAAATGGTTAGTACAAGATCAGTTGATCCCAAAATGGATATCTTTTATAGAAATAAATAATAATCTTAATTTCCAAAATCAAACAAACAATACCCAAAGTTAAAACAAGACCATTCAATAAACAATTGTCCTTAAAATCTTTCAATATAATTGAAACCATGATTTAAACCCAAAACTCAAATGAATTTAATCATATGTTCATTCATAGTAAATCAAAAAAATTATCTCCAAATGACATAAAAAATTCTAAAAGTCTCATACTAAATTGTAATTAAACAAATCACATATTCTCTATGGTAGTTTAATCATTTACATTAATTACTTGAATCTCTATAAAAACATATATTCTTCCAAAATAAAAATCCACCATTACTCCTCAAATTAAATCCCATAGTATTCTATTTTTCTTAGGCATATAGTGTTCAGAACATAGTGAACATCTTCCAAAATAACTTTTATCACTTAATCACCAAATCATTTTTCTATACTAAGGATATCTATTTGATAAACCATAAGATTCAAAATAAAATTATTATTGATCAATAAAATTATTTAACTAAAAATAATTAGTCACACTAACTAAGGACTTCACATAGTCTAGTGGTAGGTGATAAATCCCTGTCACACTTTGGTTGTGGGTTCGATTCCCCTAGCTTTGTCTAATGTGATGGGTTGTAACACTCTCTATGTGTTTTCCTTTTTCAAAAACTATATTTTATAAAATTCCAAAAATGAGATAAATTCCTCAAAATAACTATAACATAATTTAACCACAATTATTATCTCATACCTTTCATTTTCATCCCAAAACTTAATAACCTGTAATTTCTCCAAATTCAAGGATTGTATAAACCCAAATGGTTTTTATAACTATATCCACAAAAGATAAGATAATTCTTCCTCAAATATCATTTTCACATAATAAACTGCAGGGTTAGACATACAAGAGAAAATTATTCCAATGTATTCCCATCAACAAAGGGAATTAATACTTTTAATCATTTCTCCATCCATTTATTTCTACATAGGTTCTTCCATGACCTAATGGATATCCTGTAGAATAGGGCATTGACTCGGGTAATGCCCAGGTCACCTACATTTACAAAAAATGACTATAAATGGATTATTAGTTTAATTTTTTTCTTCCGTAATACTCTCCATTTTTTCTCATCAATTCTTTACTTATGTCCTTCTTTCCCACACATAGAGCATTTATTTTTTTCATTAAGAAATTTTCCTGGGTGTCTCCTTCTACATTTCCTGCATGATGGAAATAGAGCTTTCTTTTCTCTATGGTCTTCACTACTAGAGCTCTTATCATTCTCCACCTTTCTCTTCTTTGTTGAGTTTGGGAATTGGTTAATGTATATGTTGTTGATAATATTTTTGGAAACCTGCTTCAACATGGAAATGATATCTTTTACACCTATCAACATTTCATTTAGTCGCTCATTTCCATCATCATGCCCACTGTGTACATCATGTTCAATGTTACTATGACTTCCATTGAATCTAGCCATTTACTAAAACTAGAAATCATAGTGTGAGTGACAATATTCGTAAAATCATTTATAATATATTATAACACCGTAGGACAAACCAAGGTTATTTATTCTCATCCTATATTAAAATCCATAATATTGGTTTTATATAAAATGTGAATTATCCTAAGAAAATCCACTAGTAATTTCATAACCAAAAGTGAAGTAAGGCCTGATGTCATCCACCAGTTTTTGTTCGAGTCTAGCTCAAAGTGGTGTTTTCAGGTTTTACCCCTAGATACATCTATTCCATAGCCGCCTTTACCTTCTCGTATCCATTCAAGGATTTCTTGCATGGAAATTTCACAAAATATCTACATTACAAATATTCTAGGAAGTTCTTCTATACTAATCATCAATGTATATCTTAGGGTAATGTTATCTAATCAGAGTTTTTATAATCTAGTTTCCAAGGTTTGTACTAAACTTCCTCTGATACCAGCTACAATGCCCTAACACTAGTTACCCAAAGTTGGTGGATTATTACATAAAATTGGAATGATAATAGGAAATCAATTCTCTAATATTTGATTATTTTAGTTTCCTTGGAAGTAATAGATACATATATATGTTTTAAATTATATTATGAAATAAGAAAAAATAACATTGTTTCCCCTTAGAACACACTCATATCAATTAGACTAAACCTATAGTTCAATCATAATATACTTCTTCACATCCTTATAAAATGAAAACATAAGAAAGGGGTGAGCTCAGATGATCAGTAAGGATAACAATATATCAGAAACTGTCATAAATAAGCATAAACATTTAAGGCAATGTATAAGACTAAAACAACGGCCTTGTAAATATAAAATTCAGTATAATATAGAAAATATAAATCAAATAATGTCATTTACTTATTCACATGTATCTTCTACTAGTCTAATAATCACATGTTATATCAATAGATAATTTCATAATGATGGAATGAAAAATTCCAAACAACAAAACCACATAGTCAAGGCCTCATGCCAAGACTACAAAAAAAATTCAAAGCCTTGTTCCAAGAAACTAAATTGTCTCATGAGACCTACAGATGCATCGAGGAGCTATAGGGGGCTCCACCTATCACTTAATATGTCCAATTAATTAATAATATGAAGAGGTTAAATCATAACGTAAACATTTGTATTAAAACTACTATACTAAATGTTAATACATTAACCATAAAAAAAGAATGGTATAAAAATAACTCATCCATTTCAAACATATCACAAAACATTTAATACAATATTGAAGATTGTAACATAATAAATCAACTTCAAACAAATGTAAAATCCATCAATGACTCTTGACATAGATGAAAATAATCAGTAAAAATATTTTATAGAAATATCCCCTTTTTTGTGAAAACATATAAAAGTATCACTATTTATCAAGAGGTTGTTAACAATTAGATTTTTGAATCAAAGTGTCCCTTACCACATTAAAACTTTCAAGATGAATTTTAATTTTAAAACATTCATGTTCATATAAATAAATTCTTAACACCATTATTAAAACCTGGACATAAATTAGATAGATTTAGAAGAATAAATATTTAAAATATTTAAAATGATATTTTAGTTAGAGTTCCAAAACAAATGATATATGCTTGAATATAAATAATTTAGGTAATAGAAAATTTATAAAATTTTGAAAATAAAGGGATTCATGATATACTATGTAAAAATGAATTTTTTACACCATATAAAAGTGAATTGGTTCATGACAACAAAGAAGTCTCAATTGAATGTAAATTGAGATGAGATCCCTTATAAAGACTGTATCCTTAGGTTAAGGATAAATAAAGAAAATAATAATGTGTGAAAAATATAAATAAACTAAATATTATTGGATATTCAGTGTAAATCAACTAGAGTAAATTCACACATATTCTTGTAGAAACAACACCAATGACTTGGATGTTTAACTCAATGAATGGAAATTTAGTTAAGATTACTCTTATCAAGTACATATCCATGAATTGAGAATTTATCAAAGGAATGATTATGTGTAAAAAAATTATAGCCACTCAAAGGGGAGTGTAAATTATTACATAAATAATTAAATAGTGATTTCACACACAGTCTTGGAGTAAAATAATCAATGAAGTTTGCATAAAACCAAATGAGTGTAAATTGAAATTAGAAATTCCATTACTGATTTGGTAAATTACAAAACATACACCCAATGAAATAAGGATCATATAATTAAGATGTAAATACCCATAAATTAAAGTATATTGCAAAATTAATACAATCATGGGTAGTATATACACCACAAAAAAGAAAATAGTGGAAATATAGCATGAATCTTAGGAGAATAAAAAGTGAGATGAAAACCCCTTACCTTGTAATTTTCATTAGTCGAGGGCACATTAAACTTCTGTATAATATTAAAATAATTGTTATTAAATTATACAATAAAAACATACATAAATATGTTATCATATATGATCTTCTAATATTTCTTTGTTAATAATATTTCAGTAGTATCATTGTTTTGGGTGTTAACTGATTAATTTTACTTTATATGTATTGTTATGTAAGTAATGTTTGTAATAGATAGGATGTATTTGATTCATATACAGAATGATATTAAGTTATTAAAAATTATTTTAAATTATAATATGAAAATTATTCTCAAATGGTTATGTTGGAAAATGAATCTCATCATGTTCGTGGAGACGGTAATATGTATGTACGTACGAGAAAAAATATCATTCTATTGATGGTGAAATTTTATGTAATTGGATGGTATATCATATATACAGAATAATTAACATGTTATATTTGTCATTTAAATAAAATATAATCATCATTATACCCATCCAAATAATGACGTGTAGAATAACAAACTACACCATGACGTGGAGACGGTAAGTTGTACGTACGTAAATATGGTGAATTTTTCATTTTTAGGATGGATAGAATAATAAATATGTTTGTTCCATATTTATAATAACATCAAAATATTTACAAGTTACTATAGTTATTATTTTGGTATGGAAACTACAAATAAATAAGAAGAGGAAGAAGAAAAGAACATTGAAAGAGGTGGTGAAATTATTACCTCTTCTTCAGTTGCTTCCTTTTTATTTGATCAAAAGGGCTCCATAGGTTGGATTTCTGGTCAAACTAATTCCTCTAGGTTATATTTAGGATAGTTGGGAGGATATTTGATAAGGTTTTGGCCAAGCCAAATGGCTTTTTATGTGTGAATTTGAGAGAATAGGAAGTACCCTTTTATAAGAGAGGCGAGGGTCACTTTAGGAAAAACATAAAATATTATTTTATTATAAACTCATTTTCAGTTTCTAATGGATCCAAATGGAATTATTTAGAGTCTAAGGTGGGGATGGGTCCAAATATTCTCAACCAATTGGTTTTAGACATGTTTTGGTCATCCTATTATCCTTATCTTTTAGATTTAATTCTTTGTTAAATAGTTTAACCTTTACCATGTTTTCTTGTATTTTTATATTACATGGTTAATAAACATAATATAAAATTCCAAGAGAACAAAAAGTTGTTCATTAATGAAATATCTATCATTATATAATTCTTTTTTCTGAACATTATCTTTTTAGGAATTTTATATCATTTAATAATATATTATTTGTTCTAAAAACTGATTTTTGTAAATTTTGACACAATTTTGTATTTGGTGTTTGTGAAAGTCCACAAAACATGATTACTTCCAAAAAATACATTAATTCAACCATAAAATTTCATATTAAGCTATAAAATTTTTCATGCATCAAAATTATCAATTTTTATTTATTTTGATATTTATAAAATCAATTATTTTAATCTTTCATTAATAAGGTAATTACTACATCATCATTGTTTCATAAATAAATTTAATTATTTAATGTCTAAAAATTATAAATAAAAAACCATGATGTAGGACGTATTTTTATATTTCTAATGAATATTTGAAGTCAAATTTATCTTATTTATAATTCTATATTAAAAAAATTTTATTTATTAAAATTTGAATTTAACACTTTTAACTCTTCTTTAGATAAAATAATAATAAATGTCTTATTCTTATCCAAGTGGATCAAAAAGGATCAAATTTTATTAATAAGGTTTATTTTGGTCAAAATACACTTATCCAATAGAATTCAGACATGTGTTTGGGGTAATTATAATATCATTTTTACCATTAATTACTATTTTTATTTTTAACCATAGTAAATAAAATTCCAAAGTTACTATTCACCAAAAAATATTTTTATCCTATTAAACTAAATTTTACATAATGATATCACTGTTTTCTTGGATTTTTGAAATTCAATTCACATAAGCGGTAAAATTATGTTTTATTCAAATTTTGCAAATGTGTCTAGAAGGTGGGTAAAAGATGGTAAAAAGTTTAATAAAATTTTAAATATCTAATCCTATTATAAAATGACTTCAATGAATTATATTAGACTAATATAGGTATTATGTTTCTATTTTTACTTTAAAATAAATTTATAAAAAAATTATTTAAATAAATATTCGGCTTTAAACAATAACGTCATGTTTTTCACTATTCATCCAAAATTGAATGTTTTTTGAAAAATACCAAAAATTCACCCAAAGATAATTTTGATATTCCAAATAAAAAAATGATTTATAATTTACCAAATTCAAAAAATAGAAGTTTTATTAATTAATTTAAAATATATATATTTCAGTTGTCAAAACCAGAAAGTGGGTTTTTGAGAAGTAAAAACTATCAAAAGATTAATATTGTTTATGTCCAATTTAAATGTAAAGTTACTTCCAATGTCCATAACTGTATTAAATGATAAAAATATAATCTAATTATACTCCAAATACATTTAAATGTATAATTAAACATTATAAATTATTTTGATTAAAAATATTATTTTCAATTAAAATTTTGTATTTTTCACTATTCAATAAAATATGAAAGTTATCAGAAAAGCACTGAAATGTTTTCTGAACTAAATTTTTATGTCCCAATTCTAAAGAAGAAGTTTATTTTTTCAAATTGAATATATAAAAGTTTCAAATATTGGATTTAAAAATGGTTCTCTAATAAATGGAAGTAAAATTGCATTTTTTGAAAAATACTTCTTTTATCTTAAAAAATGAATTTGTTCTTATATTATGTCAAATAAAAACATAATATGGATGATAAAATTATATGGAGAATACATAATTTAAAATTCAGTTAATAATTTTCATAACTACTTTTTGAACGGTTGGTTTGGTAAGTCGTGTTGCGCTCGAACTCGGTGTTGTGTGTAGCACAAGCTGTTGAATTACTTTAAAGAAAATAACTCACTATTAAATATTGTGGTGTTAAATATCATATATCCCCTTTAAATGAAAATGGAATCATATTGGTGTGCCTTCTCCTCCAGTCGATTAAGATTCTTCTAGGTAAAATGGAACGCCCTAGTGCCATCAGACTTCTCCTCATACAAGACTACGTCAGGCTACTACCACTCTACTTGGACTCGTTCGACAAGAATGTTTTGGGATAGAGCATGAATACCATGGCAGTCTATATCACCAAACCCTGGGATCATGATACAATAGCATAGATACCCCATCTGGCTTGTTAGATCATCCCATGGAGTGTGGCTGATGAATTTATATACACTCCACTATTCTCTATGTTGAACTATACAGTTATCCTTGACCAAGTCAAATCGTGATTCCTTGAAGTCCTCAGGTAGCATAGGCTCATATTTAGGGAAGGATGCCAACACAAATTCTCTTTGGTTTTCCACAGAGATTTTCTCATACAATGTAGGATCTATGCCTATAAAAAATAGACCTTTCCCAACTCTCTACCTGCAACTTTGACGGCCACTTCTATAGGAATGTTTAGGGTAGGATCAACCATCACATTCTCCTTAACCACCTTCATCAAGGCCAAAGTATCAAAAACTATATACTATGGTTCCTATGAAATAGAAAAAACTATCGTGACCTTCTCAACCACCACCACTAAGGAAAAAAACATTGTCACCCCATAGATGTCGTAACTTTATCTGTGACCACCTCAACTACAGGCTCATTCGGCTCAGGCATCGACACTAGTGGCAAAGCCCCCAACACATTTTTCATAATAATTTAAGGTAAAAGGTTACCTAATTGTGACTTGTGTTGGGGAAACCGCACAAAATATGTAAAGAGGATAATACTTGTAGGAATTGTATACATCATCTGCAAATTTGGTGATATTAAATGTAATCTAGACCAGTGAAAATATTTCTAATGGATATCATGTCTCAACTACTGGGGGTTTCACTTTCTCTAGATTAATTGGCTCTATTTAGTAGAAAAATAGTTCCACATTAGAATCAGAATTAATGTACTCAAACCAAGTACAATAAAATATTATTTACCAGGTATTACTTAAGGTTGTTGAGTCGTCATCCCAATCACAAGAGTCTCCTTTTGGTCTCCTGTGAAAAAATAATGAGGCCTCATTATTTCCACAAGGGTTGGGACTCACTCATCCACCACCAAATTTTCATCAAGATCCTCCCCCACCATGACGCTCAGAAATCCTTATACAAGTGTAGTAGTGGAGTTAGAAAACATTCCCATATTTTTAGAAGTTATTCAAGGAATGAAAAGCTAGGAAATTTACATGATTAACCATATGATATTATTCACTATGAGATTCCAGGTAGGAATAACTCCAACATGATTCATATTCAATAAAAACCCCTATCCATCCATGGGTTTAGCTGATTGACACCCAAGATGTTTTGTAGGAGAGGGAATATAATGCAATATCCTCCCCCAGTACATCAAGGGTCGTGGGATGTCATGAGAATAGACCTGGTCTTCTATCTCAACAAAATATTTCACTAACACTTCCTAGGGAGCATAGAAGTATTCCCTTTCATATAATATTCTAGGAAGGTTTATCCCCTCATCATAAAGATGCAGCCACTGACTATAGAGATAATTGAGTTTTTTTATAGATCCTTGAGTTCTACCGTACATCAGGGAAGATAGTGTCTCTGTAGATACAAAGTTGGCACAAATATTACCCTAGGGATTAGTTTTGTTTTCTTAGAACTACTCATAAGGGTTCACCATCCTCACAATGTCATTTTCCTAGAATATGTGGGCCAAGTTCCACTATTCCTTCTAGATATAAAGGTTCTATAGCTGATGCACTCTTCATCATCACAACTCATCCTAAAAAACATTCCATACCTTCCACTACACACCCCCGGACCTGAGGTTTTTCAATCCCTTCCCCATAGTCCACCAAAGTCACCAGTCACCTCAACATATCCTGAAGTTACACACTTTCCATGTTCTATGTGTAGTCATGAAAAAAATCTATATTTAGTGTAGGTTAATGGTAATGAAAGAATGATATCATAAAATAGTTCCTTGGTAATGTTAAAGCCTAAATCCTCTAGGAGATTAATATTTCCAATAATTTTGAATATGTGGGGACAAACTAGTACATCTTTTCCTATATTTATTGGGAATATTTTTTTGATATCTCAAAACACTAATTTCTTGTACTCCCCTTATATAAATAATGGAGATACATAATCACACTATGACCTTCTATGTTTTCAGGTGACTTCATAGGTTCATTAGACATGTATGAAATTAATAAAAACTAAACTTCAACTGTATCACTTATTTTTTTCCATAGATAGTGAACTCCTCATTTCTTTCCTCCTTAGTATTCAAACTAGGGATTTGTGATTTTAACACATAGGATTTTTTTCATGGTATATCATGACCTTTAAGTGTCTAAACAATTATTAGAAATTATTTATAGTTAAGATATGGTGTTTCTCTAAAATGGATCACAAGGATAGGGTGGATGATGAACTTTCCATTATTCTACAATAATAAAGTAGATTATTAGTATTTATCTGGATTGTAATTTATGTGATACATAATAATAATCGTCATAATTTTACTAAGTCTACATCTATTTTATCATGTGTCAACATCCGTCACCTTTAAAATCATAATGTACCATCACTTTAGAACTTCTAGTGTAATGTGTCCACATTTACCTCTTTATAATCTAGACTGTGTCCATGAAAACCATAAGAAGGTTTTTATGTACACGATATTTCCAAATACAGGTTTGAAAATCCTTATTTTGTTGATTATCCTCTCCATTCATGAAATACTAACTCATAATTTATCAACACTAGCGGTCACATTTCTATTGAACATAATATGGCTATTAAATTGAACCAAATTTTTGATAATTTGACGAATCGTCTTACTTAAGACTCTATGATAATTAAAAGTAAACCTGATTGTGGCCTAAACTAATTCCTTATATATGGTTTGTCTTAATTAATTTAACGGAAGTCATAATGACTTCATATTAACTTCAGGGATTCTATTTATCATGTGTAAATTTTCTTATTTTATCTTTTAATTTACTTGTTAATACTAAGTGGATTTTACTTTAGTGATTAACCTTTTATGAATAAAACATTTATGCATAATACACCTATTTTAATTATATATTTTGATATTAAAACATTTATTTATGTGATAGTGGCCCTGCATCCATAAAATATATCATGAATAGATAAAAATAAAATAACTTAATAAATTTCATGATCAAGAACATAACTAATGGTTGATTTATGTAGAACAAAATAAATTAATTTATAAGCCTAGGGTAAAAATTATTGTGTCAGCATTGGCATGAGTTGTAGAAACCCACATATCTACCGATGTATCACCCATAATTATTTTATCTTAATTCCATCTTGAATACCCTGTACCTCAGCTCCACCTTGAACTAACTCCATGTGACTTCAGATACTTTTTTTATTACATATGTTTTATAACTCACCTATAGTTTAGGGGAACTAAAATATTAGTCGAGGGTAATTACATAAAAAACCTTGAACACATAGGTATTACATAATAAAGAATGTAGGGATGACACGATGGCCACAATATTTAATTTAATAATAAATAAGTGAAACCCCATGAAATAAAATAAAATTAAATAAAACCATAACATAAATAGTTTTTTATAAAGATCATGATTGATAATACATATGAAATTACTATGTATTTAAAACATATAGCTATAATTTATTTCAATTCATTATTCAATAATATAAAATGTTCATGAATTAATCCAATTAATTATCTTATCAATAAATTAATTCATTTAATCTTATTTTATCCAATTATTCTTGAGATTTTCATATTCTATGATTATAAATAAAATAATTATTATTATTTTATTCAAAATTTAATAAAATACTACCCAAATTTGTAAATGGAAGAAACATTAAGAGTGTTTATCTGAAGTACTTAGTATGATCCATTTTTTATATGATTCAATAACATGACATATTGTGTACATAGAATGTTATGTAATTTCATAGTGTGTACTGTAAAATTAATGACACACATATTAAATAAAAATTATGTTCCATGTATTATTTAATGAAGGCTATGTCTTTAGTACGCAATTACCATACATGACTTGTTGTTTCTAATATTATGTTTAATTAAATAAGAATTTAATATTATATATAACCTAATGATCGGTGTGTAATATCTATTTAATGACTCATGAAACATTTTTTGATGATGTTTAATGTAGTAATTGGTTAATTTGATTATTTCATTGTAAATTTTAGAGTACACAATGTATGTAAACAAACCACATGACTTGTACTCTTCTTAAACAAATGTCTGAAATACACACCTAGAGGAACGACATGTACATCCCATGTACCTTAATGAGGTACAATATGCGTTGGAAGGATACATGGTTTGTACATCAAGTGTCATGGTTGTCGGACTATACACATTTTGTATTAAATACATGAGGAATATTAATTACACAACCCATTTTGACCACTTGATTTCAGTAGTGAAAACTCATGGACTACACAGTGTGTAAGAAATATTCATGGAAGGTAGTATGGAAAATTTTTGTTAAACACTATCCATTCAAAACATGTTTCATTTAATGCACATTGTGATTATTCATTACACGATAACCCAGACTCCATGTGGATTTCCTGGGGGAATGAATAAGGATACAATATGTGTAACAAATGAGTACACACCTTGTAACCCTATGTTTTTTGGATAGAGTTATTGGAACCTACATATAGGTTCTTCCAATGTTTTCTTCCTTAATACTTAATTGATCTTTGTTATATGAGTGTGAAATGAAGAGGTTGGAGAATAGATCATAACAATATGATAAAGAATGAATAACACTTGAAATGAAATTTATCATTTAAATTTTTGATAATCAACAACCAAATGAATATTTATAAATTTTAATGTGACGTATATGATACCACTTGAAGGTTACATACATAGTAGAATTTCCTATTAGGGAAATGGTGAACTCATATTTTTTATATTTGATTGATCATTAACATATTGTAAAAGATAGAAACTTCATGACCAATTAAATTTTTCTAAAGAATATTGAAAAAGATTTTCACCAAAACCAAGATAAGATATTTTCACATTAAATTTATAATTATTTTAAGCACCAAAATAAAGTTTAATTTGATCTTGAGATCTTTATTTTTTTAGGATTATGATTTTTCTAACCCAATTGAAATGAAATTTAACATTTAAATTTTTGATAATCAACAACCAAATGAATATTTATAAATTTTATTGTGACATATATGATAACAATTGAAGGTTCTATACATAGTAGAATTTCCTATTAGGGAAATGGTCAACACATATATTTCATATTTGATTGATCATTCACATATTGTACAAGATAGAAACATCATGACCAATTAAATTTTTCTAAAGAATATTGACAAAGATTTTCACCAAAACCAAGATAAGATATTTTAACATTAAATTTATAATTATTTTAAGCACCAAAATAATGTTTACCTTGATCTTGAGATATTTTTTTTTGGGGATTATGATTTTTCTAACCCAATTAGTGTAGTGTCATTGCATTTGGAGGACCCAAAGTAGAGCCCCTCTAGTGTTGATCTTCGCATACTCTGATGATCTTTGAATAACATTGATGAATCATAAATTGATAGTGTGACTGGTTGATTATCTTTCATTATTCTATTTTGATCACTTTACGTTCCTTCAGGCTTGATGGAATCTCCCTTTTTCTTCTTTTTATTGAGAGGATGAGAGGAGGAAGAGGATCTTGAGAGGAACTAATTGTGGATGATGATTAACCTTATTTTGAAAGAGATAATAGTCTATTTATAAAATGAGGGTTAGGGTTTAATATTTTATTAATTGCACAATAAACATTAATAACTTATTAAACCTGTATGAGACCTCATTCCAAGTTATAAAATAATACTATTATTGCATGGTGTGCACTAACTGGCATAATGATAAATATTTTTTTATATTCTTTCAAATTAATATTTATCATTGGACCAAATCTCTGTATGCCCATCCAATTCATAATATATCGAATACCCAAATAAATGTTAAATATTTATTCATCCAATAAATATTAAATATTTATTCATCCAATAAATAAATAAATAGTTTATCCATAGACTGGTGAATAAAAAATTATTTAATATTCACATAACTAAATGAATTATTTATTTAATTAATATTTATTTATTTTTTATGACATGAATAACAAGAGATAAATAAATATTATCTATTCACATAATTATAAAATGACCTTGCGAATAAATATTTATTTAATATTTTTGAATATTAAATAAATTATAAATAAATATTAACTCTCGATCCAAAAAATAATATTTATTCCAATTATTAAATAAATTTTTATTGAGATTAAATGATACACATTGTGTGTGACCCTCTAGGCCTCTTACTTAGTGGAATTAGGTGAGCTTACCTAAATTCTAATATTACTATCTATCAATGAGTTTAGGTGCCTAAAAATGAAGAAGATATTTCACAAAAAAAACCATATGAACACTCACTTTTTAATATAGTCCCTTAGTCACAATATCTTATTAAGTAGCTTGAAAATTAGTTTCATCAACCTATATGCTTGATATATGTTTCATTATCTGTAATGAATATTTCTACATCACTATTTCCACGAAATTTGTTTTAATGGTTCCATTCTTATCAGTGGGATGAGATATCAAATTCCATAAATGTGGGAAGTATTAAACCTTCCTCGACTTATTCATTAATAACATATCATTCATGATGCACCCAATATACCCAAATCCTCTATGAACAATCTAATCATGGTTTACATCAGTATATCAATCTGCATGAGTAATGATATATAATAATAATAATAATCATGAATTATTAGGATAATTACACACACTCACAAGTAGGAAAATATGATGACACATAAATATGTGGATTCCCTAAAGGGTGGACTATTCTCATAATAACCCACCCTGAATATTACCAAGGGTAAAATTAATGAAATAAAGTCTCATATTTTTTCTGAGTAATCACACTAGACAATCAACAAATTATGTTCCCCATCATAGAATGTTATCATACCATAGAACAAGGTTTAAGAGTATCATCATAAAATTTCATGGTTCTCATCATAGTGGAGAACTGTTTGACCTTTTCAATGTGAAATATATATTGGGGAATTGTTACATTAAAGTCACAGAAAACTATAAATTATATATAGAAATGTATTTTAATTAATATCAACTTTTACAATATATATTCAATCTATAGTAAAAATAGTTGGTTCTAAGACAACAAATCCAACACCAATTTCAAATCATAAGAGTCTCTCATTAAATCCTCCCTCAAGGATGCAAGAATAAATAATATCCCATGAATATAAATCATGCCTTCATTATATATAGACCACCCGAGAGGAGAATCATCCCCCACCAGACACTTCTGAATCACTACACACTCATGATCAAACTCTTGGTTATCCATTACCTAGTACACTAAGGAATACATGATAACCAAAGTTGCTCATGTCAGTACTAAATAATCCTTATATATATCCACAGGCCACTCATCCATAAAAATCATTAAAAACTATTCATCATTTAAAGGCCTCTCTCTAAGTTCCTATGTCTCTAGTACTTTCCATCGAAGATAATTTACAACAACATTATCTTTACCTAAATAATATCTCATTGCAACGTCTAATGTTTAATAATACTCCACCAAATTCCTCTAGCATAGATTGAGAAACCACTAATAGAATATGTGTCAAAATATTTAGTGGTCCATGTAGATGATAAATATCTCACTAAAGAGATTGTTCCACCAACACTTAAGAGTGTAGATCGGAACTTCCAACTCTAAGACATTTTTCAGGTAGTTCCACTCATGGGGAAACCACTGGGATTAGAAATAAGTGACTACCTAATTTTTTTGAATTAAAAAAAATCCCAAACTAATAAAAGAGGAATCAACATAAATTTCATATCCCATGACATGATATGGAAGGATTAAAATTGGATTTTTCTTCAAAATATTCATTAATTCTACAAAGGCCTCTTTACATAAATTAGAGCACTCAAACTCACCCCCTTTGTTGGTCAGCTCTATCATAGGTGTTTCCAAATAAGATAATAACTAGATGACAAATCAATATTATCATGTAAAACCATGGAAAATCTAAGCATAAAACACATTATTGTTATGATACCGAAATATCCTAGACTCTACCTTCTCGGGTTCCACTAAAATCCAAACATCAAAAATTACATGACCAAGGATTCATGGCTATTGATTCTAGATGTGATACTTCAACATTTTGGCATAAATATGATGTTCTCAAACTGTAATCAATGAAGAATTATGTTACCTATCAGAAATATCTGAAATATTAGAATATATCAAGTTACCTTCCACCAATACAAAGATTACGAAGTCAAGATATAGAAGGAAAATCATGTTCATGAGTGCCATGAACACTTTTGGGGAATTTTTTGACCCAAAAGAAATGAATAGATAATTGTATATTCCATTTATACTCCTAAAATTTTTTGTTTGAATAAACTATTCTATGACCCATAGTTGATGGTATAATGAATGGATATAAGTCTTTTAAAACCACTAGTCTCCTCATAACTTATCAAAAATATCATGAATCCTAGGTAAGGGGTACTTATTCATCAATATTACATAATTCAAAAAATTAGATTCCACATTGAATTGTAGACTACCATTTACCTTCTTGTAAAAAAACACAAGAGATTCTCTAAGTTCATTTACTTGGTCTTATAAATCACTTCACCTCATAATCCTTTAATTTCACCTTCAACCCTCTCAAATCAACTCATTGCATATGATAAGAAGGAATTGATATAATTTTCCCACCATGTAAAATATTGATCTAAAAATAAATTTCTCTATCTAGAGGAAGACTCGATAAGTCATTCTGTAATAAATCCTGATGATGATTCACCACTGGATGGAATATTGGGGGTTGCCACTGATTTTTTAGTGAGAACCAAGCTATATATTTACACTGTGATAGTCATAACATGATTCAGGCCTATGATCATCCTACTTTCTCTTTGATCCCACTCATCATTCAATATAAAACTCCCTCCTATAATAATGGTTAAAGATACACATCTCTATTAGAAGTAAATATGAGCTCAATAAATAGTCAACTAGTCCATTCCAAATATATAATCAAAAGTAGTTATCTATGAGATCATGAAGTACCATTTATGTATGTAGCCAATAATAACCAAGGGGTACTCATGAAATCACGGGAGATGTTATAATTCTATTCCCAGGTGTGTTTCAAGAGGGATTAGCTCAAAATATAACCAAAACAGAAAATATATACCAGTTAAAACATGATAAGATTTGAAAGAATGATAGGCTATTATATCAAAAAAACATTAGATATCATAAAGGTATTAAATATTTTACATATAACTATATAAGTTCCCTCCCAACTGATGGATGGAACCTCATTCGTCTCATAAATCATACCTTACTCTGGATCATGACATTTCCTCTAAAATTCATGACTTCCCTTAGTCACTAATGTCTATTGTGTCTTGGTCTTCTACTGAGGACCCCTTCATGTACCTTGATGTGTACTCCTAAAATATGGGCATGGAATCTTAGAAAAAAAGTGGCATAGAAGAACTATATTCCCATATTGATGATATCTCTTATGTGACTAAAAATTACCATTTTTATTTATATGAAAACAAAAATTACAAACCACAAACAATAGACCATATTAGGGTGGCCTAAAGTAATGCAAGCCCAGTGCATCATTTACTAAAAATCTCAACCTCATGCTAGGAAATGAACCCAAGCCAGAGAAATAGGGCATACTACGATACAGAGTTGCCATGGATGCCAAAAAATCAGCCACCATATTACCTTCCCTCCAAGTGTGAGAGTCCACCGTATGAGCCTCCACTAACTAATTGCACTGCCTAACCCTGTAAGCAATAGCCCACAGAATCTTTCCCCTACCCTGTAACGCATTATACAACACTTGGTAATCCGTCTCTGCCCGATCAAGATGAAAACTCCTAAGTACACACATATGAAGACCTGTAGAGAAGGCCATGGATTCAGCCTGTAGTGCATCACCTCTCTCGATCCACCCAGTGAAGGCAGTAATAACAGATCCTGACCAGTCACGGACAACCCCCCACATCACATCTCCCCTTGGATCACGGACCCATCCATGTTAAGATTTTTCCCCATGCTCGAAGGACTCCAACAAACCCACAGACCCTACCTTGGAGAGCCATTCTGAAATGCTACAGTGAGGTTGGAGGTGATGACATGCACAGACGGTGCATCGCAGCACTCAGGACCTATCCTAATCAAATCCAGAAAGGTGTTCTTCATCTTGAATAGAATGCTGACCAGTGATCCTAAAGCATTGTTTTGTCGGTGATCGTTCCTAGATTTCCAAATCATCCAGCACCCTGTAAGTAAAATGATATCCCTTGCTTTTTTTTTAGATCTATGACTCCCAGCTCCCCTAAACCAGTCGCTAAAAAATCCTCATTCCTCCCATCAATACCTCTCCACCCGAAGAAGGATCCAAAAGACTACCAGATACTCCTATATCTCTTATGTGGTTTCACACAAAATTTAGTAGATTTTTTTTTCCTTGGGAATTATATCACATTGTAGAGCCTCCTCCCATCATTGCATTATAAGAAGATATACTATGCTCTTTATATCTTCCACCATATCATACCTCCTCAGCCTTCTCCTTCCCACTATAGGAAGTGGAACTTACTGCATTAGTGGGAAGTCCATATGTCATAGCACCATAGGTATGAAGAAAAAATATAAGCCCATCCTCCTCTAGCCCCTTCTCAAATGTTATGTCCTTAAAAAGAAGCCCATCATATGTTGTTATGTCAATTTCCCTAAAACAATGTATAAAATCTGGAAAATTTCTTACATCTAATTTCCTAGACTTCTGTACATAATTATTATACAAAATAGGATAAAAATGTATAAAATTTATAAAATTATATGAGTAATCATAAATTGATATCAACCCTTGATGATGCTCCAAAAAATTCTAATCTTGGTCTATCTTTAGAGTGTTATAGAATAACTCCTCCATGAATATATCATTGAAGGTATCCCATGTAATACCCTCACATCTTCTTATCTATCCCATAGCACCCCACCATCTCCAGGAATGTACCTAAAGTGTAAATGATTTAAAATTCACCCTTGTATCCACTAGATTCTCTACTAGTCCAAATATTCCTTTAATGATGTCAATTAAGTCCTTAATTTCTTGAGGTCCACCAGTTCCCTATAATGTTGGTGGGTGGTGGAGCTAAATGTATGAGGCATAGTTGACCATCATCTATTGTACCCTTCCTCTTTGAGGAGATGTAATATGTAAGACTCTATTAAAGGGTTGGTTTACCTCCTAAACCACTGGATCAGGTTTATGAGCTCATGCAGGTGAATCCTCTTCCATAACCATTGGTGAAAAAGTTCCATCCTCCATAGAATAAGTTTTATGGAATCTCTAAGGTTGCATTTTTTTTTCTGAAATCCCAAATGAACATTTAAAATTATTACAAGAAATTTATTATGAGAACAACTTATGTAGTTATAAGGAAAACTTATGATATTTTTATAATAATACCTATCCTAGAAGATAACCACACAAGTTATAATGATTCTAGTTCTACCAAAGGTGAAAACCTAGTCATATATACCTACACATTTGTAATAATCATATATATAACATAACAACATGTATAAGTTCAACTAAATAATTTATTCAAACACACAGAAATATATATATATACATACATATATATATCACTACATCAGAGAAAATAGGTATATCATCAAACATATAGAATAAGTCATGGAATTTAATTAATGAACCTCATAAAAAAACAATAGTTATATATACATGACATGTGATCCTCTATGCATTCTCATGATGCTTGAACACACCCACATTGCATAAAATGTGACGAAAATACCATCTCCATTAAATCATAAGTCCATTTCAAATGATTTTCCCATGAATATGGAAACTCCCCTACCCAGGTTCCTCATAGACTATCTCTTTTATACCATAACACCTATGTAAAAAAAATGAAACCTTAGGCCTCTTATACCATTTTGAAACACCCTGATAATATTTACTAGGTCTGAGCTAATGTGTCACATAACATGATGCTCACCTCCTTGTATGCATGAAAAATACTAAAAAAGGCTAGTAATATTTCTAGAATAAGAATTTATCAGCACTAAAAAATCCATGATAATCTAAGAACAGTTAAAAACTAAAACTTTTATCATTCATAAAAAATAACTCGTAAAGGCCCAGTTTAAAAGATCTAAAAAAGCACTATTATACAGGTCCTTTAACAATCCTTTTTATTGTTTTTCAAGGGCCCTATTAATAGTTTTTCAGTGAAATTAAAGGGGGATATTAACAATTCTTTTTAGCCCTGATAAAAGTAGTGTTGTTAATTGGGTAAAAAGATATTTGTCGATGTACATGAGGGTTCAACCCATTTATCATAACTTTCACAACCCCTTTAAAAATCCTTCATCCTTGACCCATTTATTAGTGCCCCCCCCCAAATTAGAGCTTTGTGATTTTCTAGCCTCATGTGCACCCACTTCAATTCGAACAATGCACCTATCCTTTGAAGATGGAATGACTTTATCACTATACCATGTTTTTTTGTATGTGTAATGATATATATACATATATATATTTACTTATATTTATATAATTATTTTTAAATACATTTATATAATATGTGTGTGTTTGATATATATATATATATTTATTTTTATTTAAATATATTTTATATTATATTTATTTACATATAAAGGAATATAATATAAATATATATCTATTTATTAATATAAACACATATTTATATGTAACTATAATGTAAAAAATGGTTAGATATTGTTTTAAATACATTTTTATAAGATGTATTTATTTACATATATTAGAATATACATTTTATGTAAATAAATTAATATATGTATTTGTATAAGTGATTTATTATAAGAAAATATAAGAAAACATCAATATATTTAATTATAAATAAAATTATGTTGTGAAAAATGATAAAATTTCAAATTCATATTATCAAGATGAATGTAATCCATAAAAATAAATTCAGTTTCCACTGAAAAGGGAAAAATACCCCCTTAAAAAAGGAATAAAATCCATCGAATGTTAAAACATTGGGGTACCCAACCTAAAAAATAAATTTTGGAGGATTAATGTGACTTTTTTGGCCATGAAAAATGTGATGGAGGGTTTACCCTGAGTCATCAGGGCATAGATATCTTTATAGGATTTGATTTAATATATAGTAGGGTCCCAACAGACACACATATCAAAAGTTACGGTGTTTGATGTTCGAGTTACATTTTCAACTTATTTTTAATATTTTATTAATTTTGGGATTTTTTATATTTAAATTGATATTAAATGACTATTACTCTGTAATAATAAGATAATTATTAATTAAAAATATTTTTTTTAATTATTTTAGAATCAATTTTCACTAAATATTTTATATATTAAGTGGAAATTCTCATTAGCCTTAACTAAAACATATTTAAAAATATATATATTATATTTATATCAGTATATATATATATATTTATATATTAATATATATTTTTTTAATGAAATATTTATTTTGAACTATACTTTTATCAGTGCTTGTAAAAAAATCACTGATAAAGGGGGTTCATTTATCATCACTTCTAAAAAAGAGAGGATAACCCCCCCTATCTTCAATGTTTTAAAATCCTTGATAAAGAGCATTACTTTATCAATGCTTGTAAAAATGTGATGATAAATATCCTCCTTTAACAACAATTTTTAGCTTTATTAAACACCACCTTTAACATTACTAAAAAATCATTGTTAGAGACCCCCTTTAACAGTGATTTTTTATCATTGAAAAATAGGGTCTTTGACATCATTTTTATCTAGTACTATCAAATCCCCAACATTGGATAAACCCAATTCTGAGAATTACAACTAGAAAAGATAATAAATAAAAGTATTACATTAATTATCTAGAATCAATCCCAATTATTCGTCAATATCCCAACTCTAAGATCCTTAAAATTCAATCATAGGTGCCTTTCCCTTCTCAGGATCCTTGATCATGAAGTCTTCCTGCAAACCAATATGCCCATTTATGTTGTGTGTATAAACCCAGTAGGACACAAGATATTCTCCCTTAACATATATTTACATGTATATAGATGTTTATGTTATGATTGAATGTTAATTTCACACATTAATATATAACCAATCATATACTGAGTGATCATGCACTAAAGAAGCTTCCAAAAACATCGATTATACCTGATTTGATGCCATACTAGAAGAATATAATATGTATTTAGTTTCACAAACATGATCATGTAGTGTAACTTCATCCTACATTAAGGAAAATTTACATTATACTTTTATGTAATAACCCTATACTCATATTTAAGGATAATGGAGACCCTTTACTAATGGTTACCTTCTCTCCTATAATGGTATGCACACTTGGCACACACGAAAAATTGGACTCTCCCATAGGAAAGCATTTTTCCCATCTGTAGATTATACCAACATATATGGAATATCCTTCAATAAAATATAGAGTTCCCAATGGTCTAAAAACATGCTAGGATAAATCTCTTACCATCCTACATAGATCCATCAGTAGTGATTTATGTCATTCATTCTCCTCCTCTAATAGGTCAAAGAAGTCCCTCCTGGCCACCTGTTAGTCTGAACAGTGAAATAAATATTCCAATAGTTATATAAAAATCCCTCTCTAAGGAATAAAAAATAAAGGAACAATATTTCACAGTAAGTATTCTAGATTCTCTGAAATATTTCACAATTATTAAAGTACATATAAAATAACAAAATGGAATATCAATAATTCCACTATTTATGAATTAACTACTCATATAAGGTATAAAATAGTAAGGAATACATAAAATAAAACTAAGGTAGGGTCTCACGGTCTACCCTACATATTTTGAACGTACCAATCATGAAAGGGTCGCTAAAATAGGAAAATATAAACAAAAAAACCATTCTAAACAATTTTATTTAAATTACCAAGATGTTAAGACTTATTACTTTTAATGCATTGGTTCCAAATCTCAAGCTCCATTGAGTAATGACACAAAAATCATGACCTCAAAACAACATACACTAGAAAAAGACCCAATCCATTTCATAGAGTATATATAATTGTTGTTATAGGAAGAGGACATGCTCAGATTTGAAATCCACATTAGTATTCAAGAAGGGATTCACTATTAATGGTAGATCTAGGATCGATCAAAGGGAGGGAACCAGATATCATGATCCAACACTAATTTTTCAAACAAGCATGGATTATCCATTAGATCTAGATAGAGATAAATATATATATCCAACATGACTTATATCTACGATCAATTCCAAATAAAGAAGAATAATTAAGGTTATAAATGATATATCTTACCTTAATTGATGCCCCAGATCGATCTAGACTCTAAGAACCTATGAATAGAGGAAGGGGGCGCCTGGTGCTCCAAGGTAGATCTTTTCAGGAGGTTATGGTCACAAATGGTTTAGATTTGGGTGAATGTTAGTATAATAATTGTATTAGTTGAAAAAGTAAAAAAACCTTAATGGTACCCAATTATAGTTACCACTAGTATGATTGTGGACCTTACTTTCTAGCTAGTGAAAATTATAGAAATATGGGTCACACTGTCAGAACCACGGGATGGCCAGTGCACTCCATCGGCTAGTTGGTGGACTTGTTACAGCTACTATTGAATCCAATAAGCCTAAAAACAATGAAAGACTAACTATAATATCCTATTACCCATAAAACAGGCCTTTATGGAAGTAAAAAAGGAAAAATAAATTTTAATTTAAAAATAAACATACATTTAAAGTCGAGGATGTTACCACTATCCGTACACTCACTAACCCTTTCAACGGTTTCATAACACAGGGGGGGGCAAACAAGGTCCCATTTTCCAAACTATATCATGAACACCAAATATGTGATACTTGATCTTAATGTTATCTCTAAATTTATAACCTTTCATTCAGAATGAATATAGTCCCTCAGTATCATCATAATCATAATGTTTTTTTATTATCTTTGTCTGGAAATTTGTGTTAATGTCCCAAAAGGGTGATAGCCTCAATCCCATCCCCTTCCCCAACTACCCTAGGTCTGTCCTCACATACCTGACCTATCCATCCATCTACGTAGAGTCCACCCAATTTGGTAGTCACATATTAATAGTGGAGGAATTCCCACCCATGCTAAAATCAATTATCCCATAAGAGTAATTGTATCTCACTATTCTCATATTTCCGACTTGAGAAATTCACTCCAAAATAGAACTAATTATTATTCAAGGATACTAAGGGAACCTATCCAGGTCTAATAACTTCACTTAATTCATTTAATCATCCCCCCTTGGGGTCTGTTTATCTCATGTAACATCTTAATGATAAAGCCCTCAACTATCGGTGGTTGAGGCCCCAATATAGTAATAAAGTGTCTATTATGGAACATATAACCTATCTATTTCATTCAAAATAATTCACTTTTATTTAATAGATTTACTTATTTTTATAAGGTAAACCACCCATAGTAGTGAGACCATATATCACACACTACATAAATCAAATTCATAAACCATAATGCAATTCATAGGGACCACCTACCATATAGAAGTTCATTTCCTCAAAGAACATCCCGAAAACACTCACCTGAGATCGCCTAAGTTCCACCATACATCATTCATCTTCATGGGAGCATATTTCAATACATTAAATAAAAAAATTATAATAATTAATAATTGATTGCACAATTTAATATAAAGATGTATAATTCCTAAAAAATCATCAAGCAACATCTGATTGCGAAAATATTGAGCAACGGAGTGAGGTCCCCTCCTGAAATGATCCCAAACTTAAGACACAAAAAATCACCAATTATTAAATCTATTTAAAGGATAATTTCATCTAATTTCACAAAAAAATCCTTTGAAAAATCCACCGAGTGATGTACCATTAATGAAACAGCTGGAAAAATCATGAAAAAACATCTTTTTACATCCTCTAGGTACACAAAGTAAAATCATGATTTTCATTCCTATATAACACCATGATCTAATAGAATCTACCCGAAAAACCAATATAAACCCATCAAAAATTATCAACCAATCAATAATAACAATAACTGATAGATAACAGAGGGGAAACATACCTAAAACCTCAGCTAAATTACACCTAGGATCACTCTAGGATACGTAGGCTTGAATGAGGGGAGAGGAAGATATTTAGTCATAATGGCCCTATCCTTACCCTAGTTATAATTTAAACTAAAGAGGGTCTGACCATGACATTATGAGTCTACCCTCTAAATAATATATGGGGGTATCCTTGTGTCGTGGATATAGGGGCTATGGTGGAAGCCCCTCACCCTGCCTCTACCTAGGACATGTAAAAAAGATCCACAGAACATCACAGCTTGGAAGAATCCAAATACCTAGACCCTTGAGATACCTCTATGTAATAACACCCTTTTCTATGTTGCCACACCTCCCTAGGGTCAGTCTGACCCCTTTACCTCCAAAGAACCCACCATGACAAAACCCCTACACTGTAGTGTGGTACTTCTTTCAAAATAAAACCGTGGAATTACCTTGAGTTTAGGTATGGATTTATTCCCTTAGTGAAAATTCTCAAAGGTCCATATCCCTCACCATGGTACAATGCCAAGTGTTTTCAACATTTTCCATTTTGGTTTTCATCTATACATCAATCCATGTGATTCTTGATATATATTAATAATAACATCAATTCTAAGTACAAATACACATGTTCATAGATAGTAATGTCTAATGACTTGTAATACAAGTGTAATTATTATTGTTAGGTCTGTCATCACAACCTCATTTATTGAAGATCACCAATGATAAATTAATGAGAATAAGTCTCAGTATCTTATGATCACCCCACACATGATATTCAAACATCATTTTTTTCTATCAAGAAGATGTTATCTAGAAAATATGATGTCTATTAAATAATATTATGATGGAATCTTTTGGTTCTTATTATAGTGAGGAACTGTTATTGAAAATCCACACTTCCTCTGACCCACTACACTGGTGCTTAGAATAATGGTTACTACATGAAATATGACTCTCCTCCTCATACATCAAGGGCTATTGATTATAAGTTATGGGCTAGGGTGTTACCATGGGAAGACTATTCCAACAAACTATTGTAAATAAATAGAGAAAATGTATAAAAACATCATCCAACAAAAATGATCATAGTATGTTGGAGGAATAAACACAATTTGTTATATCAGCTATAAATATCGAAGCAAGAGGTCAAAAAAACACATGGTCATACAAACAAGAAATAGCAGATCACCCACTGGGATAATAATATATATGAATGAAATAAAAGAAATAAAATACAAGGAGGCTCTACTACCATCCCCAAGCCTCACCTCATCTCAGTTTCCAGACTCTATCCAAGTTATCCCACTTGATCCCACAACTCTGGTCCTCTACATCTCCTAAAAATGTGATTAGTGAAATCTGATTGAGTACCCAATTTGATGGATACTCAATAAGGGTGTGATTAAAACTTGATAGAGTGCCACAAATAGGGCCCCAAACATATCCAATAAAGTACTGTATACATATTTGATATTCTTACCTCAATACAAAAATATAATGTGGAAGCATAAACAAATAATCATTATTGATCCTTGGGTACAAATAGGACACCTGATATTGATTATACCTACTTCATCCAATGTCAAATTCTCTCTAAGCATATGGCATAATCATGCCTAACATACTGGGATCAACGGCCACACAGTTGTTTGTGCAAGAACCAATACCTATGTGGAAATCCAAGTTAACCCAATATACAAATATTTTATTCATAGTTGACCACCTAGTCAATCCATAATCTATCTAGAGGAATAGTTCCTAGCTTGGTAATCTCATATAGTCTATCTAAGGGTTACAGTGCCCCACATGGTAATCTCATTGAGGGGAATAGTGCCTACCTCACAAATTGGAATAGATTTAAATACTATGTAGTATCATAGGCATTCTAGATAGGTATAATGAATGAATCATAGGTAATAACCAAGTAATTACATATAGTAATAACAACTGAATCTAACGAAATTTTGCAAGTAATTATATATCGAAAACTATTATATCCTAGGTAGTAGGATCTGGTCATTCGATATATATATATATATAACAACTACATCCTAAGAAATATTATGGGTGTTCCATGTATACTTGAAGGATGAATCTTAGGTAACCACATGGGCATTAGTTTACACAATATAAGGGTATTATTTCCCTCCTATAATATCTCATTTCATAACTCTAGGGTTGGAAATCTTCCCCAACCCATTTTTGATAATAAAGGTTGAAAAATCTAGTGTATGGAATATCCTCATCACTACAACCCTATAAGTATAGCATCATTGATTCAAGTTATAAGGTGACACCTAGACTCATCACTACCCATTTAAAAACTAACCCTTTCAAGGGTTTCATAACATGGGGGAACCCACCAGCCCCCCTAGTCCACATCATTTCAGGGATACCCTACATGGTAACCTAAATATTTATATGATCTCTCGAGTAAGAACCCATCACTCAAGGGGAACATATATCCCTAAAAATCATCATCATCATAACACTAACTTATTGGATTGGTAGGAAAACCCATATCAGTGTCACAAGGGTGATGGACTCAAGTATATCCCCTTTCTCAGCGACCCTAAGTCGATGCGAATATTATCAACCTATCCATACATCTATGCATATTTAACCCACCTAGGTAATAAAATCTTATTGGGGGATGAACGTTCACCCCATGCACTTCCAAACAATCCTTACGGATTAAAGGAATCTCACAATTCTCACATGGCCTACCCAATCCAATCATTCCCTTCTTGAAACTCATTCCTACTAAAGGTAATGAAGGACACATATCCATGTCCAGTGTTTTCACATAACTCATTTAATTATAACCCCTTATAGTCATTATAACCGATGGAACATCATTTTGATCTAGGCATCATCTATTAGCAGTTAAGGCACTAAGATAGAGCTCAAGGGTCCATTTTGTGGCTTGGAACTTATCTGTTCTATTCATATGAATTAATTTATAATTAGAAAATTTATTTAATTTAATAATTTCAACCACCCATAATGGTGAGAAAACATATCACATGGGGAATAAATCAAATGCATAAACCATAGGATAATTTATAGGGACCACCTTCCTCATAAAAAACTATTTCTTTTAGGCACAGCCTAATGAGTCTTAATGAGCTCATCCAAATCCAACCAACCATCACTCATTATTGTGAGGCCATATCTTAATCCATGACATCCAAAAAAATTAATTATTAAAATATATATTTAATTATAAAATTTAACTTAAAAAAGAATAATTCCTAAAAGATCATGATACAACATCTTATCATTGAAATATTTATAAAAATGGTATCGTCCACTACCTAAATTCACCTAAACCTAAGACACAGAAAAAATCAAATTATTATGCCATATTTAAGGATAAACTTCTCTAGAAACCCAAACAAAAATTCTTCAGGTGGTATACCTTCACTAAAATGGATTTCAATGGCATGTATACATCATATAGAGACATTTGATAGTAATGAAGAGAAAAAGTCCCATCATCCCCTTAGAATTCCACCATGATCCTATGGAATCGCCATTGAAAACCTCACTGAACCCATCTAAAATTAGCATCTAATGAAGAATATAAAAAATGGAGGGATCAGAGAGGAAAATCATACATAAAACCAGCACAAAATTTCACTTGGGATCACCGCAAGCTATGGGATATTGAAGGAGGGGAATAAGGGGGAGATGACTATAATGGTCATCTCTTATCCCTATTTCATCATAAAATCAAATGGTTCTAACCATAAAATTATGGGTTTGACCCTATAGAAAACATGGGTGGTGAATCCTTATGGAATGACCATAGGGGCCACAATGTATTATCCTTGCTCAGCCTTTAGTTGTAGTATGTAGTAAGACCCCATGGTGAATCACAACTCATGGTAAGGCTGATATCTTCCCCCTTAGGGACCTCCACACCATAATTTACTCCTCTATGGCATAACGCCTCCCCATGGGGATCCAAGCCCCACTTCCTCCTAAGAAACCACCATAGGACAACCCATAAGTTGTATCATAGTCCTTCATCTAAAAAACCAAAACACAAACCTTGGTCTATAGTGTAGCCTTATTCCCTTTAAGAAAATTAAAAAAGGGACACAACCCTGACCAAGCTACAACATTCAAGGATGTGGCATGGTCTATATCCTACAGCCACAACCAACTCTCATGTCCCCCTAAACCTTTCCATCAACCACACAAACACCCATACAAACCCTTTTCCCTATCCAAAAACATCTCTTTGAGGTGTTCCAATCCTCAAAATTTTGATATTAACCCTAATTCAGGAAACAACCCCATTGTCAAATCAAAAGTCATATTTCCTATGAAATTAACCATCATGTATGGATGAAGGTATTTAAAACCTCTATGTCATATAACTTCATATCCCCAAGAAGCCTTGGTGGTCATTAAACATTAACCATGGCCAACCCCAATCTTGAATTCAGGATCCACTATCATGCTCTATCACTGAATTTAAAACGAGATTCTATTGTGCACCTCCAAACATGAGACATTCTATTCTTCAAAAACTAAGTTAACACTCTCCAACATAACCAAAATAGTCATGACCCATCCTTGTGGGGCTCGTGCCACGAATCCCTAATCCCGCCTCCTATATCCTAGGGGATGGTGACTTACACCGAGTAGGAATATTACTAACATGGGAGGCATTTTCCATGTACCTGTACACACACACACATCTCCAAGACCACAAATGCTGAAATGTAAAAAAATAAATAATGATGAAAATTCATGCAAACAACTAAACCCAAACAATAATGTACGATGGGAAGTAAAGTACTGAATGTAAACCAGGACAAAATACAATCCCACCAAAAAAATAAAAGTCTGAATACTGCAAGTCCAACTTCTAAAAACAAAAAGGTATTGGGACTGCTGCTCATAGTTTTAGGAACACCTCAGCCTGTGGGTAACTCATAAAGCTTGGTCCTATCTGAGTATGCCATCGAATCTATCAAAATCCTTCTCGTCTGCACAAGACATGACATGTGAGAACAAAGCCCATGTAGGGGTGAGTATAACAATACTCAGTAGAGGACCCCAGAAACCAAAAATCTATACACAAAGAAAATGTATAGTCAACTCTACACAATATATGTATACGGAATATATAATAGGTGAACATAATCGAGATATACTCAAAACCCAGTCCCGTAGTCTAGTGACAAGCCACACAACTACATTCCCCAGCTAAGGATTTAGTTTCAAGATTCCACGAAGCACTCATCTGGGAGAACTCACTCCATGAGTCTGATAGCTCTGATGATGTTCTTCCATGAAGTATTGTCCATCGGGAAAAGTCATGACATATAGATACACTCATTCCAGTAGAACACACTCCTAAGTGGGTAAAGATCTTGATACACATATGAGGATCACTTCTAGGGCCTTGGCGGATACCGTGACTCATCTGGATTCACCTACTAAGTAGAGGACTGGAACATTATGGGGATAGTCACATTGATACCTGACTCTACCTAGGGTCATGAATGGATAGAGGATATCGCTTCGGGACTCTCAGGGGGATACCAGACTCTATCTCAAAAAGTCATGTTGAAGGGATCATACTCTTGAAGAAAGAAAAGACACCCGAACTTCAGGGAAATGAGAAAAAGGGGAACTAACCAAAATGAAACTTGTCTAAGATACATTTGAAAAAATACCATTCCATATACTAAGAATTAAATGGGATGTAGATGTGTCACACACCGTGTCTTCTGACCCCAGGTATTTCCCGTGTACAAAGGCCCATGTTCTAAGGATAATCGTGTAGAATAAGGTATACACTGTCACGACTCGTCCACGGGGCTCATGTCATGACTACCCCAAGCCCACCTTCTATAGGCTAGGGGCTGGCGACTAGCACCAAGGCATAAATCCCGGTAAAAGGGAAGGCATTGCCTTTGTGAAGTAAACAAGCACCACAGAGTAAGCAAGCGGAAAAAGTAAACACTATGTAAAAACCGGTACAATAGTAAGTGCGGAAAAGTAAGTGGGACAATATACAAACCCAAACTGAAATTAAAGTACAACTGGAAAAGGAAAACAGCAACAGAAAAGTAAAGCCCCAACGCCGATCTATCCACTGGAAATCCCACCTGAAGGGTGGGTACAGATAGCTCCACTGCTCCTCGGGTCCCGCCGTCCGCTCCGAGTATGTCCCGCCCAGTGGTCCACCTCCAGGTATTATCTTGTTCTGCAAGCCTCAACCACGATCAACGTTGTCCGTTGTCTGCAACCAACACAACGTAGTGCGGGCATAGCCCATGCAGGGGTGAGTATAAGCTACTTATTAGGGACCCCGAGACCCCCGAAGGTCTCCCAAAATCCACAAAGGATAAACCACAAAGTAAAGATACAATCACGAAGTAACAACTGACACTTCTTAGGTATATTCCCATACATATACCTAAGTCACCAATTCCAATACGCTCCAACCTCTGAGCCCAAGTACAACCCAGTCCACATAGGAAAGTATACGTATTCCACACAGGAAAGAAAAACGTAATCCACACAGGATAGCAAAACACAATACACATAGGAAAGCAAACAGGATTCATCTCACACAGGTATACTTCTTCAAAAGACGATAGATATGATCACTGATCCAGCTAAGTCGTCGGACCCACAAAGGATCGATAGGTACTAACCCCCGCAATGACCCACACAGGATTTGACCCACACAGGATTTGTAGGCGCTAGCTCACACAGAATCGCTGAGCACTGACCCACACAGGATCGGACCCACACAGGATCGATAGCACTGATCCACACAGGATCGATGAGTGTTGTAGTCGTCGTCATCGAATCCACTGAGGATCTCTGCACAGTCGTCGTTGTAGTCACAGTAGCAGTCACAGCCAGCACTAGGGTTCCCGCACATAGCAAGCTCGTTCGGGAGGGTCCGCTCCATGATCCGAGAGGCTGATACATCAACTGACACATAGTCCAGAGTTGATGTATCCAAAAGTTCTGTATCTTCAAAAGGAACTCAACGTCGCAGACGGCGCATCGATCAGACGCCCGGTCTGAGAGTTATTGGCTTTTTCTTCCCAGGGGCCCGGTTGGTTTTTAATGAAAAACCAACCCGACTGTACTCCACCTACATCCAAACCTAGGTCAGAGTAATCCAAAAGATCCTTCCCACTAAGGGGAATCCAACAAAGTTGACGGCACATCAATAGGACGTTCGTAGCTCAAGATATGAGCGTTTCCACTCCGAGGGCCCGGTTGCTTTCGTGTACGAACCAAACCAGCCGAACTCAAAGTAATCTGAAACCTTGAGTGAAATATACCAAAACGACCATCTCATTCCAAGGATCGTGTCTCTGCTGACGGCGCGTCGATCGGAGTTCCGTAGCCCGAGTTATGGGCAATTGAACCCAAACGGTCCGAAAACGGGGGTTTCAGGCTCGGACCGACCCGGCCCAAGACCCCCTGGGTTGGCCAAAACCGGGTCGACCCGGCCAGGCGCGGCCTGGCCCAGCGACCCAGTCTGGTGACCAGTGCACTGGGTGCGCTGGTTGGTTGCTCGGCCAAAACAGCCGAGCCGTTTTTGTCTCACACGGGGGGGGCGTTGCCCCCCCCCCCCCCGGTTTCTTGTAATCGCAGCCCCTTAATTGGGGCCACATTGATGAATGGACGGGGGATTCAATTCCCCCGGCTTCTCGCTATCCGGCCGGCCTGACCTGGATGGCCGGTTCCTGCTCAACGGGACTGGCGATGGCCGGTCCCCTTCCAGCTCTGACGTCGGCAGCCGGGTACCGGCCGCCGGTCACCCGGCTCCGTCGCGGCCCAGAACCGGCCGCGGCCCTTGTCATCTAGCATGGCGCGACGACGCCGTGCCCATCCGCCGTAGCCCCAGTACCGGCCGCGGTATTTTTGGATGTCTCCGATGCGGAGCGATGGCGTCGCGTCCTTGTATTAATTCGCGGCGCGGCGCGGCGGTGCCGCGTATTTCTTGCGGTAATAATTCTGCGCGGTGCGACGACACCGCGCCACTTCCATTTCAATCCAAAACAATCCAACAAGAAAAATATGGAGGTGGGTTGACTGTGTTTGTGTAGTCCCCCCCCCCTCACGTTAATCGATAAAAGTTGGTTAAATTTCACGAAGATATTGAGGGAAGTAATCACGAACAAATTAATTAAATATAATCCCCTACCTCGGTTTCAAGAACGGTGCACGTCAACGAACCGCGGAAGACATGCGTCGCGGAGGTCGGGCGTCGTTGAAAATGAACATCGATTCCGTTGTCGTCGAGGTGCGTCCGAAGAGGAAACGTCGTTGGAGAAGTTCTCTGCGTTCCTCGGCGGAGATGTTCTTCGTTGAAGAACGGTGTTCTTCGTCGGAGTCCGAGGTGTTCTTCACGTTCTACATCAAAGATGTTATTTGTTGGATATGAAGAAGATCTTCACGCTTCCCAAAACCTCTCAACGTGGCATAAACTCTAACATTAATAAAATAATCCCAAGTCCTAATTTATTAACACAACTTTCCCTTTAGAATTTCAAGAGTTTGAAATTCAATTAACCACACTTAACACACCTCATTAAAATTACACAAGTTGTCAAATTAAATGAAGGGGAGTTAATGGGGAGTTGAAGAGTTTAAGAATATGAAGGGGTGGGGTTCTTTTGGGCCCCACCACCCTCATAATCTCCCAAGGGAGGTTGGGTAGTTACCCAACTTCCACCCATGGCCTTAAAACACAAAAGGAAAATAAAAATTGTAGAATAATAATAAATTAACTTCCACAATTTTTATCATCCACACCCATGATAAAGCATCTCCGGAATAGGAGTTCCTAAGCAATTACTGGCGCTGTGATTCCATCGGTGCCCTCAGAATTCGATTCCGGACATCGGTTCAAAAGTTAGAAATTCCCGCTCGTTCGTTCACTGAACGTACCCGAGCTAAACTTTGGATAGAAATTCCGGGCACTCCGGGCCTCGGAATCAAGTGACGTCTGAAACCGTGTTCTTGTAAAATTCCAAAGAAAATTCAGAAAAAAATTCCCTTCATTTTTAAGGGTCTTTACATTACTCCCACCTCAGGGATTTACGTCCCCGTAAAGATACATCATAACTAGGGAAACAAATGAGGGTACTGAGCATGCATCTGAGCCTCCTGCTCCCAAGTGCTCTCCTGGAGGTTCCCGTGCTGCCATCTGATATGCACTAGAGAAATCGACCGTCCACATAGGACCCACTCCTGTCGATCCATTATCTCCACCGGGACCTCTGTAAAAGTCGCCCCATCATCAACGTCTAGCTCCCCATGGTCGATGATGTGCGTCGGGTTATGCACGTATCTCCTCAGCTGAGATACGTGGAAGACGCTGTGCACCCGGTGCAACTGAGGTGGTAGAGCCAGGCGATAAGCCACATCGCCAATCCTGTTGAGGACCTGGAATGGTCTGATGAAGCGTGGAGACAACTTTCCACCTTTCCAAAATCTCCGTAATCCACGTCGAGGTGAGACACGCAAAAATACGTGGTCGCCATCCTCGAACTCTAGTGGCCTCCGCCTCCTGTCAGCATAAGACTTCTGCCGGCTCTGAGATGTCCTCATCCACTCCTGGATGACCTGGACCTTCTCTGGTCCCACAGGTGCTGACTCCCCAGGGTCTGTCCAGCACAAAGGAGATCTACATGGTCGGTCGTACAACGCCTCGTATGGTGCCATCCTGATGGTGGATTGGTATCTGTTGTTGTACGTGAACTCCACCAAGGGTAGGTGGTCCTCCCAGCTATGACCAAAGTCGAGGACGCATGCGCGGAGCATGTCCTCGAGAGTCTGAATGGTCCTCTCCGTCTGACCATCCGTCTGAGGGTGAAAGGCTGTGATCAGACGTAGTTGTGTCCCGAATGCCTCCTGCAACCCCTTCCAAGTCAGGGAAGTAAAGCAAACATCTCGATCAGAGACGATAGATGATGGCACACCGTGAAGCCGTACAATCTCCTGAATGTAAAGTCGCCCAAAGCTCTCCATGGAGCCTTGCTCTCTGATGGGTAGAAAGTGCGTCGACTTGGTGAGTTAGTCGACAATCACCAAAATGGAGTCGTGACCTCTGGAATTGCGTGGAAGTCCAGTAACAAAGTCCATAGATATGTCGTCCCACATCCACTCCGGAACCTCCAAGGGTTGTACCAAGACTGCTGGTACCTAGTGCTTTGCCTTCACCTGCTGGCAGGTAAGGCATCGAGAAACGAACTATGCCACAGTTTTCTTCATGCCCGGCCACCAGTGCTGTCGTCTGAGATCCTGGTATATCTTCGCCACTCCAGGATGTACTGCCAAAGGGGAACTGTGAAACTCTCTCAGCACCTCCTCTCGTGAAGCAACTGTCACCAAGGTACGTCCTCTGAAAAGGACTTCGTGCTATGCTCCAAAGGAGAATCCATCAGGTTCCTGTCCTGAGGATATCTGTGCACGCCACGTCTCACAGTTAGTGTCCCCACGTTGTGCCTCTCTGACCCGCTGCAGTAGTGGAGGAGTGACTGTGAGAGACTGAAGGAAGGTAGGTCCATCTCTATCCACGAAGGATATCTACAAAAAGGCTAGCTGCTCTGTCGCCTCCTCAAGTATCTGAAAGCCCGTCCTCCTGCTGAGAGAATCGGCTACTACGTTCCCCTTCCTCCTTAACGTTCTTCAAAGCTGCAAAGATTTCTCCTTTGACGAAAAGGGAAATCCGGTCTCATCCCCTAGATGAGTCACGTTCCTTGCCTAATACAATCAATCTCGTCATGATTAGTTAATTCATTGCATGGGTGACGTCGTAAGGCCTCGACGCTGCTACCAAGAGATCCAACCGTTACTCTCGCCTCCAAGGGTTGAGTAACACTGTCGGCATCAGTGTGTGGTCATTGGGTCTCCTCCCGTAAGAATCTCGCAAGTGAGGGTCAAGTCAACAGTTTTTAACCGGCACCTCTTAGTAATAACAAACAAAAGACAAGAAAGCAAACGTCACCATTGAAAGTGTCTTTTATTACTTCAACTCAAAGTACAAGGACACAAGGAAACACAAATTATGAAGCTAGAGGCATTATGGCCAAAGGCCTCTATGCCTGGAGCTAGTCTCGTACTAGTCCACCCGCTTCCGGAGCTCCATGATCGTAAGATCTAGCTTCCTGAAGCTGTGCTCTCCCCTGAGGTCGGGGTGGACCTCATGGTGGTGGTGGTGGTAGAGCCTCAAGACATCGCCCACCACCTGCTGCTCGGCCTGCTCCTCTGCCTCGTCCGCCTGCTCCCTGCGGACCACCATGGTCGAACCTCTGCCTCTGCCTAGGTGGTTCTTCAACCATCTGATGCTCCTCTGCATGGCGGGTCAGGCAGTCATGAGCCATGTGGCCCTTCCCTCCACATGCATAGCACTGTCTTCCACTAATAAGACTGGTTCTGCTACGTGTGCCCCGCACCTCCGAGCCAGTATCATGTGGTCATCCGCCCGTTGGCCTTGCTCGCTTGGACCTCTGCGACATATGTCTACTTCCGGCTGTAGAATACTCTTCCATGTGTCGCCATGCGGTAGGTCTCGCCGCTGGTGTAGACTCAGCAAGAAATCTCTCAATGAGAAGAGCTCGCTCCAGTACTCCTGTCTGAGTCGGAATGATGAGGGAGATCAGTGATGCCCTGATCTCATGCCTCAATCCCTGCTCAAAGGTCCGGGCCCGGAATAATGGGTCCCGTACCATTCCTGTAGAGTAGCGCGAGAGATCGGTAAATCTCACCGAGTACTGGGCGACCGTCATGCTGCCCTACCGCAGTTGAAGAAGCTCTTGGATGCACACTGCACGGAGGGTGGCTGGGACAAACTCTGAGCAGAAGAGGCTCTCAAAGTCTGTCTAGAGTAGAGATGTCTCATCGTGCACCTGGAGCATCATGCTCCACCATCGGCCCACTGCCACATGCAGTAGGCTCGCTGCGAAGATCACCACGAGGTCTATCGGTGTCCTCACTAACCGAAAAACTCGTACCACTGCCTCCATCCAGTCCCCGGCTGCCTGGGGGTCCATCTCCCCACAGAACCTAGGCGGTCGCTGGCACTGGAACTCATGCAGTGCATTGAGGTGATGTGCATCGTCAGCGGCTAGGGCTGGAAGCATCGGTGGCTCGGAGGGTAGGGCTACCGCCGGTGCCACTGCTGACAAAGGGCCCTGCACTGAGGCCTCATTGCTCGGTGGGTTGTCGTCATGCACGACTCTCAGAACCCTAGCTGGCTGCCGTTGTGGGGCCATCCTGAAAAGAAAACAGGTGCGCCACAGTCAAACAGTATACCTGGTGAGCTGACACAAGTAATCACATAGAAAAATTGAAACACACATGCAATCAATGTTTTCATGCATTAAGTCAGAAATCAGAAGTTAGGGTCTTGGTGTATGGATACGTCAACCGCCACACCAAAACTGGACTCCCTGGACGAATAACCACACCCAATATGCTAAACACTATTGTTTCACATAGAAAAAGATTAGAGTCCCAAGTTCTGCGGTAGAACCGAACTCCTCTGATACCAATTTGTCACGACCCATCCTCGGGGCCCGTGCCATGACTAACCCAAGCCTGCCTTCCACAGGCTAGGGGCTGGCGACTAGCACCAACGAGTAAATCCTGGTAAAAGGGAAGGCATTGCCTTTGTGAAGTAAACAAGCACCACAGAGTAAGAAAGCGAAAAAAGTAAACACTAAGTAAAAACTAGTACAACAGTAAGTGCGGAAAAGGAAGTGGGTCAGTATACAAACCCAAACTGAAAGCAAAGTACAACTGGAAAAGGAAAACAACAACAGAAATGTAAAGCCGCAACGCCTAACTATCCACTGGAAATCCCACCTGAAGGGTGGGTACAGATAGCTCCACTGCTCCTCGGGTCCCGCCGTCCGCTCGGAGTATGTCCCGCCCAGTGGTCCACATCCAGGTACCGTCCTGCTCTGCAATCCTCAACCACGATCAATGTTGTCCATCGTCTACAACCAACACAACGTAGTACGGGCATAGCCCGTGCAGGGGTGAGTATAAGCTACTTAGTAGGGACCCCGAGACCCCCGAAGGTCTCCCAAAATCCACAAAGGATAAACCACAAACGAAAGATACAATCACGAAGTAACAACCGACAGTGCTTAGGTATATTCCCATACATATACCTAAGTCACCAATTCCAATATGCTCAAACCTCCGAGCCCAAGTACAACCCAGTCCACACAGGAAAGTATACGTATTCCACACAGGAAATCAAAACGTAATCCACACAGGATAGCACAACACAATCCACACAGGAAAGCAAATAGGATTCAGCTCACACAAGGTATACTTCATCGAAAGACGATAGAGATGATCACAGATCCATCTAAGTCGTTTGACCCACAAAGGATCGATAGGTACTAACCCCCGCAATGACCCACACAGGATCGGACCCACACAGGATCTGTAGGCGCTGGCTCACACAGAACCGCTGAGAGCTAACCCACACAGGATCGGATCCACACAGGATCGATAGCACTGATCCACATAGGATCACTGAGTGTTGTAGTCGTCGTCGTCGAATCCACTGGGCATCTCTGCACAGTCATCGTCGCAGTCACAGTAGTAGTCGCAGCCAGCACTAGGGTTCTCGCACACAGCAAGCTCGTTTGGGAGGGTCTGCTCCACGAGCTGAGAGGATGATACATCAACTGACACATAGTCCATAGTTGATATATCCAAAAGTTCCGTATCGTTAATAGGAACTCAACGTCGCAGATACCGCGTTGATCGGATGCCCGGTCTGAGAGTTATTGGCTTTTTCGTCCCAGGGGCCCAGTTGCTTTTACGGAAAAAACAACCCAACCATACTCCACCTACATCCAAACCTCGGGCGGAGTAAGCCAAAAGATCCGTCTCACTAAGGAGAATCTAACAAAGTTAACGGCACGTCAATCGGACATCCGTAGCTCAAGATATGAGTGTTTCCGCTCCGAGGGCCCTGTTGGTTTTGTGTACGAACCAACCCGGCCGAAATCAAAGTAATCTGAAACCTTGAGTGCGATATACTGAAACGAACGTCTCATTCCGAGGATCGTGTCGCCGCTGACGGCGCTTCAATCGGAGGTTTGTAGCCCGATTTATGGGAAATTGAACCCAAACGGTCGGAAAATGGGGGTTTCGGGCCCGGACCGACCCGGCCCTGCACGGCCCGGCCTGGCTGGGCGCGGCCCGGCTTGGTAGGCCCGGCCCAGCCCGGCGACCCGCGCGCTGGGCACGCCGGTCGGTTGCTCAACCAAAACGGCCGAGCCGTTTTTGGCTCACGCGGGGGGGCGCTGCCCCCCCCCCCCCCCGGTTTCTTGTAACCGCGGCCCCTTAATTGGGGCCGCATTGATGGTCGGCCTGGGGATTCAATTCCCCCGGATTCTCTCTGTCCGGTCAGCCGGTTCCTACTCAATGGGACCGGCGATGGTCGGTCCCCTTCCAACTCCCACGCCGATGGCCGGGTACCGGCCTCCGGTCACCCTGCTCTGCCGCGGCCTGGAACCGGCCGCGGCCCTTGTCGTCCGGCGCGGCTCGACGGTGCCGCGCCCCTCCTCCGCGGCCCCAGTACCGGTCGTGGTATTTTGGGATGTCTTCGACGCAGCGCAATGGCGTCGCGTCCTTGTATTAATTCGCGGTGCGGAGCGTCGGCGCCACGTATTTCTTGCCGCAATAATTCCACGCGGTGAGACGACACCGCGCCACTTCCATTTCAATCCAAAAGAATCCAAAAAGAAAAATAAGGATGTGGGTCGGCCGTGTTTGTGCGGTCCCCCCCCCCCTCACGTTAACCGATAGCAGTTGGTTAAATTTCACGAAGAAATTCAGGGAAGTAATCACGAACAAATTAATTAAATACAATCCCCTACCTCGGTTTCAAGAATGGTGCACATCAACGAACTGCGGAAGACGAGCGTCGCGGAGGTCGGGCGTCGCGAAAAACAAACGTCGATTCCATTGTTGCCGAGGTGCGTCTGAAGAGGAAACGTTGTTGGATAAGTTCTCTGCATTCTTCGGCGGAGATGTTCTTCGTTGAAGAACGGTGTTCTTCGTCGGAGTCTGAGGTGTTCTCCACGTTCTTTGTCGAAGATGTTTTTCGGTGGAGATGAAGAAGATATTCACGCTTCCCAAAACCTCTCAACGTGGCATAAACTCTAACATTTATAAAATAAGCCCAAGTCTTAATTTATTAACACAACTTACCCTTTTGAATTTCAAGAGTTTGAAATTCAATTAACTACACTTAACTCAGCTCATTAAAATTACACAAGTTGTCAAATTAAATGAAGGGGAGTTAATGGGGAGTTGAAGAGTTTAAGAATATGAAGGGGTGGGGTTAGTGTGGGCCCAACAACCCTCATAACCTCCCAAGGGAGGTTGGGTAGTTACCCAACTTCCACCCATATCCTTAAAAAACAAAAGGAAAATAAAAATTGTATAATAATAATAAATTAACTTCCACAATTTTTATCATCCACACCCGTGATAACGCAACTCCAGAATAGGAGTTCCTAAGAAATTACCGGCGATGCGGTTCCATCGGTGCCCTCAGAATTTGATTCTGGGCACTGGTTCAAAAGTTAGAAATTCCCACTCATTCGTTCACTGAACGTACCCGAGCTAAACTTCAGATAGAAATTCCGGGCACTCCGGGCCTCGGAATCAAGTGCCGTCTGAAACCGCGTTCTTGTAAAATTCCAAAGAATATTAAGGAAAATTTTCCCTTGAATTTTACGGGTCTTTACATACACGGTGTTTAAGAGAGTGACACATTGTGTTCATCTATCTGGGGAAGACTCCGTGTATATTGGCCATGTTCTCGTACATGGATTCAACCCTTGTGTCACACCCAGTGTGATCAGTACATGGGGTAACCCATTAATATGGCCTGGTTTGGCCATGTGATGGAGTACACAGCTGTATACCCCACCCTATTTCTGTGTATCCCCTTGATACATGCTGAATCTTGTGTTATTACCCACACATTGTGTTCTTTATAGAACACATCATCTCATCGCTTCATGCACCATGGAACCCTAGCTTCCACTTAGCAGGACCTACATGTCATGTTCTTTGGGAAACACACAGTGTGTTTTGGAAATTCTCAGAATCGCGAACCTTTATCGTCGCACCTCGGGTGGAGCTATGATCTTCGATATGGTCATCCATTTCTCACGAAACTTATGGATTAATGTCACCCTGACATCTTGAAGTCGTATCCATTGTTTTTAGGCCTCTGATTGGCCCCAAAAATGCGTATCGATCCACCTCCGTGAAGAATTATCAAAGAACGGTCTCTCCTGAGTCGATATGATTCATCTTCCGCCATTACCGGTGCACCTCCATTGAGTCATCACGATGTCAGGTATTCATTTATGGATCTTTTAATTGTGAAATAGACGTTTAAAAATCTATTATTCATCTCCTTATGAAGAACATGAAGAAAAAAAAGAAAAGAGAAAGGAAAAAATCCAACAAACCAATTTGATGAATGAACCTCCATCATCGTTTGTCACGGTGTTGATCTTCTCCCATTATAATGATTAAATAGGTAAACAAAAATGATAATCCCACAATTATAACAATCATATTCTTGATTCAATCCCCAAAGAAACAGAAAATAACACCCTCCCACAAGAACGTGCAATCCGCGGATCCACATGTTCGTGGGTTTCTCTTCATTCATCGTTAAAACCAAAAATGGGGAAAAGAAGAATCTAAATAACATCCCCTAACATCAAGAGGGATTGATCACCGATAAAGGGATTGTGTTGTTTTCATCGTTGAGATCCTCCAAATCTGTTGGCATAGTGATTTTCACTTTTGATTCATAGTCATTCATTATTGAGAGTTCTCGCAAAAGTTCCAAAAATTCACAAGAATTTCTCTCAATCTTCTACCAATGACCAACATTCGATTAACCCATTAAAAGGAGGAAATGTGTTTCTGTTTCCTGTTGCACTGTGGCATTAATGAGTTAGTGTTTCTATTTCTGAGTCATTATGGTGTGGTATTAATTAACAAAACAGCTTCCCGTTGTTATTTTGCAGTGGATGTTTCAAAATAAAATAAAATAAAATAATCCTTTCAAATTATTTTATTTTATTTTATTTTACAAAAAACGTACTAAAATTAACTTTTTCCCTCGACTTGAACTGGTCGAGGTTAGGCATGTTCTTAGGTAATGTCATCATCTCGGACGCAACACTGCCCTAAGATTTTTATTATGGTCATTTGTTTGTAAACTTCCACAACCGTGCACACCCCTCAACTTATTTAGCATAAAAAAAGTTCAAACCACCATTATAAGATCATCGGGACTCGTAATGACATGCCTTCATATTTCTTGGTCTCATAATAATTCCTTAAAATATTTAAAAATAATACACAGAAAATCCTAGACATTACATTCTTCCCACCTTGGGGATTTGCGTCCCCCAAAAGCCAAAACAAAGGCTACTCAAAAAGATGTCGGTACTAGGCACGGATCTAAGCCTCCTGCTCCCACGTGATCTCCTAGAGATTTTTGTGCTACCACCAGACACGCAATAAGGGAATTGATCACCCATAGAGGATCCTCTCTTGACGATCCTTGATCTCCACTAGGTACTCAGCAAAGGCCTCTCCATCCTCAATGTCTAGCTTACCTCATTTAATGACATTTGATGGGTCATGCACGTACATCCTCAACAGCGACACGTGGAAGACATCATGTACTCGATGCAACTGTGGCGGTAGAGCAAGGTGGTACTCCACCACTCCAACTCTACATAGTATCTGTTAAGGTCTGATAAATCTCAGAGATAGCTTACTGTCGTATCCAAATCTCTGCAACCCTCGTCAAGGTGAGACTCAAAGGAAGACATGGTCTCCGTCCTCGAACTCCAGAGGTCTTCTTCCTCTGCGAACTTAATAATTCTTCCATCTTTGTGCACTCTTCATCCACTCCTAGATGATTTACACCTTCTCAATAGTAGCTCACACCAACTCTTGTCCCTTGAGTGCTGACGCTTTGGGGTTAGTCTAGCAAAGTGGAGACTAACAGGGTCTCCTATATAAGGCGTCGAATAGTGGAATACCAATGGTGGAGTGGTAGCTGTTATTGTATGAAAATTCTGACAGTGGTAGGTTGTCCTCCCAACTACAACCATAGTCCAAGATACAGGCCCACAACATATCCCCCAGAACCTAAATGGTCCCCTCCGTCTGACCATCCTTCTGAGGATGGAACGTCATGCTTAAGCGTAGTTGATTTCCAAAAGCCTCCGGAAATCCCTTCCACAATCGGGATGTGAATCAAGCATCAGAATATGAGACTATCATCGAAGGGACCCCATGAAGCTAAACTATATCTTGCCTGTAGAGGAGTACCAAGCTCTCTACGAAACTCTGCTCTCTGATAGCTAGGAAGTGGGCTAACTTCATGAGTCGGTCAATGATCACCCAGATGGAATCGTTCCCCTAGGACATTCAGGGTAATCACTTCACGAAGTCCATTGATAATTCATCCCACTTCCAAGGGTGAGCTAATACCGTTGGAAACTAGTGGTCATCCTTCACCTGTTGGCACCTAAGGCATCGAGAAATGAACTCTCCTACCGCCTTCATCATGCCTAACCACCAAAACTGTTGTCAGAGATCCTATTACTTCTTCACCACTATACTTTGTACTGCCACAGGGGATGTATGAAACTCCCTAAAGACCTCCTCTTGTTACACCACTGGTACAAAAGTGTTTTCTCTGAAAAGAATTATCTGCCCCCCACCTTGCGAATATCCATCAGGAGCATGTCCTGTGGATAACTGATCATGTAAAGTCTCACAGCCGACATCCCCAAGTCGTGCCTCCCTAACTCGCTACAAGAGTGAAGGGGTGATAACCATCGACTGAAGGTAAGTTTCATCCTCTCTATCCACGAAGGACAACTACAATGTGGTTAACTGCTCTGTCACCTCACTCAACAACTATGAGCTCGACCTTCTGCTAATAGAATCTTCCACTTTATTCCCCTTCCCAAGAGTATAGATGATATCAAAATCATCGTCCTGAAGGAACTATAGCTAAAACCTTTATCTAAGATTCAGATCCTTCTTTGAGAAGATGTTCTTGAGGATCTTGTGGTCAGAGTAGATGATGAACCGCTCACCCATAAGGTAGTGTCTCCACATCTTCAATGTGAAGACTACCACTATCAACATGAGATCATGGGTTGCATAGTTATACTCATTTGTCCTATGAAAGTATGAACCATAGGCAATCAATTTATATCTCTGCAACAAGACATATCCAATCCCGGTCCCCGATGCATCCCAAAAAAACTATGTACTCGACACCCACCTTCGGTAATCTCATGATCGGGGTGCTCTTCAAACTCTAACTCAACTACTTGAAAGCCTGCTAGCACTTCTCTGTCCATATAAAGGGTTAACCATTCCTATTCAAGGCTATCATCAGTTCTGATATTCGGGAGATATCATGAAGAATATTTGGTAATATCCTGACAACCCAAAGAAGCTTCATACCTTCGTCACTCTCTAAGGGGATCCCATGCTAACACTACCACCACCTTGGCTGGGTCCACATCTACTCCATATACTAAAATGACATTTCCTAAAAAGTGGACTTCCCAAATCTAGAACTAGAACTTCAAGAGATTCACATAAAGTTGGTGCTCTCATAGTACATCCAGAACCATCCGTAGGTGACTCGTGTGATCCTCCTCTAATGCCGAGTAAACAAGTATTTCATTGATGAAGACTACTACAAACTGGTCCATGTATTGCTAGAATATCTTGTTCATAAGTCCCATGAACACTACATGGGTGTTCTTCATGCCGAAAGGCATCACCAAGTACTCATAGTGACTGTAGCATCATCTAAAAACTGTCTTCGGTATATCCTTGTCTCGTACTTGTAACTGGTGGTAACCTTACCGAAGTTCAACCTTAGAAACCCATTGTACCCCTCTCAACTGGTTGAAGAGATCTTTGATCCTCCGTAGTGGATACTTGTTCTTCACCATCACCTAGTTCATACACTGGTAATACATGCACAACCTCAAACTCCCATTTGTCTTCATAGAAAACAAAACCGGGGCCGCCCAAGGTGAAATGCTGGGTCTTACGAACCCCATGCTCTACATATCCTCCAACTGCACCCTCAGCTCGCAAAACTCTATGTAGCCATCTGATATGTTGATGAATAAATTGGTGCCATCCTAGGGTGTAAGTCAATGCATAAGTCTATTTCTCAGTGGGGAGGTAGTCCTGGAACATCTTCTGGAAAGAAATCTTCGTACTCCTCCACTACTTCTAGGAACTGGAGGCTCAAAAAATCTACTCCTCTGAGGATAAGGCTATCTAAATCATGAGTGATCAAATGTACCATAATATGAATGATCCCATTCTGTGCTGCCTAAGTCTCCCTTTCACCGATAAAGGAAAACCATATCCCATCGCTACAGACACACCACACTCTTTGCCTAAAGAATTCAATCTGGGCAAGGACTGAGGATAACCAATCCATACTGAGAATGACGTCATAAGGCCTTGAAACTGCCACCAAAAGGTTCAAACCGAAAATCTCACCTCCAAGGGTAAGATTATACTGTCTGTAAAGGTGCATGATCATTGAGTCTCCTCCCTTTGATACCACTCAGTCACAACCCTTCCTAGTGGGTCCCACGCTGCGACTCCCCAATCCTACCTCCAATAGGTCAGGGGATGGTGACTAGAACCGAGTAGGAATATTACTAACATGGAAGTAATTTCCTATGTTCCTGTACACACACACACACCTCCAAGCTTGAAAATGCTAAAATGTAAAAAATACACTATGGAACAAAATGCATGCATACAACTAAACACAACCAACAGAGTACTATGGGAAGTAAAGTACTAAAAGTAAACTGGGCCAGAATATAATCCAACAGATAAAACAAGAGTATGAAAACTACAAAGCCCAACCTATAAACACAAACAGGTACTGGGACTTCTTCTCATAGTCATAGGAACACCTCACCCTATAGGGAACTCAGAAAGCGTGGTCATGTCCTGGTCCACCTTAGACTATATCAAATGGATGCTCATCTACACAAAACATGACACATGCGGGTAAAGCCCATGCAGGGGTGAGTATAACAATACTCATTAGAGGACCCTAAAAACCATGAATAAATACCCAAAGGAAAGGTACAGTCAGCTCTACATAGTATATTTCTAGTGAACATATAATAGGTGAACACAATCCAGATATAATAAAAACCCAAACCCGTAGTCTAGAGACAAGTCACACAACCGCATTCCCCCACTTAGGATTATGTTTGAATATTCCACAAAGCCCTCATACAGGAGAACTCACTCCCAAAGTATAATAGCTCTGACGACGTTCGTCCGAGAATTATTGTCCATCAGGAAAAGTCACGAGAGATAGATACACTCATTCTAGGAGAACACACTTCTTAGTGGGAAAAGATCATGATACAAAGAGGACGATCACTGCCAGGGCCTTGGAGGATATCGAGAGTCATATGGATTCACCTGTTATATAGAGGATCGGTTCCCTATGGGGATAGTCACATCGATTCCTGACTTTACCTAGGGTCAAGAATGGATAGAGGATCTCGCTCTAGACCTTTCGGAGGGATAACTGACTCTATCCCGGAAAGTCTTACTGAAGGGATCATACTCCTGAAAAAGGAAACAATACCGGGCCTTTAGGGGAATGAGAAAAAGAGTCACTAACCCCAAAAACAATATGTCCAAGATAAAGTGGACAGAAAGATCAAGGCATTTACTGAGAAGTACACAGTGTGTAGAAGTGTCACACGCCATGTCTTCTGACCCCGGGTACTGCTGGTGTACAACGGCATGTATCGCAAGGTTGGTCCTGTAGAAGAATTTATACACGGAATGTAAGAGAGTGACAGGTTGTGTTCCTCTATCTGGGGAGGACTCTGGGTATGCTGGCCATGTTCCTGTACATGGATTCAACCTGTGTGACTGATACATGGGGTAAACCATGCATCTGGCCTGGTCTGCATGTGTTGTGGAGTACACGACCGTGTACCCCATCTCGTGTCCATGTATACCCTAGATACAATCTAAGTCATGTGTAAGGACCCACACATCATGTTCTTTAGATAACACGCATTGTGATCTCTTCACACACCGCAGAACCCTATCCACCACTTAGCCGCACCCACACATCGTGTTCTTTGGCAAACATGTCGTGTGTTTTGGAAATTCTCAGAATCAAGAACCTCCATTGTCACGCCTCGGTTGGAGCTCTGATATTTGATCTGGCTGTCCGTTTTCCACGAAACATGAAGATTAAGGTTGCCCGGACATCCCGAATTCATCTTTATTGTTTTATGGCCTCTGGTCAGCCTCTAAAATGTGTATCGATCAACCCGTGCGAAGAAAGATCGATGAAAGGTATCCTCTGATCAGAGCCGATTCATCATCCGTCATTTCCATAACACCTCCATTGATTTGTCGCGATGTTGGGTCTTCAATTTCAGATCATTTAATTTTGAAACAGATGCGCAATGATCTGTTGTTCATCGCCCCATGAAGAACACAATAGACACGAAGAAAAGAGGAAGGAAAAAAATATAACAAACCAAATTGAGGAATGAACCTCCACTGTCGTTCATCATGAAGTTGATCTACTTATGTTAGAAGGATTAAACAGGAAAAAAACGATAATCCCACAATTATCACAATCATATTCCCAATTAAAACCACAAAGAAATGGAAAATAACACCCTCCTGTAGGAACATGCGATCCGCAGATCAACATGTTCATGGGTTAATCTGTGTTCATTGTTAAATCCAAAAATGGGGAAAATAATAATAAAAATAACAACCCCTACCTCAAGGAGGGATCGATCGCTGACGAAGGGATTGTGCTGTCATCGTCATTGAGATCCTTCAACCCTATTGGCGTAGCGATTCACACTTTTGATTCGCATTCACTCGTCATCAAGAGTTCTCTCCAAAGATCCAAGAATTCACTAGAGTTTCTCTCAATCTTATGCCAACAACCAACATTATATTAATCCATTAAAAGTAGGAAACACATTTCTATGTCCCATTGCACTGTGGCATTAATGAGTCATCATTGTTGTATTTGATTTATTATAGCCCGGTATTAATTATTAAAACAACTACCCCGTCATTATGTTGTAGCTGCTGTTTCTAAAAAAATAAAATAAAATAAACCTTCTAAATTATTTTATTTTATTTTATTTTACTAAAAACTCCAAAAAATTAACTTTTCCCTTCGACTCGTGTCGGTCAAGGTTAAGCATGTTCTTAGGTAAATTCATCATCCAAGACAGAACAGTGCCCTCAGATTTTTTATTATAGTCATCCGTTTGTAAACTGCCACCACCATGCACACCCACAAACTTACTTAGCTTAAAAAAGTTCAAACCACCATTCTAGGCTCATCGGACCTCGGAATGACGTGTCATCTCCCCTCTTGGTCTCACAATAATTCCATATAATATTTCAAATTAATGAATGGAAAATCTAAGACATTACAAAAACACTAATATAGAGATTGATAATTTCCATCCATCCCAAAACACTATGGTTTCGTCCAGTGATTCACCCTTTATCTAATGATTCTTCCCATCATAAGACTCAACTTATAAGGGATTATTTTAATCCACGGTGCTCCCAATTGTTGGAATCAGCTATGGAATGCATCTCTAGTATAAAATTTACATGCATAGTGTATTTATATCGCACCACATCCAATTGCATGAAAAACCCGCCATTTGGTCCTCCTCTAGCCAAGTCTTTTAAAAAAATTCTCAACCACCATCCCTGATTCATATCTCATCACTCGATCATGATGCCTTAACTTCTAAAATCATTATATATCATCCAAAAAACTATAATAAAGTATTAACAAGATATTTGGTGTAATTATTTGTTAGAATCCTCTTTTGATAAAACTATCCATCAAGAAAACACCCTATGAAACGAAACATCATTAATTCAATACACCCACATATAACATCAAATACATCTAGAGTCCAATACCAATGCACAAACTCTAACCCACAATGTATCCAAAACTCAATCTAGTATTCATAAAAGAACAAAATAAAATTAGGCTAACATGTATACCAGCGTCCAAAAGCCACATTGACCATCCAGCAACTAATCTCATTATACCAACAACCCTATCAACATGGGGTCCATTCCTCTACACCCCACAATCCATCAATCGATAAAAGTATTTACTATACATTGTTTTTCCGCACATACATGAGTTCCAATATGAAACACTGATCACCAACTAATCCTGACTCACATGGAAGTTATCCTCAACATTCACCAAAATTAATCTATAATTAAGTTCACACCCTCCAGCTGCCAATAGTTCACTCCCCACAAAATAAATTCCATTATACCATTCCTCAAGAATAATTTTCAATAGATTTCAGACATCACACCTAACTAAAAATACATGCCAACGCACCCACTCAAGTTAACCATATTGTGGTACCCCATTTTATATCTAATGTAACCTATCACCACAGAGGTACATTTCTCATTTTAATCCAAACCCATTAGAAATAAATCCAATAAGAGATTCACTGAATATATCATTCCTTACCTCATACATGATCTCCCAAGATCAATAACTCAATAACATTGTTCATAACCATTGTGTATCACCTCAGTCATTCAAGATCAATGGATGTTTTCTCTCTTACTACAATGTCATTTAGCCTAACTCATAATCCCATGAGTTAAACAACATCAAAACTACAATGAATTGTCTAAATCACTGACCATTCTCACCATATATTCCAATCTCATCCAAGAAGAAGCACCTCGAGTCTTGTTTTACCACCAAAACTTCCATGTCACCCATGTTAAGACCTAACACATAATTACTCACCATGTGAGAACCCTCATATAATTACAAGCATCAATACATTCTATAACTATCCTAGATCCAACCATATAGGATTTCAATCTAACATCCCCTTAAGAACCACACCTAAAATCAATATGGTCAGGCTTACTACTAATCATACTCATCAAAACTGAACCTTGATACGAAAATAACTAGTACTCATAGTGTTCTACCTCATGAAAAAAACATGTCATATCACTTGCATATACCTTGTATATAATATCACTTCTCTTGAATCAATCTCATAACATAAATCATATATCATTTCATTCCATCTCAAAATCACACTCAAGATTTGATTTACCTATCTCTCAGGTTACCCTCCAACCTTACACATCTTTCTAATATCTTGAGTCATATACCAAAGGTATTAAGCTCTCCCACCTATCCCATAAATAATATCTCACATAGGTCGCAACTCATAGAGCTACATCCCTACTCACATACCAAATAGAATATAAGGCCCCGGCCTTAAACCTTACTTAATATTGAATTAAATGAATAATTCACATTGCGGATCTTTTCAGGTTTAGAGTTTTAGAGAATTAGGACATAACTATTACATATCAAAAGATTACAAAGTAGTCTCTTCTACTAAATTTCCATAAAATAAAAACTCTTAAAAAGAAACATGTCTAGTTTCATGTTTTAGGTAGCATGAATTTCCCTTGATCCCATCCCTGACCCAATTCCACGCTAAGTCCTGTGAAAAACATTTCAAAAACTTGGGATGAGCATAAAAACTCAGTAAGGGATACCCAAAGAATAAAAACTGTTATTTTATCAAAACAACAAGTAAACCATGTATACTTTATCAAGGTAATACTTTTCACCTTTATGAAGTAGTAAAAACTCTTCACTGAATAAAATATCATTACTTACCTTTTTGTAACCAAAGGATTACCATAAAACCCATATAAAGAACACATAACATATATAAAGGTAACATGGGACATAAACATACTTAAGTGGAATAACCATACGGTCGACTCCCACACATATCACTTAATGGAATAGCCATACGGCCAATTTCCATACCTACTAAATGGAATAGCCATACGGCCGACTTCCATACCCAATTCATTGGAGGTTATAACGTAACCACCCGTCCTGGTATTCACGGCACCACCCGCCATATGGTTTATAACGTAACCACCCGTTAAAATGTCCAAGTACCAATATAAAATCATAAAACATAAAACAAATATAAAGGAATGATAACATTTCTACATTTTAATCACAATATATCATAAATATATTGACATAATAGAATCCTTTATCAAAAACATTTTCAATACCAAAATACATAAAAGATTATATGGTATTTATTTTATTCTAAAAACATTACGGCTTGTTGAGGAATCCAACGACCAAATAATACTCGCGGTGGCGGAAAAGGTCTTTGTCGCCGCGTACGTTAAAAGAAACATTCCTTTTTGTCGTTTTGTAAAACGCTTCGTAGAAAAAGATTCCTTCTCTATAAAAGTAAACGTCAAAGGGTTTTATACACCTTATAAAAGAAAGTTGTGTATAAAACGAAATATGCCTCAATGAAAGGAGATTGAGACGAAGTCCCTTACCTTGGGTACGACTTGACTCGATCGTTCTTTAAAGTCCTGAATAATAAACTTGAGTTAATTTCTACTTGATTAAGAACCTTTTTAAAGTTCATTATTCCTTTTATATCACTTATTTCCATGTTATAAACATTATGTAACCATTTAAGTTAATAATGTTTGTTTTGTCGATATTTGGTTCTTAAGTCGAAAGTGGACTTCTTACAATTACATGTTGTTCATGTGGTCAAAGGTTCTTTATATCCAGAATGACATTCCTGATTTGGATATCATATATATTATATATATCCAGCATATACATGTATTTATAATATTACATAATCATTTAGAGGTAATAAATGAAATTTACCGTTCATGGAGACGGTAAGCCGTATGTACGCATGAACGCTACTTTCATTTCTTTGTCATATTAATGGAATTAAAACTAAATGAGAGGTATGTATATTTTAATTCCAGAATTATACTCATAATTTAGATATATAATTCATTATATATATCCATTATATACATGTACTTTTAATAGTACATTACATTTGGGGATAAGAAATGAAATGCACCGTTCATGGAGACGGTAAGCCGTACGTACGCATGAACGCTACTTTCATTTCTATCTCATACTTTAATTGAAAGAAATAATAATGATATAGAGGTATATTATAATTCCAGTATAACATCATATACAATAACTTTAAATCCATCCTTTACACGTCCCACATACGGTATTAACAAATCACATCACTTTGAGGGGGCGGTAGTCCGCACTTCCTTAAATGAAGATATCGTGTTTACCCATAATGGAAACTATAAAGGTATGACCAAAATAAAAAATAAAGAAGATTAAAGGTAACATAACCATGTTATATATCATATATAAATATATTTACATCTTAATGGCCACCTTTGAAGGTGTTAGATGAGTATTGAACAATCATTGTTTCAGGAGGCAGAATTTCGTCATCCACGGAAACCGTATGTTCTTTAACCATTTGATGTACTTGTGTGAGAGTGTAGTTCGAATAAATCTTATAAAAACATCATAGTATATTGCAGATACTGTTGTTGTTACAAAATAAGTAAATAAAAAGAGTTTAGGGGGTTGGAGAAGCAAAATAAAACAAATGAACATGAGAGAATGAATTACCTTTAAAAATGTAACTCCTTTTGATTTGAGCCTAAAGGCTTCCTTTGAAAGGATTCTGCCCAAAGGGAATCCTCTAGGATGAGGAGAGGTATGTGGAGAGATTAAAGGGGCAGGATTTGGCCGATCCAAAGGCTTGAGGAGTGTGTGTAAGGTGGTAGAGGTGGGGGCCCTTTATAAGAGGAGAGGAGGGGCACTTTTGGGAAGTAAAGAAATATTACTTTATTTGAAAATGTGTTTCGGTTTTAAAAGGTCCCAAATTGATATAATTCGTGGATAAGGTGATAAGGGTTCTAAATGCACCCATCCAATAAGTTTTGTACATGTGTAGTTCATAGAGTTTATATTGTCTTTCCATTTTATTTAAATTGTCAAATAATGATGTCATCGCTGCATCATTATTATGTCATAAATAATTTATTTTATTTAATGTATAAAAATAAAAAAAAATACTATGATGTAGTAAATCTTTTTATCTTTCCAATTACTATTTATAATCAAATATCGGACTTTTATAACCCCATTTAAAAATTGTTTTAGTAAAACATATCATGTTTGTGCCATTTTTTACATTAACATTAAATAAAAGGTATTTATGTCATTTTCCAACCAAAGTGGCTCCATGGGGTCCCCAAGTTGACCCATGGCTTGTATTGGTCGGCCATGACACATCCAATGAGGGTTGGACATGTTTCTAGGTCATCTCATATTATTAAAATATTATTTTTACCTTAAACTACACTAATTACCACTAATCGCGATTAAAAACTTAATAAGTTACTATTCACAAAAAAATTATTTTAATCTCATTGAACCACTTTTTACTTCTTAATGACAACCATGTATGTCGGATTTTTGAAAATCAAAACACAATTATGGCAAAATTTCATTTAAACGGAAAAATCAGTTTTTATAAGTACCACTTAGTGGTTTCACTATTCATCAAAAATTGAAGTTTTTCAGAAAATTACCAAAAATTCACCCTAAGCTATATTTGATATTACAAATTAAAAAATTAAGTCTATTTTACAAAATTCAAAATATATAAGTCACATTAATTAATTTAGTAATTAATTCCTGCTGTCAGAGAAAATAGCGTGTTTTTATGAAACAATAAGTATCAAAAGATTGACACCAGTTGAAGTCCGATTTCAAAGTGAAATTAATTCCAACGACCACTATTGGATTTAATGGTAAAAATATTTTCTAATTTCACTTTAAAACCAATTCAAAAGATAATATAATCATATAAATAAATTAGATTAAAAAGTGGTTTTGAATTAAAATACAACATTTTACACTATTCATTAAAAAAATGAACTTTATCGGAAAGGTACCAAAAATTTACACAAGATAAATTTTGATGTCCCGATTCTAAAGAAGAGTTATTTTTGGTCCAAGAGAATGTATAAGAGTGATCAAAACTATTTTTAATGACAGTTCTCCATCAAAAAGCGATAAGTGAACCTTTAGTGAAAATTAGGGTATAAAAGCCTAAAATTGAATTCTTTTCGTATTTTAAGCCTTTGGATAAATGTAAAAACATTTAAAAACATATATAATCATATTTTAGTTATTTCTATCCATTCTCGCCAACACAATGTCTATATGTTAACTACCATTTAAAATAATATTATTTTATTATTAGAGTGCAACGTAAGATTCCCAAGAAACTCGTTGTTGCGTATTGGGTACGCCATCGAGCATAGCATCCCCATTAAAGTAATATTAATATTTGATTCAAAAATATGGATAAATATGAAAATTTCATATTATTTATTTGCCCGGGGTGTTACATCCTTCCCCCCTTTTAGGAATTGCGTCCTCGCAATTTTAAAATTGCGCTTGGAAACATCCTTGAAAGTCCCACATTGGAACAAGAGTCGGTAAAACAATCACTTTAAAATAAAGAAAGATAAGTACAGAGGTCACCCGAGTTAACCCATACTAGGACTCCATGTAGGAAAACATGGACATGGAGGAGAAAACATAGGGTCATGTTCTGATGGAGAGTGATAGAAAACATGTTTAGGAGAAAGTTAACAGTAAGAAAATCACAAACTTGTGATGGGTTAAACGGTGTTGGGTTCCCCAGTAGGAAAAGTTAATAGACAACATTTTTGTTTTAAGTTACTTTTTATTCAGGAATTTATTCATAAGGAAACATAATCACTTATCATGGTGACTCTCAACTTTTATTAGATTCCTTACACAAACTCATATTTTCTCCAAAAGGCGAGTATTTAGGAAGACTTGTTCACATTAAGAGTACTATAATCAACTTCTAGAGAATTACCTAACCCAAAAAAAAGAACTAAATACTTCCCATTTCTTTAGACTTTAACCAAAACCAAAACCCAAAAGATTAGTACAAGATCAGATAACCCAGAAAAGGATAACCCATTAGAATGAAAATCTATTCTTAATCTCCAAAATTTGTCCAACAAAACCCAAAGTTCAACGAGGACCATACGATAAACAATTTGTCCACAAAATTCCTCAAAGTAAACCAATCTAATATTGAAACCCAAACATTTGAAGGATTTAGTCACATAGTCTTCCATGTTAAATCGTAACATTTATCTCCAAACAAAATCAGTTGCTCTTAAAGTCTCGCATTGAAAAGTAATTATCCTAATCACATATCCTCCATGATAGGTTAATCTTTTTCATAAATAACCCAAAATCAACTTACTCTTAATTCATAAAATCATATAACTAAAAATAATCAGTGAAAATAACCAGGGACTTCACGTAGTCCAGTGTTAGGCGATAAATACCAGTCGCACTTTGGTTGTGGGTTCGATTCCCACAGCTTTGTCCGACGCGACGGGTTGTCACACGGTCTGCGTGTTGTCCTTTTTCTAAAACTATATAATTCTTAAATCATTCCACAAAAAGGGATAAAATCATCAAAAATAACCATAACATAATTTAACCTCAATTTTATCTCATGCCTTTCACTTCAATCATAACATATAGTAACCCATAATTACCTCAAAATTAAGGATCATATAAACCCAAATGGTTCTTTATAACTATGTCCACAAAAGAAAAAGATAACTATTCCATGAATAAAATTTTCCTATATTAAACATCAGGGTTACACATAATATAAAAAGTCTTCTAATGTAACCCCATCATCAAAAGAGACTTAATACTCTTAATAATTTCACCATAACTCTTGAAGCCCTTATATGTTGACATCTTACTCATTCAACATTCTTCATGATCCATTAACCATTCCTTTCCAACTTATTCCGAAATACCTCTTTCCTAAAAACAAAATCATGAATCATATCCTAAGATTCCAAAATAGGAAAACAATAGTCATGAAATAATACATACCTTTGATTGGTCATTGTCAGTTTCTTCATCCTCAATCGGAATGGCATTAGGTATTGGTAAACGAGTATTTGTATGATCTTGGTGATCCCATTCATGATACTTCTTAATGGGACATGTGTTTTCATAATGACCATGCACACCACATTTAAAACATTCAATTGATCCCTTAGAAAGAACTTCTTTCCCTTTCCTCGAGTCAACTGGATGCTTCCTTTTTCCACGGCAGGTTCTTGCTTTATGACCTTCATTTCCACATCTATAGCACATTTCTATCCCTTTGAAACATTTTCCTAGGTGTTTCTTTCCACATCTCGGACACATAGGTTTTTGAACACACTTACCTTTATGATTATTACCTGTAGTTCCGTAGGGATTTGTTTCTCACATATATGATGCCTTATAGAAATCACCAAGGTTTAGGTGGTCAATCATAACTCCAGATAGTTGGTTGAGGATAAACACAATAGTTCTCATTACATCTCCCATATCATTCAGTTGCTCGCTTAGAAAACTATCACAGTTTCCTTCACATCCATCGTTACCTTGGTGCCTGCTAGATCCAGCCATTTACTAAAACCAAAAAGGGTCAGTGTTAGTATAACAACAAAACCATCATGTACTAATGAGGAAGATAAACACTAAGATATTCTTACTCATTCACTTTATCTAAAACTAGGACTCTGTCTGAAATCCTAACCATTATGGTAATGTCACTTATGCTTAAAGAATACCCTAACCTCTAAAGTTATCTAAACTGACCTTTGATACCAACTATAAGGCCCCAGCCTTAAACCTTACTTAATATTGAATTAAATGAATAATTCACATTGAGGATCTTTTCAGGTTTATAGTTTTAGAGAATTAGGACATAACTATTACATCTCAAAAGATTACAAAGTAGTCTCTTCTACTAAATTTCCATAAAATAAAAACTCTTTAAAATAAACATGTCTAGTTTCATGTTTTAGGTAGCATGACTTTCCCATGATCCCATCCTTGACCCAATTCCACGCTAAGTCCTGTGAAAAAAATTTCAAAAACTTGGGATGAGCATAAAAACTCAGTAATGGATACCCAACGAATAAAAACTGTTAGTTTATCAAAACAAAAAGTAAACCATGTATACTTTATCAAGGTAATACTTTTCACCTTTATGAAGTAGTAAAAACTCTTCACTTAATAAAATATCATTACTTACCTTTTTGTAACCAATGTATTACCATAAAACCCATATAAAGAACACATAACATATATAAAGGTAACTTGGGACATAAACATACTTAAGTGGAATAACCATACGGTCGACTCCCACACATATCACTTAATGGAATATCCATACGGACAATTTCCATACATACTAAATGGAATAGCCATATGGCCGACTTCCATACCCAATGCATTGGAGGTTATAACGTAACCACCCATCCTAGTATTCACAGCACCACCCGTCATATGGTTTATAAAGTAACCACCCGTTAAAATGTCCAAGTACCAATATAAAATCATAAAACATAAAACCAATATAAAGGAATGATAAAATTTCCACATTTCAATCACAATATATCATAAATATATTGACATAATAGAATCCTTTATCAAAAACATTTTCAATACCAAAATACATAAAAGAGTATATGGTATTTATTTTATTCTAAAAACATTACGGCTTGTTGAGGAAGCCAAAGACCAAATAATACTCACGGTGGCGGAAAAGGTCTTTGTCGCCGCGTACGTTAAAAGAAACATTCCTTTTTGTCCTTTTGTAAAACGCTTCGTAGAAAAAGATTCCTTTTGTATAAAAGTAAAAGTCAAAGGGGTTTATACACCGTATAAATGAAAGTTGTGTATAAAACGAAATATGCATCAATGAAAGGAGATTGAGACGAAGTCCCTTACCTTGGGTCCGACTTGACTCGATCGTTCTTTAACATCCGGAATAATAAACATGAGTTAATTTCTACTTGATTAAGATCCTTTTTAAAGTTCATTATTCCTTTTATATCACTTATTTCCATGTTATAAACATTATGTAACCATTTAAGTTAATAATGTTTGTTTTGATGATATTTGGTTCTTAAGTCGAAAGTGGACTTCTTACAATTACATGTTGTTCGTGTGGTCAAAGGTTCTTTATATCCAGAATGAAATTCCTGATTTGGATATCATATATATTATATATATCCATAATATACATGTATTTATAATATTACATAATCATTTAGAGGTAAGAAATGAAATTTATCGTTCATGGAGACGGTAAGCCGTATGTACGCATGAACGCTACTTTCATTTCTTTGTCATATTAATGGAATTAAAACTAAATGAGAGGTATGTATATTTTAATTCCAGAATTATATTCATCATTTAGATATATAAATCATTATATATATCCATTATATACATGTACTTTTAATAGTACATTACATTTGGGGATAAGAAATGAAATGCACCGTTCGTGGAGACGGTAAGCCGTACGTACGCATGAATGCTACTTTCATTTCTATCTCATACTTTAATGGAAATAAATAATAATGATATAGAGTTATATTATAATTCCAGTATAAAATCATATATAATAACTTTAAATCCATCCTTTACACGTCCCACATATGGTATTAACGAATCACATCACTTTGAGGGGGCGGTAGTCCGCACTTCCTTAAATGAAGATATCGTGTTTACCCATAATGGAAACCATAAAGGTATGCCCAAAATAAAAAATACAAAAGCTTAAAGATAACATAAACATATTATATATCATATATAAATATAGTGACATCTTAATGGCCACCTTTGAAGGTGTTAGATGAGTATTGAACAATCATCGTTTCGGGAGGCAGAATTTCACCATCCACGGGAACCGTATGTTCTTTAACCATTTGTTGTACTTGTGTGAGAGTGTAGTTCGAATAAATCTTATAACAACATCCTAGTATATTGAAAATACTATTGTTATTACAAAATAAGTAAATAAAAAGAGTTTAGTGGGTTGGAGAAGCAAAATAAAACAAATGAACATGAGAGAATGAATTACCTTTAAAAGTGTAACTCCTTTTGATTTGAGCCTAAAGGCTTCCTTTGAAAGGATTCTTCCCAAAGTTAATACTCTACGATGAGGAGAGGGATGTGGAGAGAGTAAATGGGCAGGGGATGGCCGAGACAAAGGCTTGAGGAGTGTGTGTAAGGTGGTAGAGGTGGGGGCCCTTTATAAGAGGAGAGGAGGGGCACTTTTGGGAAGTAAAGAAATATTACTTTATTTGAAAATGTGTTTCGGTTTTAAAAGGTCCCACATTGATATAATTAGTGGATAAGGTGATAAGGGTTTAAAATCCACCCATCCAATAATTTTTGGACATGTGAAGTTCATAGATTTTACATTATTTTTCCATTTTATTTAAATTGTAAAATAATGATGTCATCGCTGCATCATTATTATGTCATGAATAATTTATTTTATTTAATGTCTAAAAATAAAAAAATTACTATGATGTAGGAAATAGTTTTAGATTTCCAATGACTATTTATGATCAAATATCTGACTTTTATAACCCCATTTAAAAATTGTTTTAGTAAAACATATCATGTTTGTGCCATTTTTTACATTACCATTAAATAAAAGGTATTTATGTCATTTTCCAACCAAAGTGGCTCCATGGGGTCCCCAAGTTGACTCATGGCTTTTCTTGGTCGGCCATGACACATAAAATGAGGGTAGGACATGTTTCTAGGTCATCTCATATTATTAAAATATTATTTTTACCTTAAACTACACTAATTACCACTAATCGCGATTAAAAACTTAATAAGTTACTATTCACCGAAAAATTATTTTAATCTCATTGAACCACTTTTTACTTCTTAATGACAACCATGTATGTTGGATTTTTGAAAATCAAAACACAATGATGGCAAAATTTCATTTAAATGGAAAAATCAGTTTTTATAAGTACCACTTAGTGGTTTCACTATTCATCAAAAATTGAAGTTTTTCTGAAAATTACAAAAAATTCACCCTAAGCTATATTTGATATTACGAATTAAAAAATGTAGTCTATTTTACAAAATTCAAAATATATTAGTCACATTAATTAATTTAATAATTAATTCCCGCTTTCAGAGCAACTAGCGTATTTTTATGAAACAATAAGTATCAAAAGATTGACACTAGTTTAAGTCCGATTTCAAAGTGAAATTAATTCCAACGACCACTATTGGATTTAATGGTAGAAATATTTTCTAATTTAACTTTAAAACTAATTCAAAAGATAATCTAATCATATAAATAAATTAAATTAAAAAGAGGTTTTGAATTAAAATACAACATTTTACACTATTCATTAAAAAAATGAACTTTATCGGAAAGGTACCAAAAATTTACACAAGGTAAATTTTGATGTCCCGATTCTAAAGAAGAGTTATTTTTGGTACAATAGAATGTATAAGAGTGATCAAAACTATTTTTAATGACAGTTCCCCATCAAAAGGCGATAAGTGAACCTTTAGTGAAAATTAGGGTATAAAAGCCTAAAATTGAATTCTTTACGTATTTTAAGCCTTTGGATAAATGTAAAAACATTTAAAAAACATATATAATCATATTTTCGTTATTTCTATCCATTCCCTCCAATACAATGTCTACATGTTAACTACCATTTAAAATAATATTATTTTATTATTAGAGTGCAACATAAGATTCCCAAGAAACTCGTTGTTACGTATTGGGTACGCCATCAAGCATAGCATCCCCTTTAAAGTAATATTAATATCTGATTCACAAATATGGATAAATATGAAAATGTCGTATTCTTTATTTACCTGGGGTGTTACATAGAACATGGTAACTCGTTTCCAAAACACATTTTCTAGTGTTCTCATATAAATATATATAAACATCAAGAATTATATATGAATTAATAAATATCCTAGGTAATTGATCTCCATTGGGAATCTTCATATGATATTACCCCCTCAAGAACCAAAATCTCATCTATCAGAATATAATGGGATGTATTTAAGATAATCTATATTGAGGAAACCATTGTCAAGTTGTTTTATTAATTATAATTCCACTAATAAGATATATAGGAAACACCATATTGATTATGATTGACACTTTAAATAGTTGAATGGATATTCTATTGGAACTAATACTATAATAATCCACAAAGGGTCCATCAATAAGGTATTTAATTCCCATAGATACAAACTAAGGTTCATTATACATCCCTTTAATAGAGGGACAATAGAGTCACTATTAAGGATAATATCTTTATAATATCCCCATAATCTATCATTAAGAGAAAATAAATTCTGGTTCATTTTAGTAGGATGCCACTAATAGGTTATATGAAAAAAAATAGTATAAGTTTTTTACACGTTAGATTGTAGAACCTTGTCAGCAATGATATCAATCACACATAATAACATGTAACTCATGTGAATCTAACATTCCAAGAATGATTCATGTACATGGTCCTTCTTCTAGTGGGATATGATCTGAAAACTTGTAAATTGAATATAAAAAACTCATGTGTGTCATTATAGGAGAAATCATACAACCATAAAAGAAGAAACTAGGCATAACAATCTCATATCCCTATTAACTTGGACTTTACATAGGAAAAGTTATTTGAGATGCAAAATCCTGAGGTTCATCATAAGATCTAATACATTCCTATTCTCTATCAAACAACTCCTCAAATAGTATGAAAAAAATAAAAAGATCTTATACCACATTGTAACACCCCACCTCCAAGAACCACTTGACTAATTTTCGAATTGGATGTCATTGTTTGACCTTAGGAACACCTCCCCATATTCCAAAAGCCATGGACTAGTAGAAAGGTTCTAGGGTGTTTCCTTGATTAGACTATATCCTCACAAAAAAAGTAAAGAAACAATAGAAAAGTAACAAAACATCATCTATTGAAAATAATATAAGTACACTGGGAGAAACAAACACAATATATTATATCAAAATAAATATGGAAGCAAGTAGTCATACAGACACATAATCATTACATCAAACAATAGTTGATTTTTCACTTGGATGATCATATATAGGAATGAAAAAAATGATGCTACTACCATACTTGAACATCACCTCATCCTATTCACCATACTTCATCTAACCTTTCCTGGTCAATCCTTCAACTTAGAGATTATTCCTTGCCTGAAATTTTGATTAGTTAAATCTGCTAAGGTACCCGTGTGTGGTGGCATCCCAATGAGGTTGTGAGTACAACTCAGCAGGGAACCCCTAACGGGGTCTCAAATTTAACCAGTAAAATAGTGTATGCACATGTGATATGTGAAACTAAAAAAATAGTGTGAAACTATAGATAAATAACCATTATAGATACTTAGGTTCTAACATGACACTTGAGATCAATTTTAAATGCTTTGGTTAGTGTTAAAGTGTCTCTTAGAATAGAGAATTCTCATGTCTAATGTATCTGGACTAATATCCACATAGAAGTAGGTACAAGCACTAATTACTATGATTTAATCTTTGAAAAAACTAATAGGCCTATAGTATATTCTTAGGTAACCTCTTTGGAGATCCATAATGTATCTGGGTTAATAATTCCCTAACTGGAAATCTCATATATTGTGTCCAAGGGGGATATTTCCCCACCAGGTAATCTCATCGAGGAGAATTTTACCCACCTCACAAATAGGCATAAATTCAAATCTCATATAGTATCCTAGACATTACAGATAGGAATAACAACCAAATGCTAGGAAATAACCTAGTCATTCCATATAGGTATAAAAATTGAATCCAAGGGGGATTCTCATGGTATTCTATATTGGGAATCATTGAATACTAGGTAGCATGACCTGGGCATTTCTTATAGATGAAACAGATGAATCTCAAAATGTCTCCAAGTCATTAAATGTATACCCAAAGGCTTATTCCAAGGTAACCACATATGAATTAATTTTCAAGACTTGAATATAGTGTTTCCATCCTATAATATATCCTAAAAACTCTTGAGTTAGACATCTTCCCCAATCCATCACACATAATCAATGTTGGTATCTTGAGTGCACAACATATCCTTCTAATTGAAGCCCTACAAGGCTTACATAATCAATATGGTTTATAAGGTGACAACCATATTCATCACTTCTATAACACCCCAACCCAATTCACCGAGTCCAAGATGAAGTGCCACATAACCTCATGTACACCTCCCCATATGAAAGAGGTTTCTGACTAGCGGTGAGGTCCTAAATTGAAGTGGGGGGACTATACCCTCGGTAATCATATCCATCATCAGAATAATAAAAATATAAACACAAGAAAAATGAATATTATAGTGGAATAAAACGTAGTCATTATATTATAATTGATATCATGTATGGCCATACAAGTATAATCAAATCAACCCCTAATGTGGGGGTCGGTAGGCCTAAAAACTACTACCAGAAAATATAATAAATAAAAGTGATGTAGAAACATTCCAGAGTATATCCCAGTATCATGTTCATCTCCTAACTCAAATATCCTTAGTAACCTATTATAGGGACTTATCCCTTCCCTCGATCCTTAATCATGATGTTTTCAAGTGCAGTAATATTCCCATATAGGGTACGGGTATAAACCTAGTATGACCCCCACTAATGAAGCCTTAACATAAGTTCAAATGTAAATAGAAGTGTATACATGATTAAAACAGAAATTCACACACAATAATACAAAAAATCATGTATCTATAGATCAAGAACTTACCAAGATTCCACAAACCCTGAACATACCTTTTTTGGTTCCATACCAAAAGAATATCATATATTGTTAATCGCATGACTTAGATCATATCGTATAACTACATCCAACCTTAAATAAAATGAATGTTAACATTTAAATAATAAATACATTCCCAAACTTAAGGGAAATAAACACCCATGATTCATGGTAACATGCTCACCTATGATGGTATGCACACTTGGAACAACCAAAAAATAATCTCTCTATCAAATTCAAGGATGTTCCCCAATGATACGACATACTGAAATATATGGACTCTCTTCCAATATTTTATAGTATTCCCTATGGGACAAAAAATGCAAGTATTTGGCACTAACTATACTATAAAAATCCATCAAAAATGATTCATGGTGTCAATTTTCCTCCTTTAAGGGTTCTACTAAGTCTGTTAAGCCACCTATCAAACTAACCACTAAAATTGATATTCTAATCGTTATGTTAAAATCCATGTATAAGGCATTATAAATAAAGTAAAAATATATATCAAAATAATTATTCCATGGAATATTAAATATCAAAAAATTACTAAATGACATTGAAAGGAACAACACAACATTCAAATATTCCACTCACTATAGATTAACCACACCCCTAAGCTACACCATAATAAGGAATGCGCAATGCATAACTAAGAAAAGGTCCCATTGAAAACCCAATGCATTTCAAACATACCTATCATGAAAGGGTATCTACAATAGGAATATACTCACAAAACAGTAAATTATAGAAAATTATATACAAAGGACTAAGATGGTAGGTAATTCCAACCATTAACTCACCAGTTCCAAATATCAAGATCCTCCAAGGAAAAACACCCAGATTACATCCCTAGACAAAAATTAAATATAATAACTCCCAATAAATTATGAGAGAGTATCTAGAAACATAATTCTAATAAGAGGTAATTTAAATATATTAATTCCAAAAAAACATACGAAAATGGACTCTCCATTAACTGTAGATCTTGGATCGATCAAATAGAGGCCACCAAATCTTAGGATAAAACACTGATCTATCAATCCAATAAGAATTTTCCATTAGATCTTGGTGGATATCTATAGATCTAGAAAACAAGGATTAGATTTTTGATCAATTATAGATATCCAAAAAGACTTAGTATTAGAAAATATAGATCTTACCACAATTGACTCCCTAAATCGGTCAAGAACTCAAGAACCCAATAAGAGAGTAATTGTGTGCCCAGAGTACCAAGGGAGATCTATCCTGAAGGTTTAGGTCATAAATGGTTTATATTTTTATGTGGTTCAGACTAATAATTGGATTAAAGGAAAATGTAAAAAAACTAACTTAATGATGCCTGATTCTGAGCCCCACTAGTTGACTAGTTTCTAGCCCCCAACTAGCCATTGGGATCTTTAGAAATAAAGATCCCGCTACCAGTACCACTATCACGTTGGTGCACCCCACACGCAAGATTAAGGCCATGTTTCTGTCATCGTAAAAACTAATGAACCTCCAAACTCTAAAATACTAACTCTAATACCATTTCCCCATAAAGCACACCTCTAGGGAAGTAAAAAAGAAAATATTTGTCATAATTAAAAAAATATTCCTTAAAAGTTGGGATATTGTAATTCACCCCCTTTAATGACTTCTTATACTCAAGAAGTTCCTCAAGTTGTCTTGATTAAATAACTCAAGACACAAGGCCTCAAATTTAGACTCACACCCCTAAGTCTCCTCTTGAATCTATCAGTATTTCCAAAGGACTCTTAAAAGTGGCACAATCTTCCGCCACGAAAATTTCCTTCTCTAGTCTAGGATCTACACTAGGTTCTCCAAAAAAATATATTTTAGGATCTATCATAGCATCCTCATGGTCAATCATATGTGTAAGATCAAAAAATGACTAAAATTCAAAGAGACATGAAACACATCAAGCATACCTTAGTATTGTAGAGGAATGTCTAAATGGTAGTCTATTAACCTAATACACTTAGTAATCTTGAACGTTCAAACAAATCTCAGTGCTAGCTTCCCCTACTCCCACAACGATGACCCAGTCATGGAGTCACTAGAAAGAAAAAAAATTCACCCCCAACAAATTCTATGTTTTCCCCCTTTTGGTATAAAATATTTTCCTATTATAAGTAGTGAATAACTAATTTCATATCAAATTCACACTCTCTATGGAATCTTGTACCATAATAAGTCCCACAAATATTTCGTCACCAGCCTTGTGCTCACATAGTGGTGAGCGACATGGCCAACTATAAAGCCACTCAAAAGGGCACATCAGAATTGAAGCTTAGAAGTTTCTTTGGAATGAAAAATCAACCAATGATAGTTGATTATATCAATATACATGAAAATCTAGAATGTATTCCCATAATATATCCTATAAAATCTGGATCATCCTCTCTCATTGTCCACCAGTCTATAGATGATATTTTATACTCAATTTCAACTGGGTAGCTAAATAATTATATAAGACCTTCCAAAAACATGATGTGAAGTATAATTATCTATTTGATACAATGATTAATGAAGAACCATGATTTCATATAATCTTATGTACATACAAATTCACCAAATCATCCACCAAAAGGGTCTTTAAAATCAATAATAAATGATCCACTTTCATCATCCGATCAATTATTACCCAAACAACACCAAGATTCATTGGGTTCCTATTTAACACTGTCATAAAATCCATTGTCACATCATCCTACCTAGACCTAGGCACTAGAATTATTTTCATAAAACCTCTAGGATATTGATACCTAGCCTTTATACTTTGGTAGTAAAGGCATCACAAATTTTTTTTTTGATGTATCTCTTCATACACAGACACCAAAACTGACATTGGATATCGTGGTAGATCTTCATTGACCCATGATTCACTACCCATTGAAGGTTCTATAAGAAATAAAAGAATCTATTAATCCAATGTAAAAATTAACTATTTTCTGATTTGATAGATAATTTTCATCTTTGGAAATATATAAATGTTTTGACTAAGGAAAATTTTACAACTAACATTGACAAAGAAGGTCATCAAAACCAACCAAATATATTTTGATGTTAAATTTATAATTAATTTAAGCACAAAAAATATGACCTTAATATTGAGATATTTATTTATTGAGGATGTTAATCATTCTAACACGATTGGTGTAGCATAATTTCTTTGTGGGGACACAAAGTAGAGCCCCACTAGTGTAAATCCACATGTCCTCCTTTGATATTAAAAAAAGTTCAACGAATTTCCAGTTGATATCATGGTTGATTGATCTTCTTGTGTTATTTACATTTGATCACTTTTTGTTACTTCCGGCTTGAAGGAATCTCTCTTGTTTGAGAGGATGATAGGAGGAGGAGGATCTGAATAGTAATTCATTTTTAAAATGATTAACCTTAGGTAGAATGTTATATTAGTATAATTATAGACTCATAGTTAGGGTTTAATATTTTATTAACTATAAAAGGTACCCTAATAATTTATTAAACCCATATGAGATAATTTATTAAACTCATATGAGACCCCATTCCTTGATATAAAATAATAATATTATTTCATGTAATTCACTAACATTTTTATTGATAAATATTATTTTACGGTCTTATAAATTAATATTTATCATCATGCCTAATATTGTTTAATTCATCCTCCATGAAATTTATCAAATACATGAATATATATTAACTATTTATTCATTAATTAAATAAATAAATATTCAATTCAAAAACTAGGAATTAAATATTTATTTAATATTCATATAACTAATTAAATTATTTATTTAAATAATACATATTTCTAAATTATGACCTAAATAACAAGAGAGAAATAAATACTATATATTCACATAATTGAACAATTATCTTGGGAATAAATATTTATCTAATATTTTAGATAATTAAATAAATATTTGATTAAATATTAACTCTCGGTCTAGAGAATAATATTTATTACAATTATTAAATAATATTTAACTAAGACAAAAGGAAACACTTTCTATGTAACCCTTTAGGCCTCTTCCTCCGTGGCATTAGGTGGATATGCCTAAATTATACGATTATTCTATATTAATGGGTCAAAAAACCCCCAAAGAAAGAATATATACCACAATGAAAAAACCAAATATGAATGCTCATTATGTAACACAATACCTTTGTCATGATATCTCATCAAGAAGGTTGAACAATAGTGTCATAATATTATATACTAGATATATCATTCATTTATTATCAGGAATGAACATGTCAACCTCACCATGGTAATTGAATTTATTTATACAGTTCAATTCCTATCAAAGGTTCAAAATATCAACCTCTACGAATATAGAAGTGATAAATAATTCCTCAACTTATTCATTAATAACATATCATTTGTGATACACCCAAAAATCCAAATTTTCTATTAACTGTCTCATCATTGTTTATGGAAATTTATCAAAGTGTGTGATTCAAGATATATATTAATAGTAATATTAAATTCTAAGTATAAGTATGCATTCAATCAAATAAAAAAACCTAATGACATGAAATATGTGGATTTCCTACAGGTCAGTATGTTTTCATAATCTCTCATCTTGAAGATTACAAAGTGTGAACATCCTGAGATGATGTCTCGTATGCTTATGAGTACTCACACATGATATTTGGGATACTATATTCCCCAAAATATAATGGTATCTGACCATAAAACATGTGTTAAAATTATAATTACAGTATTTTAAGGTTCTCAAAATAGAGAGGAACTGATATTCCCATTTCAATTTTCACATACTTTAGGAAAATATTACATTAAAGTCCCAAGTTTTTTTGAATGACATGTAATTTTATATTTTAATCAATATTCACTTATTAAGTATAAAATAGATCTATATTAAAAATTGTTGGTTCTAGGACACCAATAGATTTTATCTTGGACTAGAGCCAACTAACAATGATTTTTAGTCCACTATCTATCAGATGATGACCATGTTTCTATTGAGTTAATGATTTAGTTAACATGCCTTCCATGTTCTCTTTGGTTCAAACTATGCTCATAGTGATTTAACCTCCCTATGAAAAATACCTTAAGAGATGATATATATGAATCTTGTTGTTTTACTATGGGTGTGACCTTATATCCTTTTCAAAACCAACCGCTATAATATTATCAGAGTGGAGTGTGATGGGGTATTTACAATTAGGAACCACATCATGATATTATACAAAGGTGTGATTCAAATATTCTTCTTTAGTTTCTGCATAATTCAAAATATAATTTTAATCTTCTATATAATCAATAAACATAGATTTCATTGAGTTTTTTCAGCTCTCTGAACCTCCACTAAGAATGATGTTTATCCCGGTAGTGATTTCGGAACATCTTGATCTATTTGGAAACTAGCTTCTACATATCTACCTAATGAATAGTTCCAAATATGCTATATAGACAAAGAAAATATCCATAGAACACCTAATATATTTAAGGATATTCTTGATTACCATCCAATGGGGGTCACCTGGGCCATCTTGATATCTTCCTTTCACGCTAAAGGTGTAGAAAATATCTATCTTTGTACATGGAATAGAATACATTAATAACCCAATTATAGATTATTAAGAAATATTTATCATCTAAAATATTTCCTCATGGGTCTTTGGACACATTTTATTGGAAATATGATTGTAATTTTACAATAGAAATAATCCCCTTTGGATTATTTCATACTAAATCTCTTGAGTATCTTTTGAATATATGGACTTTGACTAAGTCCAAGTAGCTTATTATATTTATCTAGATGGATCTTGATCACAATAAAATAAACTATTTTTCCTCATTACATCAAGGAGAAGAATGTGTTTTACAAGGATTTAATATGTTGTAAGACTATAATTTTTTTCTAATTAGTTGTATGTTATCGATATAAACTATCAATTAAGTGACTTAACTCCCCCAAACTACTTATAGACACAAATATCAAATTCATTATTTATAAAATAAAATTTCATTACTTATAAATCAAAGTGAACGTTCCATGATCTAGATTCTTTCTTTAATCCATAAATAGGTATATTTCACTTTCATACTCTATTGGAATCCTTTTGATTCACAATACTTTGAGGGTGTTTCATATATACATATTCTTGAAGGTTATTATTAAATAAATCTATTTTGAAATCCATCTACCAAATCTCATTATCATGGTATTATGCTATTGAAAGTATAATTATAATTTAATTTAACACAACAACTCATGAAAACATTTCATCATAGTCTATTCCTTGATGTTATTTGAACTTATTATTCAAGAGGTCATGCCTTTTACATACTAACATGTCCATCGGTGTCTGGTTTATTATTGAATACCATTTTTGAAACCAATGGGATTGAAATCCATTGGAGGATCTACTAATACATAAATATGGTTTCGGTCCATGGATTTCATTTTATATTTCATATCTTCTTTCCATTTGGAAGCTTCTATGACACTTACCACTTTCGTTTAGGTTATAGGATCATTATTGTCAACTAATAATGAGTCACCATCCTTGGTGACTGTAAAACCATATCGTTTTATTTATCAGACCTCTATATTACTTCTATACAATACTTATGTCTCTAAAATATCCTCTTCCATTGGGATTTGTAGAATCTATTCTAGTGTCATCTCTTATGTACCTTGATCCTGGACTTCATAAAAGTCTATTACACTTCTATTATCTTATTTGGAGATATGATACCTTTCATGAAAATTGGGAGATATTTTAACCAAAAATTTATTATTATAAGGATTTTATGGGTAATGTATTTAAGTTTCCTTAGGATACCCTATAAAATTCACTAAGTATCTCGATGTGCAAGCTTGTTTCTTGAAATGTCCTTAACATATTATTTTCAACCCCACACTCATACATGTAACAACATGGGTTTATTTCTTTACAAAAGATGATATTAAATATTGGTTTCTACCTTATTTGGAACATTATTTGGTATGTGTGATTATTTTCACAATTTTTTTCCCCAAAACGATAATATATGACTTTCATGACTCATCATTGATCTCATGGTGTCCAACATGGTGTGGTTCCTCCTTTTTCTTAAACCATTATTTTGTGGATTATAAAGATGAGTGAATTGGGATGAAATATTAAACTCTCATAAATAATCATTGAATCCTTTATTAAGATATTATTTTCCATGTTCTGGGTGAAGTTTCTTAATATTCTTACCAAGCTAGTTTAAAAAATCATTCTTATATTCATGGAATATTTCAATGAAATCTAACTTTTACCTCATTAAGTAGACATATCCATATCAACCAAAGTAATCTATAAAATTTATAGCGTATGGTAACCGCCCATGGATTCAACTAGAAATGTTCCATAAACCTTTGTGTAAACCAACTCAATAATATTAGTATCCCTTTAACCTTTTTCATTAAATGGGAATTTGATCATTTTTCCTTGTAAACATGCATGAAATACATAGAGTGGTTTTAGTTCAAATTAATCCAAATATTCATCTTGGTGTAATATGGTCAAAATCTTATCTTTACATGACCTAGTTAGTGATTACTTAGTTGGTTATAGTGTGAGTTATGTGAATTATCTTCATTATCAATTTCCATTACTGGTTTTGTGCAATACAACACATTGAGATCGTTATTTAAATATGACTTGTCATAATAAGTAATTTATTTATTAAAAAATAAAACATTGTGTATAAATTGGAAAATAAATCCATCTGTATCATGTTGAGGAATAGAAATAATGTTTTTGGTGACTGAAGTCACAGAACAACAATCTTTTAGAACCAAGATCATCCTAGTTGAAAATTTCATGTGTTAGTCCCTGATAGTCACAATAGTAATTCTAGATTCGTTTTCTTCTCATAGATTTACCTCACCTCTGGAAATCATTCAGAATCGATTTTTTACCTATATTTTAATATATATGTTAGAAACAAATGTTGTATATAATACCCAATTTATATAAATAAATAGATTTCACTTGATAATGAATGTACATGAAGTATCCCCGTGTTTCATATAATGGGAGTAATTTTTTTCTTTTGGCCCTTATTTATTTATGAAAAATAGATAGTTTCTTATTCCCTAGTATGCTTCATGATCCTCCTCTTCTTGGAAGGATGTTGTAAAGAATATTTAGACTTTTAATTAGTTTTAAAGCCATTTTCCTAGAATTTTATTTTATTCACCATATGGATAGAATGAATTTTAAGATTTATAAACATTCCAAATTAGTGAAGTAGAGTGAGAAGATATGGTAGAGACTTATTTATGTTGTTTAAATTAAAATTAATAATAAAACTAAAGGATATTTATGGGAGTGTGGAAATAATGAGATTAATGTGTAGTTATTAAAGAAGATTAAAACCTAAAGCCTTTAGGATCTCAATATATCCAATAAGTTTGACTACATGAGACCCAGATGGTACACCTTCACCAAGCATTCTCATTAAGAGTGACTTGGATACCGGAAGCAACCCATGTCTTTCACTGTCCTGATATAGGTTAGGGAGATGCTTGAGCATTCTATAAGCATCCATGTCTTCATGTGACTTCATAAGTTCATTTCACCTGGATGAAGGAATTAAATATTTAACCTAAAAAACATCGCTCTAGTGTTTATCATAGACAATTAACTCATCATCACTCACCTCCTTAGTAGGTAGATTATGGATTTGGGATTCTTTTATATAATAATTTCATTCATGGAACAATAGGACCCATAAGTTTCTAAACCATTCCAATAAATTAATGCCAGTTAGGATGTTGTATTTATCCAAAAATAAATCATAAGGATAGTGTTTATGAGGAAATTTACATTATTAAATATTAATAGAGAATATTATTATTATTTATCCTAATTTCAATTTATGTGAGATATAATAATAATAATAATAATTTTATTAAGTCCGTACTATTTTATCATGTCTCAAAAATTGTTTCCTTTAAAATCCAAATGTGACATCAGTTTATACAATATAGTGGTAAGGATCCATATTTACCTCCTTATAATTCATACTACATCCATGAAAACCATAAGGGATTTTTTAGGTAGGTATTATTTCAAACTACAGTCTTGCAACACCATATTTTATTGAGTAGGCTCTCCAATCTGGAAATCCAAACTCATATTTCGTCAACATTTTCCCTCATGATTTTATTGAACATACTATGGTTGTTAAATTTAACACATGTTTGTCTGATTTGACCGATCATCTTAATTAATAATCCTGGATTGTTAAAAGTGAACTTGACTATGGCCTAAACTAACACTTTAACTATGGTTTCTATTAATTTATATAACATAATGCATAATTAATTAATATTAACTTGCGGATTTTATTTATTTTGGTCAAATTTTATTATTTTATCTTCAAAATTTCTTATTAATACTGAGTGTATTTTACCTAAGTGATTAACCTTATATCGATAAAACATTCATGCATAATACTTTTATTTTAATTCTATTTTTTCATATTAAACAAATTATTTATGTTATAGCAGCCTTGTATCCATAAAATAAACCATTCATAGATAGGAATAAAATAAATAATTAATTAATGTGATTAAGATCTTATATAATGGATGATTTATTGAGAAATTAATAAATCAACTTTTGACCCTAAGGAAAAACTCATTTCACTGGTCTTGCCATGAGTTGTAGCATCCAACTTGTCCACCTATGTATCACCCATATTGGTTTCATCTTGGTTCCATATTGAACTACCTCCACCACAAATCCACCTTGAACCAAATCCATGCATGTTCAGATAATATTTTATTACATATTTTTTATAACATACTTGCAGGTGAGGGGAACTAAAGGATTGATTAAGTGGATTACATAAAACAAACTTGGACATGCAAGTCCAGCCTAATAAAGGAGGTAGGGATGACTCACATGCCATCATATCTAATTTAATAATAAATATGATAAAAACCATGTAATAAAATTAAATTAAATAAAACCAACACATAAATAGGTATAGTCAAAGGTCTTGATCAGTTATACTCATGTATCAACTACGCATTTAAAACATTTAGATAACATTCATTTCCATTCATTCATAAATAAGATAAAATGATCATGAATTAATCCAATTAATTATCTTATTAATAAATTCTTTCATTTTATCTTATTTCATCCAATTTTCTTGGAAATTACCATATATTGTGAATTTAAATAAAATAAATTATTTTATTTTATTTAAACTTTATTGATATAATACATGATGTTATAAATGGAAGAAACTTGAGGATTACCTATCTAAACTACTCTGCCTGATCCTTGTAGTGTAGTGTGAAATCACATGACATATTGTGTACAAGTATCTTGTCATATTTTCACATCATCTACATTAAAATTAATGACACAAAAACACGTGAAAATTACATTGCATGTATGATTTAATGTATGTTGAGTCATTAGTATGAATGACCATACATTAATTGTAGTTTTTATATTATGATGAATTCATTAATAATTTAATATAATATAAAACCTAAAGACCTATGTGTACTATAAATTTAATGACTCAAAAAACTTAGGTCTATGAGTTTTAATGGATAAATTGATTAAATTTAATATTTCCACAAAAATAGGTAAATTACATCTTGTGTGAATACTGACCACACGATATGTAATTTACTTCACTGAATGTACACAATAAATGACTAGGGATGTGGTGTGTACTTCCCATGGACATTAATGAGTTGCATGATGTGCAGGAAGAATACATAGTGTGTACTTCAAGTTGAACAATTGTGGGCCAGTATGGATTATGTATTAAATCTATGTGGTTTATTAATTACGTGACTTGTATTGAACTAATGATTTCCACCATGAAAACATGTGGACTACACAATTTATAAGAAATCTACATAGAATTTATTCCATAAAAGTCATGTCCAACCCTGGTTGGTCAACATGTGTTTCGTTTAACCCACATAGTGTGTATTCATCACATGATGACCCAGAGTCCACATAGGTGTCCAAGTGAAATGTAAAATGATACATAATGTGTAATAAATGATTACACACCATGTAACTCTATGTTATGTTGTAATAATTCATGGAACCTTTGGATGGGTTCTTCAGTGGTGTTATTCATTAATTATTAATTGATCTTGGTTATATGAGTGAGAAATGAAATGTTTGAAGAAGATATATCATTGATCGAATAAAGAATGAATATAACTTATAATGAAATTTAACTTTTTAATATTTAATTATAAAAAACAAAATAAATAATTATAAATTTGAATTCACCAACTCGGATACCACTTGATAGTTCCATATATAGAAAACGTTTCTATTGGGTCAATGGCCAACTCATCTTTTTTGGATTCGATGGATAATTACCATATTTTACAAGAAATAAATGTCATGAATAATGAAATTTTTCTAAATAATATTGATAAATAAAGTCACTAGAACCAAGAGAAGATATTTTCATATTAAATTTATAATTAATTTAAGCACAAAAAGAAATTTTACCTCAATCTTGAGATCTTTATTCATTGAGGACATTAATCATTCTAAGAAGATTGGTGTAGCATTGTTACATTGTGATGACCCAATGTATTACCCCTCTAGTGGTGATCCACACATAATATTATGATATACATATAATGTCGATGAATCAATGGGTGATATCATCACTAATTTATCATATCCCTTTACTCACCTTTGATCACTTTTTATTTATTTGGTCTTGAAGGAATTTATCTTATTCTAATCATTTTCAAGAGGATGAGAGGGGGATGATAATATTGAGTGGAATTCATTGTACACAATTATTAACCTTATCTAGAAAGAAATAACAGCTTATTTATAGACTTAGGGTTAGGGTTTATTATTTTGTTAATAGTAAAAGGAAACTGAATAATTTATTATCCCATATGATACCTCATGTCATGTTATAAAATAATAATATTATTGAATGTTGTATACTAACTGGCACAATGATAAGTATTATTTTATGGTTTTGAAAATTAATATTTATCATTAGACCTAATCTTGTTCTTCTCTACCTCCTTGATATTTATCAAATAGCGGAATAAATATTAAATATTTATCCATTAAATAAGTAAATAAATATTTTATTCATAGACTGGAGAATAAATTTTTATTTATTATTCACATAACTATGTAAATTATTTAATTAATAAAAAATTATTTATTTATTATGACATGAATAACAAGAGATAAATAAATATTTTATATTCTCATAATTAAAAAAATAACTTGAAAATGACTATTATTTAATATTTCTGAACATTAAATAAATCTTGAATAAATATTAATGCTCAGTCTACAGAATAATATTCCTTTCATTTTTAGATAATATTTATTTGAGATCAATGTAAAAACTTTTTGTGTGACCCACTAGGCCTCTTCCTTAGTGTCATTAAGAGATCTTACCTAAATTATAGAATTATTATCTAGAAATAGGTAAAGGCACTAGTAGGTGAAATATATATGTCACAACAACAAAAAATGACATTTGAATTCTCACTAGGTAATATAATCCCTTTATCATAATATCTCATAAAGTAGTTTGAATACCTATGTAATCAACCTAGATGCTTGATATATCTATCATTAATTATCTACAATGAATATGTCTATATCCCCATGTATATGAAAATTATTTTGAAGGTTCCATTTCTAAAAAATGGTCTATATATCAAATTCAATAATGATAGGATGGAAAAACCTTCCTCAAATTGTTCATTAATAACATATCATTCATGATGCACCCAACATTCCCAACTTTTCCATGAAATATTTCATTGTGGTTTTCGAAAATACATCAACGTATGAGTTATGATATTTATTTATAATAATATTAAATTCCTAGGATCATTACACATTCTCAGACATAGGAAAATCCAATGACACATAAATATGTGGATTTCATATAGGCGGGTTTGTTCATATAATCTCCCATTTTGAGATTTACAAGTGGGATATTCCTGAGATAAATTATCATCCACATATGATTACATGCACTAGGAAATAATCATATTATGTTCCCCATCATATAATGTTAACCTAATATAGAACAGAGTTTATGAATACCATCATAGCATTTCATGGATCCCATCATAGCGGAGAACTAATATGACCTTTTCAAAGAAATAGATACCTTGGGACATTATGACATTAAATTCATTTATAACTATAAATGATATATAATAAGATATTTTAATTAATACTCACTACATGAATATATAATAAATCATGAATATAAATATTTTGTTTTAGGACACCAACTCCAACACTAATTTCAAAGAATTAGAGTCTCTCATTAGCTCCTTACATAAGGAAGCTAGTATAGATACTCTACCATGAACATAAATAATATCTGAAATATCAATGAACTATACTAGAAAAGAATCATCCCACTCCAAAAACTCATACATCACTACACACATGGGTTCTGACTCTTTGATGGAATTTTCCTCACGTACTAAGGAAGACATGGTTACCAAAGTTTCACATGTAATTACTCCATAATCCTTAGATGCATTTACTATCCACACATCCATCAAACTCATCAGACATAATTACTTCTATGAAGGTCTCTCTCCAAATTCTTGTGTCATTAGTTCATTTTGGGTAAGATAATTTGCAATCAAATTACCTTTCCTCAAATCATAGGCCATCTCAAATTCAAATGTCTGCTGATACTCTTCCCAATGTGTCTACCTCAAATTGATATCCTACTTAGAAAATATGTATCAAATGATATTTTGGTCTATTTAGATGATAAAATTTACACCAAAAAGATAGTTTAACTGAAAATTTAAAATTTTGATCACAAATTCCACCTCTTTGTCATTTTTTGGGTAGTTTGGCTCATGGGGTCGCAGCTGACATAACCCATAAGTGAATACCTGATCTCTATGTATTAACATAGGTCCAAAAATAACATATGATGAAAAACAATACACTATGTATAAAATCATAAGCATTGGAAGGATTAAAACTAGGGAGATTTAAAACCCTTCTTCATCTCTAGGGAGGCCTCTTTATATTGATCATGTAGAGACCCGAAGCTTATCGTACATGGACATTACATTACTTTTGCGGAATACTTAGTACATAACAAAAACACACACACAAGGATCGTAATAGTTTAGTGTCTTTGGAAACTCAGAACGTAATCTTCTAATCGTGGTGAAAGATCTTCAATATCTCTCATAAAGATCTTCCCTTTTTTTTACCTAAAACCATTCTTTATATCCTGGGGAAAAGAAAACATAAAAGGGTGAGCTCAAATGCTCAGTAAGGGTAAAAAAAGAAAAATCAATCACATCATATTCATAAGAACATAACTTTTGGAAATCTTAACCTGCAAAAGAGAGCATAATTTCATAACATGGGATAAATCATAGTAGTGAAATGAAATCCCAATAAGCATAACATAAAACATGAAACTTTGTGGCATACACACATAATCATATAGAATCATTTCTTGTTAGTCATGACTCATTTCCAAGACTATCTTAGTGGACAAAGTCCCTTTCTGAATCGAGTCACCCTCGTTTCAGTCCTGTTTCACTGAACCAGTATAACCTACCATTCCATCCATGTCTATCTCATGAGATATGAAATCTTTACCCAATGCATTGGAAGGAGATATAGGTCCCAATCATCTCATAATGAATCCTTTCTTATGTGTGCCACATAATCATAAATCATACATCATCGCATAACACATGTAACAAAAACATCATGACATCATAAAACAAATCATATAAGGTAAATGACTTCATAAAAATAATCCCCTCACAACATAATCAAATCAATGTAATAATATGGATAAAAACAGAACCCTTTATTATCTTAGATGGAAAATAATTTTTATAAAACACTTGAACTCCATTCTTGAGGAAAATATCCTTTCTTCTTCAAAAACACTTTTCTTTTCTTAACATGTTATACAATTATAAACACTAAGAAGTTGATTAAAAATAAACTTGAAAACATGTAAAGGAAGCTTCTTGGAAATAATGTTTTAAAAATACATTCATGCCGTATAAGTTAAAAAAAATTCTTCGTACTTTTGTCGGAAAAGCCAAGAAGTACCTCGTACGAAAAACGACAAAAGATTCCTTTCATATTCTTTACTAAAAACTCACCGAACGGTAGAATTGGATTTAAACTATTGTAAGTGGATGTAAACAATATTTCATATTGATGGAACATGGATGTGGATGATAAAATACACCCCAGTAAATACCAAAGTATAAACAATCTCGGATAAAAATGAGATTGTGATATTTCCCTTACCTTAGGTCCGACTTTCTTTGTAAGTGTCCTAACCTCCTGTATAATGATTTAAATCATGTTATTTACTTATTACAGAATCATATTCATTGTTATTATATCATATATGGTCCACTTATGACTTTATATTACCCGTTCTTTTGTAAATTAATGTTAAAGTAGCGTTTTGGGTAAAATCGTCTCATTTGTCGTTCGTGTTTTTAACTTGTAATTATTCATATGATTACTTAGATCATGATTAATTAATTCCAGAATATAAAACATGGTTTATATATTTATATTCAGAATATAAATATATAATAAATCAGTAAATGGAAAGAAATACACCGTTCATGGAGACGGTAGTCCGTACGTACGCATGAACGCTGTTTTCTTTTCCTTATTGAATTGAATGGAATTAAGTAGATGACATACATATAAATATAAATAATTCCAGTATCATTATTAGGTCATATATTTCAATAGTACTTATTATATATACTTTATAATCATTCATGAATGGTTAATCATTGAGAATGAATCTCATCGCGTCGTGGAGACGGTAGTCCGTACGTACGCACGATCGATGATATTGTTCCCATGGTCGTGGAATTGTGTTGAAGTGTATGTATACTATTTCAGTATCAATATCACTTTATAATAATCATATATAGTTACTCATTACACCTTTATACCCATCCAATTAAGGTGGTGACGGAAAATTGATTACACCACGGCGTGGAGACGGTATTCCGTACGTACGCACGCGCAGTGATTTCCTTTTTCCGTAGGATGGATAGATGGTTAATTAGAGTCGTTTAATATTTATAATAACATATCAGTATATAATAAATACTGATGTTATTACTTTATCATGAAACAACCAAAGAAGAATAAGTTGAAGAAGAAAGAAATTGAAAAAGATCGGTAATGGATATTACCTCTTTTTGACGCGCCTTCACTTAACCTCCACTTAAAGAACTATGGATGGTGTTTTAAGAAGACCAGGACCTCTAGGATGATACTAGGGAAGTTGAGGAGGGATTTTGGCAGGGTTTTTCTGAGCTTTAGTGCTCAAATTGGTGTGAGGAAGAGAGGGAGGAGGTGCCCTTTTATAAGGGAGGAGAGGGGCACCTTAGGAATATCTCAAAATATTATTTTATATTAAAGTCAAAATCGGTTTATAATGGTTCAAAAGGGTCTTATTTCTAAGCTAAAGTGGGGATGGGTCGAAATCCTATCAACCAATAGGATTTAGACAAGTTTAGGTTATTATTTTAACCTTATCAATTAGATTTAACTTTAAGTTAAATAATTTAACTTTTACCGTGTCTTTTTGTTTTCTTACACTATATGGTTAATACACTTACTATAACATGCCAAACGAACCCCAAGTTGTTTATTATTAATATATATATCCTTAGCTATGTCATTTGGCCAAACCTTAGATTTTTAGGAATAAAATAACAATTAATAATATAATATTTGATTTAAAAACTATTTTGTGTCAATTTTGACACTATTTGATATATGATTTTTGTGAAAGTCATAACAGAATTATATGTTCGAAAAAAGTTGTTTAAATCAACACTAATAAATCATAGTAACCTATAAAATTAGTTTAATTCATAAAAAGTCTCAAATTAGATCTATTTGGGTATTTATAACATCAATTATGTCAATATTTCATTAATTAAATAATTACTGTATCATCTTTGTGTCATAAATAAATTAAATTATTTGATGTCTAAAAATTACAAATAAACTACCATTATGTAGGAAATCTTTTTAGATTTCTAATGAATATTTATAATCGAATTTATCTTATGTAAAACCCTATATTAAAAATGTTTTAGTAAATAAACTTTGATTTTAACTCTTTTAACCCTTCTTTGAATTAAATAATAATAAATGTCCTAATCTAATCCAAGTGGGCCTAAATGATAATATTTTACACTTAAGGTTGTTTTTTGTCGAGATACACTTGTCCAATAGGATTAGGACATGTTTTAGGGTAATATTAATATCATTTGTTCCCTTTAATTACCCTATTTACTTTTAACCGTGGTAAATAAAAGTAAAAAGTTACTATTCATCAAAAATTATTTTCATCTCATTGAACCACATTTTACTTAATGAAATCAACCGTGTCTCTCGGATTTTTTAAATTCCATTCACGGAAGTGGTAAAATTATGTTTTATGAAAAATTCAGTTTTTTAACTACCACTTAGTAGTTTCACTATTCATCAAAAATTGATGTTTTTCAGAACAATGCCAAAATTTCATCCTAAGCTATATTTCATATTTAGAATTCAAAAATGAATTCTATTTTACCAAATTCAAAACATATCAGTTGCATTAATTAATTTAAATATTAATTCCCATCGTCAAAACAAAAGGCGTGTTTTTAAGAGATAATAACTATCAAAAGATTGACACTTGTTTATAACTGGTTTAAATGTGAAATTGCATCCAATAACCAACATTGTATTAAATTGTAAAAATATATTCTAAATATACTTTAAAACCACTCAAATTAATAATTTATCACTATTAATTATTTCGATTGAAAAAGTTGTTTTTAATTAAAATTTAGTAATTTTCACTATTCATCAAAATATGAAAGTTATCCAAAAATCACCAAAATTTCACCTTAAGCTAATTTCGATATTACGAATCCAAAAATGAATTCCATTTTGAAAAATAAAATTTCAAAATTTCAAAAAGTGGTTATTACTATTCATAACGGCTAGTTTTAATAATATCTTAATAGCATATCGTTGTTTAGCGAAACTTGGTGTTGCGTACAACACACGCTATCATGGAAGGTTGTGATTGCGTGTAATTCAAGCCAGGTCAGAGATGTGTGTTGTGAAAGATCCTTTTGGTGTAGCGTATAACACAAGACATTAATGAAATTAAAAAGAATATTTTTCATAAAATCTCGGGGTGTTACATTATACCCCCCTTAAAATGAATTTCTCCCTCAAAATTCGTCGGGGTTATAAATGGTTTACTATTTGAAAGTTTCTTTAATCGAAACCCACATAGTAAAAAGGAATAACAAAACCAATCTTTAAAAACAAAAGTATGAAACGTAACGGTTACCCAAATAAACTAATCACTGGGTTTCCACACAGGTGAAAATATGGATATGGAAGAGAAATCTAACCATCATGTTCTGATGGAGAGTGGTAGAGAACATGGCTATGGAAAAGCTAGCAATCACAAATCCATAAATTTGTGACGATCTAAGGTACCATCTGATTAATCAGATATTAGAGCACTAGGACAACATTTTTGGTTTTCAAGATCATTTCCCTAAAGTTGATGAAATTGGAATTAGAAGAAATACTTTCGTGATTTTGGTATAGTCTCACTGTTTGTCGTTCTTTGGACAATTTCTACTTAATCTCTTAAAGAAATGAAGTTGAATTTTTCATTCGTGATGTGTTAGAAGATCATGTGATAGAATGATGGGTCATTCCATCTGTCTCAAAAGTTTAGAAAAGTTATCAAAAAATACTTAAGTCCATCTATAGTGAGATTAATGATATATGGTTCCTAAAATGAACTTATACTTCATATATCATACTGATTAATATAATAAAAACTATTTTCTAATAAACAGGGACTTCCTGTAGGCCAGTGTTAGGCGATAAAAGCCAGTTGCACTTCGATTGTGGGTTCGATTCCCACAGCCTTGTCCGACGCGATGGGCTGTCACCCGTCCTGCAGGTTGTCCTTTTTCTAAAACTACAGTACTATAACATCCCATCAATAATATCGAAAAAAAACTTCTATCCTTAAACAATACTAACTTATGTCCAACATAATCCATTCCAATCTTTAGGCTTATCCATAATACTGCAGTCCACTCTCATAACATAGTGAAAACAATTACCATAGATTTAACACCATCGTCGATCCCCATATATCATAAGATATGTTTTGTTGGTCACATTCCAAACATTCAAAGTCCTTAATCGTGTATTCTCTTGAATACCTTAGTGAAAACATGAATGCAGGTAAAAGTTAACACTTTCCACATACCAAAATCCTCAAAATTCGATATACTCAAACAATGATATCACTTAGTCCTTATATCAATCATTAGCTCATGAATACTGTTAAACAATTCGTTTTCTCGTTTTCCCTTCATTATGCGCATATCATCTTATTTCCAAAAATATCTCAATTACTTTGAATACCACATTATACCAATACATAAATATTCCAATACTCCATGATACAATATTATTTTGGAATCCCATTACATTAACACTTAATCATTCCACCACATCGTTTTCATATTCAACATCGCCAATAGTGATCGCATGTGACTTCCCTTTGTCCTTTTCCTTCAGTGGTTGCTCATGTTGATCATCACTAACCCTTGGATTAGGGCATTTATTAGCATAATGCCCCATTTCCTTGCACTTGAAGCATTGAAGTGTTGGTGGTGCGTTCTCTGCAGTGTTTGCTTTATTCACATCATTAGAATCCCTTTTTCCATTACTTTGACACTCAGCTGCTCGATGACCTTCTTTTCCACACTTAAAACATTTTCTAGTCCCATTAAGACAATCTCCACCATGCTTCTTTCCACACTTTGTGCATAAGGAAACATTCATCTTCTTTTCACCATTATTCTGAGATTTCTCCTTGAACTCCATCTTTCGTTTCTTGTCAAAACCATGAGATGGATATGTAACACCAACTTCCATTTCTACCATGATAGCACAACGTACAATTTCTTCATATCTACTGAAGTATATTATAGCTAATTCCCTTTGAAGACTTGGTTTTAAGCCACTGAAAAATCGATCAACTTTACTTTCAGGTTGGATGATAATGCCAGATGCATACCTTGCAAGTCTTGTAAAATTCGCTTCGTATATACCAACAGATTCATCATCCTTTTGCTTTAGTTCAAGAAACTCCTTCTCCATCATTGTTCGATGAATACGAGGGAAGAACTTACTGAAAAAAATGTTCTTGAACTCGTCCCATTCCATGGACTCAATTTCATCTCTTGGCCTCGTATTCTTGATAAGATTCCACCATTGATCAGCTTCACCTTCCAAACGATATACTGCTAAGATGACTTTATCTTGTTCAGAACATTGAAGAACTGAAAATATCTTTTCAGTGGTACTGATCCATTGTTCAGCAACAAGTGGATCAGAAGTCCCACTGAAAGAAGGTGTACTTTGCCTCATGAAGGACTCAATAGAATACTGTTCCTTTCTCTGCTCATTTGGAAGCCCAGAATGATTCATAGATTGTGTAAGGATAGCAATAATATTTTTCACTCCATCTCCCATAACATTTGTTTGTTCAGGAGGAAAATCATTGCATTGTCCATTGCATTGATCAACACGGTTCCTTCGGGTTCCAGCCATCGTCTAAAACCCAAAAAGAATAGTGTGAGAGGCAAAAATCATGCTAGGGAAAACAACATAATAAAGGTGTAGTACCTTCAACATCTAACATCTTAGGTTTAATTCTATGATCTTTAGTGTAGTTCTAGTACTATAACCTATACGTATACTTAACCTTAGGGACATCCCTAGACATACCGTAGAAATATCTCTAGGGATCTCACTAACGTTTTCGCATCCTAGTTTCCAAAGGTTGACTAAACCTTTCCTATGATACCAACTGTAGAGACCCAAATCTTATCGTACATGGACATTACATTACTTTTCCGCAATACTTAGTACATAACAAAAACACACACACAAGGATCGTAATAGTTTAGTGTCTTTGGAAACTCGGAACGTAATCTTCTAATCGTGGTGAAAGATCTTCAATATCTCTCATAAAGATCTTCCCTTTTTTACCTAAAACCGTTCTTTATATCCTGGGGAAAAGAAAACATAAAAGGGTGAGCTCAAATGCTCAGTAAGGGTAAACAAAAGAAAAATCAATCACATCATATTCATAAGAACATAACTTTTGGAAATCTTAACCTGAAAAAGAGAGAATAATTTCATAACATGGGATAAATCATAGTAGTGAAATGAAATCCCAATAAGCATAACTTAAAACATGAAACTTTTTGGCATACACACATAATCATAGAGAATCATTTCTTGTTAGTCATGACTCATTGCCAAGACTATCTTAGTGGACAAAGTCCCTTTCTGAATCGAGTGACCCTCGTTTCAGTCCTGTTTCACTGAACCGGTATAACCTACCATTCCAGCCATGTCTATATCATGATATATGAAATCTTTACCCAATGCATTGGAGGGAGATATAGGTCCCACCCATCTTATAATAAATCCTTTTATATGTGTGCCACATAATCATAAATCATACATCATCGCATAACACATGTAACAAAAACATCATGACATCATAAAACAAATCATATAAGGTAAATGACTTCATAAAAATAATTCCCTCACAACATAATCAAATCAATGTAATAATAGGGATAAAAACAGAACCCTTTATCATCTTAGATGGAAAATAATTTTGATAAAACACTTGAACTCCATTCTTGAGGAAAATATCATTTCTTCTTCAAAAACACTTTTCTTTTCTTAACATGTTATACAATTATAAACACTAAGAAGTTGATTAAAAATAAACTTGAAAACATGTAAAGGAATATTCTTGGAAATAATGTTTTAAAAATCCATTCATGTCATATAAGTTAAAAAAACATTCTTCGTACTTTTGTCAGAAAAGTCAAGAAGTACCTCGTACGAAAAACGAAAAAAGATTCCTTTCATATTCTTTACTAAAAACTCACCGAAGGGTAAAATTGGATTTAAACTATTGTAAGTGGATGTAAACAATATTTCATATTGAGGTAACAAGGATGTGGATGATAAAATACTCCCCAGTAAATACCAAAGTATAAACAATCTCGGATAAAAATGAGATTGTGATATTTCCCTTACCTTAGGTATGACTTGCTTTGTAAGTGTCTGAACCTCCTGTATAATGATTTAAATCATGTTATTGACTTATTCCAGAATCATATTCATTGTTATTATATCATATATGGTCCACTTATGACTTTGTATAATCCGTTGGTTTGTAAATTCATGTTAAAGTAGTGTTTTGGGTAAAATCGTCTCATTTGTCGTTCGTGTTTTTAACTTGTAATTATTCATATGATTACTTAGATCATGATTACTTAATTCCAGAATATAAAACATGATTTATATATATATTTATAATATACATATATAATAAATCAGTAAATGGAAAGAAATACACCGTTCATGGAGACGGTAGTCCGTACGTACGCATGAACGCTGTTTTCGTTTCCTTATTGAATTGAATGGAATTAAGTAGATGACATACATATAAATATAAATAATTCCAGTATCATTATTAGGTCATATATTTCATTAGTACTTACGATATATACTTTATAATCATTCATGAATGGTTAATCATTGAGAATGAATCTCATCGCGTCGTGGAGACGGTAGTCCGTACGTACGCACGATCGATGATATCGTTTCCATGTTCGTGGAATTGTGTGGAAGTGTATGTATACTATTTCAGTATCAATATCACTTTATAATAATCATATATAGTTACTCATTACACCTTTATACCCATCCAATTAAGGTTGTGGCGGAAAATAGATTACACCACGACGTGGAGACGGTATTCCGTACGTACGCACGCGCGGTGATTTCCTTTTTCCGTAGGATGGATAGAAGGTTAATTAGAGTTGTTTCATATTTATAATAACATATCAGTATATAAGAAATACTTATATTATTACTTTATCATGAAACAACTAAAGAAGAAGATGTTGAAGAAGAAAGAAATTGAAAAAGATCGGTAATGGATATTACCTCTTTTTGACGCGCCTTCACTTAACCTCCACTTAAAGAACTAAGGATGGTCTTTGAAGAAGACCAGGACCTCTAGGATGATACTAGGGAAGTGGAGAAGGGATTTTGGCAGGTGTTGGACGAGTTTGAGTGCTCAAATTGGTGTGAGGAAGAGAGGGAGGAGGTGCCCTTTTATAAGGGAGGAGAGGGGCACCTTAGGAATATCTCAAAATATTATTTTATATTAAAGTCAAAATCGGTTTATAATGGTTCCAAAGGGTCTTATTTCGAAGATAAAGTGGGTATGGGTCTAAATCCTATCAACCAATAGGATTTAGACAAGTTTAGGTTATTATTTTAACCTTATCAATTAGATTTAACTTTAAGTTAAATAATTTAACTTTTACCGTGTCTTTTTGTTTTCTTACACTATATGGTTAATAAACTTATTATAACATGCCAAACGAACCCCAAGTTGTTTATTATTAATATATATATATATCATTATCTAAGTCATTTGGCCGAACCTTAGATTTTTAGGAATAAAATAACAATTAATAATATAATATTTGATTTAAAAACTATTTTGTGTCAATTTTGACACTATTTGATATATGATTTTTGTGAAAGTCATAACAAAATTATATGTTCAAACCAAGTTGATTAAATCAACACTAATAAATCATAGTAACCTAGAAAATTAGTGGAATTCATAAAAAGTCTCAAATTAGATATATTTGCGTATTTATAACAGCAATTATGTCAATATTTCATTAATAAGATAATTATTGCATCATCTTTGTGTCATAAATAAATTAAATTATTTGATGTCTAAAAATTAAAAATAAACTACCATTATGTAGGAAATCGTTTTAGATTTCTAATGAATATTTATAATCGAATTTATATTATGTATAACCCTATATTAAAAATGTTTTAGTAAATAAACTTTGATTTTAACTCTTTTAACCCTTCTTTGAATTAAATAATAATAAATGTCCTAATCTAATCCAAGTGGGCCTAAATGATAATATTTTACACTTAAGGTTGTTTTTGGTCGAGATACACTTGTCCAATAGGATTAGGACATGTGTTAGGGTAATATTAATATCATTGTTACCCTTAATTACCCTATTTACTTTTAACCGTGGTAAATAAAAGTAAAAAGTTACTATTCATCAAAAATTATTTTCATCTCATTGAACCACATTTTACTTAATGACATCAACCGTGTCTCTCAGATTTTTGAAATTCCATTCACAGAAGTGGTAAAATTATGTTTTATGAAAAATTCAGTTTTTTAACTACCACTTAGTAGTTTCACTATTCATCAAAAATTGATGTTTTTCAGAACAATGCCAAAATTTCATCCTAAGCTATATTTCATATTCCAAATTCAAAAATGAATTCTATTTTACCAAATTCAAAACATATCAGTTGCATTAATTAATTTAAAAATTAATTCCCGTCGTCAAAACAAAAGGCGTGTTTTTAAGAGATAATAACTATCAAAAGATTGACACTTGTTTATAACTAGTTTAAATGTGAAATTACATCCAATAACCAACATTGTATTAAATTGTAAAAATATATTCTAAATATACTTTAAAACAACTCAAATTAATAATTTATCACTATTAATTATTTCGATTGAAAAAGTAGTTTTTAATTAAAATTTAGTAATTTTCACTATTCATCAAAATATGAAAGTTATCCAAAAATCACCAAAATTTCACCTTAAGCTAATTTCGATATTACGAATCCAAAAATGAATTCCTTTTTGAAAAATAAAATTTCAAAATTTCAAAAAGTGGTTATTACTATTCATAACGGCTAGTTTTAATAATATCTTAATAGCATATCGTTGTTTAGCGAAACATGGTGTTTCGTACAACACACGCTATCATGGAAGGTCACGATTGCGTGTAATTCAAGCCAGGTCTGAGATGTGTGTTGTGAAAGCTCCTTTTGGTGTAGCGTATAACACAAGACATTAATGAAATTAAAAAGAATATTTTTCATAAAATCTCGGGGTGTTACATTCTACCCCCCTTAAAATGAATTTCTCCCTCGAAATTCATCGGGGTTATAAATGGTTTACTATTCGAAAGTTTCTTTAATCGAAACCCACATTGTAAAAAGGAATACCAAAACCAATCTTTAAAAACAAAAGTATGAAACGTAACGGTTACCCAAATAAACTAATCACTGGGTTTCCACATAGGTGAAAATATTGATATGGAAGAGAAATCTAACCATCATGTTCTGATAGAGAGTGGTAGAGAACATGGCTATTGAAAAGCTAGCAATCACAAATCCATAAATTTGTGACGATCTAAGGTACCATCTGATTAATCAGATATAAGATAACTAGGACAACATTTTTGGTTTTCAAGATCATTTCCCTAAAGTTGATGAAATTGGAATTAGAAGAAATACTTTCGTGATTTTGGTATAGTCTCATTGTTTGTCGTTCTTTGGACAATTTCTACTTCATCTCTTAAAGAAATGAAGTTGAATTTGTCATTCGTGATGTGTTAGCAGATCATGTGATAGAATGATGGGTCATTCCATCTGTCTCAAAAGGTTAGAAAAGTTATCAAAAAATACTTAAGTCCATCTATAGTGAGATTAATGATATATGGAACCTAAAATGAACTTATACTTCATATATTATACTGATTAATATAATAAAAACTATTTTCTACTAAATAGGGACTTCCTGTAGGCCAGTGGTAGGTGATAAAGGCCAGTCGCACTTTGGTAGTGGGTTCGATTCCCACAGCCTTGTCTGACGCGATGGGCTGTCGCCCATCCTGCAGGTTGTCCTTTTTCTAAAACTAAATTACTATAACATCCCATCAATAATATCGAAAAAAAACTTCTATCCTTAAACAATACTAACTTATTTCCAACATAATACATTCCAATCTTTAGGCTTATCCATAATACTGCAGTCCACTCTCATAACATAGTGAAAACGATTACCAGAGATTTAACACCATCGTCGATCCCCATATATCATAAGATATGTTTTGTTGGTCACATTCCAAACATTCAAAGTCCTTAATCGTGTATTCTCTTGAATACCTTAGTGAAAACATGAATGCAGTTAAAAGTTAACACTTTCCACATACCAAAATCCTCAAAATTCTATATACTCAAACAATGATATCACTTAGACCTTATATCGATCATGAGCTCATGAATACTGTTAAACATTTCGTTTTCTCGTTTTCCCTTCATTATGTGCATATCATCTTATTTCCAAAAATATCTCAATTACTTTGAATACCACATTAGACTAATACATAAATATTCCAATACTCCATGATACAATATTATTTTGGAATCCCATTACATAAACACTTAATCATTCCACCACATCGTTGTCATATTCAACATTTCCAATAGTGATCGCATGTGACTTCCCTTTGTCCTTTTCCTTCAGTGGTTGCTAATGTTGATCATCAATAACCCTTGGATTAGGGTATTTATTATCATAATGCCCCATTTCCTTGCACTTGAAGCATTGAAGTGTTGGTGGTGCGTTCTCTGCAGTGTTTGCTTTATTCACATCATTAGAATCCCTTTTTCCATTACTTTGACACTCAGCTGCTCGATGACCTTCTTTTCCACACTTAAAACATTTTCTAGTCCCTTTAAGACAATCTCCACCATGCTTCTTTCCACACTTTGTGCATAAGGAAACATTCATCTTCTTTTCACCATTATTCAGAGATTTCTCTTTGAACTATATCTTTCGTTTCTTGTCAAAACCATGAGATGGATATGTAACACCAACTTCCATTTCTACCTTGATAGCACAACGCACAATTTCTACATAGCTACTGAAGTCTCTTATAGCTAATGCCCTTCGAAGACTTGGTTTTAAGCCACTCAAAAATCGATCAACTTTACTTTCAGGTTGGATGATAATGCCAGATGCATACCTTGCAAGTCTTGTAAGATTCGCTTCGTATATACCAACAGATTCATCATCCTTTTGCTTTAGTTCAAGAAACTCCTTCTCCAACATTGTTTGAAGAATACGAGGGAAGTACTTACTGAAAAACAAGTTCTTGAACTCGTCCCATTCCATGGACTCAATTTCATCTCTTGGCCTCGTATTCTTGATAAGATTCCACCATTGATCAGCTTCACCTTACAAATGATATACTGCAAAGATGACTTTATCATGTTCAGATCATTGAAGAACTGAAAATATCTTTTCAGTGGTACTGATCCATTGTTCAGAAACAAGTGGATCGGAAGTCCCACTGAAAGAAGGTGGACGTTGCCTCATGAAGGACTCAATAGAATACTGTTCCTTTCTCTGCTCATTTGGAAGCCCAGAATGATTCATAGCTTGTGTAAGGATAGCAATAAGATTTTTCACTCCATCTCCCATAACATTTGTTTGTTCAGGAGGACAATCATTGCATTTTACATTGCATTGATCAACACGGTTCCTTCGGGTTCCATCCATCGTCTAAAACCCAAAAAGTATAGTGTGAGAGGCAAAAAACATGCTAGGGAAAACAACATAATAAAGGGGGATTACCTTCAACATCTAACATCTTAGGTTTAATTCTATGATCTTTAGTGTAGTTCTAGTACTATAACCTATAAGTATACTTAACCTTAGGGACATCCCTAGACATACCGTAGAAATATCTCTAGGGATCTCACTAACGTTTTCGCATCCTAGTTTCCAAAGGTTGACTAAACCTTTCCTCTGATACCAACTGTAGAGACCCGAAGCTTATCGTACATGGAAATTACATTACTTTTGCGGAATACTTAGTACATAACAAAAACACACACACAAGGATCGTAATAGTTTAGTGTCTTTGGAAACTCGGAACGTAATCTTCGAATCGTGGTGAAAGATCTTCAATATCTCTTATAAAGATCTTCCCTTTTTTTTACCTAAAACCTTTCTTTATATCCTGGGGAAAATAAAACATAAAAGGGTAAGCTCAAATGCTCAATAAGGGTAAACAAAAAAAAATCAATCACATCATATTCATAAGAACATAACTTTTGGAAATCTTAACCTGCAAAAGAGAGCATAATTTCATAACATGGGATAAATCATAGTAGTGAAATGAAATCCCAATAAGCATAACATAAGACATGAAACTTTGTGCCATAAACACATAATCATAGAGAATCATTTCTTGTTAGTCATGACTCATTTCCAAGACTATCTTAGTGGACAAAGTCCCTTTCTGAATCGAGTCACCCTCGTTTCAGTCCTGTTTCATTGAACCGGTATAACCTACCATTCCAGCCATGTCTATCTCATGAGATATGAAATCTTTACCCAATGCATTGGAGGGAGATATAGGTCCCACCCATCTTATAATGAATCCTTTCTTATGTGTGCCACATAATCATAAATCATACATCATCGCATAACACATGTAACAAAAACATCATGACATCATAAAACAAATCATATAAGGTAAATGAATTCATAAAAATAATTCCCTCACAACATAATCAAATCAATGTAATAATAGGGATAAAAACAGAACCCTTTATTATCTTAGATAGAAAATAATTTTGATAAAACACTTGAACTCCATTCTTGAGGAAAATATCCTTTCTTCTTCAAAAACACTTTTCTTTTCTTAAAATGTTATACAATTATAAACTCTAAGAAGTTGATTAAAAATAAACTTGAAAATATTTAAAGGAAGCTTCTTGGAAATAATGTTTTAAAAATCCATTCATGCCGTATAAGTTAAAAAAACATTCTTCGTACTTTTTTCGGAAAAGTCAAGAAGTACCTCGTACGAAAAACGACAAAAGATTCCTTTCATATTCTTTACTAAAAACTCACCAAAGGGTAAAATTGGATTTAAACTATTGTAAGTGGATGTAAAAAATATTTGATATTGAGGGAACATGGATGTGGATGATAAAATACACCCCAGTAAATACCAAAGTATAAACAATCTCGGATAAAAATGAGATTGTGATATTTCCCTTACCTTAGGTCCGACTTGCTTTGTAAGTGTCCGAACCTCATGTATAATGATTTAAATCATGTTATTGACTTATTACAGAATCATATTCATTGTTATTATATCATATATGGTCCACTTATGACTTTATATTACCCGTTCTTTTCTAAATTCATGTTAAAGTAGCGTTTTGGGTAAAATCGTCTCATTTGTCGTTCGTGTTTTTAACTTGTAATTATTCATATGATTACTTAGATCATGATTACTTAATTCCAGAATATAAAACATGATTTATATATATATATTCAGAATATACATATATAATAAATCAGTAAATGGAAAGAAATACACCGTTCATGGAGACAGTAGTCTGTACGTACGTATGAACGCTGTTTTCGTTTCCTTATTGAATTGAATGGAATTAAGTAGATGAAATACATATAAATATAAATAATTACAGTATCATTATTAGGTCATATATTTCATTAGTACTTATTATATATACTTTATAATCATTCATGAATGGTTAATCATTGAGAATGAATCTCATCGCGTCGTGGAGACGGTAGTCCGTACGTACGCACGATCGATGATATCGTTCCCATGGTCGTGGAATTGTGTTGAAGTGTATGTATAATATTTCAGTATCAATATCACTTTATAATAATCATATATAGTTACTCATTACACCTTTATACCCATCCAATTAAGGTGGTGGCAGAAAATAGATTACACCACGGCGTGGAGACGGTATTCCGTACGTATGCACGCGCGGTGATTTCCTTTTTCCGTAGGATGGATAGAAGGTTAATTAGAGTTGTTTCATATTTATAATAACATATCAGTATATAAGAAATACTGATGTTATTACTTTATCATGAAAAAACTAAAGAAGAAGAAGTTGAAGAAGAAATAAATTGAAAAAGATCGGTAATGGATATTACCTCTTTTTGACGCGCCTTCACTTAACCTCCACTTAAAGAACTAAGGATGGTCTTTGAAGAAGACCAGGACCTCTAGGATGATACTAGGGAAGTGGAGAAGGGATTTTGGCAGGGGTTGGCCGTGCTTGAGTGGTCAAATTGGTGTGAGGAAGAGAGGGAGGAGGTGCCCTTTTATAAGGGAGGAGAGGGGCACCTTAGGAATATCTCAAAATATTATTTTATATTAAAGTCAAAATCGGTTTATAATGGTTCCAAAGGGTCTTATTTCGAAGATAAAGTGGGGATGGGTCTAAATCCTATCAACCAATAGGATTTAGACAAGTTTAGGTTATTATTTTAACCTTATCAATTAGATTTAACTTTAAGTTAAATAATTTAACTTTTACCGTGTCTTTTTGTTTTCTTACACTATATGGTTAATACACTTACTATAACATGCCAAACGAACCCCAAGTTGTTTATTATTAATATATATATCCTTATCTATGTCATTTGGCCGAACCATAGATTTTTAGGAATAAAATAACAATTAATAATATAATATTTGATTTAAAAACTATTTTGTGTCAATTTTGACACTATTTGATATATGCTTTTTGTGAAAGTCATAAAAGAATTATATGTTCGAACCAAGTTGATTAAATCAACACTAATAAATCATAGGAACCTTGAAAATTAGTGTAATTCATAAAAAGTCTCAAATTAGATCTATTTTGGTATTTATAACATCAATTATGTCAATATTTCATTAATAAGATAATTACTGCATCATCTTTGTGTCATAAATAAATTAAATTATTTGATGTCTAAAAATTACAAATAAAATACCATTATCTAGGAAATCTTTTTAGATTTATAATTAATATTTATAATCGAATTTATCTTATATATAACCCTATATTAAAAATGTTTTAGTAAATAAACTTTGATTTTAACTCTTTTAACCCTTCTTTGAATTAAATAATAATAAATGTCCTAATCTAATCCAAGTGGGCATAAATGATAATATTTTACACTTAAGGTTGTTTTTGGTCGAGATAAACTTGTCCAATAGTATTAGGACATGTGTTAGGGTAATATTAATATCATTTTTACCCTTAATTACCCTATTTACTTTTAACTGTGGTAAATAAAAGTAAAAAATTTACTATTCATCAAAAATTATTTTCATCTCATTGAACCACATTTTACTTACTGACATCAACCGTGTCTCTCGGATTTTTGAAATTCCATTCACAGAAGCGGTAAAATTATGTTTTATGAAAAATTCAGTTTTTTAACTACCACTTAGTAGTTTCACTATTCATCAAAAATTGATGTTTTTCAGAACAATGCCAAAATTTCATCCTAAGCTATATTTCATATTCCGAATTCAAAAATGAATTCTATTTTACCAAATTCAAAACATATCAATTTCATTAATTAATTTAAAATTTAATTCCCGTCGTCAAAACAAAAGGCGTGTTTTTAAGAGATAATAACTATCAAAAGATTAACACTTGTTTATAACTAGTTTAAATGTGAAATTACATGCAATAACCAACATTGTATTAAATTGTAAAAATATATTCTAAATATACTTTAAAGCCACTCAAATTAATAATTTATCACAATTAATTATTTCGATTGAAAAATTTGTTTTTAATTAAAATTTAGTAATTTCCACTATTCATCAAAATATGAAAGTTATCCAAAAATCACCAAAATTTCACCTTAAGCTAATTTCGATATTACGAATCCAAAAATGAATTCCATTTTGAAAAATAAAATGACAAAATTTCAAAAAGTGGTTATTACTATTCATAACGGCTAGTTTTAATAATATCTTAATAGCATATCGTTGTTTAGCGAAACTTGGTGTTGCGTACAACACACGCTATCATGGAAGGTCGTGATTGCGTGTAATTCAAGCCAGGTCAGAGATGTGTGTTGTGAAAGCTCCTTTTTGTGTAGTGTATAACACAAGACATTAATGAAATTAAAAAGAATATTTTTCATAAAATCTCGGGGTGTTACAGATCAGACCACTCAACCTCACCCCCTTTTTTAGATCTATCATTGGTGGTTCTAAATGGGATAATTCCTAAATGAAACATTTCTAGTACACTATAAACATAAGTAAAATCCTTATATCAAACACATTCCTAGGATGATACCAATTCATCCAAACCTCTACCTTCTCTAAGTCCACTAAAATACCTTCCTCAAAACTTACATTCCCAAGGAATCACACCTCATAAATACATAATTAGTACATGGACATTTTGGAATAAATATAATGTGCTCGAAGTGTTCTCAATACAATATCATGGTACCTGTCATTCATATCTTATGTCCTAGAATATATCAAGATATCATGAAAAAAAAAATTAAAAAATTAAGGAGTTAAGATATGTATGGAAAATACTTTTCATGAGAGTGATGTACACTACTGGGGAATTTTTCAACCTAATAGAAATTACAAGATAATGTTACAGTCTATATCTACTCCTAAACACTAACTGGGGAATATCCACTTCTCTGACCCATAGTTGATGGTATCATGAATAATGATCAATCTTAGAAAATTAGTGGTCTCCACAAAATTTATCAAAAAGATCATAAATATTTGGTAATGGGTACATGTTCTTCACTATTACCTAATTCAAAAACACATAGTATACATAGAGTCATTGAATATGTTATTTTTAATTGGAATACAACATTGGATAATCCCCAAGGTGATATGTTTGGTCTGATAAATCACATCACCTCCAAATCCTTTAATTGAACCTTCAAATCTCTCAACTCAATTGGTTCCATATGATGAGGAGGAATTGGTCTCTGTTTTACAACAATAATGAGCTTGATATTAAAACCAATTCCCATTTATAGAGCAATACATGATAATTATTTTAGGAAGACATCATGATAATGATCCACAACTAGAGGAAAGATAGGGGTTACCATTAATTACACGGTGAGAACCAATCTTAATACATCCAATGGGATAATTATAACATAACTGAGGTTTGATCCCATTCTACCAAATTGAACACACCACTTATTTGTAAACAAAAACCTCTATCATATATGTTTGGTGAAAGATACAAATATATAGTAGCATTCGATATGAGCTCGATAACTGGTGAAACAGTCCATTCCAACTATCACATCGAAACTTTTCATCTCTAAGATCATGAAAACCCACATATGTCTCTAACCTTCAACAACCAATGGAAACTTATTAAACTCCTATATATGGTCTACTTTTGTACCCAATGGTGTTTCAAGTGGTATTAACTAAAAATATAGATTAATTAGTAAATCTAGGCCAGTAAAGACATGATAAGATATGAAATAATGAGAAGCTAATGTATAAAAAGGCATTAGATTTTATAAAGGTAATCAATACTATACTTATAACTATATAAGGTACCTCCCAACTAATGGTTAGAACTTCATAAATCTCATAAATATTTTCTTCCATTAGATCACAACCTTTTCTATATAGCACATTACTCTCTTGAGTCAATGATGTCTGTTGTGTCTGGGTCTACTACTGAGGACCCCTACCAACACCCCAACCTATGATCCTCAAATCTATACATGTAATATTTGAGAAAATTTTATATAGATGAACTATATTTCCACATAGATGATATCTTTTAGGGGGGTTCACATACGATGTTCTAAAAAATCATTTCCATCATCAGTTATAGCACTAGGTTCAGCCTCTTACCCTAGAGAGAGTAGAAGAATCCCTACTTTGCTCCACCAATCTTCCACCTTCTTATACCTCCTATATATTCCCCTCTCTAATACTGGAAGATTAATTTACTACAAAAATTTTTTCATTGGACATCAACACACCATAGGCTGAAAGAAAACCTATAATACCATACTCCTTTATACGCTTCTCAAATGTTAAGGCCTTATTAAGAACCTCATCATATGTTTTCAAGTAAAATCCCCTGATGTAATGTCTCAGCTCTAGATAAAGGATAATCTCAAACTTCATAGCCTTCAAGATCTCATTCTTATCAAAAAATAGTATCAAAGTGTAGTACTACTATAAAACTAGATGAGTAAGAAGAAACTGAAATCTTCCCTTGTTAAATCTTCATAAACTCCTATGTTTGGTCCATCTTTAGTGTGGTGGGAAAAAATCCACAAATAGTAGCTCCATGAAGGCCTACCTTGTAAGAACATCACATTTTCTTATATTTACTATAATACCCAACCATATCCTAGTGTGTCTCTAAAGTTTAGAGGATTCCAACTTCAACCTCATATTCATAGGAGTCTTCACCAAGTCAAATATTCCCTCGATGATGTCAATCCAGTCCTTAGCATCATAAGGACAACCAGTCCCCTAAAATTATGGTGGGTGGTGGAGCTAAAAGTATCATGCATATTATACCACCATCATTTATTCACCTCCACCCTGATAAGGTGTAATATATTAGACTCCAAGATGGGTTTGGTTTACCACCTGAACCACAGGAGTATGTATTGGAGCATATACCGGTGAATCCTTATGCACAGCCTATGGTGGAACCAGGGAATCATCCCTATAAGGATCATTCATTTACCTCCATGTTGGAATTTTTTTCAAAAATCCCAAATGAAAATTTTGAACACTTATAAAAACATTATTATGAGAATAACTTAAGTAGTTACAAAGCACATATATAGTATTTTTATCAGAAGACCTATCCTAGGAGATACCCACACAACTTATAACCCTTCTAGTTCTACCAAAGGCACAAGCCTAATCTTACATACCTGAAAGTTTGTTGTAATCATATATATATAACATAAAAATATGCATAAGTTGAACTAACTAATTCCAATACATATATATCATAATAGTATAGAAAGTAGTTATACCACCAAACATATAGAATAGGTTAAGGAATATAATTTAAAACCCACCATGCAATAAACAATAGGTAAATATACCCAATATGTGGTTCTACGTTCCTACCCATGATTCATGAACACACCCAAATTCAATAAAATTTAATATAAATCTCATCACTGGTAAATAGATGGTATATTACAAATGAGTTATCCATAAATATGGAAACTTCCATGCCTGAGTTCCACACAATCTATCTATTTTATAATATAACCCCAATTGAAAAGATAGGAAACTGTATCTCTCTTATACCATTTTGTAACACCCTGATCTGATTTAATGGGTCCGATACAAAGACACACATAAACTAATATGAACCTCCTTGTATACAAGAGGATTAAGACTAGAAGTAAAGGTCTACACTTATGTGGGGATACTATACCATTGATAATAAAATTAATAACTGGAATAATAACAACATAATCATGAGAAAACAGAACAACATCATGGTTGAAATCATAGTCATGATGATATAATATATTTCATGGAAGGTCATACAAGTATAATCAAATGGAACACTAATGTGGAAGATCAATAAGAACAAGAAGTAAAATTAAAAAAGAAAATAAATAAAAGTTTTATGTTAACTATCTGAAACCTATCCTAGTTCTAAATCCATCTACCGGCCCTATGTTCCATAGAAACCTAGAATAGGTCCCTTTCCCTTATCTGGAACCTTGATCATGAAGTCAACAAGCACACTAAGATGATCATCATGTAGGATGTGAGTATAAACCCAGTAGGACACCACCAAAGCCTAATTAATATAAGTGCACATATATAGAGAATTTTATGTAATTATGGAAAGGTAATTGTGCACAGAAGAATAAAAACAATCCTATACTTATTAATCATGCTCTAACCAAGATTCCATGAACCTTGACTACTATTAATTCAAATCCATGTTGAAAAAATATCATATGTACTCATTCGCATGAGTTAGAACATGTATTGTAACTTTATCCACCTTAAAGGACAATAAACACTCTAATTTTAAAAAATAACTTCATTCCTGCCTTTAAGAGAAATTCACACCCATTACTCATGGTTACATGCTCGCATACGATGGTATATACACTTGGTAAACCTAAAAAAAATGGACTCTCTCTCATATATAAGTATTTTTCTCAAAGATAGATTATATTGACATATATGGACTCACTTCCAATAGGGTAGGGAGTTCCCCGCAGTCCAGAAATGTTTTAGGATTAGATGTTTACCATACTACATAAATCTATAACTAATGGTTCATGTCATCCATGATCCCCCTCTAATGGGTCTACTAAGTCTGTCATGGCCACCAGTCAACCTAAACACTAAAACAAATATTACATTGGCTATGTACAAATACATGTGTAATTCAAAAGATATAGAGGATCAATATATCATAATAGGTGTTCTATATGTCATGAAATATTAAAAATCTAGAAAAAGGAAATATCAAGGAACAACATATCATATCAATAATTCTACTGGCTATAAATTAACCACTCACATAAGGTGGGACACAGTAAGGAACACACTAGCTATAACAAAGGAAGGGTCTCACAGGCTACCATACATACATCAAACATACCTATAATGAAAGGAATGCTATAATACGAATAAAAACACAATCCAAACATTATAAAAAATTTCATACAAAGAACTATGATGGTAAGTACTTCCTACTTTTAACGCATCAGGGACAAATATAAAGATCCTCTAAGGAATGACACGTGAATCACTTCCCCACGCCAACATTTACTAGAATAACACCCAATCCATAATCATAGAGTCTATAGAATTTTAATTGTAGTATTTTTTTTCATGCAAAGATATGTAATCCAAATAAATATACCAAAATTGATTTAGTATTAATGGGGGATCTAGGATCGATCAAAGAGAGGCCACAAAATCACATGATCCAAACCTGATTTATAAATAAAACATGAATTCTCTATTAGATCTAGGTTAATATCCATATATATATCAAACATTTCTTAGATTTGTGATAAATTATATATAAATAATAATAATTAAACATAGAATGGATAAATCTTACCTTAGTTGATCTCTTGGATTGATCTAGACTTCAAGCACCCAATAGGAGAGGAAAGGGATTTCTAGAGCACTAATGGTGATCTATCCATGTGGTTTAATCACAAATGGTTCAGATTTTCGTGAGGGTTTTTCAAAAAAAAATTATTAGAGGAAAATTACAAAACACCTCTAATGATGCCTGATTATAGTTTCCCTTGGCAGGCCAGTGGGCCTCACTAGCGGGCCAATGGGATATGTAGAAATGCAGGTATCACTGTCATCACCACTATCTTGCAAGTGAAATCCACCAACTAGTCGGTGGCCTTATTTGATCCATCGTGAAATCCACTAAGCCTCCAACCTCGTAAGCACAAACTTTGAGACCATTTTTCTCATAAAACACACCTACGGAGAAATAAGTAGTAAAGGATATTTTTTAATTTAAAAAAAACTAACAATTAAATTTGAAGACGTCACAACAACATATACCCATAAAAACTCCTTCAAGTGTTTCATAACACGAGGGAACTAGCCAAGGTCCCCTATTCTAAAAAATAGCACAAACACCATATAAGGACTCTTTGATCTCAATATCATATCTTAGGTTAGAACTTGTTATCACAAGGGCATAGAGTCCCTTGGAATCATCATAATAATAATGAACCCAACCATCCTAGGTCATTAACATACCCTAGGTCACCCTAGCCACCCTAGTTCAGTCCCACACCCTTTACCAGCCACCCTAGGTCAGTCCTCATGCACCCAACCTACCTATCCATATATATAGAATCTACCCACCTAGTTAATCACATCTTAGTAGGGTAGTAATTCTTTCCACATTCTCATCTCAACTATCCCATTGGCGTAATGGAATCTCACAGTTCTCACATTTCCTAGTTGATCCATTCATTATGAAATCAATACTAATTCATACATAATGGAACTAAGGGAACGTATCCAGGTCTACTAAATTCCCTTACTTAATTTAATCATCACCCCTCAGGGTCTGTTATCTCATGGGACATCATAATGATCAAGGCATTGACCATCGGCGGTCGATACACCAAGCTAATTCTCAAGGGTCTATCGTGGCCCTTAGAACTTGTATGTTCCATTTATAATTATTAATATTTAATTAAAAAAAATATTTAATTTATGAAGGTAAACCACACATAGTGGTGATACCATATATTAAATTCTAAATATATCAAATTCATAAAACATAAGGCAATGCATAGGGATTACTAACCTCACAAGAAGTCATTTCCTCAAATAACAGCTCAAAGACTCTCACCTGAGATCTTCCAAGTCCATCCAACAATATCTGATAATCATTAGGAAATATATAAATCCATGTAATATAAAAAAAATAATTATAATAATTTATAATTAATTATAAAGTTAAATATAAATTGATACAATACCAAAAATCACATCAGGTGACATCAACTTGATGAAATATAGAGCAACAGAGTGTGTGTACTCCTGAAAGGAACCCAAACGTTAGATAGACTAAATCCCCAATTATTACAAAGACTGAAAGTAAAATTTCATCTAATTTCACTAAAAAGCTAAGAAAATTTCATTAGGTGATTCACCTCTACTTAAACATCCTTCAATGGTATGTAAACATTATCTTGAAACATCCTATAGCTATGCTAAGTAAAATCCCTATTATCCTTGCCTGATCCCACCATGATCTGATGGATTCTATACTAAAATCCTAGATGAACCCATAATTTGTTTTGAATAAAAAATAATAATAGGAATATAGGGACAATAGAGGACAAACATACTTATAACCGCTGCTAAATTTCACATGGGATCATCCCATTCTAGGGGTGATTGAAGGAGGTGGAAAATATTGTGACCCATTCTTGACATACAAGGAAATTACATCATTTTAAATGAATATTTAGTACATTACAAAAAATACATGCATGAGGACCATAATATTTTAGTGTATTTTGAAACTTCAAAATAAAATATTCTATCCTGGTGAAAGATATTAAACATCTCCCATAAAGATCTTCGCCTTTATTAATTCTACCTACAACCTTTCTTCATAACCTCGGGAAAGGAAACATAATAAAGGGCTTAGATCAAATGATTAGTATGAGTAAACAAGGGATATTTTTAAGCATAATGATGAGAATAATGGTATGACAAGATGATCATGAAAATAAAAGATCACGCCCTACAAATCCAAGATCATATACATGAATCATGGCATTAATATTGGCAGCTCATAAGACATTAATCATAAGGAAATAAATAACATAAGACATAAAATCATAACATAATAATAAAATATGAGATTATGGAAGACAGATAAACATATAATAGGATTCCATAGTATCCAAGTAATTGTTTCCAATACCATCTTGGTATTATTAGTTCACTCCCCATAACATCTTGGTAGTCATGGTTCACTCCCATTACCATCTTAGTAGCATGAGTTCACTCCACATACCATCTTGGTATTCATTGTTCACTCCCATAGACAAATTAGTAGAATGAGTTCACTCCTCATACCATATTAGTAGTCATATTTCCCTCCCATGGACATCTTAGTATCATGAGTTTACTCATCATACCATCTTGGTAGTCATGGTTCACTCCCACAACAATATTAGTAGTCAAGGTTCATTCCCAAGATCATCTTAGTCTATCTCATGAGATATAAATCATTACCCAATTCATTGTAGAGAGATATAGGTCCCACCCATCTCATAATGAAATCATACATACATGTGGCACAAGATCATAAATAATCATATCATATCCAATTAAATTAAATGGGTATTATAAACATGTAATATTATCATAAGCTATGGAAAAAAACATCTTTCATAATCATTTTATCATAAACATGACCCGTGAAAAGAAGCGGGTTTCAATAGAATATATCCTATAAAAGATAATTGGTCTTTATAAAGACCATTAAATTAAGATTAGACCGTTAATATAAAAAATATTAATAGAGCCATTATTTTATTTCCTAAAAGGGAATTACTAACATCAATGGATTGCATCTTAGATGGAAATTAATTTTGAAATATCTTTCAAAAACATTCCTTGAGATAAATATCCTTTATTATTTGAAAATGTATTTTTAACACATAAAACGATTTGAAAAAAAATATTAGAAAATACCATTAAAACATGAAATCATTTGAAAACCTATTTCCTTGAAAACATATAAAATAATATTTAAAACATTTTAAAAATCATTATCTTTTAAAACACCTTGAAAATTTATAAAGAAATATTGAAAAAAATGAAAACCATTTCTTTGGAAATACAATTAAAACATATAAATAATTCTTTAAAATGTTTCGAAAACCATTTCATTGAAAATACTTTGAAAACATATAAATAAATCATGAAAATATTTGGAAAACTATTTTCCTTGAAAATATATAAAAGTAGCTTGAAAACATTTTGAAAACTATTTTTCTTGAAAACTTATAAAAGAAGCTCGAAAACATTTTAAAAACATTTTTTTTAAATACTAAAAAACACTATCTTAAAAACTAAACATTTAAACAGTAAAAGGAAGATTTCTAGAAATGAAAGTGGGTAAAGCTATACAGGTCGTATGAGGAAAAAAGAATATTCCTTTTTCATGGTAAAAATGATAGAGAAATACCTTGATTAGAAAGTGAAGAGAATATTACTTTGATAATTTGTAATCAAAAAGAGTAAAAATTAAATTTAATGAAAATAGTATATTAGTATAATATTCTAGGAAAGGCTTTTTTAAAAACATGGTTTTGAAGGAACATAGATTTTTTGCCGAAGAGATGGTAAAGTCAGGCTTTCTTAAAAATTCATTCTAAACTATTTTATGTAAACAAATGTAAAAAATGGTACCAATACATGAATAATTCATGAATAAACATAGGAGAATAAAATTCATGAATTTCTTGAGATATGGAACATAATAATTTATTAAAGTAAGTATAAATGTAAATAATCTCGAAAAATGATGAGATTGTATCACAAAACTCTTATAACAATGAAACTTGGTATCGTATTCTCCATGTAAGAAATAGAGACTTCATGACTCTTAAAATTTCATTAATATATGTAGATTTATGATATAACATGTAAAAATGAAGTTTATACACCTTGAAAAAGAGTTTAGGTGCATAACAAAACATGAGTCTCAATGAAGGCAAATTGAGACAAAACATTTTTACTGATATGGTAACTTATAAAACCTAAATCCCAAGAATGAAATTTCATAAAAAGGAAATTTTATTACCCATAAATTTATTTATAAGATACATATAATACAATAATTGGATGTACTTACACCACACAAAAGGAAATATTTGAGAACATAGCATGTATCTCATAGGAGAAAAAGTAAGATGAAATCCCCTTACCTTATGTCTTGACTTTCGCCATACGTGTTCCAACCACCAGTATAATAAATATAAATTTATTATAAATCTTATAAAGAACCATATTACTATATCTAATTCCATATATGGTTTTATTATGACCTTGTATTACACTCTTTTTAACAATCCTATTTTAAGGTTTCACTTCAGGTAATATTCGCTTTATTATTCGCATGTGTCTTAATTTATTATATTTTCAGTATTTATACATTATATCATGATTTATCGAATATAAACCATGATATAAATATCATTTATATACAAAATATTCTTGTTATAATCATCTATAGAATAAATTAGTATGAAACAGAATACATCGTTCATAGAAACGGTAGGTCGTACGTACGCATGAATGCTATTTCCGTTTAATTATTGTGTTGATAGAATTAAATTAAAATACATATATGTATATATATATATGTATATACAAATCATTATAAAATTAGATTTATTATATCCTATATAATAAATTATATTCACCATAACCATCCTTAATATATTCCATGTGGTGTATAATCAAATCATATAACTTTTTCGGGGGCGGTAGTCCACACTTCATCAAACGAAATTCTCTTATTAACACAAAATGGAGAGAAAAAACATATGTGTTGAAAAAATTAATAAAGATGATTAAATAAATAATAAATTTAATATATGACTTGTATAAATAGATTTTCCATCATAATGGCCACCATGGTAGGTGGTAATGGACAAAATGAACAATCATCCATTCATGAGGCAGTAGTTCTTCGTACATAGAAAAAGTATGTGTATTACCCATTAAATGGAGGTGTGTGTAATTTTTGGTTTCACCATTTACATAAAAACTTCCTAATTTATTTGGGATACTTTTTTATATAATCATATAATAAATAGTGTTGGAGGTGTGGAGAAGGAAAATAAAAGAAAGGATTTGAGAGAAGATGTCACCTCTTAATCGAGTAACTCCTTTTGGATTGTCTTAAAAGGATTCCTTGGATTGCCTAATTACCAAGGTAATTCTAATATGAGTAAGGGAGGATTTTTGGTAAGGTAATTAGGAAATTATTTGCTGAACAAAATTGGTTTTATATGTTTGAAGAATAGGGATATGTTATGGCCTTTTATAAGGAAGGAAAAGGACTCACTTGGAATATTTGAATGAAACTTAGGTGTAAACATGTTCTTACCTACAAAAATCATACCAAACAAACCTAAATAAATAATGGAAGGTTTTTGGGATATATAGGAATATAAAATTGACGTTTTACAAGTGTCTAGGTCATTTTGGCCATTAATTTTACGGTTTGGTCCCAAATTATGCTTAATTTGACCTTAATCACTTTTACTAATATATTTGGTCAAAAATTAAGTTCATATTATTAGAATATAAATATTATAATTAATATATTTTTTATTGTATTTTTAAAAATTAAAATCACACAAGTTTAAAAAATAATATTAATGCTAATCTCGTAGATGGAATGAAATAATGGGGTTTCAAACCAGAAAAATGATCATAAGTTTGTTAAGTTTTTATATTCAATTTTAAAGTGAAATTGTTTATAATGACCTATATTGAATTCATAAATTTATAATTTATCTAATTTTACCTTCAAACAAATATTAATTATAATTTAACATTAATAATTACTTAAATAAAATATATTTTTTAACTAAAACACAATAGTTTTAACTATTCATCAAAAAATGATGTTTCTCAGAAAAATACCAAAAAATCTCCCTAGGATAATTTCAATGTTATGAAATCAAAACTGATGTTTATTTTATCATATTAAAATTCTAAAAGTTTCTAAAATTAAATTTACTATTTTTTTTTATATGGACATGAAAAGTTGTTCATTTGAGAAAATAATATTTTTTAAAACAAATAAGGCTTTACTAAAAATTATATTTTCCATTATCAATTTGATTTATTTATATAAAACTATTAAAAGAATATTTTATGAGTCATTATTAATATATTTTATTTGTATGGTTTAATGTTTATGTTATGACTAACTCGCATTAATAATTATAATAATAAAATGATGTTTCATAGAAACTCAATATTGAGTGTAACATAAAACAAGTTGTTGTTCCATGTAAAATGAATGTTTAACTCAATGCATTAAAATAAATAAATGAAAATTTTATTTATCAGGGTAAAAAAAATTATGACCATAATAATATATCCTTATATATTCAATTTTCTTCTATATTCATTTATAATTAATTGGTAACCTATGAATTCAAATTATATTATATAAACCAAATGTTTTCATAAATTAGTTAATATTATTCATATCCTCTAATTTAGCATCGTGTTTATATATTATTATGTTAAATAATAATATTTTAATAATATATTATTTTTTGGTAAACCTCAATCTAGCCTATTACACAAGCCATCGAGGAAAACCATTATTTCATATAATGCAAGTAAACCCCGATGTTCCGTGTAGAGCAGGCCAAAGTTTATAAAGCATATAGTGCATAATTAACTTGGTGTTGCATATAATGAAAGCCTAATATAGTGATTTAATATAAAATCAACTATCATAAATGTTGTATAAAATAAAAAAGATCAAAAAGTTTAATTAATTCAAAATAAAATTCACAAAATCTCGAGGTGTTACATTCTACCCCCTTAAAATGAACTTCACCCTTGAAATTTTCCTGGGTTATCAAATATTTAATACTTGAAGGTTTCATTAATATAACCCACATCATAGAAATTAAAACTGACTCTTTCTTTAAAAAGGTAATGTTGGAACCATAACATTTACCCAATTAAAAATATAACTAGGTTTCCACATATGAGAACAAATGTTGCGAGTGGATATTGGACATGGAGGACAAGCATAAATATTTATATGGAGTGATTGTGGTCATCAATCCCAAAAAATTGAATGGTTAAATAAAATTTGAGGACCTCAAAGTTATAAATCTATCATGATTTATTTTGTTGCCATTTTAACAAAAATTAAGGTATTGGGATAAAAAAGTTCTTTTGATCATTGTCCTAATGTTCATTAATTATTTTATTTCCCAAAAATATAAAGAAATATACTTACTTGGAATATTGTTGTAAACAAAATTTAATTCTTTAGTTTTTCTTTTATTAATTTCTAATTCATCCATTACATCAAGAAGTGGATGTCTAGAAATTATCATTGATTTCTAAAGTGATAAAATAAACTTTTAGGAGATATTAAGGCCCATTATTGAGTGAAAGATATAACCATTTGTCTCTAACTATTATTCAAAATTAATATTGTTAATACATTAATCTATAAACATAAAAATTAACACTACCATTTCCTCATAAATAATTATGTAGAAAAAATAATTATACATAAACCTGAACATCATGTAGGCTAGTGGTAGGTGTGAAACCCTTATCATCCTTCAGTCATGGGTTCAAGACCCACAGACTTTCTGGACTTGATTGGCTGTTACCCAACATAAATTATGTCATTTTCTAAAACAACACTAATATAATTTCCAAAATAAATATGATAGACATCCTGTAAATATTTTTAATCACTAAATAACCTTTTATCCAAGGTTTTTAATACAAACCCCTTACATAAATACCTCTTATAAAGATTAACTTAATTTTTTCATGAATGGTTAACCTTATAACCCTTCGAATAGATGGAAATAAAAGTCTTTAGAAATATATTCATGAAATAATATTAACATTTATACCCAATATATCACAAAGTAACACTTTTTCACATTACAAACATGTAAATACTCGTATCATATATTCCCTTGAAACATGGTAATAACCTTAATTACCAAAAATCCTTTAAAATAAATGCATTCTTCCTTACTAAAAAGTATACAGGATATATTCCATAAATCCAAAAACAATTTAAGCATCATCAATGATAGTATAACCCACCTATTACAAGTCCTTACTTAGTTCTAGGGCAGTTAGTTTCATCTAATTAACTTATTCATGACATAATTATCTTAATATAAAGAACATATTAAGGGTTACCTTTCTATAGTCAAAATATCACCTTTTTATTAAATCATTTCACCAGTACATCGAGAACATTCAACATACACATGTAAATACTAAGAACAAAACATAAGTAGAACAACCCTTGTTTATTTCATCATCCTTATAACTAAATTTTTTAATCCAAATATATAAAATTTTATTATTCCACTTCATCCTTATGCCATTAACAAGGATCCCACATCTAATTACACAATACCTCTTTCCTTTTACATTTCATTTATAGTCTCATTATCATCAACAATGTAACCATTACTTGCACCACCTTGCGGTTCCTCTCCAAGATCTTTCCTTTTGGGACATTGAATTTCATAAAGACCATTTATTCCACATTTAAAACACTTAAACTTAAATGATTTATTTGGGAGGCCAATATTCATATCCATTCTATTAACCGAACTCTCCATTTTTCTCTTGTAGACACTTGCTTTGTGTCCCTCTTTTACATAGTCAAAATATCTTCATGTTCCTTTAATACATTCACATAGGAGACTCTTTAAAAATTCTTGACATAAAGGAAACCAAATATTATTTCCACTATGGTCTTCATTTCCCGAACTCTCAGTGAACTCCTTATTTATCTTCCTTGGTGAGTCTGAGAGTTGGTTAAGGTACACATTGATAATCATGATTCTTGAAAATTTATTAGGCATGATCCCAATATATTTCACTCCACTAATAATAAAACTTGACAAATCATTAGAAAATAGTCTACCATAATCAACAATAATCCAAATCCTTTTGATTCCCACCCTTGACTAAAACTAGAAGCATAGCGTGAGCATTACTTATCCATGTAAAAAAACAACATAGTCCTAAAACGATTTACTTATGGGATTTATAATTCATGGCACCATCATTAATATACAACACCCTAGTTTCATCCTAGTTTATTCATATCCAACTTACATCTAAATCCTTCATGATGGTTCATGGAGAGTTCATGAATTTCTAAAGAATATCCCTCAAAAGTGTTAAAATAAGTGTGCAGCAAAGCCAATTGTCATGTACCGTATTACCCCGAGTTAGCACCAGAAAATCGTTTTAGAGTTGTTACCCCTAGGTACATTTGTTCCAGAGCCACATCCACCTATAGTATCGAGAGAGTGATTTATTTCTAGGAAAAAACTCATTGTTCCCAATACCAAAATTCTAGTAAATTTTCCTAAACATTGACTCAACCTTATACTTATCCTTAGAGACATCCGTAGACATATACATAGAAATATACATCCTAATATCTCTAATGATTTATCATCATATTTTCTAATTTTTTACTAAACCGTTCCTTTGATACCAACTATAGTGACCCAAGCTTGAAATACATGGAAATTACATAATTTTAGATGAATTTTCTATACATTACAAAAATACATACTTGGGGACCATAATAGTTTAGTGTATTTGGAAACATAGAAACAAATCATCTATCCTGGTGAAATATCTTAAATATATCCCAGAAAGATATCCACCATTATTACTTCTACCTAAAACATTTCTTCATACCCCGGGGAAAGGAAACATAAGAAATGGGTGAGATCAAATGCCCAGTAAGGGTAAACAAGTGAGATATGTAATCATAATCATGAGAATAAGGGTATGAGAACATGATTATGAAACTATAAGATAATAACCAACATATAAAAGATCATATAGATGGATCATGGGCTAAATATCGGTAGTTCATAATACATGAATCGTAATAAAATTAGGAATGTAATCCATGAAATAATAACATATGAATAAAACAAAGGATTGTGGCAGACACATAAGTATATAATATGATTTCTATAGTAGCCAAGGAATCATTGCCAAGTCTCTCATGATATAATGGGTTCACTCCCCATACCATCTTGGTTGTCGTGGTTCACTCCCATGACCATCTTAGTAGAATAAGTTCACTCCTCATACCATCTTATTAGTCATGGTTAACTCCCATATCCATCATAGTAGAATCAGTTCACTCCCCATACCATCTAGGTAGTCATGGCTCAATCCCATGGCCTACATAGTAGCATGAGTTCACTCCTCATACCATCTTGGTAGTCATGGTTCACTCCCATGTACATATTAGTAGTAAAGGTTCATTCCCAAGACTATCTTCATCCATCTCATGAGATATAAATCTTTACTAATGCATTGGATGGAGATATAGTTCCTAACTGTCTCTTAATGAAATCATACATACATTTACCACAAGATTATAAACAATCATATAATATCCCATGAAATTAAATGGAAATTATAAACATGCAATCTTATCTTAACTGGTCGAAAAGATAGGTTTCATAATCATTTCATCCTAAATGTAACCCATGAAAAGAAGTGGGTTTCAAAAGCATATAACCCATGAAAGAGAAATAGGTTTCATGAATATTGTGACATTAAAAATAATCCATTAATAAAAATAACATGAATGGAACCATTAGGTCATTTCCAAAAATGGCATGATTAATATCAACAGATTCCATCTTAAATAGAAAATAATTTTGAAAAATATTTCAAATATGTTTCTTAAGGAAAATTTCCTTTGTTCTTTGAAAAATTACTTTTAAAACATAAAACCATTTTAAAATAATTTTCTTAGAAAATATTTTTAATACATAAAATATTTTTAAAACCTTTTTTCTTGAATACTTATAAAATAATTCTCAAAACATTTAAAAACCTTTTTCAAAGAAATTACTTTAAAAACATATAAATAAACCATTAAAATGTTTTGAAAATATTTTCTTTAAAAATAATTTGAAATTATATAAATAACTTTTGAAAATTTTATGAAAACCATTTTCTGTGATAAACCTATAAAATGAGATTGAAAACATTTTGAGACACACTTTTTCTAAAAACTTATCAAAAAATATTTAAAACATTTTGAAACCCATTTTCCTTGAAAATACATAAAAATCAATTTCGTAAAAAAATCCTTTAAACATGCAAAGGACGCTTCACAGAAATGACGGCTAGTAAAAGCGTTCATTTCTTATGAGGTAAAACAAATATTCCTTTTTCAAGGTAAAAATGTTAAAAAAAATGCCTTGATCGAAAAGGGGCAAGATGTTTACTTTAATAATTGGTAAAATAAAAAAAGGGTAAAAAATTATTTTAATTACAATTGTATTTTAGTGTAATATTCTTAGAAACCCTATTTAAAAAACATCGTTTTGAAGGAATATAGATTTCCGACTGAGGAGTGGGTATAGTCAGGCACTCTTAAAAATGATTTCTTATCTATCTTTTCTAACAAAGAGAATAAAATGGTACCAATACATGAATATAGAATGAATAAAAAATGGATAATAAGATTCATTAATTTCAAGAGATATGTAACATAAGAATTCATAAAAGGAAGCATAAATGTAAATAATCCTGAAAATTGATGATATTATCTCAATAAAATCTTATAACTTGGTTAATTGTGATCATATTATCCATGTAATAAAATTAAATTACATAAATCATAAAATATCATGAAGAGAAGTAGATTCATGATATAAAATGTTAAATTAAAGTACATATTCCACAAAAATATTTATGGTGCATAATAAAGCATGAGTCTCAAAGGAAAATTGAGACAAAACATTTTTACCTATTTGGTAACTTTTGATACGTAAACCCCATGAATGAAGGTACATAAAAATTAAATGTTAATAGACATAAATTTAGGTAAAATATAAATACAATACAATCATGATTAGTAATTTCACCACACAAAATTAATTAATGGGGAACATAGCATGTATCTCACAAGAATAAAATCTGAGATAAAATCTCATTACCTTATGCCTTGATGCTCGTCGTGTGCATTGAAACCACCTATATTATAAATATAAATTTATTATACATATTTTAAATACCCATATTATTATATATAATAATATATATGGTTTTATTTTGGCCTTATATTACCCTATTTTTAACAATCCTATGTTAATATTTCACTTCGGGTGATATTCGCTTTATTATTCGCATGTGTCTTAATTTGTTATATCTTTGGTATTTACACTTTATATAATTATTTCCAGATTTGAAAACATTATATAAATATAATTTATATACATTATATGTTTATTATAATAATATATAGAATATATAACTATGAAATATAATACACCGTTCATGGAGACGGTAGGTTGTACGTATGCACAAGCAATTATTCTGTTTAATGGTCGTGTTGATAGAATGAAAGTAAAAGACATATATGTGTACATATATATGTATATATATATAATTATTAAATTATATTTATTATATTATATATATATATATATTATTCCCTAAAACCATCCTTAAAACAATCCACGGGGTGCATGAATGAATCATATCGTTTTTAGTGGGCGATAGTCCACACTTCCTCAAACCAAATTATCATATTAACACAAAATGGAAGGTAAAAGGATATGTGTTATAAAAATGAATAAAGAAGCATAAAGAAATAATAAATTTAATATATGACATATATAAATATATTTTCTATCATAATGGCCGCCATTGTAGGTGGTAATGGAAAATGAAAAATCATCATTTTGTGCGGCGGTAGTTTATCATACACAGAAACAATACGTTTCTTACCCATTAGATGGAGGTTTTTGTAAATATAAGTTTAAAAATTTACATAACAACATCCTCGTGTATTTTTTATACTTTTTTTATACAATCATAGAATAAATATAGTTGGAGGGGGTGTAGAAGGAAAGTAAATGATCGGACTTGAGAGAAGATGTTCCCTCTTAATCGGGTAACTTCTTTTTGGTTTGTGTCAAAAGGATTAAATGGATTGAATTATGCCCAAGTTAAGGATTATAAGAGTAATTAATGATTTATGTTAAATGTATTGGATAGGTCGTTTTCAAACTTAAGAGGTTTGGGAGGTGTGAATAATAATGATTGGTGGTGGCTTTTTATAGGGAAGGAAAATGACTCACTTGGAATTTTTGAAAACAAGTTAGGTGTACACATGTACTTACCTAAAAAAATCATAAAAAACAAACCTAAATAAAAAATGGAAGTTTGGAGTCTGAAATATAGAAATCCAATGGGTGTTGGATTGGTGGCAAGTTCATTTGGGACCTTAATTTTGAGGTTTAGACCCTAATTAATCTTAATTTTACCATAATCACTATGATTAATTTTAATTACTTTCACTAATATTTTCTAGCCAAAATTAAGTTGATATTATTATAATCTAAATATTATAACAAATAATTTTTTTTGTTTTACGAAATTCAAATCATATAAGTGGAATAATTAAGATTATTGCTAATCCAGTAGACGGGACGAAATAACGAGGTTTTAAAGTAGAAAAATTTTCAAAAGTGTGTTATGTTTTTATATTAAATTTCAAAGTGAATTTGTTTATAATGAAATAAATTTTATTAATAAATGTATAATTGATATAATTTTTCCCTAACATAAATTTAAAGTATAACTTCACATTAAAAATTATTTAAAAAAAAGGTGGCTTTTTAACTAAAAGAAATTAGTTTTCACTATTCATCACAAATTGATGTTTCTCAAAAAAATACCAAAAAGTTAACATATAATAATTTGAAAGTTAAAAATTAAAAAATAAATTTAATTTTATCTAATTAAATTTCTAAAATTTTCTAAAATTGATTTTATTATTTTTCATAGATAGACACGAAAAGCAGTTCATTGGTGAAAAAATTATTTTTTTAACATGTAAATTATTTACAAAAAATTATAATTTTCAATATAAATATGTTTTATTTATATCAAAACATTATAAAAATATTTTATAAGTAGTTATTAATATTCATATTACTAATTTTTAATGTATAGGTAATAACTAACCAGTTTAAATGATTATTACAAAAAAATGATGTCTCGTAGAAACTCAGTATTATGTGTAACATATGTTAAGTCAATGTTCCGTGTAAAATTATTGTTTTACTTAGTGCAATGAAATACATAAAATAATATTTGATTTATTAGGGAAAGAATCTTTGTGACCATAGTAACATTTCATTTTATATTCAATCAGTTTTCATATTCATTTATATTTAATTTGAAACCTATGAATTCATATTATATTGTTTAAACCATATATTTTCATAAATTAGTTAATACTATTCATAAAATCAAATTTAACGTCATTTTTTTATAATATTAGATAATCATATTTTAATACTATATTATTGTGCGTTAAACCCCGGTATTTCTTGTTACACAAGACATTAAGGAATGTCATTGTCACATATAAAGCAAGGAAACCTCAGTGTTCTCTATAGAGAAGTCCAATGTTTATGTTGAGTGTAGTGCATGATTAACATTGAATTGTGTAAAATGAAAGACAAGCATAGTAATTTATTATAGAATAAACATTATTCAGTGTTGCATGAAATGAAAAATATAAAAAAGGAAAAATTAATTCAAAAAAATTCAAAAAATCTCAAGGTGTTATAGGGAAGAGGGAGTTGGTCATAGTAGCCCTCTCATAATCATGATTAGAAAAAAAATTAAATAGGTTCTGACCATGAAATTATGATTCTTCCCCTCTAAAAAATATGTGTGGGCTAGCCTTGTGGAATGCCTATATCAGCCATGATTGAATCCCCTTACATAGCCTATGGATTTGTTGTTTAGAAAATATCCACAACACAACCCACCGTAAAGGAATCCTAATACCTTATCCCCTAAGGACCCTTAATGTAATAGCACCCTCCTTCATGATGAAACTCCTCCCTAGGGTCATCCCAACCCCACTTCCTCATGCGTACCCACCAAGATGTTTCCTCTAAGCTGTGGTGTGGGAATTTCTCTAAAATTCCACCATGGTGTATCCCTTGAGTTTTAGCATGTCTTTCTTCGCATTATGAAAATTATAAATGGTACACAACCATCTCCATTACACAACACTAACTATTGTGTTGTGGTTTGTATCCTGTAGCCATATCCATCTTATAGGTCACCCCCAAACCATCTTTATCGACCATCTAAGCACCTAGACACCCATAAATCCCTTGTTCTCCATCTAAAAACATCTATATGAATGTTTTGAAACTAGATATCTAAATCTAAGTCCCAATTCATGAAATGATTCATCTTTAAAATTAAAATTAAAACATCGCTTCAAATTCACCAACCAGTATGGATGTATGTCATTACTATTATAACCCCTTAATATGAAAAATGTTCGGGAGATTATTGATCTATGACTCGCTTCCTTATTTATTTTGGAAATAACAATATAGTTCATATGAAAATGATCTAACATGAGTTTTTATTTAATTTTTTTACTTATACTTAATGAACAATCTATAAAATAAATAACAAGTCACAAAGTTTTTTATAAAAATCTAGTGATATGAAGACCTAATATTAGATTACTTCTATCAGATTGAGAATCACTATAGTAGTGTTGATCTTACACATTGGTTGATAAATAAATATTCTTAGTTCATTTTTAGATGAATAAATTTCTACTGATGAAGTTAAAAATGACTCAATGGTTTCTGTAATTCAATCGTTGAAGTTTGTTACCATGTTCCATATAAATAATTTCTCTCTTAAAATTTGAGAAGAAAAACATATAAATTGAGAATTCTGAAATTATTTTTTTGTTTTGAAGAATTGAAATATATTATTTATTAGATAACTTCTCATCAATGTAAAATTTTTCTTTTTTGAGCGTTTTTTCTAAGATCTATCATTATGCAAGTTTTTATTTATAAATCACTTAATATATACATTTTAATTATTTTTCTACTGATCCTATGTGATAAAGGGATTCTAGGGATAGGAAGATAGATAATTTTATCATCTGATAGAGGGATTGCGTTCCTAGGAAGAAAAATATCATGTACTTATGGTTTCTGAAGTGATTTTCTTCTAATAGGTATAGTCTATGGCTTCCAGATATATAAAGGTAGACCTCCCGTGTAAAATATCTACATTTTATAAAATATTTATTTTCAAATAAATTAAATTTATTTGATAACTTATGTTACACACAACCCCAAGTTTAAATAAAATATAATATAGTATACTATTATAAACGACACTCTAAATTGGTTGGTATTAATAGGACTCAATAAATTATTAAAATTATATATTTTACATATTTATAAAATAAATTAATTTTTTATTAATTTATTAGAAATGAAAATGAAAATTATTTGAATGTAAAAGAAATATTTCTCTAGAAACTACCCTTACATGTGAAATATGTTTTTATCATAAATAATTTATTTAATCACTATTGGTGATTGATTTTATTGAAATTTAAATATTATATATTCAATAAATAATTATTCACTTAATATTTCTTCTAGAAATGGGAAAATAATAAATCTACATTATGCTTAAAACATATTTCTTTCAAAAAAGTTGTCTCATTGCATATTTCGCAATTATTTTATAAAAAATTGACTATTTTAAAAAATTTATTTTAAAAAATGATATTAATTTTTTAAATCATCATGTAAAAATTATATTAGAGTTAATTTATTATAATTTCATATAAAGAGTAATTTTTTGAATAATAGGGAAAATATTGATTTTTATTGAAAAACATATTTTCATTTAGAGCATCTAAAAAGTAAAATCTTGTTTTAAAATGGTTTTAAAATTAAAATTTGTTTAATTATATTATTATTTATCCAATTTATGTCATTTTAATCAATTTTTTTTGAATTTTTATATAAAAACCAATTATACATAAGATAATATTTTCATTGGAAAACTGCATTTTCATCACGCTTGTGGGATTTATTCTAAATTAAATTTTGAAAATTATGGGACTTTAATTATTTTAAATGGATTCCATAATTTTAAAAATCATAATAAATATAAGGTAATAATTTAAACTTAATTTTTTGTCATGTAGAATGCTAAAAATTGTAAAAATTACTTACTATGGTTAATGTGTAAAGGGGTTTACTGGCGGGGTTAAACCAAAATATATGGGTAATTTTGTTAATTAAACTTGTCTAAATACTATTTTATGGCCATATAATTACCTTTTCATATCTTAAATTTTACTATATGGACATTTTGTGGCATTTTTCTTGATAATTACTTTATCATTTGGAATTCTTTAAAAAAATCCATGTGGGTTCCCTCCCCCGCTTATAAAAGGATGCCCGCTATCCTCTCCTCTCCACCCTAAAATATACTTTTGGTTCAGAAAATCCTTTCAAAAATAAATCAATTACATCCCTTAAAATTAATTTGAGTCATTTTTTATTTGAAAACCTTCCTACTAAGGATTTAGGTATAAACCTAAAGAGGTTCTTTAAAGAAGAGGTAGAGTTCTTAACTACGCATTTTTGTTTTATTTCATCTTCTACAACTTTAAAATATTATTCAACCATGATTAAATAATTAAACTATTATATTAAATATACTTATATGTTATTATGTAAATCTAATTAAATAATTCTATCTCATCTTCCATCAAATGGGAAACAAAATTGTCGATCGTGTGTACGGCGGACTTTCGCCTTGTGAACCGATGTAATTCATTTTTCATCACCACCACTCACAAATGGATATAATGATGGATTTAAAGTATATATATTATATTTATGAATAAATTATACTAATATAATTATAATTTCACATAAAAATTCATACCTTCCAATATGTTCAAATAATATAGAGTCGCTCGTGCATATGTGTGAATTACTGCCTCTGTGAAGAGATGTGATACATTTTTCATTTAATTTTTTCATGAATGGTAATAGGGATATATTTAAATAATATATATGATATACGTGATATTAAAATTATTCTTAAAAGTTTAATTATTATATATTTTTTTCTTTACCTCTGACAAAAAAATGGATATCGTGTTCATGCGTACGTATAGCTACCGTCTCTATCAACGGTATAATTCATTAGTCTATCTATAAATTTTATGGATAACTGTAAATATATTTATAATTAATATATATATTATCTATATCATTATTTAAATTATATATGTTATGTAATTATAATCAAATTACAAGTACCAAAACGACCCAAGCCAAACATACATGAAAAAATAAAGCAATTATCACATGAAATATTGGTTTTAATAAATATTTTTTAATAAACATGAGATAAAAGGGTATAAGTAAATAATATATAGTATGATATAAAATATTAAGATTATATAAAGATTTATAATAAAGCTATATATATTATATAGTAGTTTCTAACATGTATGAAAAGATTTGAGACTAGAGGTAAGGGATTTTCATCTCATTTTTGTTTTTGTGAGACTCATACACTATTTCAGACTTGTTTATTTAAATTCATATATATATTTCCAATTAATATATATTATAATTATTATGAATAAAATAATGGTTATTTAAATATCCCGATAAGTTTATTTCCTTCATGATTCTTATGAATCAAAAATTAACAAAGTGGTAAGGGTTTTATGATACAATCTAATTTTTTATTGGGATTATTTATGATTATGTTTCCAATGATTAAATATTATAATATACTAATAAATAATATCATGAATTTTATTACTCTGTATTTATTTATATAAATTTTATACTTTCATTTCATTTTACCACATTTATTTAATCAATTTTTAAAAATAATGTTTTTATGAAAAACCCAACATTACTTCTCTCTTCGATCAAAAATACTTTCTATTCCATGTAAATATTTTATAAAAACGGTTTTAAAGATTGTTTTTAATATTCTAAAAATATTTGTTTAATTCATTTTTAACCATGTTTCAATTTTTAAAAAATGGTTTAAAATGATTATTCTTTACATTTTTTTAATGATGTATTTTTAAATTGTTTTACAAAAGACTGAAATGAATGTTTTCTTTTAACTTATATAGAATGTATGGAATTTCACACCACCATTAATACTAATTGATTTGAATATTCCTTTACAAATTTCCAAGGTTATTTTCAAGGAAAATTATTTCTTTGATATTTGGAAAAAATTTATATTTTAAAGAAGATATTTCAAAATGGAATGGATTTTTTCCTAAAAAATGTTTTATTAATGTTTTTATGGTATTTATATTCATTAACAACAAAAAAATCAAATGTTTATTAGTATTTACTAGGTATATGATCTAATTATTTCATCATTATCCTTTATCTAGATGGTTTATTTTTATGATGAAAAATGTTTATGAACCTTATTTTACCCACAATTTATGCTATGATGAAATATTTATGAAACCCATTTCTTTTTTATGGGCTATGATGTGATGAAGGATTTTAGGAAAAAAACATATTATTTTAATTATTTGATATGTGGGGTAGGAATTATATATCTCTCTAATTAATTGAGTAAATATTTATCTTCAATTATCTCAATGGGTATAGATGAGGTTATACCAAGCCTGAAAATAAAGTGGGTACGTGGGTGGTTATCCCAAGCCCAAAAGATGGTAATTGGGAGGTTATCCAAAGCACTATATAGATACATGGGTTGGTATCCCTATACTAACATGTTGTAAATATCTATTTGGTATCCTTGGCATAAGATTATTTATGATTATGTTTATTCCACAAATCTAGGTCTTATGTAAATGTTATGCTCTCATGGATTTTATCCCTTATGATTCATGTCTTATGAACTACTAAGATTTATGTCATGAGTGAACATTATGATCTTTGATATATAGGGTATGGTTTTCAAATGTTATCTTCATGTTCCCATACCCTTATACTCATATTATTCTTATATGATCATTGATATCTCCCTTATTTTTCCATGTTGTGAATCTGAGCTCACCCTTTACTATGTTTCCATTCCCCATGTTATAAAGAATGGAAGTAAGTTTTACATGTCAATTAGGGTTATAGTAATGAATAAATTAGTGGGGGTGGTGTGTCTCACTTACATACCAGTTTTTTATGTATCCAAGTTTCAAAATATAATTAAACTATATGATTCTAGAATAAATTAAAATGTTATGTATTGAATATTAATATAATGGTATGTAATATCTATGATAGAAAAGTATGGGTCACTATAGTTAGAATCAATGTAAGGTTTAGTTAAACTTTGGAAACTATAATGAAAAAACTTTAGTGATAACCCTTGGGATAATCCTATGTATAGGAGAATGACCTAAGATGTGGTAAATAAAAGAGTGTAGTTTTCCAATAAAAATAACCCTATCTAAATAATACAAGTGGATATAGTTTTTGAAAATATGCATCAAGGATTAATAACCTTAAAAATAGAGGGTTGATTATATCTTGTCAATTATTCTAGTGCATGGTGAGTTTGACCTTTCTACGCACCTAGCTTAAAACACCTGGGGGATATGCTTCGGTTAATTGATATTTTCATTACAAACCATTATAAAATATTTATATAAATTATTGTCATTAATAACCTAGGTTAAAAATACGGTGTCATAGGTTGAATATAAGGTTTCATGATTTAGACATCCTATGAATGATTTTTCATGATTGATCACACTAATCAATGATTATTGATGGTCATGCAAATGATTTTTCTTTTAGTATGGGATTGGAGATAAAATGATAAGGTTGAGCTAGTAATAGTTATACCCAAATATTGAATCACTATATTTTATCTTAATTATATGAATTCCTATATATTAGGAATAGTGTAGTAATTTTAATTCATACCCTCAACAATTTTTTGTTGAATTACTTGTGAAACCCAAAAATGGTAAAATGATCAATTATCGAGTCTATGATTCTTCTATATTTGATGTTTGTCGGAATGTGATTCTTGTAAATATTATTATTCTCCCTTGATTTTAATTTCATGTTATCTTAGGAATGTATTATCTTTATGTATATAAATCCCACATAAAGCTCCAAGGAATGAAAGTCACTTTTGATATTCAAACCCAACCTATGAGAATATATCGGGGCTAAAAATAATATGAACTTCCAATGTAAATTAAGTCCATTTTATAGATATTTATTTTTATTCAAAAGGGGTTTTTATCTTAGATTTTTGGGTAGAAACTAATAATTGAAGATATTCATTTTGTGAATGATTTTTTTATGTATTTATGAAAGAGTTATATAGCCTTATTTTAAATCATGGTGGTGAGTTCTTAATAGAATTCATACATGGTGACACACCTATTGTAATGATCCATAAAATGCCCTTATTTTATTAATGGATATCATTCCTACTAATAACCTTTTTTTTCTGGTAATATAAAACATAGAACTAATTTTTATTTCTTGATAAATTTGTACATGATAGTTTGAGATGAACTTTTACAATTATTAATAAGTTAAATGATATAAAACACTTACAAAAAAACATTAAAATACTTATTCCTTTATTTAAAAATGTTAAATTTAATCTATAATGATTCATATTATTAATAATAATAATATAATGGGAATAATAATATATAATAAATGATGTAAAATATAATAAAGGGTCTCCTTGATTCCCTAGAGTCATCTTACCCATGAACATAACTATAGCAAAGAAACATAGACTTAATAATAAAAGATTCATGCTGTAAATGATATAGATACTTGACAGAATCGAATTGAATGATAAAGTGTTAAAATTATACTGTATTTAAAGGTAAATATGATCAACTACCTTTTTTATCAACTAATATGGTTGCTAGACATTATTATGATTAGTTAATAAAATATTTGGTATTTTTTGGTTACGTAGATACTTTTAAATGATTTTCTCAGATTACTTAATGATATAATCAAACTATTTTGTTTTCAAGGAATATAAAAAACATTATATTAAAATATTTTATATGTGGAAGAATTTAGTAAAATATTATTTCATCTAATAACCATATAAAATTATTTCAAAATGTTTATATATTCTAAGCATTCCCAAAGTAATTTTTATAACGGTTTGATTGTTGATTATTTTCTATTAAAATACTATTTTTTACTAAAATTATTATTTATTTAAAAATTAAAATTACCATAATTATAGAATTATTTTTAAGAACTAAAATTAATTTTGGACTCAAAACATTAAAATCCTCTTATGGTTATTTTTTGAGAATTTTCTGAAAAAGTTAATTTCTTGAGAAAAAGTGAAAAATGACATTTTAAAAATCACTGTGATTTTATGAAATAATTATTATTTCATTGTGATTTAAAATTTTATAACAAAATAATTTCATAAAAATATAATTTAATAAGTATAAAAATGTTATTTAAAATATTATTTTTAATTTAAAAATTTATACCTTTCATTTTGGAACCAAAAATCAGAATTTTAAAGATAAAAAATTATTTCTAATTTGTGAGAATTAATTGGGTTATTTATTAGGTATAGTCAGATTTAGAAATTATTTAATGTACAATCAACAAATAAAACTCTTAAATAGTCCATAAATATCATTTTAATTGATTTCTCTCACAATTGGTTGGATTATATAGTTAAATAACCTATATTTAATCACTTAAAACCCACCCCTCATCATGTATAAATACAACCCTTTCTCCATAATCTCCACTAAAATTTAAAAATACACTAATTTATTCCCATTTAACCTCTCTAAATATCCTAAATTGTGTTTCTATGGTGTCTCTATGTTCATAGGTTTTCCCCCTCCATGATTTTGGAAGCAACTTTTCAAGGTAAAGGAATTCTTATCTTCTTCTTTTTCAATCACATATTCCTCTTTTGTGGGCCATAAAAATGTAAAATATTCTTTATTTTTATGAAATTATAATCTTAAATATAATTGAAATTTATTTTTTTTAAATGGTATACCACAATTTCCTCCCATGATTCCTTTTCCTTAGTCAATGTTATGAAATGTTATTTAGTAAGGGAATTCTCGTCATCCTTCTTTTTAATTGAATTGATTCTTTTGTGTATGACTTATAAAGGGTATAATACATTATTTTCCTATTAATTTGATTATACAATTACTTATAAATAATTTTTTTATCAATTTTAGACCTTATTTAAATCTCATTATTCCCTTTTCCGTAAGCTATAATATATATTGTTAAGATAGACAGATTTATTAAGGGAAATCTTCTCCTCTTCTTTCCCTTTCACATAGTTAATTTATTTTTTGGCTTCTAATTTTGAAGATAATTTCTTTACATGAACTTTTTATCTTACATATACATTCCAGGAAAATTTCTATCAATTGGATACCTCCCATCTCCCCCATTATTTCTTTTTATTAATCCATGACATGTATCGTCATACTACCAGATTCTTTTCTCGAAATTATCTTTTTCAGGAGAAATTATTATATTTTTAATACAAAAACCACTTCCATTTCTATAGGTATTAAAATAGATGTAAGTATACTTTATTTATTCTTTTATTTACATATATTAAACCCATATTCCCTTTTCATGGGTTAGAAATTGATTTTTTTTGTTCAAGTCATTAAGACTTTATGCGTAATGATTTTTAAATAAACCCCATTATTTATTTACATGGGCTATTGATGAAATTATTTACATTATATTCAATGTGGATCACATGATTTATTAGATATTAATGGTTTTACTTGGTAGAAATCTGTTTCATTTGGTAAATAATTAATCCCTAGAGATAGAATTCTTAAGAAACCTTGGTGAATATCCTTGGTAATTATGATTTATAACACATTGGGGATAGGCCTTGGTGATATGAAACCTTAGGGATTTAACCCACTTATTTGAAACATTAGGGATGTACCTTGGTACTATGACACCTTAGGGATGAAACATGGTGATAAGAAACTTTTGTGTTGGACCTTGGTGATATGACACCATTGGTATGTATCATGGTGATATGACACCTTGGGGATTGGACATGGTTATATGCTTATGAATGTCTTATTTTAATATTGTACCCAAATTTCCATGTCATTATTCATGTTATTTAATTTTATATATGCCTCATATTCATACGATTGTGACTTGTTTTATGTATCATGCTCACATGTTATGTGTTCCTTTCATTTATTCCCTTATTGGGCTTTTTCTCACCCCTTTCATTGATGTATTTCCCTAGGATATGAGATACAGTGAGAATAATTTGGATGGAATAATGATGGAATATCACAAAATAATTGAATAATGTTTATTTTTATATTATCCTTATGAAATTTATGTAATATATACCTAATTACAAATACACTAAACCCAAATAGTATTCTGAATTGTTGGATGTGGTATCATGAAATGAAAGTTTTATGTAATAAAAATGTGAGTCACCATAGTTGGTATCAAATGATGGTTTAGTTATTTGTGGAAATTAGCATTAGAAAAAATTATGAAAAACTCAAAGGATATTTTTAAATACATGAAACGAATCTATATATTTTTTTAAGTGTTAAGTATTTTATTACTGTGAAAAGAAATCCATGTCTTGACCCAAAAATTAAATGTGGATCCGGAATAGATATACCTTGGGGTAAGACCCAAAAACAATACATTGATTTAGACTCGATATGGAACTAGTGAAGGATAATTGTCCTTTCATCACCCCAGGTTAGGAACTCTTAGAGGATATGATTTGGAAAATTCACAAGCTCATTACCATACATTATTAAGGGATAGAAAATTCTCATAGGAGTTTATATTATTAAATAGATCAGGGATACCTTATATTAAACATAAAGATTATAAATTTAAGAAATTATGATAAGGTTATAAGAAAAATCCAACGAAAAGAAACCTACATTGACCCAAGAGAGACATATGTTGACCTTAAATAAAACTAGTATAAATTTTTTTCGCTTTAAAATTTTATAAGAAAGACTATTTCAAATTTATATACTCTATTATCTTAAAATTTTGTTGATCATTCATAGTTAGCTATATTGGTTTTACTCGAATTGTAGAAAGAAAATGTATTTTATTTCATTATAATTATTTGGTGATTTATTCATTTCATTTATTAATTATATTGTTTCAAAATATATTAAAAGATATAGGGAGGAAGATCATGAATAAATCTTATATCTCTTTCGGAAGATCTACTTACAATGATTATCAGGAAGTTATGCTCATAAGACTTTGAAACATTTTCCAATATCCATGTTACATGTAAAAAACATTATAAGTCATATAAAACCTCTACCATCTCCTGATTATTTCAAGGGTCATGTATTGTTTATTGGAAAATCATTTACTCTCAACTTTCTTACCAAGATAAGTATGGGAAGTACCATCAGGTTTTTTTCAAATTCTTCCCTTTATTCCAAACACATTAATCACTTATTTATTTTATAGATATTCAAGAAGAGGGAGACCTCCAAAAAGCATATATGTATCTAATTGTGTATTTCTATCCTTAAGTAAGTATCAAAATTGTTTTATCCAAATCCTATTTTGATATATTTGAAGATAAAATAGTGTGATCTCTTTATAAAAAACAATATCAATAATATATTTCTAGATTGTATATTATTAAAAAATCAATGATTTATCAATGATTCCATTGATTTAATCCAAGCTGCATGAGTTATATTTGGATAAATGAAGTAATTGATTAGGAAAATATCTTAAGGTACCATTTTAATGCATGAAACCACACTCTTTGAAGGAATCTATAGTGGTAAAAACAGATGTCCTCATTGAAGTAATGTATAACCAAAATAACTAAGCTTGGAAAATGATATTTATGGTTATATATTGTGTTTAAAATGATGTTTCATAGGAAAAATTTCTTTATGGGGGATGAATGTAATGACCCAGAAAATGACCTTCTTTTATTAATAGATCTCTTTCCTCTCAAAAACCTTTTTATGTTTATGATAGAAGAACATAAAAAAATCCTAATAACTTTTTAAATAATAGGTTTAGAAGAACTTTTTCAACTATGAATAAGAAAAATGATATAAAAACATTTAAAAAAAAGTAAGAACTCTTTATTCCATTATTTAAGAACATTAAGTTCAGTCTATATAAATTCCTATTACTAATACAGATAATAAAATTGGAATAATAATAGATAATAAATAGATTAAAATATAATAAAAGGGTTTTGCTTGATCCCCTATAATTTTTCCACCCAAAAACAATTCTATAACAATGAAACAGATAGTTATTAATACAAAATTCATGTTATAAATGATAAACAAACATGACAAAATCAATGTGAATGATAAAGTGTTAGAATGATGGTGTATTTATAGGTAAATATAATTAACTAAATTTAAATTTTCAACTAATATGGTTAGTATAAATTATGATAACTAGTCAATAAAATAATATGTTATTATTTTTTGGTTACATAGATACTTTTAATTGATTGTTGAGATTGTTTAATGATATAATCAAACTATATTACTTTTTAGGAATATAAGACAAATTTTATTAAAATACGTTTTATGTGTATGTATTAAATAAAATATTATTTCATCTAATAACCTTATAAAATATTTTAAAATGTTAATATATTCTAATTAATCCCAAAGTAATTTTTATAATGGTCTGAATGTTGATTTTTTGATTAAACTGTTATTTTTTTAAAAATAATGATTTATTTAAAATATAAAATTATCATACTTAGAGAATTATTTTTAATAAATAAAATTTATTTGTGGACTCATCATATCAAAACTATATTGGGGTGATTTTTTCATATTTTTCTGAAAATTTTAAATTTTTAGGGAAAAAGTGAAAATCAATACTGTAAAAACAACTCTGATTTTATGTAATCATAATTATGTCATCATGATTTACAAATTTTTTAAGATTTTTACATAATAAAAATATAATTTATTAAGTAAAAAAAATATTTTAAAAAAATATTTTCAATTTAGAAATGTATACCTTTTATTTTGGAACGAAAAAAATAAATTTTAAAGATAAAAAATATTTTTGATTTGTGAGAATTAATTAGGTGGTTTGGTAGGTATAGTTCGGATTTGGGAATTATTTGAAATACACCCACCATCTCCCAATATTAAATATTCTATCAATATGGTTGGAATTTATTGCTCACAAACGTGTTAGGCTTATATTTCCTAAATAATCAATATTTAATCACTTAAAACCCACCCCTCCTCATGTATAAATACCACAATTTTCCCTTCATATCCAATCAAATTTCAAAATACATGAATCTATTTCCATTTTTCATATATAAATATCCTCTAAGATATTTCCGTGGTGTCTCCAATGTTCTATGGTTTCCCCCTCCATTATTTAGGAAGCAACTTTTCAAGGTAAGGGAAGTTCTCATCTTCTTATTTTTGAATCAAGTAATCATCTTTTGTGTGTCATATAACAGTAAAATATTATTTATTTTTATAAACGTTTTATCTTACATATACATCAAATTTATATTTTTAACAATGGTATACCTCAATTCCTTCTCATTATTCCTTTTTATTAGTCAATGTTTGGTACCATTATTTTGTAAGGGAATCCTCATCATCCTTCTTTTAAATTCAAGTTATTCTTTTGTGTATGACTTCTAAATGGTATGATACATTCCTTTCATATGAATTCAATCAATCCCTTACTAGAAATTTTTTTTTATACCTTAGTTAACTCCCATTATTCCCTTTTTCATAATCTACAACATATACTATCATGTTTCTGAGATTTCATAATGGATTCTCCTTATCTTCTTTCCCTTTCACGTACTCCTTTTCTTTTGTGCATTCTAATTGGGAAGTAAATTTATTTACATGAATGTTTTATCATCCCTATATTGTCCATGTAAAATTTTCTCAATGGGATACCTCCAATCTCTCCCATTCTTCATTTTATTAATCCATGTTATGTATCATCATACTATCAAATTATTTTCTTGAAATTATCTATTTTTCATGAGAAATTATTATATTATTAATAATCAAACATCCTAAATTTCATAGGTATTAACATAGATGTAAATATACATTATTTGTTCTTGTATTTATGTATATGAAACCCATATTACCTTTTCATGGATTAAAATATTATATTTTTCAAGTCATTATGCACTTTGAATGCAATGATATTTAAATAAAATCTTTTATTTTTTTCATGGGTTATTGATGAAATTATCTAAATTATATTCAATATGGATCACATGATTTAATAAATATGAATGGTGCACCTTGATATCACTCCAATGCATTGGGTAAAGAATTAATTTCCAGATATGACATACTTATTATACCTTGGTAAATAACCTGGATAATTATGATTTATGTCACCTTGGGGATGGACCTTGGTGATATGACACCTTAGGGATGAACTTTGGTAAAATTAAACCTTGTGGATGGACCTTTTAAATATTTTTATGAATGTCATATTTTTATGTTGTACCCACATTTCCATTTTATTATTCATGTTCTTTTATTTATGATATGCCTCATATTAATATGTTAATTCCCTGATATATGAATATTTCTAACATGTTGGGTGTTCCTTTCGATTATTACCTTATTGGGATTTATTCTTACCCCTTTCATTAATTTATTTCCCCAGGATATGAGATATATTGATATTATTTTGGATGGAATAAAAAAGTAGTCTCCCAAAATAATTGAATAATGTTTATTTTTATGATATCTTTATGGAATTAATGTAATAATTACTAAATTTCCAAGACACTAAACATACCCGATCTTATGAATTGTTAAAAATTTTATCATGAAATAAAATATTTATATAATAAAAATGTGGGTAACCATACCCATTTCACCCAATAGAATGGTTCTAATTGAGTTAAAAGATATAAATAACCAACTCCAAGATAATCTTGGAAAGGGATTTATTCAGTCAAGTGCATCACCTTGGGGTGCACTTGTTCTTTTATTAAGAATAAATATGCATTGATGTGGATTTGAATTGATTATTGGGAACTAAACAAGATCACAATAAAGGGAAAGTATCCTCTACCCTGTATTGATGACTTGTTTTATCAACTACATAGAGCTCGATACTTTTCCAAGATTGACCATCATTATGGATATCATCAATTGGGGGTCTAGAAGGAGGAGATACCCAAGAAAATATTCCACACCAGCTATTGATACTATGAATATGTAGTGATGTCATTTGGTCTTACTAATTCCTCTAATATCTTCATAGATTTAATAAATAGAGTCTTTATATATAAACTTGATCTGTTTTTTCTAGTATTAATAGATGATATTTTATATATTAAACGTGAAAGGAAGAGCATCAATATCACTTAATAATTTTCCTAAATATAAAAAGTAAGTATAATTTTTATGTAAAATTTTCCAAGTGTGAATTTTGGATAAAAAGGTTTCATTTTTGGGTCATATAATCTAAATATAGGGTATATTTATGGATCCATCAAATACTAAATTTATTGAAAATTATCCCATACCAACTAATGTGATAGATATAAAATGTTTTCTTGGATTTTCTAGAAATTATAGATATCTTTTGGATAATTTCTAATGATTGAATAATCTACTCAACAAGTTAACTTGTAAGGGAGCCATGTTCCTTTGAAAAAATGAATATGAAGAAAATTTCAAGGAACTAAAGAGAATGTTCATCAATGTACATGTTATTACATTACCCTATAGTGGAGAAGGGTTTTTAATCTATATTGATGCAGAAAATATGGGTTTGGGATGCGTTCACATATATAATGACTTGGGTATAGCTTATGCCTCATGAAGATTAAAGGTTCATGTGAAAAATTACCCAAATTATGATTTGGAGTTATCTACAGTAATTCATATATTAATAAATGGTGGTAGCATCTATATGGAGGAAGGTGTTATATATATATATATTGATCATAAATTTCTAATGTATATATTCACACAAAACAATTGAATATGAACTATATAATATGTTTGGATATGATTAAATATTTTTACTACTCAATAAATTACCACCCTCTAAAATTGAACAAGTTGATTAATGTTTTGAGTAGAAAGGATCATTTTATATTATCTATGATTATGATAAAAAAGATATTATATTTATGGATTTTCAAATAATGGATATGGAAATCATGAAAGAAAGTTGGAAATATTATCTTTCTCAAATGAGTGTTCAACCATTTATCCATGTGAGAATTAAATAGGCACAAATCGAAGATGTGGAACTAGAAAAGCAGGTGAGAAATAGTCCTAATTTTAACCTTAGTTGTCATATAATGATAAGGTTTAGAAAAAATTAATTTGTTTCTTCCATAATATATTTGAATAATGATCTGTTGGATGAGGCTCCAAATTCATCATTCACTATTCATCATGCAAGTAAGAAAGGTGTCGAGATATCTATAAGAGTATTTATAGAGTTACAACATAAAGAGAGATATTTATAAGTATGTATCTCAATTCGTGGTATTATAGTAACTTACGGATTAGGGACATAAGTCTAAGGATATTTTTTGATCATTGCCTATACAAGAATAGAAATGTAAAAATGTCAATGTGGTCTTTGTCTTTAGCCTCTGCAAAACATTTAAATGCCATAATTATATTTATGTTTTAGTCAATCACCTTACAAAGTTTTCATGAATCATTTATAATAGATAAGATTTATCCCTTGATCAGATTTCTATATTATATAGTAAGGGTGTGGTAAGGTTTCATGGAGTACCACATTCTACCATATCTGATTGAGATCTTACGTTTACCTCAATGTTCTAGTTTAGTCTTCAGTAAGCTCCTGATAGATAGTTGAGTTTCAACACAAATTATCATCCTCAAATATATGGAAATTCTAAGATAAACATTAAAACCCAATAGGATGTTTTTATATCTTGTTCATTGGATTTCAATGCTGGTTGGTTTCAACACCTTACTCTATTTGAGTTTCTTACAACAATATTATTCACTTGAGCATTCAGATAGATCCTTATAAATACCTCTATAGAAATAAGTGTATAACTCCAATGTGATGAGATGAAGTTGAATAAAGAAATATATTATGGCCTAAGATAACTGATGAAATGTAATATTATGTTAGAACCATTTAAGAACACATAAGTGTAGAACATATTTGATAGAAAATTTATAATAAAAATCATCAGAAATATATGGAGTTTAAAGTTGGTGAGAATGATTTTCTTTAAATTTCTCCAGGGAATAAGGTTATGAAATTTAGAAAGAATATAATGTTTCCCCCTAGGTATATTGGAAGGTTCAAGATTCTTTACCAAGTATTTATGGTAGCTTATCATTTGGTGCTTCCATCGAACCTCTCTCAAGTCCATGATATATTCCTTGTATCTCTCCTAAAGAAGTACGTACCTGATGCTTCACATGTACTGAAATTATATTTCATACCACTGGTTCAAGATCCATCTTATGAGAAAAAATTCATGGAGATTTATGATCATAGAGATAATTTTCCTTAAGAAATACCACTCACTAGGTCAATGTTTTGTGGTGAAACCACCAATTTGAGGAAGCTACATGGGAACCTGAGGATATGATGAGTTAGAATAATCTTTAGTTGATTGTATCAGAGTAATAGAATTTCAATGGTAAAATTAATTTTAAGTGGGTATAATGTAACATCCATAGATTTTATGAATTTGTTTTCAAATATATTTAATTTCTTTGATACCTTGTGCTACACACTACCCTGGGTCTAAATGAACTGTAATATAGTATACTACTATATCATAGTCATTAAATTTTTTGGTATGAAAAAGATGAAATAAATTTTAAAAAATATATTTTTACACTTTTATAATATAAATCTATTAGTTATCAATTTATTATAAATGAAATTAAAAATCATTTTAATGTAAATAAAATGTTTTTCAGAAAAAAAAATTATATGTGAAAATTTTTTTATTTGCTAATATAACTAGACCTAAACATGTTTGGGTACCAAGAGCATTATTTTATATTTTTCAATAAATGAATTTAATTACAATTAGTATAAACAAATAGTACATGGAAAGTGGTTATTATCAACATTTGATTAAATATTAGTCCAACTTTTAAAATTTAAATAAATTTAAAGGAGGAAGTTTTACCTTTGGAGATAATGAATAGGGTTAAATCATCGGAATTGGTGATATTTTTTAAGATGTTATTTCAAAATTTTATATGTTTTATTACTTAATAACAAACTAATTATCATGATTCAGTTATGTGGTGAGGGATATCTTGTGAACATCAGAAATTAAAATTTTACTTTTCAAAATTAATAAGGAAATTGCATTTTATCTACCAATAGACCTGAAAATGATTAAACACTTCTTTTATAAGAAATAATTCAATATAATTTTCCATTTTTAAGTGAAGACAAATACTTATCTTCGTTATGACATAGGATATTAGAATATTGTAACTTATATACATCAAGTAAACTATCATGGAAAGGAATTTTTAGGGACCTACTGACACATAAATTCAATACAACTAGAGTATGTAATCCTTGTCAATTTTTTAAGAAATATAATCAATTTTTAAATATAATAGAAATTTATATTCACCAAAGATTTTTATTTATTAAACATGGATATATGTTTTCCAACAAAAACTGGAATTATTTTAGGTAAAAATTAAATATATTTCTTGGTTGATGATTACACTAGACTTACCTTGGTATGTTTTATCGCTTTTAAATCAAAATAATTTAATTATATAAGGAATTTTTTTGCTTCAGTTAAAAATAAGAAACATCTATATTTGGTTTTTATCTAGAGTGATAGTAGTGGTGAGTTTATTAATTGTGATTTTGAAACCTTTTTATGTAAAAAAGTTATTAATCATAATATTTATTCCCTAATAATAAAAAATAAAAATATTGTTTTTAATTAAAGAAGTAGAATTATTTAGTAAATTACTAAAACTTTTCTGAGTGAGTATTTGTTTGTTAGAAATTTTTGGGATGAGACTGTGAGTACTGCTTGTCATACTATAAATTAATTCTTACATGAAACCTTTCTTCATAAATCTCATTATGAGTTGTGGACTAAAAAAAATTTACTTACTTCAAAGTTTTTAAATGTAAATTATTCATCTTGAATATAAAATACTAGTTACATAAATTTTACCAAAAAAATGATGATGGAATTTTTTTGGATTATTTTATAATTAGTAAGACATGTATAGTTTTTAATAAAATATCTAATGTTTTTTATGAAATAGATAATATAAATTTTTATGAATCTGGTCCTTTTGTTTTGGTAAAACCATCATAATTTCAAAATACTGATGATATTTTAAAAAATCCTTATATTAATTTACCAAAATAAAATTTACAACTAATAATTGTAAATCCATCAGATGTAATACCGTTGAACATTCAATATCTAGAAGCTACCTAAACAGAAGTTGTACATTCGATAGTTAAATATCATCTCACCACTGTACCCAAAAATGAATCATTCTTAAAGAATTATCCCTTTGATTATATTATTGGTGATGTAATTCAACATGCTAAATCTAGAAGTTCCCTTAGAAATCATTATAATCATCATGACTTCCTATCACAGCTTAAATATAAAATTGTAATAGATTCTTTAGGTGATGAAATCTATATTACGTGCATACGAGAGGTGATAAATTAGTTTGAATGGAAAAAAATTTGAACCCTAGTCAATCATCCTATATATCTACCAATAATTAAATTAAAATGTATTTTTAGAAACAAATTTGATGAAAAGTGAATCATTATTATAAATAAATATATACTTATTACTAAAGGTTATTAATAAAAATAATTCAAAGATTATGGTGAAATTTTTCAGTGATATCTATATTAGAATCTATAAAAATCATATTAGTATTTAAAACTAATATAAACATTACATTATTTCAAATGGATGTGAAAATTTTTTCACTGGTAGTTATGTACAAGAGGATGTTTATGTTGAATAACCTCATAGTTTTGAAGTTAATAAATTTCTAAAAAAAGTATTTAAAATTACTAAATCACTCTATGGATTTAAGAGGACCCAAGATCATGGTATGATAGACTTATCAGATATTTAATTCAAAATAATATTTTAAATGAAGTGTTGATCAAACCCTATTCATAAATAATATTTTCTAACAAACCACCATTATTCAAAATTGTGTTGATGATGTTATTTTTAGTTCAACTCATTAATATTTTTCTAATAATTTTTCTAAACTTATTATAAATGCGTCTGAAATGATCATAATGGGAGAACTCAATTTGTTCCATTATTTTAATATTTTTTTAAAATAAGAAGGAAATATTTTAACTCAACGTAAATATATTAAATATTTACTCAAAATCTTTGGTTTTGATAATGAATCATACATTATTACTCATGTAGTAAATTCTATAAAACTTGATTTTGATAAAACTAGTAAATTAGTAAATAAAAAACTTTTTAAAAGTATGATATGGTGTTTACTATATCTTACTGCAAGTTGAACAATCAAAATGATTTTAGTATGTTTATTAATGAGCTTTCAAGTTAATCTAAAATAATCTCATTTGGAAGCAGTAAAACACATTTTTAGATACCTTAAAATATATTTCAAAATATGAATTCTTCTATTCTTTATAAGATGATTTTTTAAAAAAAGTTACTATAATATTGAATTTGGAGGTCATAGGTTAGATATAAAATCAACTTCTAGAACATCTCATTTATTAAGAGTATTTTGAGTCACTTTTTATAGTAATAAACAACATTCTTTAACAATTTCTACCGCATAATAAAAATATATAGCATCCAAAAGTTATTATGATCATGTATTGTGGATATAACACACACTTATGGAATTTAGTTTGAGTTTTACTTCAAACCCAATTCTTTATTATAATAATATTTACATATAATTATCTATAAACCCATCACATCACTCAAAAAAATCACATAGATGTGAGACATCATTTCCTTGAGATCATAAACAAAAATTAGATATCATTCTTGACTTTATTAGAATAGAAAATAAGTTTGCTAATATTTTTTCAAAAAAAGTGCTACCTCTGATAGATTTTAATTTATTAAAAAAAATATGGGAATTATCAGTGTTAAATAATCTTTAATCCAATTTTTGTTTCATATATCTCTTTACAATAAAAAATCTTCCACCAAAAATGAAGTAATCTAATATTCAAATATATATGATTTTAAAACATATCATATTTTCAAATCTATCTGATTTTAAAACATATAATATTTTTAAATCTATGTGATTTTGAAACTTATCTAATTATCAAACCCATATTATTTTCAAACATATCTGATTTTTAAACTTATTGGTTTTTAAATTATATACTTAAGGTTTATTTTTTACAAATGATTTAAAATTTTCACTTAACTTTTTCTTGATGCGTCCTTTAAAGAGGAAGATCATCCATTATTTTTACAAAATGTATGTAAGGTGGTTTTATATTTTCAACTATTTCATTTACTTTTTATTTATTATTTTTGTTTAAAATAAAGGTGGTATTCAATTTTTCATAAAAAATCAGTCTCTTTTTATAGGGGGGTTGTTAGTTTTTCACAAAAAGGTAGATTTTTATATTTCATTTAATGATAATTTCAATTTAATTCATAAGAGAATATGTATGGAATATGTTCGGGCCCTTTATTTTCGATAAAGTATTTAATAAATTCTTATACTTTAATCGAAAACATTTGAAAAGATATTTAACAAAGGATAACCTTTTGGACAATAATAATCTTAAATTATAATATAAGGACAGAAATGTCAATGATTTTTGCATTCAGTTTTTCTTTCTGTTAAAATGTTTATAATAAGAAGTAACGTTATAAAATATTATCTAAAGAAGACCAATATATCATTAATGAAGCTTAATATTAACTTGTTATAGTAAGATCATAAAATTTAGCCAAATATATATCTTTTTTTATTGGTAAATAAGGTGAAGTTCAAAGTAGTATAATGAAAAATAATATCTTTTATTATATGGAAATTCATTATAAGATCCATAATATTGGAAAGAAAAGTGAATTAAACTTAAATTCACTTTATAAGAAGATATTTTTAGATTCAAAATCCTGGTCGAAATGGAATAAATATAGAAAAATGTTATTACATCAACCATGATAAAGGAATTTTACATAAATATCTAAATAGCTGTATAAGTTCCAAAGTCAATTAAAACAAATGATCAGACAAATCTCAAATATTATTAAATTTTAAATTTTTGATTGTATTTATTTCAATTTTGAATTTATTTTTTAAATTACAAAGGTGGGGGGGGGGAATTAACATAATATTTCTATTATTTATCATCTTGTTTATCTCTGATAATTTTTTTTATCTTTGATTATTTTAATGGGAGAAATTAAAAAAAAATATTTCATCTATTGTAACAATTTTATTTATTTGGAATATTTTTTATCTTAAAAATCATAGGGGTTATTTTTCAAAACAATGAGAGAAAAACTCTATTTCATAGAGACTGTAGGAATATTTCTTTTCAAATTTAGTTTCTATCTTAAAATATTATTGCATGTATTTTGATTTCCAAAAATGGGTAGATTGTTGAATCTATTACATTCTTCTTTATTTATTTTTAAATCACAATACAGTTCATATATAAATAATCTTACTTTATTTTTTTAAGTTGTTTTACTTATGAAAAATGAACATCTGGTAAGTGAAATATCAGAGCTCTAAACAATTTTATGAAATTATAGTGATTTGAAGATCTAATATCAGATTACATCCATTAGATTTAAAATAATTTTATTGGTTCTAATTTAATTCATCAGTAGAAGAAGAAGAACTCTATGTTTATCAGTATATAAATATATTTCTACAGATATAGTCATAACTAACTCCATGTTTTGTAGAATTTTATCATTGAAGTTTGTTAAAGCATTTCTTATAAATAAATATGTAAATAAAATTTTATAATAACAACATATACATTGAGAATTAGGAGAGTATTTTTGGTTTTAAATCATTGAAATTTATTGTCTCTTATAGTGCTTCCGATCAGTGTAATAATTTTCATTCTATGTGTTTCTACTAAGATTTATCATTATATAAGGTTTTCCTTGTAAATATCATATTATTTACAATTTTTTGTTTTCTACTGACCATGTGTTAATGAAATCTTTTAAGGATAAGAACACACATAATCTGATCATCTGATTAAGCGATTACGTGGCTAAGAAGATAGAGATCAATTAATCCTAGTGTGTGAAGTGAGTTGTTACAATTAGGTATTGTAATAGGATTCCTAGGATATAAAGATAGATATTTTTATAGGTATAAATTATGGATACATTATAAAAGTTTGAAACACATAGATACCTTAGATCATATCTATAGATATAACTTTTACTTTGGTTTAAAAGTGTTATTTTAAAAAATATACTTTTAAAAGAGTATTTGGTTTTATAACCAATACTTCTTGTTTTGTTTTTAAATTTCCATTGTGTTAAATTTTTTTATAAGTAACTTAAAATTATGATCGGTTTTTTATATCTTCCTGAATTATAGTTGAGTTAATTCTTATATAAGTGTATATAATACAACTACTTTAAATTTCTGCTAATTTAACATTTCCATATATAATACAAATTACCGATCATATAATTTCAATTATGTTAACTATATTTCATATAGATTATATTTTTTAATCTAATATTTAACTTCATCGGTAATTCTAATAACCATCCAAATAAATACATGAATAGAAAAAAATGTAAGTTTTTTTAAAATAAAATTTATCCCCCCTCCCCTTGTATCTTATTTTTCATCATACCTTAGGATAATAAAAAACACTCTAAGGAAATTATCACATTAATGTTATGCTAATGAAAAATAATTAAGTAATACTATTTTCATTAATATACTGGTAATATAAGTTACAAATTCATTTGGTTCTAGGATACCAAATCCAACTGCGATGGTGATGTGATACACTATTTTTTAAAACATGGATCCACACTATCTCCCAATATGATATCCCCAATAGTGTGTTTGGTACTTTAAAGACAAATGTAATTTAACCATGTCGCTACCTATGATATCTCATATCATAGGGAATTATTATATCATGGATTATGATTTCTATATTATATAGTAATCCATTGAAAAAAATCAATCATTTTTATCGTTTTGTGCTACAATATCCATAGGATATTTTTTCATTTAAAACCTCGATTTCATTAATCAAAATGAATAGAATGTCTCTAATACCACTATTAGGTTTTAAGGATCAATTAATAATTAATAAATGGATTGAAAATTGTTAGAAATGATAAATCCCAAGAACAATATCCATTGAAACTAAAACCATATATAATATAACTGAATAATGTGTACCTTACATCAAATATCACTAATATCATTATCTTTAATATATTCTTGATAAATATTACAAGGAATTTCCAGTGCAATCTTACCTTCATGGTGTATCCATGAGTTGAAATAAATCACCAAAATATCGAGTGGGATTGTCACCGTCTCTCATAACATTCTAGTATCACTCATAAATAATAAGATAATGAGAATGAGATCTTTAGTAGGGAGAGAGTAATGGTTAGTAACTTTATATAGGTGTAACATTCAAGGGTGACTTTTGCTTATTATTTTATTTAATTATTTTTTTAGTGACTATAGTCATTTGATATTTTTTCTAACAGTTTTTTGGAAATATTTTGGATCACATGGTCATCACAGGGTCCATGCATGTATAGTAGAAACCATGCAAATTAGTTATAAATGTGTACATTTTTGTTTTATGGTGGAACATTGTTAGGAGTAACCATGTGGATTAATCTTTAATTGGTTGAAATATCATATGGTTTTTCCCTGGTTATAATTAAGAATATTTCTAATCATATAGGTTCTTTATCATGACTACAACAGCTATCATACGGTTTTCTAAACAGGGAAAAATACCTAAACATTAAATTTTAAGGATTTATAAGTTTACTCCTAATAAATTTAGAACTTTTTACCACATTTTTCCTTATTCATGATTTTTTAGAACTCATAGACACTGATCTCTCTCTTTCTTATATTTCCCTTATCATATTTATGGGGATTATTCCATTTTTGAGGTCAGTTATTCAAGGTAAGTCCCTTAAGTTTATATCCCCTCTTCTACTTCTCCCCTCAATTTTCTTATTCTTTCCCAAATATGGTTATGGAGATCTATGTTTTGGTGTTGCAGGAATTTAATTAGGGTTTTATATGTATTATGTTTTAAATGGTTATATTATTATTTCATTAGCATATTTTGGGTGGATTAACCTCATCACATATCCTTGTAAACTGATTCAATAACTTAAGGAGGGTTTCTCCATAAATTTTACTTTTTATTTGAAACCATGAGTGATTTATTTTCTTGATACATGTTATAAATTATATAAAAGTTATACTAAAGATATCCCTTAATTATATGAAAAATCTAATTATATTTCTCCTTCCTTTTTTCCTTAGCAAGGAGAGGGATTTTCATGTTTAAATGATAAAAAACTATTTTCATGTGAAATATGCACATTGAGTGTTTGATCAATTTCTTATGTATAATTTTTTTTAAATGAAAGATATTTTTGTAGAGGGGTTTCATATGATGTATAATTAATTAACAATAATTTTTTTTCAAGGTTTTTAAAAATTATCCATGATTGTCCATTTTCAAATATGATTTATGTTAGTAAAGTATATTTTAATTTTCATCATTTTCTATCAAACTAAAAGTCTTTGATTGGTTTTCAAATATTATTTTTGATAAAATTGATTGTGTTTTTAAAATTTATACCTTATTGATAATGTATTGATATATGTTTTATCAGTTGTGTCCCCAAGAAGTAACACTCTTTATATTTCTTAGGTGAAAGTAGAGTTGTCATGTGAAATTTGATAGTCATGGATATGATTTATTTATAAGTATTTTTTGTTGATATATCGATTATAGTTTTATAAAAGGGGGATAATTATATAAAGGGTGCCTGAATGTGAGGTTGATAATGTGTTGTTATTTTTTATTGTTATATTTATATTTAATTAATTATATTGATCACCTCCATCTATCTATCATTGGAAAAATTTGGTATCTAGGTGGGAAATATCTCCCTGAGTACTACACTAGTGTATAATTATTCTATGGTCAGTGTGCCCAAGTCAATAATTTAGTCTACATAGGTGATATTTCCTTCAAATTTGGATAAGAAAGGTAAAATAAAGTGTTTATGTTATTTTATTGTAGTGGTAATGCCAATTATATGGATTCTATTATTATTTTTTCTAGATTTTCTGTTAGTCTCCTACATATTACAATGATGTTTGGGATTTTATTCTCCCTTGATAGTGATTTATGGATAATTTATGAAATTTCCTTAATATTTTTTATGCTTATTATATTTTCACTAATTATCATTGTGACAACCCTTTATATTGAGATTTTTTTCAAGTGTGATTTTCAAAAGAACATAATATTTTCTTTCTTTATGTTTTAAAATATGATTACTTCTTAAATAAGGATTTTTTTAATAATAGACTTGATATTTTATCATTTAATTTATGTTTATGAAAATAATTTTAAAATTTAAAGTATAATTAAATATCACATATATTTTTTAAATTTAATTTTAGGGGTTTATTAAAAAATACGTTATTTTCCATACAACATGAATATGGTCAATTTGTAGGAAAAATTAATTAATTTTTTTTATATCAAATGGATTTTTTATTAAAAACAATTTAAGTATATTTTATTTTAAATTTTCGTCATATATATACCCAGGAAATAAGTTTTTTAAGTAATGTCCTCTCAATACTTTTTTATTCAAAATAAAAAGTTTATTTTCATGGTTGTATTTACATACTAGCATGAAATGGATTTTCTTTCAAATATTACACATGAGGTCTGGGTAGGAAACCTACAAGGAATTTTTTCTCACACCCTACACATATTACAAGTTCATCCTAAATGTAATGGGTTCTCTTTGTCTTCTATTTTAGGTATTTTAGAATCAGAAATTGAAGAACATTCACTTGATGCATAGAGACGGATGTTTGAGCTTTCTTTTAGATTTTATCCATTTTTTAGTTTCTATTATGTATCATACTTCTTTTTCTTCCCATTATTATAGTTTCCATTTGTAAACCATTGATCCTACATTGGTTCTTGAATAAAATTTTAATTGTTGTGATGATTTCATCTTTGGATGTGTTTATTAATTCTATGATATGGTTTGATGAGTTTTGAATATACTATTATGATTTGATTGGGTTTTCCTTAATATTGGAATGTTATTATTTCATTAGAGTGATCATTTTTCATATGAAGTGGAGATATGGGACTTCTATATGGAATTAATTTATTATTTATTGTTATATCTGGTGAAATAATTCCCAATGATGTATACTTTGATGCCAAAGTACTAGTTTCCTTCCCATGGAAATCAGAAATGAAATCCAGGCCTTGTCACGGGATATATTAGGTGAACTAATAGTTTAACCGTATTTGGATCATTACTAAAAAGTATTAGATCCTAGTTTTGATTTATATTATTTTTGGAGTTATTCTATACAAGGTATAGGATCATTACAGCTCAATATATAGGTGTGAATAAGTGTCTAGCCATGAAATTTGTATTAAACCTTATGTTACAAGTGGTATTCATAATCTAGGTACAAACAATTGAAGATTTTTTCCTTATTATTTTAAATATTTTTTTTCATTATTTGAGTATTTATGTTTCATATTAATTATTTATGGTTTATTTTAGGAAACTCCATGATTTAAATTGTAAAATGGGAAGAAACCAAAGGTTGTATATTTAATGTACATGGTATAGAAAAACATGAACAAATCATCTATCTAATTATAGGAAACTTCTAATGTTATTCTCATTGTTATCACTAGGTTTTATAGACTGTTTGACAAAACCATGCACAATTGAAACTTCATTAAATTTTTACATTTTGATTATTTTTTATTCTAAATTGTTTTCATTCCTTTCTATTGTAAACATAAGATTAGTTGATTTGATTTATGTGGACTATTACTGTTATTTAGATTGGTAATATTTAGTTTGTCATGATGGAACCCTTAATGTACATTTTTTAAAAGGTTAAATTTAATAATTTAAGAGATTATATGTAATGTTTTGAATTTAATATGAGGTTTGGTGTTATAAATATTACATTTTAATTTTTAAAATGGGTTTTGTAAAATGTTTTGGGAATCCTATTTTGGGGTTTCTAAAATTTATTTTATATTTTCATAAATGTTTTGATTTTTAAATGCCTTACAATGTAGATTTTTAATATCTTGAGGTATTATAAGGTCTTATACAATATTTATAGGGAATTTTTAGAAGGATTTTTCATAAAACATTGTGGTTAAATATTTAAGATATCAGAAATAGTTTTCTTAATGTGTCACAAAGTTTTTTAATAGGTACGTGGGATAATTTTATAAGTTTTATGGTTTTCTAAAATATTGGATTTTAGGTAAATAAATTATGGGAATAATTGTTGTATAAGTTTTTTCATGATATTTTGATGCAAATCATTTGTTAATATTTAATTTCACGGAATTTTAAATTTTAAGGAATATGTTGATTTTTTTGTTCCCCATTATTTTAGAGTAATCCCCCAAATAAGTTATTAAATATTTTTGAGAGGAAGATTTAAGAGTTTCTCCGCAAGTATACCCTCTAGTTGAAAATTTTTAATCTAAGTTGATTTCCTTTTATACTCCAGCTATGGGTAATGGTGCTCCTCTTGACCTGGATCAACCTTGAGACTATATTGAAGAGTTATAGTAATTGAGACCTTTTATTTTACATGGTTATTATAGTTCCAATGAATCATAATGATGTATATAGAATATAAATAAGATGTCCAACCTAATATATCCTCTTGGGTATCTTAAGCTCAACATTTCAACCATTATTCTTGAAGGTCCAAGTTGAAAGTGGTGGAATTCCAACATTCAAGGTACAACATGGAAGGACCATCCATAGAAAGGTTTATGTAACATCTCATATATAAGAGTTCATATTATTTCCATAAGTTACATGATTTATTCTTTAAAATGAATATAAAATTCACTAAAAATAATTCAAATAAGACATAAATCAAAATAAAAATACATTATTCAATAATTATGGAATGTTATAGAAAAATTACATGGTATAAAGTATTAAATACCATGGACTATTACATACCATGGATGATCACACCAATTAAAAGAGTATAAATTTAAATAAGGAAATAAATATAAAAAGAAAAATATATTTACAACTATGAAATTCTATAGATTATCTCTAACTTTCAGAATCATTATTAGTAAAACTAAACCTATAAGTAGAGAGAACATCATGAACAGAGAAATCATTTTGTAAAATCGAAATAAAAATTATAGGAATGAAAACTTGGATTTTTTATGTTAGAATAAAATTGATTTATAAGATTTAATGTGGAAAATATAGCCATTATATGACTCTTATTAAATTTTATACAGTCATTTGGTATAAAACTAGAAAACATATTACCAGTTTAGAATTACTAGTATGTAATTTTTAATACCCCCAAAACATGAAAATAAGTATATTTACATGGTTTAAAACTATGGAAATAAGCCCAAAAACCATTTCCATATCTTTTGGTAAATGTTTACATGAATTATTTCCCCTATCTTTGTTTCAATAGGGTCTAATAACTATTAAAAATTAGAGCTATACACATAGACCTATACCAATAATTTAAAAATCTATTGGTATAGGATACCTATACTAATGCTTTTTATAGAACTATTGTTATAGGAACCTTATACATAACCTATACCAATTTTTTTGGAAAATCATTGGTATAGGCCCCTTATACATAGCCTATACCAATGGTTTGACACAAACCATCCATATAGGTATCACTTATAACAATAGTTTTTTTAAAACTGTTGGTAAAGTTCATGTATAGATATCCAAAACCAACGGTTTTGGTAAACCATTGGTATATCTCCCAAAAAAATTTCCTACCTATACCAACAATTCTATAAAACCGTTTATACAGGTCTATCACAATGGTTTTGTAGAACCATTGGCATAGGTACCCAGATTTTATTAAATTAACTTTTTAAATTAAATTAATAAATCAAAATTTAAAATAAATTTAAATATACATATATTTATATATAAATATATATCAAAATATTTCAACAAAATTCATTATAGCTTAGTGGTTAGGATATTGAAATATAATTGGGAGGTACTGGGATCAAAACCTAGCTATATTTCTATATATAGTACCTATACCAACATTTTTTCCAAAATTTTTAGTATTGGTCAATCCCAATGGAGACTATACCAACATCCCCATACCAACATTTTGGAAGCCTATACTAAAACTTCTAAACTTTTGGTATAGAATTTTTTTCCATAGTGAGGTTACAATCACAATTTCAAAAATTTTCCATAGGTGGGTTATTACCAATCTCTATGTGGAAAATGTCCATAGGTTACACACCATAGTGAAATAGAACTTATTTTCATGTTTTACTAAACTATGGTCGCATCCTTTAACAAAAAAAAATAAAAACATATGGTTTCGATCATACAACCTCATATAGAATCCTCCCAATACTTTACCACTATTCTTTTCCCAAATATATTTGTTTATATATATATACAGATATATTTATATTTAAGTATAGTTGTTAATCTATTAGAAAAATAACAATATATATTGGGTAACCTATTTCCATTGTTTTTCAAAGCTGTGGTCGTATGTGACATCTACTATCACGGTTTTCTCAAAGGGTGGTTCAAGTGGATCAGAGAGTCCTATTTCTATGGATCTCTAAAAATGAATCAATATTTGGCATGAATTTCAAAGCTTTTATTAAACTATGTCTATAGGTAGTCCTATTTACATGGTTCTCTAAAACTATGGTAATGGGTGAAATGTATTTTCATGGTTTTCTTGAATTGTGGTCATAGGTGTTTCTTATGAGACTTACTATAATGGTTTTCTAAAAAATGGTTGTAGGTGATCTCTATTGTCATAATTTTAGAATATCATGGAAATAACCCTTTCCTTCCAAATTCTCAATTAATCTTAGTAGTTCTTAAGCCCACCTATCACCATAGTTATACGAAACCATGGCTATAAGATAATCTAGGGAGACATAAATCCACATTTTAACAAAACTATTGTTGTATGATTACATATGGCCATGGTTTTGTTAGAATATGTCTATAATTCAAGGACATATGCCCATATTGTAGTTTTCTTGACCCAAACCATCGAGTCTGAGTTAGAGAGTCAAATTACCTCATGTGAACCTTCTCATATGCAAGAGGATTCTGACTAGTGGTAAGGGTATAAATCAATTAGTTGGGAAATTATACCCATAGTATCATTCCCTAGAAAAAATAAAAAATAAAAGAATATATTAATATATAATAATTGGGATAAACTTATGGAAACTAAAATATGTAATTCTAGTCATACAAGCCAATAAAAAGGTATTCCAAAATCTTAATCCAAACCCAAGTATAAGTGAAATAAGAAAATAAAGAAATAAAATTAGTGGATCCCTCTTTAGTCTATCTTGGTCCACCACCAGATCCATTCTCTACTACATATCCATAGTCTATGGCCCCCTTACCTTACTTTGATCCCTAAACCTTAAGTTTTCATGTGCGTTGAGATTCCCACATAGGGTGTGAGTAATAAATCCTAGTAGGACACCACCAATGCATCCTTAACAAGTGTGAAAATGTATAATAGGAGTATTCCTTAATAATAATAAATTCAGAATAAGAATAAAAAATACACAACTTATACCGAGAAGTTGTTTACAAACCAAACTTCCACAAAACACCAAACGTACCTTCTTTAGATCAATGTTGAAAGAATAATAATAGGATGTAATAAGTGAGAAAGAAAAAGACAAAATGATCATAACCACATCTCTATGTGTTCTTAAAGAATAATGTTGGGATAGTCCTCAGGACCTATATATCCCGACTCCATCACGAGTGATGCCTATAAACTTTTATACCTCATTTATGCCTCAAGTTAGGCCATTAGGACATTATTGCCCTAACACAAATCCTTGAGTAATGCCTCTAGGCTATCATTCCCCTACACTATGCTCAGTTCCATAATTATTATCTTGGTAAGACATGTGCACTTCCCCTATAAGGGATAAACATCACACAATGGTCCACATGTCACAAGTACCAAGAAAGACATCCAATACATGGTAACATGAACAACATGGTAGAGAATAAAAGGAAATAATTGTATAGAATCATGATAATATAGTATCAATTCATAATAATATGTGATCATAATCAAATATGGTAATAGGGTACTCTAGAAATAGTCATGGAATCAAACATCATAATGGGTATCACATCTACACACACACCTACATGCGATAACAATTATGTATAGAAAACATGTTCTACCAACCAAATAGTTATACTATGTAAAAATGTTTAAAAAAAATACCCCCAAAAGGTAAGGAACTTCGTACATTGAGTCATTGATGAATAAATCCAATTTTTTAAGGAAACTGTGAATGAACCACATTGAATGCTTTGAAGAACAATATCACACATCAAGGGTGTTTAACTCGAGTTTCAGGTCATCATGAATAATTTTATAATAGATTCTTAAGATAATTCCATGTCATGAAAGTCATTCTAGAATCACATACCTTAAGTTTTCTCCAATGGATTTAATTCCAAGGTATGTTTAAGGAATGAATTTCAATGCACTAAATTCATCATTATTCAAAGAACAAATTGTGAATTCATTGTTGATTCTAGAAGAGACCTCAGTTATATCCAATGATAATTATTATGTCAATGATATTTCATCAAAAAAGAGATTCAAGGTGAGAACCAAGAAGAAGGAATTCTCAATATGATCATTCTAGAAATTCTTACCTAGAAACATCCTGGTTCCTTATAATTCTATCTTTGGTAAATGAGAAATCATTGACACAAAAATGTCACCACAAATCTACCATGAATTTATCAACAGATTAAGGTTATATCATTGATACTCTATCAATAATATGAATAGGATGATGATTTAGGAACACTTTTTAATGAATCAAGATTTTATAAATGAAATTACCTTTAAATGAATAAATACCTTATTAAGTAATATATTTATAGAAAACACATGCACTACATTTTTTATTTTTGATCATTATAAAATATATCATGTTAGATTTAATAGATCGTTGTGTATCATAACCATTTGTTGTATAGTTTTTCTATAGTGAACATTAAGATGAGTATATATTAAGGGTAATGATAAAATATAATTTACAAAAATGGAATAATTGAAGGCCTCAACCAATAGTATTGTACCCAATGAATCCCATTTATCAGATATTTTGAGACAGATGGAATCATTGGGATTTTTCCATGACCAATCCCAAGTTGAGATTCAACAACTAAAACATGATAAAAAATTTTAATGGTAAAAGTTCAATCTTATCAATATCACGGCCCAAACCAAGTTCACTAAACCTCCCCAAGAAAAAACCACCATCACACACCTTACACGTAGAGAATATGCTGGTGTAATAGGGATTTATGTATCTATAACCTAGCAGTATGAATTTTGTTATTTTATTTTCAAAAAAAATAATTATATTTATCCATTTTTTTATTACTTAATAAATGATTATAAAATGATTTTGATAAAACTTGGATGGTGGTACAAATAAATCAACACACTATTTTTTGCAAATATATAGTTCTAATTAAGATACACTTTTTTTAAATTATAAAAAAAATTGAAATAAATTTTATTTTAATAAATTATTATTTATAAATAATATTTATTTAATTTTAAGATATATTATAATTAATGAAGTCTAATGTAATTATTATAAGGGTTAAAAAGTACTTAGTGTTAAAAAAAACTAGTATTTTCAAGTAAATAAGGTTTTTTATTTAAAATCAAAAATTATAATATTTAAAAAATTATTTTTCTAAAATTAATATTATTTTTTAATTCATCATGTCAAAATTATCCAATGGTATATTTAAAAAAAATAGATAGTCAAATTTTTGGGTAAAAATTAAGTGCGGTATAAATATATGGTCTGTATTATGACATCAAAATAGGCCAAAAATGACGTAATAATTACTAAAAAGGTAATAAATGACCAGAAATATATTTTAAATTTAAAATAATGTGTTTTAAAGATATTTGATTAATTTTATAATCCATTAATGAATCTTCCAAAACCTATATTATATTTTAAGGTTTTAAAATCAATTATTTAAGAAGTTTACTTAATTCCACCACAGAAAAGTTATTATTTTAATATATTTGGTTCTTGATCATATAAATTATTTAAAAAGAATACATTTTTGTAGAAACCAGGGTAAAACCATGGTATGTTTTTTGTTTTTAATTATTTTCTTATATAGATTCCAAAAACTAAGTTTAGAAAATAATAAAGAAATCCTCTCTCTTTTTCAATAAATACTCAACCAAATTCCCACTCCTCTTCAGTAAAACCCCATTTATCATTATTTCACTCACCCTATCCCTCTATAAATTTTTCCCAATTTGTTCCCAAGCTCATTATAAGCTCCTGTTAATCTTTTATAAGTTCCCTCTTAAGGTAAGGGATGCTCTCCTCTTCCTTTTTATTTTAGGTACTTTCTTTGTATTGAGCCTTATTATTTGAAATTTTTCATGTTTTAATGGGATTTTACACATCCATTTACTATCCTTATGATTATAATGTAATGACATACCACCTTTACCTGTCATTAAACCCTTCCTTGATCCCTTATTTACACCTGTTATGCTTCCCAAATTATCCCTTGATTTTCCATTCCAAATTTTGGTTGTTAATACCCATCCCCATTTACACTCAAGGGTATTCAACTATATGTACCTATAGTTAATTTTTTTGGGCTCCCATTTATTTAAATCATACTCCTTAATCATGGGTTTAAAAGTGATGAAATACATATTTATGTTCTCTGATTTATGTGGAACACAAATACATGTACATAATATTAATGTGTTGGGTGGTCCCATAATTATATATCCCGCCAATGCATTGGGTAATGTTTTTATCTCATGAGATACCATTTATCATTCATGGTAGGTTATCATAAGAACACTATGTTATTAATTGTTGGGGTTTATCCATGGCTTATTCTTATGATTTCATGTTTTATGTTGTTTCCACATTTCTATACTTCCTCGATGTTATCATATAGTATCATGATTTTATTTTCATGTTTATGATCCTCACCATTTTATGTCACCTTGATATTCCTCTTGAATAACATGTATTACTTTAATCATGTTATTTTTTTATTATTCCCATACATGATTGTATAGCTCAACCTTTTCTATTGTATGCCCCCAGGTTATCCCGTGCAATTTTAGAAGATTAATGCAATTTAAGGGCATGTTATAGAGTTATAAAATAATTTTGTTGTGTCCCTATTTAAATTTATTTTTGTATGTCTATAATTTATCAAATTCACTATTCCTTTTAATCTTTTTTGATTTTATTATTTGAATCCTTTTGTAATAAATCATGAGTTATGTTTTATAAAAATATGGGTTGTTATAGTTGGTATCATAGAAAGGTCTTGTAATTTTTGGGGAATAAGGTTATAAAACTATAGTAAAATTCTTATGGATATTACTAAACACAAGAAAAAATCCATAAATTTTGTTGATGTTTAGATTAAATGGTTTCCATGAAAAAGAAATTCTCATCTTGATATTACAAGTATATGTGGCTCTCAGACAGATGTACCTAGGGGTAAGAACCCCGGAAAGGGTGAATTTTTTATTAACTCAATTGTTGATTTGTGTAAAAAAAATAGGCCTTGATGAACACCATGTGTGATACTTTTGTGAGATATGATTTGGTAAATTCACAATCTCTTTATGAACCATTATGCATGGAATAAAAATGCCTATAAAATTTTATATTATGAAATAGACCATGGATAACTTATATTGAGACCTATAAATTCAAAGGTTAAGTAATATATATATAATTTATGAGTTATACCTTCAATTTTCATGGTTACCTATTTATGTTTTTAAAAAATTAAAAATTATCATCTTTGATTTTTCCTTAATTATGGTCAATGGATGTAAATGGGAGGAACTGATCCAATAACCAATGTGATGAGAAATGTGATGACTACCCAAATGATATTTCCAACCCAATAAAAGTAATATTTGAGAACTTCATGAAAATACTTAATAAATTAACTCATGTTTTCAATAGAAACATGAATCAGGAGGAAACCCCAAATACCCTACAAAGGAGAAAGGTACAATTGAGACCTTTATGTGACAAATGCATACCAATTTTAGAAGATATTATAACACCTTAATCATGGAATAATGGATCAAATCCATTGAAAATATCATCTACTTGTTTCAATTCTATGAGTAAGATAAGGACATGGGGGTTTTTTATCATATAGAGGGAGAATCTGATCAATGGTGGAATTTGATCTAAAAATTGAATCCCAAGGATGAAATTTAAGTGATGGAGTGGAAATAATTAAATAAAAATTTTTAAGATAATTATTTTCCTCGCAATCATTGACATAAAATGTAGTGGGATTTTATTAGCCTCATACATAAGGTTTCAAAATCCATTGATACATATATAAAAACATCCCAAGACTTTCATGATAAGCCTCTAGCTTTATCATTGACCCTGAAGGTAAATTTGACCACTTCATTAGTGGGATAAAGTTCAATTTATGAAAATATTTAGTAATTTGACGATTTGGAAGCTATGAGGTAATTGTATAATGTTCCCTAAAATTATAAATATATATTATTGAATCATGAGGGTCTCATTGGTCTAGTGATAGAAAGTGGATAATGGAGTTTGATTCTAGCAGAGCAATGGAGAAATATCATGGTCGTAAGAAAGTCCAACATCCCACTTGTAAAAAGTGTGGTAAGAATAATATTAAAAATTACTTGAAGAGAAAAATGAAATTTTTTACGTGTGGGAAGGAAGGTAACCTAGCTATTGAATTTCAATGGAAGTAACCCACCAATTTGGGGGAATAAAAGAGTGCTCCAATCAACCCTCATCATATTTTCTTATTATTCAACTATAGGTAACAATGAAAATATGAAAACCAATGCACTGAGCCATGTATTGTCGAAGATAACTGGAGACAACAACCTCTATTTCTTAGAGAGAAAGGTTGATCATATTCCATCACTACTTATGAGTTGGATCCTAAAAATGACCTGGTGAAATGTATTCAACATTTTAATTCAAGGATAGTGAACATAATATTTGATTCATGTTCTATTAATTATTTCATATCAAAAAAGTTTGTATGACTATATAAACACTACCTCAAAACATAGAAGTTGAGTTATCATTGAAGATAAAAATGATTCAATTATTTCAGCCCAAGAATATTACTTCTCTTATGCCCTTATTTGTGGGATTAATTTCCCAATGAACCTTATGATACTCAATTTAGTAGAATGCTATGTAATTATAACTATGGATTTGATTTCCTTATATAGATCCAACATACATTTCTTACAGAATTAAATCACCCTTTATATCAAAAATCTCCCTAGGATTCTATACAAGTGTAGTGAAGAATATGTATCTCCTTTGGAATTTTTATTCCAATCATGTATGTTATTTCCTTATGAGAAACTGTATCTAGATCAAATGATTAATACTAATGAAAAGATCATCCTTGATGTAATTCCCATTGTAAGGGAATTTGATGATCCTTTTACTTAATAATTTTATAGTCTTCCTCCAAACCTTGAGGATTATTTCTCAATAAAAATCATACCCAAGTCTTTTCCAATATCCAAGACTCTATATATAATGGCCACTATTGAATTTAAAAACATGAAGAATAAATTATAGGAGAATATGGATAGAGGGTGTATAGGCTCAAGTGATTCATCATGGGGTCCATCAATCCTTTTCATTAAGAAGAAGTATGGGTCAATGCACCTATACATTTATTATTATGAGATCAAAAAGATCATTATAAAGAATAAGTATCATCTACCATAGATTGATCATGGGTTAGAATAGTTACAATGGTCCTAGTACTTCATTAATGTTTATATTCATCTAGGATATTATCACATAAATGTGAGGAAGGAGGATATCAATAAGATTGATTTTTGTATAAGGTATGGGAACTATGACTTCATAGTGATATTTTAAGTCTCTAATTATTTAACTATCTTCATGGGCTTAATGAATATAGACTTTATGTATTTTCTCAGTGAATTTTTGGTAGTATTTATAGAATATATTATTATCTACTCCAAAATCAAGGAGTAAAATGAGGATTATTTGAATTCTATAATAAAAACCATATGAAAGAAAAAATTGTATGAAAAGTATAAAAAAATTGATTTTTTCATAGATCAAGTAACATTATTGAGGAATGTTTTCAAAGGTAAAGGAATGTATATGGATACTTAGAAGAGAGAGGCAATTAGTGGATGGCCCAGACTAACTTATGTGATACATATATGTAGTTTCCTTGGATTAGTTACATATTATATTAGATTTTTTGAAACAAATCATGATTTTCAATACCAATAACCAGTATAACATGGAAGGGAGTGAATTTTGTGTTGAATGAGGAATGTGAGATGACCTCTAAGGATTTAAATAAGAATCCAATCACTTCACTTATTCTCACATTCCCACTATTGGGGAAGGATTTGTGATCTAAAATTATGAATCCAAAAACATATTGGGTTTTGTACTCATGGAAGATGATATATTGATGCCTTATTCCTATCATAAATTAAATATCCATGAATAGAACTACCCTACCCATAATCTATAATTTTATGCAGTGATCTTTGCATTAAGGATTTAGAAAAATTATCTGTATGGGTAAAAGTGTGACATATATATAGATAATAAAATCCACAAATATATATTAACACTAAATTATCTCAATATGTACTAATTACTGTGGTTAAAGTTGATAAAGTATTATGATTTCCTAATCCATTTCCATCCTAATATGGAAAAAAGTAGAAGATTCTCTAAGTATAAAGGATTAGACAACCCTATCCATGATGAGGATTGAAAGTGATCTAATATTCTTGGAAATGAAAAGGATTTAAATAGGAGTCATAAAATGAAATACATCCTACCTTTCTAAAATAACTTCATAACCATCTATTCTTTTTAGGATCAAGGATGCTTAAAAAGATCATGAGGAGCTAGAGACAAATGTAGAAAATATTCTAGAGTTCAAATATGTTAAAGATCGATTTATAATATTTCAAACCTAGATATGTGTCCAATTAAATCCAGAAATGAAAAGTGATATTCTATATAATTTTTATATATTTTCATTCTCTATTCATCTAGGAAGCACTAAGTTTTTAGATATTAGAAGAAAAACTTATGGAGGGATAACATAATGGGGGGGATTGCAGAATTTGTATCCTAATACTTGAAATTAAAAGAATTCAAGGATGAAAAATAGAAGTCTAAGGGTATTATACAACAATTTCCTATACCAGTATTGAAATATAAAATCATAACCATAGATTTTACCATAGTAATCCTTAGAAAATCTAAAGGCAATAACATCATATATTTCATAGTTGATCTCCTTAAAAATTCTGTACATTTTATTTCTATCAAATAAGATTTATCTCTTGACCAACTCTCTAAGATATACATAAGGGAAGTAGTAAAATTACAGTGATTAACTCTCTCCATTATATATTATCGATATCTGAGGTTTACCCCAATGTTTGTGAGAATCCTTTTGAAAGCAATGGATATAAAAGCTATGTTTTGGTATTTTTTATCACCCTTAAATGGATAGACAGCTAGATATAACCATTAAAACTCTTGAGGATATACTAAGATCATGTTAAATGGATTTATATGGATGTTGGGATCATAAATTTTCCATATTATAGTTCATATCTAACAACGTTTTCTATTATATCATTCAAATGGTACCTTATGAGGCTATGTATGGGAAGTGGTGTTAGACTCCAACATGTTCTGATAAAGATAGAGAGGAGAAGCTTATGGGACCTGATCATATACAACACATGATATATAACATTCGAACCACTAAATATCATCTGAAATATTAATAAAGTTAACAAAAAAATCTATATAGACACTTTTATATGAGACCTAGATTTTGAGGTTGGACAAAAGGGGTTATTTCATATATTATATTTCAATAATGTCGGGAAGAAGAGAAAGATTATTCTAAGATATATCATCCAATTTTAGATCCTTGATCACAAAAATACTATGGAATATTGACTATCACTCCCACCTAACATATCTCAATTACATGATGTGTTCCATGTATCCCTCTTAATAAATTACATACATGAACCCTCACATGTACTAAATCCATAGGTGATACACTTAAAGAATTATATTTCATGAAAATAGTAGCAAGTGAAGATATTAGATCATAGAGACAAATTAATATGAAAAAAGGCAACTAACCTAGTCAAATTACTCTAGAATAACCATAAGTTTAAGGACGAAACATGGGAATCATAGGAGGAAATGAAATAGATTTACCCTCATCTATTTCAGTGTACAAAATAAAATTTTGAGGGTGAAATTTTTCAAGGATGGAAGAATGTATTGAACCAAACTTTTATAAATGAAATTCTTTTTTTAATGAATAAATGTATTATTTAGTAATGAATTTATAGAAAATATATGCCCAATATTGGTTATTTTTCACAATTATAAAATATAGCCAATCAAATTTAAAAGACTATTAAAAATCATAAATGTTGATAATGTAGTCATTATAAAGTGACCGTTAAGATGATTATATATTAAGGGTTATGATAATTTCTAGTTTACAAAGACAGAAGAATCGATGGCCCCGGCCTGTAGCATCATAGGCTATGAAGCTCAATTATCATAGCTTCCAATGGAGATGAAATCAATGGGATTTTCCCTTAACCAAACCCAAATCATGATTAAATAACAAAAAAATGAGTGAAATATGTTATGAGATAAGTTCAGGCTTATTGATATCCCATGCCAAACCATGTTCTCCAAACCTCCCCAATAAATAACCACCATCTCACACCTTACTCTTAGGGTATACACTGGTGTAATAAAGGGTTAATGTATCTATACCCTAGTAGAATAAGTTTTTAAATCTTATTTTTAATAATATAAGGATTATATTTATCCATTTTTATTATTACTCTATAAATAATTATATAATTAGTTTGATAAAAAGTATATTTCGGTAAAAAGAAATCAAAATAAAGTTTTGGGGAAGTATATAATTTCAATTTAGACATTGTTCTGATAAATTCAATAATTTTGGGAATAAATTTTATTTTAATAATATATTATTATTAAATAATAGTTATTTAAATATAAAAAATAATAGGATTTAGTGAAGTCCAATTAATTTTTACGATAGTTATAGAGTTATTAGTGTCATAAAAATAGTATTCTCTAGTAAATAAGGATTATTATTTAAAAGTAAATATTATCATATTTAAAAAATTATTTTGGTATAATAAATATTATTTTTGAAATCAGTATGTTGAAATTATCCAATTATGAATTTTTTATAATTTTCTATGACTATCTAATTTTTCGATAAAAATTAAATATGGTGTAAATATACAGTCTATATTATTACATCATAAAAGACCAAAACTGATGTAATAAACACTCTAAAGGATATACATGACTAAAACAGGTTTTCCCTTTTAAATAATTTTTTATGTTATTTTATTAATTTAATTAACCTTTAATGATTCCACCAAAACCAACACTATATTTTATGTTTTTAAAATTAATTTTTTATGAACATGAATCAATTCAACATCAACAACGGTATTATTTTAATTTATTCATTTCTTATCATTATGAAATATTTATAAACACTCTTATTTTATATAACCCATGGAAAAAACCATTATATGGTTTTTATTTTTGATTATTTTTTTATATAGAGCCCAAAACCATTGTTTAGAAGTTAATATAGAATTTCCCACTCTTTTGATATAAATACCAACCCAACCTAACACTCATCTTCACTAAAACCCCATTAAGAATGAATTTAATCTACCAATACCTTTCTAAATTCCTCTTAAATTGTTCTCAATGTCTTGAGAAGACCCCCCCCCCAAAATCCTATAGAAGCACCCTCCCAAGGTAAGGGATCCTCTCCTCTTCTTTTTTATTTCTAGTACTTTCTTTGTACTAAGCTATATTATTTCCAATTTTTCATGTTGTAATGTTTCTTTACAGATAAATTTACTATACTTATGATTTCAATGTAATTAGATACCACCTTAGTCTCTCATTAAACCCTTCCTTAAACCCTTATGTACACCCATTATGCTACTGGAATTATCCTATGATTTCCCATGAAAACTTTTGTGTTGTGAACACCCATCCCCATTTCAACTCAAGGGTATTCACCTAGATATACATATCATAAATTTATTAGGAACTCCCATTTATGTAACCTAAACTTGTTAATCATGGGATTAAAAGTGTTAAAATATATCTTTATATTGTATGATCTATGTGGCACACAAATTCATGTACATAATAGGAATGTAGCATGTGGGCCTGAAATTATATAGCCTTAAAATGAATTGGATAGTCTTATATCTCATGAGATAACATTTATGGTTCAGGGTTGGATAGACTAATCACACTATGATATGATGTCTCGATGGTTATCCTTGACTTATTCTTATAATTTCATGTTTTATGTTGTTCTAACTTTCCTTTGTTTCTATGTGTTATTATCTTATATAATGCTTTAATGTTCAGGTTTATGATTATCAGGGTTTTTTTCACCATGGTATGCATCTTTAATAATAGTTATTACTTTCATTATGTTATGTTTTTTTTATTTCTTTTTTAGTATTTATACTTCACCACTTTCTTATGTATATCCCCAGGTTATCCCATGCAATTTTAGAAGATCAGTAGAATTTTATGACATGTTTTGGAGTTTTTAAATAATTTTTTTACATCCCATATCAAGTTATTATACTATGTATATAATTATCCAAATAAACTAGTACTTTATGTCTTTTGGGATTGTATTATGTGTATCCTTATCTAATAAATCATGAGTTAAGGTTTATAAAAAATATGGTTTTTCATAAACTAACTCAAAGAACACTCAGTGTCAAAGTTGGATCTTGATTTGATCAAGAAATGATGTCAACACACTTGATTCTCCCATTATATTCTTATAAATGATTAATTGATCATTTTTCATTATGTAAAACATATATCCGATAAAGATGTATTCTCATGTAATCAATAGGAATAGGAAAATGGCATGGATCTAAGATGATCTTATTGTTCTAACACAATCATATCATTAAAATGATGATGGATCTAAGTGAGGTTAATGGGTGTGTTAAAGTACAAATAAGGAGGGCCTCATATTCAAAATAGGATCAAGTGGGTCTTAATTGGGGTATTAAATGATGGTAAAACTATGAAAAATTAATTCTAATGGGGTGTAGTTAATGTACCCCCACACTAGGTCCATTGGCCAGCCAGTGGGCCTCACCGGCTCACCGGCTAGATGGTAGAACCACTGGATAGCTTATGACTAGCCATTGAGGTTTATATATGCTTATAATAATTGAAGGAATTCTACCTTAACCAACTATAGGCTAGTGGTACCCCACTAGCTTGTCGGTGGGGTCTATTGTTGCCAGTAGACCTACAGGAACCCCCCAACTAGCCGGTGGATCCCATTGGTCATCTAATTTCAATTTTCAATACATATTAAGGAAAATTATCAAACCCTCATTCCACCCTTTAGTTCCCAAGTACTTTTCACTAAATAACGACCACCATAACTCCTAAATCAGAGATGAAACAACAAGGAAACAAGGATTTTTATTAAGTTACCATTATCATACATTGAAAATAAGTGAGGATGTTGCATAGTTGATATACATAATGGTTGTTTAGATATAAAAAAATACAAATTTTCATCCTAATAAATTATTTTAAGTAAAATAAATTATTTTTGAATAGAATAAAAATATAATAATCAATTTTTGAAAATACATTTTATTCTAAAGAAATTTTTTTGTAAAATATGAAAAGTTTAAAATATCTTAATTTTATAGAATGATTTCAATAAAATGGACTAAAAAATAAATTATTAGTAAATTAAATAAATAAAATTGATGAAATAATTAAGTAACTATAAAGAATACTAATTTAATTATCCATATCCAATGGAATATGATTTATTTAAAAACATTATTTTATTATATATTATATGTTTTTATTTATATTATTTGGATAAAGAAATTAAATTAAATTTATTTTTTATGTGTATATATACACAAATGAATTAAAATTCGAGGATATATTTATAATTGGTTGTAAATAATAATAAAATATTTTGATGTTAAAAGATATAATTTTTAAGGAATTTTTTTTATGGGTGTAATGTATTTTTTGTCTTGCTAGTTGAAATTAATCACTACCAAAGAATTTTTTTAAAAAAAATTATAATATATAAAGTAAAATATAATTACATCTATATATTTTTTATTAAAGGGAATTGAATAATAATAAATTTATTTTATACCTAAAAATACATTTTTTGAAAAATTATTCTTTGTCACATTACGCATTATTATAGTAAAATTAATTTTTTAACCCTTTTAGAAATTGAATCTAACAAAATGGAATCCACATTTTAAATCATAATTTCCAAATTAGGTAAGATATTTTACCTTGCCTTTTTAATAAAAAATAATTAGCATGGTAAAAAAATAAACAAGATTAAAAGAAGTAAATGGGGGTAAATGGAATAACTATATTTCTGATAATTAAAATAATATAAATTTCTTCAATAATTCGTTTTTAGTAGTGTTATTAAATCCTACATTTATCTCCAAAATTTCATTACCTAACTCACCTAACTCCCATGTGATTCCATCTTTATCATTCACCTAACTTATGTTTCTAAAGAAATGTCCCCCATTTTCACCTATAAAAGGAGCTCCCTTTCACCCATTATATACCACCCATGTCCTTAAATTTACTCTTGAATCAACAAAATTTTTCCCTATAATAAATTATACTGAAACATTTAACAATATTTTTCACAAAGAGGAGGACTAAGTCCTTCATTCTGAGGCAAGATGTTACGAGAAGGAGTGATACCATCAAATTATTTAATAAGTTCTTCATTCCTTTAATTTAATTTACCATACCCACTCTTACTAAATAAAATTAACCATTATAATTATATAATAATAAAATCATTATAATAATTTAAAAATTATATTACCCTAATATAACTCTATGAACTTACTCATTCATTGGTTGTAACTTGCTCTTATTTAGGTTGGTTTTATTACCTATATGAAAAGTGCTATAACATAACCATCATGAATTTTTAATATAACATAAATAATTTTAATATGGTATAATAATTATTAATTTAATATTTTTTTCATAATTCTTTAATTTTAATATATATATATATATAAGTATATATATTAATAAAATGAATTCTTTTTATTGAATATAAATTCACAAAAAAAAATAGTGACTTTAACCATTCCTTACGAACTAACATAGTTACTTCCATAAAATTAAAATTTTAATTCATAAATAATTAAAAAACACATATGTTACATCTATGAAAATTATAGAGTTGATTATCAAATGAATAATAATCAATGACCAGAACCTTCAAACTAAAGCTTACATAAAACAAATGCTTCAATTGACACCCAAATATTAATTTTAACAAAAAATGATTAATAAATGGGTAATAATAAATTAAAAATGAACATAATAAAGTAAAATAAATATAAATATTTCTCTTATATATATTAATAATAAAAAATTAATTTAGTATACATGAGTTAATAGCATGTTCGACTGGGCAAGAATCCAAGGTAAGGGTTTTAATCTCGATTTCCCTTCATTGAGTCGTGTTTCATATGATGCACCAAATTTTATTTTATATTATATACTTACTTCCCCCATTTAATTATTTTATCATTTTTAAAGTTTCATTCATGGTATTTACAACTTTATTCCATGATTTATCCTTTATATTCCTTTTATTCATTTATTACCAAAGTAGAAAGGGTTTTTGTTAACACAATTTCCTTTTATTGAGTTATAATCAATAATTTTAAGACTTTATATGTGATCTAATTTTCCCACCATCCACTTTAGTTTCCTCTATAAATATACCTCTTTAAGTATTTATGTTTTTCCAATGTAATATCTATTCTCTTTTTTTATAAATTTTTCCTTTTTAAATGATGTTTATTAGAAATGCAAGGGTTTTTCTACTCAATTTCCATTTCACTAAGTAATAATATTTATTCATTGACTACTTTATTTTTAGTTTGATATATTTTATCTTTACTATATTTCATATGATATTTTTATCTCTATCTATCAAAATTAATCTTTAATGTCAAAATATTCTTCTTTTATGGATTTATTCATTTATAAATATATGATGTTTCCAGGAATAATTTTAATCCTCTATATTATCTCTTTCTCATTTATATCTACATTCATTCTTACAATAAATTTTTTATTATTTTTATTTTGAAATAAAAATATATTTTATCTTTTTCACTCTTTAAATTTCCCTTTATCTCTTTAAAAAATTAAAATTTATAACTCTTTTATCAATGTGGGTATGACAACTCGTATTTTTATAAAATTTATTTAATGATTTATTACATAAATTCACATGTAATACAACCCAAAAATATCAATAGGACAACTGTAATTGGGTAATTAGACATATAGCACAATAACTTGAAATAGTGATACAATAACATTATTTAGAAACACTATAATATGCCCTTAAATTTCATTTATATTCTACAACTACACTGGATAACTTGTGGATGTACATAATAAAGAGGCGAACTATAAAGACATTAAAGGGCTAATCAAACATAAAATGATGAATTAAATACTTGTGTGTCAATAATTATATCAATGTGACATAAAAATGTGAGAATCATAATCATGAAAATTGAATCATGGTATAAGATGATAACAACAAAGAATCATAGGAATGTGGAAACAGCATAAAACATGACATAATAAGCAAAATTCAATGATAACTGCTGATACATCATAACATATTGGGATTATATAAATCTCACATACAACATACATGGTATCTCATGAGATAAAAATATTACCCAATTAATTTGAGTGCTATATAATTCTAGGTCCACCCATCACATTCATATCATATATATGAAATTGTGTGGCACATATATCATACAATATAAGAATGTCATTATTCAATTTTAATCCCATGATTGCAGAGTGTAGTTTATATATATGGAAGTCCCAAATAAATTAATTATAGTTATATCTAGGTGAATACCCTTGAGTGGGAATGTGGATGGGTATTCTCAATATAATATTTTGGCTTGGAAAATAACAAAATAAATTCAATAGTATAACTGATGTACATAAAGGTTCAAGTAAGAATTTAATTTGAGTAAAATGTGGTATATTATTACTTAGAAATAATAAGTATAGAAAATTTTTGTGTAAAAACAAATTTAAATATAAACAATTGTAAATCAAAAGGCATCGTACAAATAATGTACAAGAAATAAAAAGAAAGTATTGAGGATTTATTACCTTGAGAGGGCGCTTCTAAAAGGTTGGGAGGACACAATTAAGAGATTGGAATCTCCTTGGGAGGTATTTACATATGTAGAGGGAGATAATATTTATTCTTAATGGGTTTTGAGTGTAGATGAGTGGGAGGTTGGGTGGGTATTTATAGCAATAGAAAGAGTAATTATTTATTAATTTCTAAACATAGGTTTTGGAATCTATATATTAAAATAATAAAAAGAAATAAAATTATTAGTTTCTAACAAATAGGATTTGATTTCAATATTTTATGAGTCCAATAACCAAAAATATTAAAATAATAAAATTGATTATGTGAAAGTGATTCATGTTCATAAATAATTGTTTTTTAAACCATAAAATATAATAGAGGTTTTAAAGGATTCATTAAGGGTTTATAAAGATAATAATAAAATTTAAAGAGACATTATTTTAAAGGAAAAACTATTTTTGTTTTGAATTTCCATTATAATATTTATTACATCATTTTTAGGCTATTATTATGTCATAACAAAGACTGTATATTTATACTACATTTAATTTTTACCTAAAAATTGGGATATCTCAAAAAATTATGAAAAATTCATCATTGGATAATCTCAATGTTTTTATTTTAAAAAATAATATTTAGTTTAAAAAAATAATTTTATAAATATTAGAATTTCTATTTTTAAATAAATATTATTCTTTACTATAAAATTCTTGTTTTCCAACACTAAAAACATTATAGACTTTATAAAAATTACAATGGACTTTTTTAAATTATATTATCATTTATATTTAAATAAATATTCACTAATAATAATATTTTACTAAAATAAAATTTATTTAGAAAATTATTGAATTTATCAAAATAGTGTCTTAATTAAAATAATTTATTTTTAAAAAATAGAATTTTGATTTCATTATATCAAATCTACTATTTATTAAACTCATTATATAATAATTTATAAAATATAGTCATTATTTTATTAAAAAATATAAAAACATTTTTAATATTTTATTATATATACATATCCCCTTATTACACTGGTATAATCACTAATGTTAAGGTGTGTGATAGTGGTACTTTCTTGGGGAGGTTTAGCGAAAAAGGTTTGGTCCATGATCTCGATAAGCTTGAACTTCTCCCAAAAATAGTTTTTTTATTGAGATTCAGTTGTTGAATCTTGGTTTGGGATTGGTCAAGGGTAAATCCCAATGATGTCTTATCACATGAAGTCTCTAATAAATGGGTTTCATAGGATACGATATTACTGGTTGTGTTCATCGCTTCTTTCTTCTATATCAATTGTACTTTATCATAACCCTTGATATACTAATGTTTACAATCTTTGTACATTGTTTATATTATCAACTGTTAAGATACTTAATAGTCTTTTAAATCCATTAGGATATATTTTATAATGCCCTGAAATTACATAAGTATTACATGTTTTTTCAATAACTATATTATTTAATAAGGCATTTATTCAATCATAAAAAATTATTTTTAAAATTTTAGGTTTTTACATTCTTCCCCATTCATAAATCTCACCCTCAAATTTTCATTTTGTATACTAAAACAGATGAGAGTACTTTTATTTCATCACCTCTTCTGGTTCCCATGTTATTTCCTCAAACTTTTGGTTCCATCGAAGTACTTTGACTTGGTGAGTTATCGGACTTCATATAACTTTGTCTCTAAAATCTGAGATCTTCACAGGATGCTCCTCATATGAAATATTTTTCTCCAAGTGTATCACCTCTATATTCCTTACACGATAGTGGTATGATATGTACTTCCCCGAGAGGGATACATGGAATACATCATTTACATGAGATAGGTAAGGTGTCCATAACTCTAATGAAATAAAAAAAATCTCAAAGGGGTCTATGTATATAGGACTAATCTTTCCCTTCAACCCAAACCTCATGAAATTCTTCAATGGTTATATATAAAGGAGCAATTTATCATCAACCTAAATCTCTAGGTCTCATCAATAATAGTTTTTGTAAATTTGATTTCAACGTTAGGAATATTTCATATGATTCTGAATGTTTTGAACATTCTCTATCATCTCTTGGATAAGATTAGGTAGTATAATCTTTCTCTCTCAAAATTCATCTCAGCATGTTAAATTATGTTACCTCTTCCCATATAGAGCTTCATAAGTTTCCATTTGAATTATATAATCAAAAATGTTGTTATATGATAACTCCAATTAGGGAATGTGTTGATCCCAAAATCTTTGAAATCCCTTGAACATGATCTCTGCATATCCTCTAGAGTTTGAATAGTTATCTTAGATGGAACAACCATTTGAGGGTGATAAGTAGTACTAAAAGATTTCTCTACATCTAGTGCATGTTGATGGCTTCTCTAGAACCTCTAAGTGAACCTCATATATCGATCAAATAAAATATAGAGTGTTAATCTATATAGTCTTTCCACTTACCTTATGTATATCTTAGTGAGATGGTCAATAGATGAATCTTCCATGATATCAATGAAATGTGCATACTTTTTAAGGTGATTGATTACCTATCAGATGACGTTATTACCTTTATATATATTAGTTATTCCTATTAAAAATACATGGTTATATTTTCACATTTTTATACTGATATGGGAAATGGTTCATTGTAGTCTCAAACTTCTTTCTTTTAGCCTTGAATTATTGGCATACAAATAATAGTGACACAAATTCTACAATATCACTCTTTATATTATCCCACAATAAGTTTTTCTTTAGGCCCCTATACATCTTAATGATTCCTAGATGAATCGATAAGGATTAGTTATGCACATTATCTAGAAGATACTTTTTCAATTATGATTTTTATAGGAATCATATTCCAGTTCTAAACCTTATGATTCCATATTTATAAAAGTTGAACTTTGTAATATTCACTATATTTATATATATATATCCTTTTTATCTATTTGGGACTCCTTAATACTCTCAAGAATGAAAATTTTAGAATTAATTTTAATAATGTAGGAAGGCATTCCTTTTATGATTCCTATGTCCTTAATTTTCATCTTCAAGAAGATTAGGTCCCTTTAAATCCTCATCCTGGGAATGGTTTCATGATCCTTTCTAATCAAAGCATATTATTCTTTGTTAACCTTCATATGATTATAATGGATTGAATCATTATAATCCTTGATCAGATCCAACCACTGTCATTGTTGCATGTTGAGATCCTTTTGGGTGAATATATAGTTGTGTCTTTTATTATCCTTATATATGTCACACTTATCCCCATATAGATAATTTATCAAAAAATTTAATATTAAGATCTCTACAACCAATTGTAGATAATGGTTTGGGTAGTTCATCTCATGGTTTCTTAATTTGTAGGAGGAATAGGCTATCACTTTTTTATCTTTCATAAGTATAAAACCCAAACCATTTTTGGACACATATTTATAGATCAAAAATTGTTCCCAATAGTTGGTAATATAAGTATAGGTATACTGATTAACCTATTATTTAAATCTTTAAAGATATACTTGCAATCAGTAGTCCATAAAAACGTCACCCCCTTTCTAGTTAGTTTGGTTAGTGGCCTTGACAATTGTGAGAATTTTCCCACAAATCAATGATAGTACCCAGCTAATCCAAGGAAACTACTAATCTCAATCACATATGTTGGTTTGATTTATCCTTAAACTTCCTCTTTTTTATAAGGATATATAGATATCCCTTTATTAGTGATAACATACCCCAAGAATATTGTTCCATCCAAAACTCATATATGTTGATCAGCATATATATATTTTCCTTTCCCAAGTTATTCATTATATAATTCAAATGATCCTCATGATACTCCATTATTTTGGAGTAGTTAATAATATCATCTATAAATACTTCCAAAAAAATTTAATTTAATCCCTAAATTATCTATTAATTAATTCCATAAACATATATGAAGCATTAGTGAGTCCATATGGAATCACTATGAACTCGTAGTGCTCATACCATGTACAAAAAAGCAGTCTTGGGGATATCCTCATTATTCAACTATACTTAATAATATCTTCACCGAAGATCCTCCTTAGAGAATTATTTAGATCCACATAGCTAATTGAATATGTCATCAATCCATAGTGGGGGATAATTTTTATTTATCATGATTTTTTTTGAGATAACAATAATCAATTTTGAGGTGAATTGACCTATCTTATTATTTATAAAAATCATTGTTTAACCCCAAAGGTGATGCACTTGGGCATATAATCCTTTATCCAGATTCTCCTATAGTTTACTTTTTACATATTCACATTCAATAGTGGACATTATATATAGAGTATTGTATATTGGAAAATCTCTAGGTATGAGTTCAATTGGGAAATCAACCACTCAATTTGGAGTAATACTAGACAATTCTTCCATAAACATATCACCATATTCCCTTACAATGGTGATTTCATCAAGGATTATCTTTTATTTAGTTTCAATAATTTGAGCTAGATATTCTTTATCATTGTGAAATAATATCAATGATTTAGATGATTATTCCAAAGGAAATCCATCATTCTCTTTACAATTGTATAGAGTCATAGGTTGATTCATGATATAGAGGGTGATTTACATCTCATAGAAATTTATTTTGGTTATGTACAAATAATTCCAATCCGTAGCTATAATTTCATTGAATTAATCTAAAGGGAGTATCTCAAGATTAGTTTAAAAATTATTCCTCCAAATAAGGAAATGGGAGAAGCTGTATACTTGGGATATAATAATTGACCAATTTTACATGTTCACTTATAATTTAAATTACATATTTTTAGGTGGTTTTTGAATAGTTCTATAAAACGTGAGTGATATGAAAACATTCATATAACCAGAATCAAATAGTATATTCATTGTCATTAAATTAACAACTAGAATACCTACCACCACATAATTTTTAGAAACAACATCAACATTTGTAATGGAATAATCTTTCAATTTATCTCTTGTCCTTATAGTTTGTCATTTTCAATTGTTATTTACAACCATTATCTTAGTGCATTGGTTTTCAAAGTGTATGTGTTCCTTGCATTTGAAACATTGGATATCAGGCTGAGAGTTGAATGGAGTATTCCTTTCTTCTATCACATTGGTGGGTTTCTCCCATCATCATTCTCTAGTTAGGTTCCCTTCCATAACATACCAAAATAATTTCATTTTCCCCTTCAATAAATTATTAGGATGATTCTTCCTATACTTTGATAAGTGAGGTGTTCTAATTTCATTCCACTGTGATATTTCTCTATCACTACACCAAAATTTAAATCCATTATATAATTATTATCTCCAAGCCTCCATGGCCATTTAGATTTACAAATCTCCAGTTTTTTTTTGAGGCCACATCACAAAATTTTATCCTAGATTTCAAAGTCTTGAATCACCAAATCTTTCTATAGATTGGATTTAGCCCACAAATTAATTGGTCAATTTTACTTTAAAGGTCAATTAAAAGTTAGAGGCATATCATGATATTATTTTGAAGTTTTTCTCACAATCCCTGATGGATTTTTCATCTTTTTTTAGGAAAATGAACTCTATCACAATTTTAATTCGGAGAGTGAGACTAAAATATTTATCAAAAAACTTTTTTCTAAATTCATTCCACTCCATTACATAGATCACTTCCTCAGGATTCTTATTTGTTATCAATATCAACCATTCATTAGATTATTTTTCCATATAATAATTAGCTAGTACAACCTTATCTTTTTTAGATCATTGAAGGACATAGGAGAACCTTTTAATTGAGTTGATACATTTTAACATAATTAAGGAATTGGAAAATTCATTGAATATCAAAGGCCTTTGTCATATAAATCTCTCAATTGAAACATTATTCTTTGTAGAATCATATGGAATTCCCCACATATTCAGGTTTTTATTCAAAAAATTATTTAATTAAGTATTTTCAAGAAGTTCTCAAATATTAATCCTATAGGTTTGGGTATCTCATTTGGGAAGTCATCACATTACCCCACACATTAGTTATGGACATGATTCCCTCTATTTCTAGTCATTGACTAGAATAAATGGAAAGTTAGGGATGAGAATTTTTACACCATTAATAACATAAACGGGAAACCATGAACATTAAAGGGATAAATAATTAATTACATATATATTCATTAACCTATGAATTTCTAGGTTTCAATCTAAGTTATCCATCACCAATTGCCTAGAATAAGATTTTATGGTCATTTTTGTTCCCAGCATAATGGTTCGTAATGATATTTTGAATTTACCAAAGAAAATGTCATGGGAGTGTTAAAAATTGATTTCAATCAAGGCATATTTGTAATTCACCAGGTGATGATAGAGTTGATACCTATTTTTAACTTTTCAGGATTATGACATCTTGGTATAACTATGCTAGATCCACGTCTATTTGTGGTATCCAAATAGGGATTTTGTTTTTTGGAAACCACTCACTCAAAAATTTATAAAAAAAGGGATGTTTTCATATGTTTATTCTTATCACTATGGATTTCACTAAGGATTTCTAATTATAATCGTGAAAAATAACTTGACTTCATTCGGATATAAAATATGAAAACTCATATCTTTTATAAACTTTAGTACATGATTTATTACATAAATACACATATAATATGATACAAAAATATTGATAGGTTTTGAGTATTTGGGTAGTTAATACATATAATAATAAATTGAAATAATGATACCACAACATTATTTAAAAACATAGTAACACGCCCTTAAATTCCATTGAACTTCTAAAACTACATGGGATAACCTGGTGTGTACATAAGAAAAGTGTGAGCTATAAATCTCAGTAATGGAATAATAAAAGCATGAAATGATGAAGGTAAAACATGTGATTTAATTATCATAACAAGGTGACATAGAAATTTGAGAATCATAATCATGGACATTGAATAATGATATAATATGATAACATCAAGGCATTGCAGTAATGTGGAAACAATATATAACATGACATCATCATCATAAGTTATAGATTACCACTATGAAATAATAACATATTGGGGTTATTATAACCATATATGAAATATACATGGTATCTCGGTCAGAATGTCCCCAAGGCCTTAATTTTTTCTTATTTTGAAAATAAACCTTTCAAGGGGTGAGCCCTTACAAGGCCTAAAGACGTAGATATAATTACATGACCTGTAGTTCTTAGAGGGAATCACCCAGACAAGACAATTTGGATCTGCTCCTCCCCATCATATGTCATGATGATATCTGCACTCCACCTTCACAGGGATAATTGGCTAGTTTTCCTATGAAACTTTTCACATGGTATCTCATTAGATAAAAAATTACCCAATTAATTGGTGGTTTATATAGTTCTGGGAACATCCATCACATTCATTTCATGTACATGCATTTATGTTCCATATAGATCATACAACATCATAGAACATTTCATAAATTTTAATTCCACAGTTAAGGAGTTTGGGTCACATATATAGAATTACCCAATAGATTAAGTATATTTATATCTTTTTGAATACCCTTGAGTGTGTATGGGGATGGTTATTCTCAAAAAAACATTTGGCTTGCAAAAGCACAAAATAATTTTGATAGTATAATAGGCAAACATAAATGTTTAAATAAGTGTTTAATGATAGTTAACGGTGTTTTTTCATTAATTGGGAAACATAAGGAATGTAAAAGTATGTGTAAAAACACATTAAAATATGAAAAATTTGAAATAAAAAGTCTTAGTATAAATAATTATCATGAAATAGAAAAATCAAGAGGATAGGATCCCTTACATTGAGAGGCGGCTTCTAAAATCTTGGGAGGATCTTCTAAAGAGATGGGGGAGAACCTTAGTTTGGATTTACATAGGTATAGGGATATTAAATTCATGATAAATGGGTTTTAGTTTAAGATTAGTGGGAGTTTTGTTGGTTATTTATAGAAAAAGAGATGGGAATTTTTATTAATTTATAAACTTACATTTTAGACTCTATATAATAAAATAATAAAAACCAAAAACCTTAACTTGGTTTTTGCACATGGTTTATTCCAAATAAGATTATATTTCAATATTTTATAAGTATAATAATATATAATTTTGAAATAATACCATCAGTGATGTGTAAGTGAGTCATGTTTATAAAGAGTTTATTTTAAAACATTAAAATATAAAATAGGTTTAGGATGATTCATTAAGGGTTTATAAAATTAATAAAATAACTTCAAAAAAACATTATTTTAAAGGGTAAACCTATTTTTGTTCATATATTACCATTTTAGTATTTATTAGATCACTTTTGTGCTATTATAATGTCATGATTCAAACCATATATTTATACCATATTTAATCTTTACCCAAAAATTCAACAGTCTAGGAAAATTATGAAAAAATCACAACTGGATTATTTCAACATTTTAATATCAAAAATAAAATTTAGTTTTCCAAAATAATTTTCTAAATGTGATTATTTTCACTTTTAAATAAAAAAACCGTATTTACTATAAAAAACTAGTTTCTAAAACACTAACAACTTTGTGACCCTTATAAAAATTACATTAGATTTCATTATATTATATTATAATTTATATTTAATAAAATATTATTTAATATGAATATTTTATTAAAATAAATTTTATTTCAAATAAAATTGTATTTTCAAAAAGAGTGTCTTAATTGTGACTATATGTTTCCCAAAACTACAATTTTTGTTCCTTAGTATCAATATATAATTTTTATCAAACTCGTAATATAATAATTATTAAAATACAATAATTATTTTTAGAAAAGATAATATAAATATTCATACTACTAGGGTCTAGATTTATACCTTTTTATTACACTATTGTATCCCTAATGGGTAACCTGTGTGGTGGTGGAACTTTCTTGGGGTGGACCAGTAAATAATATTTGGGTCATGATCTTGATAAAATTGAACTTCTCTCATAAATGGTTTGGCTCAAACTTTAGTTATTGTATCTCATCTTGGGATTGGTCAAGGGTAAATCCCAGTAATTTCATTTCCTATAAAAGCTCTAATAAATGGGATTTTTATGGTATGATACTATTAGTTAAGGTCATCACTTATTCTGTCTATGTCAATAGGAATTTAACATAACCATTAATATAAAAATCTTAACAATATTTTCACAACTACTATATAATGAATGGTTAATATTCTTAACATTATTTTAAATCTAATATGATATATTTTATAATGGTCTAAACTAACTAAATTAGTGCATGTGTTTTCTAAAACTAAATTACTTAATAAGTTATTTATTCAATAAAAATGGAATTTAATTTATAAAATTTTTGGTTGTTATAGTGGGTTTTCCCTTAAAATTCCTAAGAATATTAAAAATACATTCATTTTAACTTTCACATATTTTTCATCTTCCAATAAATATTTCCTTATATAAACATTATTTCTTTTAATGCTTCCATTATTGGGGATTTTTGTAAAATAGTTTGTTTCCAAATTTATTTCAGTTGCCTTCTTGAAAATGAATTATGAATGTGACTAATAACTTTATTTTTTTATAAAAATGTTACAAATGTTTTATAAATACATTTTTTATGATTTCAAAACTATTTTCCTCTTTCTATCAAAAAGATATATCTCATATGGGGTTATCATGCATGAATCACACTCTCAATTATCTTACAATATACTTATTTTTGGAGATCAAATTTTTTGTATCAACTGATCTAATTATTGAGAATATTTTATGTGATACCATTTGAAAATGTTATGAAACACATATTATTTCCATATTTTTTTTATTTTAAGATGACTGATTAATTTCATATGGAACACATATATATACTTTATCGTTATGTGATGGGTGCGTCCTTTGTAACCCTCCAATTTATGGAGTAATGTTTTATATCTCATTATAATGATGTTATGCCTGATCCTCATTACATTTTTTTGTGTTCACAATTCTATGCATTGACATGATTTTATACTCACAACTCTATGTGTGTACCTATTTATACATGTTCACAATTCTATGTGTGCACTTGATTTAATGTTCAGAAAATTATGTGTGGGCCTGATTACTTTTAACTTTGTCCACAATGTTATGATTTCTTATTGTTATGTTTCGGTCATATTTATATGTTATGTCATGTACCTATTTTATTTTCCATTCCCCATGATTATTATCTCTTGTTTCGACATTATTACACCATGGTATATTTATGATCATCCTTTAAGGTTATATGTCCTTCTATCATACCTTATGGAAAACACCAATGATTCTATATTATTTTTAATCAGACATTTCTCTCATGTTTATGTTTTCTCACATGCTTATAATCATACCCCTTATAACACATTTATAATTTTTTACCTTAATAAGTGTTAACTAAAATGTAATTGACTTATACCAACAAAAATTTATTGAAATACTATATATTTGTTGGTAAAAATGTGTAATTGCAACATATATTATTTTTTATTAGTGTTATTTTAGGTATCAACATTTTTTACCATCAGATATATTTGATCATATAAATCATTTAACACCAAAAATTATTTTACTAATAGTTAAATATATAACTTTCTATATTATTTCCAACATTTTTTACCAGAAAATAAATATATTTTTATTAATTATTATTACCAAAATAGCTTTTACTATTAGAAAAATATATTGTAATAAATTATCTAAAATAAATAAATATTATACCGATTATTGAATATTTTTTATTAATTATTTATTACTAACCTATATTTTTTAAATGAAAACAAATGTTTATATTTTAAATTATAGTATTAATAATTTAATAAGGTTACATGAAATCAATATATATAACATAAAATTATTGATAAATTATTCATAACAATATCAATTATAAAATTAAAAATTCAAAAAAAAATATTTGTATAAATTATATGATTTTAAAAAAAATATTTTTCAATTGAATGCATGGAAACTCTCATTCAGGTCATGATTTTCATTTTTTGTTCAATGCGATGAAGCTAAATCCCACGAAAGATTTATTCTTATTGTTTTCCAATTCACATTGTAATGAAATCATCATCTAATTGGGAATTCTCAAATTTTTTTATTGCCCATAGATTTCATTGGTTCTAAAGCTGTGGGTGAAGTTCTCATTTTCATTTCATTTCTAAGAGGGATAAGTGGATGAAGAATCATATGACAAGGCTGATGATGAAGCATTGGAATATGAGTTAGTGATCTAGGTTGATTGATGGTCTGTCATCGCTTTTCATAGATTCATTTTTTCCCTAATATTTTATCTATATATCTACCTTTTGTTTCTATTATTAGATTATTTGGAGTATTCTTTTTTATTTCAGTTACTCTATGCATTAATTTTCTAGATACTATTGAAAGTAATTATTTATTACATTTTTTAATGTTATTGTAGTGAAAACATATCACACTTCCAATCAATATAAATTTATAGTAGCACTGTAAAAATTTGTAAACATGTCAAATATTGGTTTTTTATTCTTCATTTTTAAAAAATATGTGTGGTTCAAAAAGATTAAAATATGTAGCATTCTTTGGGTCTCCCGTAGACTAATTTTAGGATTTAGATGTTTTGGGACAACAAATTTGTAGGAGTTGAGTGAATTTTTACTGTTATATATTTATCTCAAAAATTCATGGAGGTTTCAATAATAAATATTGTATATTCATCTAATGCAACTATTGGTAGTGATTGGATTGTGTTTTTGTGTAATTTTTTACATATTGTCCCTCTAGGTAACTAGATTGAATAATTTTTGTGTGTAAATTACATTTAATATTTAACCAATATCAAGGTTTAGTTTATGTATAAATTAGATGCTTCCTTAATATATGAATTAATATGTTATTTTTTTAAAATTAATTAGATTGAATAGTTTCTTCTTGATCTTCATAGAGTGAAATTTCAAATAATGTTTATATTAATGAATTAAGAATATTTTATATAATTAAATAATTACCCATCCTTGATATAAATCTATTACTATTTTTATAATTTCTTCTTTTTAACTTGTGAGAGTTGTCATGGTTTCTTATAGTGGAGTCTTTTTCTTCCACTGCTTCTAATATTTGAAATTTTAATAACCTTGTAATGGCTAGAAATATTCCCTTATTCAAGGGTGTCTACTCCCCCAAATCCATAGGGGACCATTTCATCACATCTCAGAATTAGTCCAAACATTTGAAAGTTGTAACATTTTCAAGTACTATTAAATTTTAGACATGTTCTATTGGAGAATATTTTATGGGTTATTGTGTTCTAGTTTGGTTGCATTATGATAGAAAGTGTTCATGGGAAATGCTATCTTTTGAAATTGAAAATTACCACACAAAAATGTAATGGGTATTAAAAAACAAAAATTTTTCAATTTGGTTTCCTAGGAGTAGTAGTGGAACTAAAATGATTATCACATCCCCCATCATCAAATATTTTTTAGGGGAACAATTGAGACATTAAACAAAAAAATTTGGAAATAATATAAACAAAATGGTATTCCTAACATGTTCTATCCCACCCCAGTCAAATTATATCCCATTTTTATTAATTATATAAATAAAATAGAGTATTTAAGTCATTTTATTAGTTATAGCAAAAAAATTAAAACTCTATATTGGGGACTTTGAGAAAGTTGTATTCAACTTTTTCTATATCTCCTGATGCTGCCTAGAAATATTTCCTGTATTAGGAGGGAATTGTTTTGGTCAAGAGGGATATTGGCTTATTTTTTAGGATCTTCATCATGTTATGGAGTCCTTCCCATGGGATTATATAATTTTATGGGTGGAGTGATTTTACCCTGTTCTTTATGAATTGATTATGTTCATATTTAGAACATTAAATGAGTATAAAAAGATTATTTTTAATTTTTACCTATTATTTTTGTTGAAAAAAATACATTTATTATTTTTATTGAGATGGGTGAGGATTTTTTAGAGTATTCTGGTGCTGGTTTTCTTACTTGAATTCAACAATGCCCTATGAGTTTCTGGATGAATCTTCTTAGATAATTACATGATTGAGATTCTCATTGGATATAATGGTATCAAGTTTCCGAGATAGGTATACTATAAAAATCATTTCAGAATATCATTATAGTTTTCTATTTTAAATATAATTGATAATTTTTCATTCTTCATGAACATATCTGTAGATAATAATTTATGGTGAGGGTTGATTCAGTCATCATCAACTTTGATAGTGAATGAGAATAATATATTTAAGCATAGTATAGTGGGAATATATATTCATGTTCTAGTTTATGGATCATCAAGGTTTAGATACTAATGAGTGTTGTGACCAATAATTTTCAATATTCCTACCTTTTCCTTGATTCTTAGAATATTTTTTAGCATTTTAATGTTTAGGTGTATAGGTACTGATCATTTTATTTGATGGAAGGTAGAACATATGAGTTGGGAGGGTGATGGATATTATCTTGTATAATCTAACATGTAGTAATATTTTTCCTCAACCCTTGTAATTTGGGTTTTTTCTTCTCTTTAAGTGTTTGATGGAATTGGATTTTGATCATGGTTTTATATTCTGATTTATTTTCCCTACTATTAATTTGATCACATTTTCCTACACATTCATTTAAAAAACATTAACTAGTTTTTCTAATAAATTTTAGTATATAACACTAGTAAACATATTTTTATTTTAACCATTGATTAAATTGATTAGTGGTTTTGTGGTTTCAGGTTTGGGGAGTTTCTATGATTAATTCAAAGTAAATCATTTGGTTCCTTTCTTAGGTCACTATCTTCATCATAGACTTAATTTATATTCCTTGTTTCCCTATTATAGTGTTCATTGGTAATTTTCGTGATAAAACATTAAATGATTTTTTTTGAATGAAATGTGATTCATTCTCCCACATATGTTTTTTAGATTAATCACATGGAAAATTTTTTAAACTCCACTATTATAGGAAACTAAAAAGATATATATTGTCTTCCTTGATCATAAAATAAGAAATAAAGCCTTGAATTTGATGAGTGAGATATTCCTCTATTAGATTTATTCAATGAAATTTGAATTAATTAAAAATAGCCTCAATGGTATTTATTTTATAATTTAACACACTATCATCAAATTTATGAGTACATATTTGATTTTGGACCTTTCTGAATTTGAGATCATTGTGACAAAACATTCATTAAAATCTCTATCTATAAGAACATTTATTCAAAATCATTCCTTCTTTATATGATATTTACTTGAACCATAATAGGGGAATTGTCAAAATTTTAATTATTTTTTTATCTAAAAAAATTCTTATCATGTGCATTGTTAAACAATTAAATATTATGTTGTAATTTTTATGAACATAAAAAATAAATGAGACTCATAAACCAGTTTGACTTGAATATTCAATTCTCTCGTGTGATGTACTATTTTATTTTTAAACTTTTTTAAGTATTGTGATATAATTTATATTGCCACTATGAGATAGATGATGAACTACTTACATCCAAAGGTGTAAGAAAGCATGCTTTCTTACATGAGTGGGGTTGATCAGTTGCTGTCATCCTCCTATATCTGAAATTGGGGATGACCTGGTTCAGTCTTACAATGTAGCATAATATAGGTGATCACTGCCATTGAGACCATGTCACAACTGGTTTGGTGAACTACATGTGTGAACCTCACTATTCCTGTAAACTATGGCAGTGATAAGTGATGTGTGAGAGAAATAGTTTGTAGATGAATCTTGCTAGAGTTTCATGTAAAGTATCTGGTATTTTAAACATTTATGTAACATGTTTATTTGATATTTATTTATTTTATTAGAGTTTGAACATGTTTTGAAATTATGTTCAAACACATTTATTCAAATAAAGCCTCAATTTATTGGTGTCATGACATGTCCCCTGGGGCCCGGGTCATGATTCCCCCAATCACGCCTCCCAATGCATAGAGGTTGGTGAGTAGCATTGAAGGTGTCAAACTACAAGTGGGAGGAATTTTCCTAAGTACCTGTACACACACACATATACCCACGTCCCAAAAAATATAAAGGAAAACATGCACGCCACTAAATAACCACTGAGTAATGGTACAACCGATAGGTCAAATGGGCCAGAATACAAACACAATAAAAGAAAAATGGAAAATAAGAAAGTAAAAAAAATATATATGTAAAGCGGTCCACTGAAAAAACCCAATATATTGGTAAGTAAAGAGTAGTTACTAGAAGTCGTAGAAGTATGACCTAGCTGCCTGATCCCACTGGGAACCACTCGGTCCTTGGCCACCAAGTCCTCCATCAAGGCATCGGTCATATGAACTAGACACAACATGTGAGGGAAAAGTCCGTGTAAGGTTGAGTAATAAAATACTCAGTACAGACCCCAAAACATATAGGAAATACCAAAAAGCAATCCACAAATCAAACTGTAACAGCCCAAGATTTTATAAAAAAATATATCTTTTTAATTTTATTAATGTCTTGTGTTGTACGCTACACCAAAAGGAGCTTGCACAACACGCATCCTTGTCTTGCCTTGCATTACACGCAATCGTGACCTTCCTCGATAGCGTGTGTAATACGCAATACCGAGTTTCACTAAACAACGATGTGCTATTAAAATATTATTAAAACTAGCCGTTATGAATAGTAATAACCACTTTTTAAAATTCTGTAAATCTTATTTTCCAAATGAACTTCATTCTTGGATTCGGAGTATCGAATTTAGCCTAAGGTGAAATTTTGGTACTTTTCGGATAACTTTCATATTCTGATGAATAGTGAAAATTACTAAATTATAATTAAAAACAACTTTTTTAATCGAAATAATTAATAGTGATAAATTATTAATTTGAGTGGTTTTAAAGTATATTTAGAATATATTTTTACAATTTAATACAATGTTGGTCATTGGTTGTAATTTCACATTTAAACCAGACATAATCAAGTGTCAATCTTTTGACATATATTGTGTCCTAAAAACACGCTATTTATTTTAACAGCGGGATTTAATTATAAAATTAATTAATGCAACTTCTATGTTATGAATTTGGTAAAATAGATTTCATTTTTGAATTCGGAATATGAAATATAGCTTAGGATGAAAGTTTGGCATTGTTTTGAAAAACATCAATTTTTGATGAATAGTGAAACTACTAAGTGGTAGTTAAAAAAACTGAATTTTTCATAAAACTTAATTTTGCCGCTTCTGTGAATGGAATTTCGAAAATCCGAGAGACACGGTTAATATCAAGGACTAAAATGTGGTTCAATGAGATGAAAATAATTTTTTGGTGAATAGTAACTTTTTACTTTTTTTACCACGGTTAATAGTAAATAGGGTAACTAAGGGTAAATATGACATTAATATTACCCTAAAACATGTCCTAATTCTATTGGACAAGTGTAATTCGACCAAAAACAAACTTAGGAATAAAATATGACCATTTAGGCCCACTTAGATTAGATTAGGACATTTATTATTAATTTATTTAAAGAAAGGTTAAAATAGTTAAAATCAATGTTTAATAAGTAAACCATATTTAATATGGGGTTATACATAAGATAAATTCGATTGTAAATATTCATTAGAAATCTAAAAAGATTTCCTACATGATGGTATTTTATTTGTAATTTTTAGACATCAAATAATTTAATTTATTTATGACACAACGATGATGCAGTAATTATCTTATTAATGAAATATTGACATAATTGATGTTATAAACACCAAAATAAATGTAATTTGAGATTTTTTATGAATTCCACTAATTTTCTAGGATACTATGATATATTAATGTTGATTTAATCAACTTGGTTCGAACATTTAATTCTGTTATGACTTTTACAAAAATCATATATCAAATAGTGTCAAAATTGACACAAAATAGTTTTTAAATCAAATATTATATTATTAATTGTTATTGTATTCCTAAAAATCTAAGGTTCGGCCAAATGACTTAGATAAGGATATATATGTTAATAATAAACAATTTGGGGTTCGTTTGGCATGTCATAGTAAGTGTATTAACCATATAGTGAAAGAAAACAAAAAGACATGATAAAAGTTAAATTATTGAACTTAGAGTTAAATCTAATTGATAAGGTTAAAATAATATCCTAAACTTGTCTAAATTCTATTGGTTGATAGGATTTCGACTCATCCCCACTTTAGCTTCGAAATAAGACCCTTTGGAACCATTATAAACCGATTTTGACTTTAATATAAAATAATATTTTGAGATATTCCTAAGGTGCCCCTCTCCTCCCCTATAAAAGTACACCTCCTCCCCCTCCTCCTCACACCAATTTGAGCACTCAAGCTCGGCCAACCCCTGCCAAAATCTCTTCTCCACTTCCCTAGAAACATCCTAAAGGTTCTGGTCTTCCTCAAAGACCAATTCTAGTGCCCTAAGAGGAGGTCTCAAAGAGGCACTTCAAAGAAGAGGTAATTACCGTTACCAATTCTTTCATCTTTATTTCTTCTTCCACTTCTTCTTCTTAGGTTGTTTCATTATGAAGTAATAACATCAGTATCACTCATATACTTATATGTTATTATAAGTATGAAACAACCCTATTTCACCATCTATCCATCCTACGGAAAAAGAAATCACCGCGCGTGCGTACGTACGGAATACCGTCTCCACGCCGTGGTGTAATCTATTTTCCACCACCACCTTACATGGATGGGTATAATGGTTTAAAGAATAACTATACATAGTTATTACAAAATCATATTGATTCTGATATATTGTATAATCCACTTCAATTCAATTCAATATTTATAGAAATGATATCATCGCTCGTGCGTACGTACGGACTACCGTCTGCACGACGCGATGAGATCCATTCTCCATATTAACCATTTAAGAATGATTATAATGTATATATAAGAAATAATAATGAAATATATGACATTATAAAGCTACTGGATTTATGTATATATATACATATGTATGTCATCTACTTACTTCCATTTCAAGACAATAAGGAAAGAAAAACAGCGTTCATGCGTACGTACGGACTACCGTCTCCATGAACGGTGTTTTTCATTTTATTTATCTATCTATTATATATATATATATACTGAATATATATATATGATATATAAATCATATTTTATATTCTGGAAGTAAGTAAATCATGATATAAGTAATAATGATGTCAAGAACAACAAGTCAAAACACCTACGATAAATGAAACGATTTTACCCAAAACGCTTCTTTAACATGGAATTTACAAAAGAACGGGTAATATAATGTCATAAGTGAACCATATATGATATCATAACAATGAATATGATTCTGTAATAAGTCAATGACATTATTTAAATCATTATACAGGATGTTCGGACACATACGAAGCAAATTGGACCTAAGGTAAGGGAAATATCACAATCTCATTTTTATCCGAGATTGTTTATTCGTAAGTATTTACTGGGGTGTATTTTATCATCCACATCCATGTTACATCAATATGTAATATTATTTCCATCCACCTACAATTGTTTAAATCCATTTTTACTCTTCGGTGAGTTTTTAGTAATATGTATGAAAGGAATCTTTTGTCGTTTTTCGTACGAGGTACTTTTTTGACTTTTCCGACAAAAGTACGAAGAATGTTTTTTTTAACTTATACGACATGAATGGATTTTTAAAACATTATTTCCAAGAATCTTCCTTTACAAGTTTTCAAGTTTATTTTTAATCAACTTCTTTTATTTTAAAGTTATAAGACATGTTATGAAAGGAAAAATGTTTTTGAAGAAGAAAGGATATTTTCCTCAAGAATGGAGTTCAAGTGTTTTATCAAAATTATTTTCCATCTAAGATAATAAAGGGTTCTGTTTTATCCCTATTATTACATTGATTTGATCATGTTGTGATGGAATTATTTTTATTAATTCCTTTATCATATATGAATTGATTTATGATGTCATGATGTTTCAAGAATCCCATTTTTGTTACATGTGTTATGCGATGATGTATGTTTTATGATTATGTGGCACACATAAGAAAGGATTCATTATAAGATGGGTGGGACCTATATCTCCCTCCAATGCATTGGGTAAAGATTTTATATCTCATGAGATAGACATGGCTGAAATGGTAGGTTATACCGGTTCAGTGAAACAGGACTGAAACGAGGGTTACTCGATTCAGAAAGGGACTTTGTCCACTAAGATAGTCCTGGCATTGAGTCATGACTAACAAGAAATGATTTTCCATGATTATGTGTGCATGCCACAAAGTTTCAAGTTTCATGTTATGATTATGGTGATCTCATTTTCACTTCTATGATTTGTTCCATGTTAAGATACTATGATCTCTTTTGCAGGTTATGATTTTCAAAAAGATATGATATGATTTTTATTTCTTTTGTGTACCCTTACTGAGCATTTGAGCTCACCCTTTTATGTTTTCTTTTCCCCAGGATATAAATAAAGGTTTTAGTTAAAAAAAGGGAAGATCTTTATGGGAGATATTGAAGATCTTTCACCACGATTAGAAGATTACGTTCCGAGTTTCCAAAGACACTAAACTATTACGATCCTTTAGTGTGTGTTTTTGTTATGTACTAAGTATTCCGCAAATGTAATGTAATGTCCATGTACGGCAGGCTTCGGGTCTCTACAGTTGGTATCAGAGGAAAGGTTTAGTCAACCTTTGGAAACTAGGATGCGAAAACGTTAGTGAGATCCCTAGAGATATTTCTAAGGTATGTCTAGGGATGTCCCTAGGGATAAGTATATGTATAGGTTATAGTAATAGAATTACGCTAACGATCATAGAATTAAACCTAAGATGTTGGATATTGAAGGTACTCCCCCTTTATTATGTTGTTTTCCCTAGCATGATTTTTGCCTCTCACACTATTCTTTTTGGGTTTTAGACGATGGCTGGAACCCGAAGGAACCGTGTTGATCAATGCAATGGACAATGCAATGATTGCCCTCCTGAACAAACAAATGTTATGGGAGATGGAGTGAAAAATCTTATTGCTATACTTACACAAGCTATGAATCATTCTGGACTTCCAAATGAGCAGAGAAGGGAACAATATTCTATTGAGTCCTTCATGAGGCAACTTCCACCTTCTTTCAGTGGGACTTCCGATCCACTTGTTGCTGAACAATGGATCAGTACCACTGAAAAGATATTTTCAGTTATTCAATGTTCTGAACATGATAAAGTCATCTTAGCAGTATATCGTTTGGAAGGTGAAGCTGATCAATGGTGGAATCTTATCAAGAATACGAGGCCAAGGGATGAAATTGAGTCCATGGAATGGGACGAGTTCAAGAACTTGTTTTTCAGTAAGTACTTCCCTCGTATTCTTCGAACAAAGATGGAGAAAGAGTTTCTTGAATTGAAGCAAAGGGACGATGAATCTGTTGGTACCTATGAAGCAAATTTTACAAGACTTGCAAGGTACGCTTCTGGTATTATCATCCAACCTGAAAGTAAAGTTGATCGATTTTTCAGTGGCTTAAAACCAAGTCTTAGAAGGGCATTAGCTATAAGAGACTTCAGTAGCTATGAAGAAATTGTGCGTTGTGCTATCAAGGTAGAAATGGAAGTTGGTGTTACATATCAATCTCATGGTTTTGACAAGAAACGAAAGATGGAGGTCAAGGAGAAATCTCAGAATAATGGTGAAAAGAAGATGAATGTTTCCTTATGCACAAAGTGTGGAAAGAAGCATGGTGGAGATTGTCTTAAAGGGACTAGAAAATGTTTTAAGTGTGGAAAAGAAGGTCATCGAGCAGCTGAGTGTCGAAGTAATGGAAAAAGGGTTTCTAATGATGTGAATAAAGCAAACACTGCAGAGAACGCACCACCAACACTTCAATGCTTCAAGTGCAAGGAAATGGGGCATTATGCTAATAATTGCCCTAATCCAAGGGTTAGTGATGATCAACATGAGCAACCACTGAAGGGAAAGGACAAAGGGAAGTCACATGCGATCACTATTGGCGATGTTGAATATGATAACGATGTGGTGGAATGATTAAGAGTTTATGTAATGGGTTCCAAAATAATGTTGTATCATTGAGTATTGCAATATTTATTGATGTGGTATTCAAAGTGATTGAGATATTTTTTTTGGAAATAAGATGATATGCGCATAATGAAGACGAGAAAATGAAATGTTTAATAGTATTCATGAGCTCAGGATTGATATAAGGACTAAGTGATATCATGGATTGAGTATATAGAATTTTGAGGATTTGGGTATGTGGAAAGTGTTAACTTTTAACTGCATTCATGTTTTCACTAAGGTATTCAAGAGAATACATGATTAAGGACTTTGAATGTTTGTAATGTGACCAACAAAACATATCTTATGATATATGGGGATCAACGATGATATTAAATCTCTGGTAATTGTTTTCACTATGTTATGAGAGTGGACTGCAGTATTATGGATAGGACTAAAGATTGGAATGGATTATGTTGGACATAAGTTAGTATTGTTTAAGGATAGAAGTTTTTTCGATATTATTTATGGGATGTTATAGTAATATAGTTTTGGAAAAAGGACAACCTGCAGGACGGGCGACAGCCCATCGCTTCGGACAAGGCTGTGGGAATCGAACCCACAACCGAAGTGCGACTGGCCTTTATCGCCTACCACTGGCCTACAGGAAGTCCCTGTTTAGTAGAAACTAGTTTTATTATATTAAGCAGTATGATATATGAAGTATAAGTCCATTTTAGGAACCATATATGATTAATCTCACTATAGATCGATTTATGCATATAATTTTTGCTAACCTTTTGTTTGAGACAGATGGAATGACCCGTCATTCTATCACATGATCTGCTAACACTTCACGAATAACAAATTCAACTTCATTTATTTAAGAGATGAAGTGGAAATTGTTCAAGGCACAAACAACAGTGAGATTTTACCAAAATAAAGTAAGTATTTATTAAAATTCAAATTTTCAACTTTAGGGGAAATGATCTTGAAAACCAAAAATGTTGTCCTAGTGATCTTATACCTGATGAATCAGATGGTACCTTATATCATCACAAATCTATGGATTTGTGATTACTGGCTTTTCCATAGCCATGTTCTCTACCACTCTCCATCAGAACATGATGGTTAGATTTTTCTTCCATATCCATATTTTCATCTATGTGGAAACCCAATGATTAGTTTATTTGGGTAACCGTTACATTTCATACTTTTGTTTTTAAAGATTGGTTTTGATATTCCTTTTTACAATGTGGGTTTCTATTAAAGAAACTTTCGAATAGTAAACCATTTATAACCCCGACGAATTTCGAGGGCGAAATTCATTTTAAGGGGGGTAGAATGTAACAGCCCAAGATTTTATAAAAAAATATATCTTTTTAATTTTATTAATGTCTTGTGTTGTACGCTACACCAAAAGGAGCTTGCACAACACGCATCCTTGTCTTGCCTTGCATTACACGCAATCGCGACCTTCCTCGATAGCGTGTGTAATACGCAATACCGAGTTTCACTAAACAACGATGTGCTATTAAAATATTATTAAAACTAGCCGTTATGAATAGTAATAACCACTTTTTAAAATTCTGTAAATCTTATTTTTCAAAATGAACTTCATTCTTGGATTCGGAGTATCGAATTTAGCCTAAGGTGAAATTTTGGTACTTTTCGGATAACTTTCATATTCTGATGAATAGTGAAAATTACTAAATTATAATTAAAAACAACTTTTTTAATCGAAATAATTAATAGTGATAAATTATTAATTTGAGTGGTTTTAAAGTATATTTAGAATATATTTTTACAATTTAATACAATTTTGGTCATTGGTTGTAATTTCACATTTAAACCAGACATAATCAAGTGTCAATCTTTTGATATATATTGTGTCCTAAAAACACGCTATTTATTTTAACAGCGGGATTTAATTATAAAATTAATTAATGAAACTTCTATGTTATGAATTTGGTAAAATAGATTTCATTTTTGAATTCGGAATATGAAATATAGCTTAGGATGAAAGTTTGGCATTGTTCTGAAAAACATCAATTTTTGATGAATAGTGAAACTACTAAGTGGTAGTTAAAAAAACTGAATTTTTCATAAAACTTAATTTTGCCGCTTCTGTGAATGGAATTTCGAAAATCCGAGAGACACGGTTAATATCAAGGACTAAAATGTGGTTCAATGAGATGAAAATAATTTTTTGGTGAATAGTAACTTTTTACTTTTTTTACCGCGGTTAATAGTAAATAGGGTAACTAAGGGTAAATATGACATTAATATTACCCTAACACATGTCCTAATTCTATTGGACAAGTGTAATTCGACCAAAAACAAACTTAGGAATAAAATATGACCATTTAGGCCCACTTAGATTAGATTAGGACATTTATTATTAATTTATTTAAAGAAAGGTTAAAATAGTTAAAATCAATGTTTAATAAGTAAACCATATTTAATATGGGGTTATACATAAGATAAATTCGATTGTAAATATTCATTAGAAATCTAAAACGATTTCCTACATGATGGTATTTTATTTGTAATTTTTAGACATCAAATAATTTAATTTATTTATGACACAACGATGATGCAGTAATTATCTTATTAATGAAATATTGACATAATTGATGTTATAAACACCAAAATAAATGTAATTTGAGATTTTTTATGAATTCCACTAATTTTCTAGGTTACTATGATATATTAAAGTTGATTTAATCAACTTGGTTCGAACATTTAATTCTGTTATGACTTTTACAAAAATCATATATCAAATAGTGTCAAAATTGACACAAAATAGTTTTTAAATCAAATATTATATTATTAATTGTTATTGTATTCCTCAAAATCTAAGGTTCGGCCAAATGACTTAGATAAGGATATATATGGTAATAATAAACAATTTGGGGTTCTTTTGGCATGTCATAGTAAGTGTATTAACCATATAGTGAAAGAAAACAAAAAGACATGATAAAAGTTAAATTATTGAACTTAGAGTTAAATCTAATTGATAAGGTTAAAATAATATCCTAAACTTGTCTAAATTCTATTGGTTGATAGTATTTCGACCCATCCCCACTTTAGCTTCGAAATAACACCCTTTGGAACCATTATAAACCGATTTTGACTTTAATATAAAATAATATTTTGAGATATTCCTAAGGTGCCCCTCTCCTCCCCTATAAAAGTACACCTCCTCCCCCTCCTCCTCACACCAATTTGAGCACTCAATCTCGGCCAACCCCTGCCAAAATCTCTTCTCCACTTCCCTAGCAACATCCTAAAGGTTCTGGTCTTCCTCAAAGACCAATTCTATTGCCCTAAGAGGAGGTCTCAAAGAGGCACTTCAAGGAAGAGGTAATTACCGTTACCAATTCTTTCATCTTTATTTCTTCTTCCACTTCTTCTTCTTAGGTTGTTTCATTATGAAGTAATAACATCAGTATCACTCATATACTGATATGTTATTATAAGTATGAAACAACCCCATTTCACCATCTATCCATCCTACGGAAAAAGAAATCACCGCGCGTGCGTACGTACGGAATACCGTCTCCACGCCGTGGTGTAATCTATTTTCCACCACCACCTTACATGGATGGGTATAATGGTGTAAAGAATAACTATAAATAGTTATTACAACATCATATTGATTCTGATATAGTGTATAATCCACTTCAATTCAATTCAATATTTATAGAAATGATATCATCGCTCGTGCGTACGTACGGACTACCGTCTCCACGACGCGATGAGATCCATTCTCCATATTAACCATTTAAGAATGATTATAATGTATATATAAGAAATAATAATGAAATATATGACATTATAAAGCTACTGGATTTATGTATATATATACATATGTATGTCATCTACTTACTTCCATTTCAAGACAATAAGGAAAGAAAAACAGCGTTCATGCGTACGTACGGACTACCGTCTCCATGAACGGTGTTTTTCATTTTATTTATCTATCTATTATATATATATATATACTGAATATATATATATGATATATAAATCATATTTTATATTCTGGAAGTAAGTAAATCATGATATAAGTAATAATGGTGTCAAGAACAACAAGTCAAAACACCTACGATAAATGAAACGATTTTACCCAAAACGCTTCTTTAACATGGAATTTACAAAAGAACGGGTAATATAATGTCATAAGTGAACCATATATGATATCATAACAATGAATATGATTCTGTAATAAGTCAATGACATTATTTAAATCATTATACAGGATGTTCGGACACATACGAAGCAAATTGGACCTAAGGTAAGGGAAATATCACAATCTCATTTTTATCCGAGATTGTTTATTCGTAAGTATTTACTGGGGTGTATTTTATCATCCACATCCATGTTACATCAATATGTAATATTATTTCCATCCACCTACAATTTTTTAAATCCATTTTTACTCTTCGGTGAGTTTTTAGTAATATGTATGAAAGGAATCTTTTGTCGTTTTTCGTACGAGGTACTTTTTTGACTTTTCCGACAAAAGTACGAAGAATGTTTTTTTTAACTTATACGACATGAATGGATTTTTAAAACATTATTTCCAAGAAGCTTCCTTTACAAGTTTTTAAGTTTATTTTTAATCAACTTCTTTTATTTTAAAGTTATAAGACATGTTATGAAAGGAAAAATGTTTTTGAAGAAGAAAGGATATTTTCCTCAAGAATGGAGTTCAAGTGTTTTATCAAAATTATTTTCCATCTAAGATAATAAAGGGTTCTGTTTTATCCCTATTATTACATTGATTTGATCATGTTGTGATGGAATTATTTTTATTAATTCCTTTATCTTATATGAATTGATTTATGATGTCATGATGTTTCAAGAATCCCATTTTTGTTACATGTGTTATGCGATGATGTATGTTTTATGATTATGTGGCACACATAAGAAAGGATTCATTATAAGATGGGTGGGACCTATATCTCCCTCCAATGCATTGGGTAAAGATTTTATATCTCATGAGATAGACATGGCTGAAATGGTAGGTTATACCGGTTCAGTGAAACAGGACTGAAACGAGGGTTACTCGATTCAGAAAGGGACTTTGTCCACTAAGATAGTCTTGGCATTGAGTCATGACTAACAAGAAATGATTTTCCATGATTATGTGTGCATGCCACAAAGTTTCAAGTTTCATGTTATGATTATGGTGATCTCATTTTCACTTCTATGATTTGTTCCATGTTAAGATACTATGATCTCTTTTGCAGGTTATGATTTTCAAAAAGATATGATATGATTTTTATTTCTTTTGTATACCCTTACTGAGCATTTGAGCTCACCCTTTTATGTTTTCTTTTCCCCAGGATATAAATAAAGGTTTTAGGTAAAAAAAAGGGAAGATCTTTATGGGAGATATTGAAGATCTTTCACCACGATTAGAAGATTACGTTCCGAGTTTCCAAAGACACTAAACTATTACGATCCTTTAGTGTGTGTTTTTGTTATGTACTAAGTATTCCGCAAATGTAATGTAATATCCATGTACGGCAGGCTTCGGGTCTCTACACAAACCATGAAGCATGATCACGAAGTAAGAAAACTCACACAGGTACAGTCTAATGTATGGAAAATATAAACTATCAGTCATAACATTGAACACCTTAGACTGATGAGTACCATGGTTTTCTGGGTCATAAGGATCCACTTCCCAATTTAGTAGTCACTACTTATCCATGTGGGGACACTTATACTTGATCCACATAGGGTCTCTTAGATCTGATCCACATAGGGTCACTTGGAGCTGATCCACACAAGGTCGCTTGTAGCTGATCAACATAGGGTCTCTTGGAGATGATCCACACATGGCCCCTTAGAGTTGATCCACACAGGGTCACTTGTCCTCTAGACCTATAGGGTCACTTGGGTGGGCTCATCAGTAGTCATCGTGTCTCAACAAGCCACAGGATGCCCGCACATGGAATGTTTAATACTGGGAGAATCTACTCCTCAATCCATTTTTCATATTTCAACTTCCATAAAATCCACCTTAGAGAATTTAAAAAGAAGTTCCTCATCATGAGGATTCCAATTCCATAAAATTATCTTCAAATAGATTCTCGGTCTGAAATCTATTGATGATTTAGTGAATTGGAGTCGGTTGTGTTTGGGCCTAGTCCGACCCGGTTGGACTAACCCGACAAACCTGGCCCGGGTGCCCCACATGCCTCAGCCCGGTTCGACTTACCCAAACCCACCCAGTTCGGGTATGGGTCATCCCGGTCTGGCTGGGTCACTGGTCCAAGACCACTGGGCCTTTCTTGACTCAGCCTGGTTCGACTGGGGGTCCAGCTCACCGGGTCGCCCAGCAACCTGGTTCCATCCGGCCTGGCCCATAATAGGCTAGCCAGATTTTTCCCATCCCATTCCACCGAGCATCCAAGTTTTATTCCTCCATCCCAGCCTACAAAAGTGGACTAGCTTAATTCTATCTTAGGCTCCTCAGTGGCCTGGTTCGCGCCCCCAACTAGGCACGTTGTGTGGGCTATTCTCCACTAAATGGGACTCCAGGTGGCTTCCAGTTTATGTGTGTTGTGGCTAGCTATGTTAGCTTTCCCCTTTTCCTACACGCTATCTCTGTTGGATCATGTTCCAATGCGTCGTGCCTCAACTCACTCCACTGATGTGGCCGTGTGGTCGCATCCCTGTCTTCTAGCTACCTTTCCACTGTCGGTGGCCCCTGCCACACTGTCGTAGACTGATCTAGTCGCGGCCCACCTTGGCACGTCATTATTGTGCACCGCCACCATCCTTTGGCCACCTCGCATGCTGGTGAGATGTTATTTTGACCACTGGGTCTTCTCTAGTAGTTCATTATTCGGACCGTCTTTCACCTCTGACCTCCATGGGGATCCATCTTCCCTCCTACGACCTTGAAAATTCCTTACTGTCAATATGAAGTTGTGTCCCTGAAGAACACACAAGAATGCACAAAGGTGGAGGGTCTCATGATATATTCATGTTAGCATGCACCCTCCACATTATAGTTTCCTTAAAATGTGGGTGGGGGGGTATGATTACGATTCTATCAAAAGTAATCTCGATACAAAACCTTGAGAGTAATCTCCCTATCGCAAGAACAAGAAAACCATGTATTAACCTGTTCATGGGTTGATCTACATTTTTTGTTTTAGAATTAATAAATGGGAATTCAAATTTCAAAAAGTAACCCCTACCTGGGATAGATTTTTTGGCCAGGGAAGATCAGCATCACGTGCCTTCATTCTCTATTCTTGATACGCTGCCCACATTACTAGCTATCCTTCAAAGGGTGGAAGGAGAATGTGTTTATTGTTTGTCGATCCCGTTCTTCGAGGTGGATCGTTGTCACTAGAAATTCGCTAACATTCTTCATTGGAGATAATTTTCTCACCATCAATCATAGAAATTATAGCTCTAATTCTCCAACCCAATATCTCATTAAAAGATAAATTCATCGCATTGTTTATATAACACTATGTTGCCACATCGTTATGTTGTTTCATTAATTGAATAACATGTCTTTTACGATTCAATTAATGACTCATTACACTGTACATTTAAGATCCTCATTAATGGGATTCATTTAATGTGACTCATGGTCACCTCTTCGTCACCTCCGCAGTGCTGACATGCCACTGCTCAATGGTGAATAGAAACAAATAAAATAACTTTTTAAGTTATTTTATTTTTCTTCCAAAAATTCTAAAAACTATCTTTTCTATCTGACCCTCCCCAGTCAAAGTTATGTCCTTTATAAGAGAATCCCATCATTATGAGTTCAATAGTGCCCTCAAGTTTTTGATCTGTTCACTGGTTTAAAAGTTAGAAAACCCGCACACATGTTTATTTAAATAAACATAAAAAAAGTTTCACATTATATACTAGGCTCACCAGGCCTCAGAATCAGGTGTCGTATGAGCATCTAGTATCAAAATAATCCCATATAATTAAAAAACATGGAATTTTTGGGAAATTGAAATACCCCCACGTTTAGGGATTCACGTCCTCGTATGCCAAAATAAAGGATAAACAAACAAATGGGGTATTAAGAACGAATCTGAGCTTACTGCTTCCATGTGATCTCCCCGAGATTCTCATGAATCCTCTTAATGTTTACTAGAGGAATCAAATATACACAAAGGACCCACTCATTTTGATCCTCTATCTCTGCCGAAAACTCTGCAAACGCTGCCCCGTCATCAATGTCTAGCTCGCCTCAGTCGATGACATGCGATGGATCATGCATGTACCCCCTCAGCTGTGACATGTGGAAAACACCATGCACCTGGTGAATTTGTGGGGGGAGGGATAGGAAGTATTCCACCTCTCTAACTCTGCTTAGAATCTAGAAAGGTCCGATAAACCTATGTGATAACTTTCTACCCCGGCCAAATCACTAAAATCCCCATCGGGGTGAGACCTGAAAGAAAACAGGGTATCTCTCCTCAAAATCCAAGGGCCTCCATCTCCTATTAGAATAATATTTATTCCTTCTCTATGTATTCCTCATCTTCTCCTGGATGATCTGCACCTTCTCAGTGGTATCCCATAACAACTCTGGACCCATGAGTGCTGACTCCCCTGTGTCTGTTCAGCATAGAGGTGATCTGCTTGGCCTCTCGTACAAATCCTTGAATGGTGCCATGCCAATGGTGTATTGATAGATTTTTTTGTATGAAAACTCCACTGTTGGTAGGTGGTCCTCAGAACTATGACCAAAATCAATAAGGAAAGCATGAATCATATCCCCCAAGGTCTTTATGGTTCGCTCGGTCTGACCATCAGTCTGTTGGTGAAAGGTTGTGCTCAAGCGATGTTGAGTCCTGAACACCTCTTATAATCCCTTCCACAATTGGGACCTGAAGCAAGCATCATGTTCAGATACAATTTTCAATGGAACCCTGTGAAGCTGCACTATGTCTTAGATGTATAGTCGTCCCAAGCCCTCTACCGATCCCTACTCTTGAATGGGTAAGATGTGAGCTGACATGATGAGTCATTCAACGATCACACAGATAGAATTTTGGACCTTGGACGTGCATGGTAATCCTGTCAATAATTCCATTAAGATACCATCCCACATCCACTATGGTACCTCAAGTGTTTGTGACAATCCTGGAGGGACTTGATGCTCAGCCTTCACTTGCTGACAAGTGAGGCACCGTGAAATGAACTTGGTCACCACTTTCTTCTTCCTTGGCCACCAGTACTAATATTGGAGATCTTGGTAAATCTTCTCTACTCCATGATGTACCGATATAGGGGTGGTATGGAACTCCCTCAAAATATTCTCTCACAACTCTACTTGTACTATTGTACACCCTCTAAAAATGATAACGTGCTCCCCACCTATCAAAAATCTATCAGGAGCCTACCCTATGGATAATTGAGTGTGTCAGGCCTCGAAATCAATATTCACAAGTTATGACTCCCTATCTCACTATAAGGTTGGGGGAGTGGCATTCATTGACTGAAGGTAAGCTCCTCCATCATCATCTACAAAGGAAATCTACATCTTGGCTAGCTGATTTGTCCCCTCACTCAGTAGGTGAAAACCAGACCTCATGTTGAGTGCATCTGCCACCACATTCCCCTTCCCAAGAGTATATACTATCTTAAAGTCATAGTCCTAAAGGAACTCTACTTATCACCACTATCACAATTTCAGGTCCTTATGGGAGAAAATATACCTAAGACTCTTTTGGTCAGAGTAGACTGTAAATTACTCACCCATCAAGTTGTACTGCCACATCTTCAAATCAAAGACCACTAATGCTAACTTCTGGTCATGGGTCACATAGTTATGCTCATGATGCCTCAAATTTAGTTAATTATAGGAAATAACTTCTCTCTCCTTCATCAGGAAACATCCCATTCTGGTCCCTGATGCATCACGGAAAACTACCTAACCAATGCCCTAATCTGTTAGTACCAAGATAGGGGCACTCGTCGGTCTCTACCTCGGCTCCTGAAAACTCTTTTGACACATCTCCATCCACACAAAGTTATGTACCTTCCATGTGAAACCCTATAAGGTTTCTTATACTCTAGAAAAGTCGGGGGAAAACCTCTGGTAATATCCGGCCAACCCCAAGAAACTTTACACCTCAGTCAAGATCCTAGGTGGCTCCCAAGAAAGCACTGCCTCAATATTCTTTGAATCCACTACAGCACCAGCCTCTGATATGAAATGTCCCATAAAGTGGACCTCAAAACCCAAAACTATCACTTAGAGAGTTTCCCATAAATCTACTACTCTCGGAGTGTATCCAAGAGGATCTGTAGGTGTGTAGTGTGCTCCTCTTCTGACGCCGAGTACACCAAGATTTCATCAATGCAGACCACCATGATACAATCTAGGTAACGCTAGAAGATCCTATTCATTATTCCCATGAACACTACTAGAGAATTGGTAACACCAAAGGGCATCACCATGAACTCGTTGTGTCCATACCATCATCTGAAGGTTGTCATTGGTACATCCTAATCCCGTACCTGAAGATGGTGATAGCCTGATCTGAGGTCTATCATTGAGAACCACCTCACTCCCTTTATCTGATCAAAGAGGTCATCAATCATTGGAATTGGATAATTGTTCTTCATGGTCACCATGTTCAGGTGATACAAGTCCACGCATGGCCTCAAGTTTCTATCTTCCTTCCTGGAAAACAATATTGGGGCTGCCCATGGTGAAATGTTGGGACTCATGAAGCCCTTCTCTAGCATGTTTTTTAGGTATACTCTCAACTCAAAAAGCTCCATGAGAGTCGTCTGATATACTGGTATGGATATCAATATCTTCATAGGGTGAAGTTTGACTCAGATGTCTACCTCCCTATGAGGATGTAACCCCATAACATCCTCAAAAAATAGGTCTTAATACTTGTCCACCACTATAGGAAAGTGAGGAATCCTCTCATCTACCTCACCGAGGTTGAGGCTAGCCAACTAGTGAGTGATCAGTTGCACCCTCCTCTGAAAAAATATGTTTTTTTCTGCAAGAGTTTCCTTCTCTTAGGTGAAGGAAAACCTGGTCCCATCCTTACGGACATACCACACTCTATGCCTAATATAGTCGATCTGAACATGAACTATGGATAATCAATCCATGTCCAAGATGATATCGTAACGCCTTGATGCCACTACTAAGAGATCCCAGCCTATGATCTCACCTCCAAGAGTAAGATAACACTGACAACACCAGTGTGTAATCATCGAATCCCCTCCCACGGGAATCTCTAATTGTAAGGATTGAGCCAACGAATCAACTGGAATCTATGAGCATCGAACGAGGTCCATGGAAAGAAAAAAGTGACTTGAACTTTTTTCTATAAGAACAACATCTATGGTGGAGAAGACACATATAGTACCTCTAATGATCTCTAGAGAATCGTGGTCATAGGCCTCCATTGCCTGAAGCTGAGATCACCCCTATCCACCTACTTTCTGAGGCCGTGGTGGACCACCTGGGGGTGCTGGTGGTACCTCGAACCGCCTCCACCGCTAAATACTCGGCCTACTCCTCTACCCATCCACTACCATACGTACCTCCTTTCTCAAACCTTTGTCTCTTCCTCAATGGTCCCTTGAATGTTCGCTAATCTTCTATGCGGTGGGTCGAGTAGTCATGAGTCATGTGTCCCTACCCTCCACACAAGTAGCACACCCTACTCCTCTACTAACCCCAACTTCCCTAATGGCCTCGCACCACCGATCTTGTGTCTTGTGTTCGTCCTCCGGATGGTCTAGCCTACTTGGACCACAACGTTAACTGTCAGCTACCCACCATAGATAACTCAGATACTTGTCGCCTGTTTGTATCTCCCACAATCATTGCCTGCTCTACGAGAAAAATATCTACTATTAGAGCTCACTTTAGCATTCCCTTCTGAGTGGGGATGCTATGGGAAATGAAAGATACCCTGATCTATAATCAGAGTCCCTACTCAAACGTCTAGGACCTAATGAAAGGGTCTCCTACCATACTCGTAGAGTAGTGGGAGAGGTCTATAAACCTCAAAAAGTACTCAGCAACTAACATGATTCCCTTCCAAATGTGAAGCAGCTCCTGTATGCACACTAAGTGTAAGTTCATCGGTAAAAACTCCTCCCAGAAAATCCACTTGAAGCCAGCTCTGGAGGGGTTTGCCTCATCATGAGTCTAAATCGTCCAACTCCACCACCACCATGCCGAACCCCACATAATTCTCACATCTAATATCTCCATCAGATTAAGTGAAAACCACACTAAACGTAATACCCACATCACTGCCTCCACCCAGTCCTTAGAAGCCTGAGGATCTCTCTCTCCCCTGAACCAGGGAGGTCTCTGTCTTTGAAACTCATCCATGGAATTAAGTCTGTGTGTGTCCTCCACAAGTAGCACCGGTAGTAACTGATGATCAACAGGTGGTAGTAGCCCTATCACACCACCCATAAGGGTTATCTCTATCCCTAGTCCTTGAACCTAACGCATCATCACTAGGTGGGATATCCTCGCAGTTAGGTAACATAATCCTAGTTAGTTGTTTGTGTTGAGGTATCCTGAAATAGAACATGTTGTACCAAAGTCAGAAGATTATACTTGGTGAGATAACTATGGTTCTAGAAGAACATGAGGAAACACTCAATTCCTATATGATTCATGCAACAAGTGTTTTAATGTACAGATCCAAAAAAAATTAAGGTCCTTGTGTATGGATACGTTGGTCGCCGCACCAACACTGGACTCCCTAAATCTTAAATTAAAACTCAAAACATTTAAAACTATTTCCCAAAAATAAAACAATAGACTCTTGGTATTTTAGGTAGAACCGACCACCTTTAATACCACTTTTTCATGACCTACCCTCTGGGGCCTATGTTAGGACTCCCCCAGGCCATCCTCCCAAAGGATAGGGGTTAGCGACTAGAACTAAAGGTTTCAACCTACAATTGGAATTCATTTTCCTGGGTACTTGTATGCACACACCCACAACCACGTCCCAAAAACTGGAAAATAAAAACAAGCATTCCACTAAAAAACTACTGAGTAAAGGTACACGTTGTAGGTCAAATGGGCCAAAATAAAAACCAAAAAAAAGACAACCTGAAAAAATGAAAGTAAAAAATATCTCTGGAAATCCTTCCACTAAAAACCCCACCTAATGGGTATGTACAGAGTAGATTCTGGAAGCTGTAGAAGTACGCCCCGCCTTCCTAATCTTATTGGGAACCACCGAGTCCTAGGCCACCAAGTCCTCCATCAAGGAATCAGTCATATGCACCAGAAAAAAAATGTAAAGTTGAATCCCATGTAGGGGTGAGATACCAAATAATTAGTAGGGACCCCAAACCACAAATAAACTATCACAAATCAATCCATAGAGCAATCCATGAAGCATGATCACGAAGCAAGACAGCTCACACGGGTATAATCTAAATTATGGAAAGAAAGACTATCAGTCGTAACACTAAACACCTTGGACTACTAAGGTACTCATCCTTAATTAGTACCATGGGTCTTCTAGGTCACACATAACCACTCCCACTTAGATCATCATAGACGGTCCATATAGGTTCAATTGTTGTTGATCCACACAGGGTCATGTAGAGATGATCCACACATGGTTGCTTGCAGCTGATCCACACAGGGTCGCTTGTAGATGATCCACATAGGTTCTATTGGTGATAATCCACATAGGGTCACTTAGATTTGATCCACACATGGTCTCTTTGTGTTGATCCACATGGGGTATCTTGGAGAAGATCCACACTAGGTCTCTTATAGCGGATCATCACTGGTCACTTGTAGTTGATCCACACAGGGTCACTTGGAATTGATCCACACTAGTTTTCATTGAGTTGATCTATAGAGGTTCGCTTCTCATCTAGTCCTATAGGGTCACTTGGGCCCACTCATTAGTTGTCATTGGGTATCAGCCAGCCACGGTATTCCCACACATAGCACACTTGAATCTAGGAGAATCCAATCCTCAAGCCATTCGTCAAATTTCAACTTCCATGAAATCGTTCATAGAGTATTGAAAAATAACTTCCTCATTATGAGGGTTACAACATCGCAAATGTCTCATCAAACGGATTTCTAGTCTGAAAGATATTGTCATTTTAGTTAATAGAGGTCGGTTGTGTCCTAGCACAGTCATACCGACCTGACCAAACCAACTCGGGGGCCCCGCATGCCCCAGCCCGGTCTGACCAACCTGACCCAACTAAGTTTGGGTTTGGGCTAGGCCTATTGGTCCTTGATAGACCCAGCCCGGTTCGACCGGGGGTCCAGCCTATCGGGTCACCCAATGACCTGGTTCCATCACTACTAGAAAAGGGGGCATTGAAGCTGCCCGACCGCCCCCCCCCCCCCCCCGTCGCCACCCCCCCGATGCCCCCCCCCCCCGCCTCCCGGCCTCCCCCGCCACCCGGCCTCCCCCGCTCCCCCCCCCCCGTCACCGCCCCCCCGAGCCCACACCCCCCCCCCCCCCCCGCCCCCCCCCCCCCCCCCGCCTCCCCCCCCCCCCCCCCCGTCGCCCCCCCCCCCCCCGACGCCCCCCCCCCCCACCTCCCGGCCTCCCCCGCCGCCCGACCTCCCCCGCCGCACGCCCTCCGCCCTCCGTCCTCCGCCATCCGCCCTCCACCCCCTCAGCCCTCCCCCCACCCCGGACGGCTCCGGCACCCCAGACAGCCCCCCCCCCCCCCCCCGCCGCACACCAGACCGCTCCCCAGACCCCGGACTCCCCCCCGCACCTCAAACAATCCCCCCCTCCTCCGACCTCGGACAGCCCCCCCCCCCCCTCGCTGCCCATCCCTCATCCCCTCACCGCCTCCTCTCCTCCAGCTCCCCGCCGCCGCCACCGCCCGTCCCCTCCCTTGCTGCACCGCCTTTGGCTCCAGCTCCCCTTCGCTGCCTCCTCTCTCTCACTGCACTGCCTTCGGCTCCCCTCCCTTTCAGGTTTGTAGCTCAATCAGGTAACATGGAATTTTAGTTACATTATTATTTTATCAATGGTTCATAAACAAATGATTAATATTCAATTTAAATATAGTTGATTTGAAAAATGTAAATGTAATAAGTATTTTGTAAATGTTTGTTATACATATATAATTATGGATAAGAGTTGGATTAATCTTCCAAATTGAACGTCTAGAGAATATTTCAATGGTATTATGTAGTTTATTGACTTCATGAGAGGATTTGAAAGTTACTATATTAGTTGTCCATGTAGAAAATGTGCTAACAGATATCAATTCACACGAGATACTGTGAGGGAGCACCTTTTCTTTAATGGATTTCTGAAAAATTATAAGAGTTGGACTCGTCATGGAGAAGAATATGTTCGTTGTCAAAATACAGATGCAGCTCAGATGGATGTTGATGCAAGGATGACTGATCCAATGCATGAAATGCTTACTGAAATGGTACGTGGGTTTGATCCTGAAGGCATTGACATCCAGAATCTTGAGACAGGTGAGATAAATCTTCGCTCTGGTGCAGATCATGATTCGAGGAGGTTTTATGAAGAACTTGATGATTCGAAAACAGAATTATATCCTGGATGTACTTATTACAATAAACTGTCGTTTATCGTGGAGTTGTCGCATTTGAAGACTTTGAATAATTGGTCAGACACATCATTCGACATGCTTTTGGTTTTATTGAAAAAAGCTCTTCCTGTGAATGCTAAGATTCCTGAGTCGTATTACTATGCTCGTAAGTTGACAGAGAACTTAGGTTTTACATATGAGACCATAGATGCATGTGCAAACAACTGTATGTTGTTTAGAAAAGAAACTTCCCATTTGGATATTTGTATGGTTTGTGGTGCTTCCATGTGGAAAGAGAACAGGGGAAATAATACTCATCAATGTCAGATTGCGATACAGGGGAAACCAATTGCCATAAAGCAAATGCGTTACTTTCCCCTTAAACCGAGGTTGAAAAGATTTTTTATGTCATCTAAAGTTTCTAATTTAATGAGATGGCATGCAGAAAGAGTTCATGAAAGTGATATGTTAACCCACCCGGCAGAATCTCATGCATGGAAGGATTTTGATAAGAGACATCCCGACTTTGCTAAAGATGTTCGTAATGTCTGATTGGGATTGGCAGCAGATGGTTTCAATCCATTCAAGTCTATCGTTGGTGCAACTCATAGCACATGGCCCGTGGTGTTGGTTCCATGTAATCTTCCTCTGTAGCTTTGTATGAAGCAACGATTTATATTACTTTCCACTCTTATTGATGGACCTAAAAGTCCGGGGGATAAGATTGATGTTTACCTTCAGCCATTGATTGATGAGTTGAATGAATTTTGGGGTGATGGTGTGATGACTTATGACTGTGAAATGAATGAAATGTTCAAACTGCATGCTGCATTATTGTGGAAAATCAATGACTTTCCAGCTTATGAAAATTTATCAGGCTGGAGTACGAAAGGGGAATTTGCTTGCCCTTGTTTCAATAAAAGTAAAAAATCTGTATGGCTTAAACATTCCAAAAATGGGCATACATGGGTCACAGGAGTTTTCTCCCTTCTCAGCACAGATTCAGAAAGGACAGAGTGGCATTTGATGGTTCTAGAGAGTTCAGCCCAGCACCAAAGATCATGACAGGATTCGAAATGTAATCGCAGATTGAGGAAGAAAACATCCGCATGGTAGATGAAATTCAGGATTTGGTGGCTCCTCCAGTACGTAATATTCGTGCTGCGGGTAGGCAGCGCGGTCATAATTGGAAAAAGAAAATTATTTTTTATAGTCTTCCGTATTGGAAAACTAACATGTTGAGGCATAATTTGGATGTCATGCACATTGAAAAAAATGTTTGTGATAACATATTGTGGACCATTTTAGGTGTCAGTGGAAAATCAAAGGACCATGTTAATGCATGCCGTGATTTGGAAGAAATGGGTTTAAAGAAAAAGTTGCATTTACAGTTAGCTGAGGAAAACAAGGAATATATGCATGCTGCACAGTATACGATGACTACAGAGGAGAAAGAGACATTTCTTTCCATTTTGAAGATGGTCAAGGTGCCTGATGGTTATTCTTCTAATATTTCAAAGTGTGTGAATCTGACAAGCAAGACATTGCAAGGGTTGAAAAGTCATGACAATCACATATTACTTCAGCAGTTGATTCCAATCGCAATTTGTGATTGTTTATACCCCAATGTTGTTCAGCCCTTGATTGAGATGAGTAATTTTTTTAGACAACTTTGTTTAATAAATCAACGAATGAGTTATTTAAAAAGTTTGCAGGACCGAATTGTACTTACGCTTTATCACTTTGAGAAACTTTCCCCCCCCCCCTCATTTTTCGATGTTATGGTCCACTTGACAGTGCACCTAACTGATGAAGTAATGGTTGCTGGTCTAGTTCAATTTAGGTGGATGTATCCTATTAAACGGTATTTGAGTACACTGAAAAGATTTGTACGCAACAGAGCTCGTCCATAGGCATCAATAGCCAATGGTTATTTGATGGATGAGTGTACTACCTTTTGTGTAGAATATCTTACGGATGTTGAAAAAAAATTAGATAAGCCCTCTCGGATTCATGAAGGTCCAGTTGGAGAAGGAACCACATTTGATATGGACAACATCGAGTGGATACAAGCACATCGATATATCTTATTCAATACTCCATCAGTTGCACCATTAATGCAGTAAGTATCTTATCAATGTGCTTGTATAACTTTTATATGTTTTTTTGCATAAGATGATCTTTTAAACATCGCATTATCATTTGCAGGAGACACATTAATGAGATAAAAGAAGAGATGCATCGTGCGACTGAGTTTCAAATTCAACAATCTCATTATGCGTCATTTCATGATTGGTTCAAGGATTATGTATGTATAAATTGATTTTCATTATGATTGAAGTATTATACTAATTATTTCTGCATATATTAGTATTGATTTTTATAAATTATGTAGGTTCGTAAGCTGAGGGAGTTAGGGGACCCCATGCTACCTGAAGTATTTATCCAACTGGCTGAGGGTCCATGTATAAAGGCTCGTCGTTATAAAGCTATTGATGCTAATGGTTTTTGATTTCGCATTAAAGATGTTGACGACAAACGAGCAACACAAAACAGTGGCATCAGTTGTCCCTTTGTCAATTCTGGTTATTACTATGGTCAATTGACATACATCATTGAATTTGTATACACACATGGTTTGAAGTACATATTGTTAAAGTGTAATTGGGTTGATCCAGTGCGTGGATGTAAAGTCGATCACTATCAGTTTTCATTGGTGAATTTTAACTATATTTTATACAGAAATAATGAACGAGTTGAGAATGAACCTTTCATTTTGACATCAAAAGCGGAACAAGTATTCTTCGTTACTTTGCCTTCGGATCCAAGTTGGAAAGTTGTTGTCAAAATGTCTCGGCGAGGAGTGTTTTTATTTGAAGAAGATGAACCCAAGACTGTTCTGTTTGTTTACCAACAACTTGATCAACATACCGTAGTTCAACGTGAAGAAGATATTCATTGGGTCAGAGCGGCTGTTGAAGGAGAAACGGTCGATTTGCATGCTTAATGAAAGGTATAATTGTTTTCCCGCTATTCAGTAGAATGTCCTAGGATATCATAAATTATCTAATCATTTTATAAATCTTTATAAGTTTTAATCCTCACTTTTCTAAGTTAATTCAATCATAAATATTTAGGTTGTTTTTACTCTTGATTTATTGATGTTATGGTCGGTGTATCATCCCTTTGAGGAATTCTTCATCTGATTCATGTGCTGCTTGAATTTTTATTAGTTCTATCTGAAATTTGAATATGCATTGACTGGTTTTGTACATAATTTGTATATCTGTTTTGTTAACTTTCTGATTTTTTAAAATTCATTCACAAATAATTATTCTATCCATTTTTTGTTTGATTAACAGTTGTACAAGTTTTATTTTTTAAGAACAATCCAATTTATCTTTTAAACACTTTGGACTCATTACTGATGTTTTCTATGACTGCAGACATGTCAGGGGAAGAGGCAGAAGATCCACATCATCCATCTGAGGCATCTACGTCTCAGGGTCAAGGTATGTTTGAATGTCATTGTCTATATTTTTTATGTAATTGACATACATATATATATATATATATAACATTTGTCAATTTATATATAAAATTTTTTTCAACAGGATCAGACTCGGCTGCTTCTTCCTCTCACAGGAGAGGCCCTGGTCGTGGCATATTATCATGGAATTCCGACACGATGATAGATGTTTCATTTGATGAGGTTTTTCATCCTGTGGGACCGAATGCCCCAGCATTTATTCATTAGCCGGGTCATATCATACGTGACCCACATCGATTTCCATTGGCCACGCGTGACTGGGCTTCAATCCCTCAGGACACATTAGATCGTCTATGGAGGGAGGTTCAGGTAAGAAAATCATTTTACTTTATTTTCTATGTATAAAGAATACTAATATGTTTGATTTTTTTCTTTATAGCAAAATTTTAAAGTATGCCCTGAAGAGTTTCGGCCCGTGTGTATGAGAAAATGTCTTAAGATGTGGAAAGATTATAAAGGCAAAGTAAAGAGGGACCACTGGGTACCAAATGTGGGTGCCCTAGACATTTTGGAAAAAGTCCCGAGAGGTGTCCTCCCGGCTCAGTGGCGTGACTTGGTTGAATATTGGTCTACTGAGGGTGTTTTAGTTTGTATATTAATTATTTTGATGTATATATATTTTCAAGAATATGTGATTTGTTTGAAATTTGAATGAATTGAATGTAGGAGGTGTCAACACGCCATTCTGAGAATCGAGCGTTGCAGGGACCACCTCACAGGCTCGGGACTTGTCACGTGTCTCAGATCCGACATGAGGTATATATTATTCATTTTTTAATTTATTAATTAATATGGTTTTGTGTTTATATTCTTTTAATATACAGTTGCGAGAGCAAGGTGCAGCAACTGATAAAATGTCAGTGTGGATGAGGACTCGTGATCGCAATGATCCAGAGGTTGCAGCATTGATAGTAAGTGTCTGTACTTACCAATAATTATGTAAATCTATATATTAACATATATATATTTATATATATTTAAATATTTCATAGGCTCAATTTGAAGCTGAGTTAGAACATCTGCCAGAGGACCAGCGACAGCTTCCCAGGCGACGGGATGAGATCTTTCATCGCATTATCGGTCGGGACGGGCATGGCTATAGTTTGACCTATGGAGAAGGGATTCCTCGTTCGGTAGTGTCACACGCTGCGGTTGTCAGTCCTACTGTTGCTCATATGACACAACAGATGTCAGATTTTGAGGCACGGTTGCGCGCTTCCGAGGAGGCAAATGCGCAATTGACAGCTGAGGTTAGAGCACTGCGGGAATATGTGCGTCGAGCTGATGGTGCAGGGGATCATACGACGCAGGTATATACTGTATTTATTTATTTAATTTAAATTATTTTTTTATTAAAATATTTATAATGTTTATTTGTTGTAGGCCCCTGGCCCACCAGAAGGAGGTAGTAGTGATGACAGCGCGTGACGCATCATATATTCACGAGATATGTTTTTTGTTTTTACTGGTGGGGTTGACATTGATGTACTGTATTTATTCATTTAATTTAAATTAGAAGGTTGTGTACTTATAATTTCTTTCTTTTCTTGTTTATTATATGATAACTAATTTTATCTAAGGCGTGCATTTAAAAAATCTAACCCCCTGCACCCACGTACAGCCCCCCCGAACAGCCCCCCGCACAACCGTAGAACCCCCCCCCCCCCCCCCCGCACCCCCGTACAGCCCCCAGCACCCCCGTACAGCCCCCCGCACCCCCGTACAACCCCCCCGCACCATCGTACAGCCCCCCGCACCCCTGTACAGCCCCCCCGGCACCCCCGTACAGCCCCCCGCACCCCCGGACAGCCCCCCGCACCCTCGTAAAGCCCCCCGCACCCCCGGACCGCGCCCCCGCACCCCCGGACAGCCCCCCCCCCCCCCCCCCCCGTACAGCCCCCCGCACCCCCGTACAGCCCCCCCCCCCCCCCCCGCACCCCCGTACAGCCCCTCGCACCCCCGTGCAGCCCCCCCCCCCCCCCCCCGACACCCCCGTACAGCCTCCCGCACCCCCGGACAGCCCCCCCACACTTCCGTGCAGCCCCCCGCACCCCCGTACAGCCCCCCTGCACCCCTGTACAGCCCCCCCGCACCCCCGTACAGCCCCACGCACCCCCGGAACCCTCGTACAGCCCCCCGCACCCCCGGACAGCCCTCCCGCACCCCCGTACATCCCCCTGCACCCACGTACAGCCCACCAGCACCCCCGTACAGCCCCCCGCACCCCCGTACAGCCCCCCCGCACCCCCTTACATCCCCCCACACCCCCGTACAGCACCCCCCCCCCCCCCCCCCGCACCCCCGTACAGCCCCCCGCACCCCCGTACAGCCCCCCTGGCACCCCCGTACAGCCCCCCGCACCCCCGGACAGCCCACCGCACCCCCGTACAGCCCCCCACACCCCCGTACAGCCCCCCCTGTCACCCCCGTAGAGCCCCCCGCACCCCCGGACTGCCCCCCCCCCCCCCCCCGCACCCCCGTACAGCCCCCCGCACCCCCGAACAGCCCCCCCCCCCCCACCCGTACAGCCTCCTCGGCACCCCCGTACAGCCCCCTCGCACCCCCGGACAGCCCCTCGCACCCCCGTACACCCCCCCGCACCCCCGTACACCCCCCCCCCCACCCTCGCACCCCCCGAACACCTCCCCGCACCCTCGCACCACCCGAAAGACCTCCGAATGCTACGAAACCGCACGACAACAGCCGGTGCATGAATTGTGAAATGGTCGGTCAGACGGCACATCATTCGGAGGTTCCGTTTGACCGCGGCGGCCGGAAACGCATTTCCGGCGCCACAAAACACCAAAACGGCGTGCGGCGGTCCAATTCGGACAAAACGTGCTCCGAACGACCTGAAACCACACGAGAGCAGCCGTTGTGTGAATTGTGAAAAGGTCGGCCAGACGGCACGTCATTTGGAGGTTCCGTTTGACCGCGGCGTCCGGAAACGCGTTTCTGGCGCCATAAAACACCAAAACGGCGTGCGGCGGTCCAATTCAGAGCAAACGTGTTCCGAACGACCTGAAACCGCATGAGAATGATAGAAATATTATTCCTGAGATGCAGGAGGAGGCGGCATGTCCATCGAACGTGCGGTGCGCGCGGCACGACGGAATGTGTCGTTTTCAGCAGTGCGGTGCGCGCTGAAATGGCGCGTCGGTGGGTCAAAACCACCCGAACGACCTTTGAATGCCATGAAACCGCACGACAACAGTAGGTGCATGAAATGTGAAATGGTCGGCCAGACGGCATGTCATTCGTAGGTGTCGTTTGACCGCGGCGGCCGGAAACGCGTTTCCGGCGCCATAAAACACCAAAACGGCGTGCGACGATCCAATTCGGAGAAAACGTGCTCCGAACGACCTGAAACTGCACGAGAACGATAGAAATATTATTCCTGAGATGCAGGAGGAGGCGTCATGTCCATCGGACGTGCGGTGCACGTGACACGACCGAATGTGTCGTTTTCAGCAGCGCGGCGCGCGCTGAAATGGCACGTCGGGGGGTCAAAACCACCCGAACGACCTCCAAATGTCACAAAATTGCATGAAAACATCCGGTGCGTGAATTGTGAAATGGTCGGCCAGACGGCACGTCATTCGGAGGTGTCGTTTGACCGCGGCGGCCGGATACGCATTTCCGGCGCCATAAAACACCAAAATGGCGTGCGGCATTCCAATTCGGAGAAAACGTGCTCTGAACGACCTGAAACCACCCGAGAACGATAGATATATTATTCCTGAGATGCAGGAGGAGGTGGCACATCCATCGGACGTGCGGTGCGCGCGGAACAAACGAATGTGTCGTTTTCAGCAGCGCGGGGCGCGCTGAAATGCCGCGTTGGGTGGTCAAAACCACCCAAACAACGTCCGAATGCCACGAAACCGTACGACAACAGCCGGTGCAAGAATTTTGAAATTGTCGTCCAGACGGCATGTCATTCGGAGGTTCCATTTGACCGCGGCGGCTGGAAACGCGTTTCCGGTGCCATAAAACACCAAAATGGCGTGCGGCGGTCCAATTCAGAGCAAACGTGCTCCGAATGACCTGAAACCACACGAGAATGATAGAAATATTATTTCTGAGATGCAGGGGGAGGCGGCATGTCCATCGAACGTGTGGTGCACACAGCACGTCCGAATGTGTTGTTTTCAGCAGCTCGGGGCGCACTGAAATGGCTCGTTGGATGGTCAAAACCACCCTAACGACCTCCGAATGTCACGAAACCGCACGACAACATCTGTTGTGTGAATTTTGAAATGGTCAGAAAGACGGCACGTCAATCGGAGGTCCTGTTTGACCGCAGCGGCCAGAAACGCGTTTCCGGAGTCACAAAACACCAAAACGGCGTGCGGCGGACGAATTCGGAGCAAACGTGCTCCGAACGACCTAAAACCGCATGAGAACGATAGAAATATTATTCCTGAGATGCAGGAGAAGGTTTCACGTCCATCAGACGTGCGGTGCACGCGGCACGACCGAATGTGTTGTTTTCAGCAGCGCGGCGCGTGCTGAAATGCCGCGTCGGGGGGTCAAAACCACCCGAACGACCTCTGAATGCCACGAAACCGCACGACAACAGCCGGTGCGTGAATTGTGAAATGGTCGGCAAGACGGAACGTCATTTGGAGGTATCGTTTGACCGCGACGGCCAGAAACGCGTTTTCGGCGCCAAAAAACACCAAAACGGCGTGCGGCGGTCCAATTCAGAGAAAAAGTGCTCCGAACGACCTGAAACCACACGAGAACAATAGAAATATTATTCCTGAGATGCAGGAGGAGGTGGTACATCCATCGGACATGCGGTGTGCGCAGAACGTCTGAATATGTCGTTTTCAGCAGCTCGGCGCGCGCTGAAATGGCGCGTTGGAGGGTCAAAACCACCCGAACGACCTCTGAATGTCACTACACCGCATGAAAACATCCGTTGCGTGAATTGTGAAATGGTCGCGTAGACGGAACGTCAATTGGAGGTGTCGTTTGACCGTGGCGGCCGGAAACGCGTTTCTGGAGTCATAAAACACCAAAACAGCGTGCGGCTGTCGAATTCGGAGCAAACGTGCTCCGAACGACCTGAAACCGCACGAGAACAATAGAAATATTATTCATGAGATGCAGGAGGAGGCGGCACGTCCATCGGACGTGCGGTGCGCGCGGCACGACTGAATGCGTCGTTTTCAGCAGCTCGGCGCGCATTGAAATGGCGCGTTGGGGGGTCAAAACCACCCGAACGACCTCCAAATGCCACGAAACCGCACGGAAACCTCCATTGCATGAATTTTGAATTTGGCGGACAGATGACACGTCAATTGGAGGTGCCGTTTGACCGTGGCGACCGGAAACGCGTTTCCGGCACCAAAAAACAACAAAACGGTGTGCGGCGGTCCAATTTTGAGCAAACGTGCTCCGAACGACCTGAAACCGCATGAGAATGATAGAAATATTATTCCTGAGATGCACGGGGAGGAGGCACATCCATCGGACCTGCGGTGCGCGCGGCACGACCGAATGTGTCGTTTTCCGCAGCGCGGCGCGCGCTGAAATTGGGCGTCGGGGGGTCAAAACCACCCGAACGACCTCCGAATGTCACGAAACCGCACGACAACATCCGTTGCATGAATTGTGAAATGGTCGGGTAGACGACACGTCAATCGGAGGTGCCTTTTGACCGCGGCGGCCGGAAACGCGTTTCCAAAGTCATAAAACACCAAAACGGCGTGCGGCGGACGAATTCGGAGAAAACGTGCTCCGAACGACCTGAAACCGTACGAGAACGATAGAAATATTATTCCTGAGATTCAGGAGGAGGCGGAACATCCATCGGACGTGCGGTGTGCGTGGAACGACCGAATGTGTCATTTTCAGCAGCGCGGCGCGCGCTGAAATGCCGCGTTGGGCGGTCAAAACCACTCGAACGACGTCTGAATGTCACGAAACCACACGACAACATCCGGTGCGTGAATTCTGAAATGGTAAGCCAGACGGTATGTCATTCGGAGGTTCCGTTTGACCGCGGCGTCCGGAAACGCATTTCTGGCGCCAAAAAACACCAAAACGGCGTGCGGCGGTCCAATTCGGAGAAAACGTGCTCCGAACGACCTAAAACCGCACAAGAACAATAGAAATATTTTTCTTGAGATGCAGGGGGAGGCGGCACGTCCATCGGACGTGCGGTGCGCGCGACACGTCCGAATGTGTCGTTTTCAGCAGCTTGGCGCGCGCTGAAATGGCGCGTCGGGGGGTCAAAACCACCCGAACGACTTCCGAATGTCACGAAACCGCACGACAACATCCGTTGCGTGAATTATGAAATGGTCGGGTAGACGGCACGTCAATCGGAGGTGCCGTTTGACCGCAGCAGCCAGAAACGCTTTTCCGGAGTCATAAAACACCAAAACGGTGTGCGACGGTCGAATTCGGAGAAAACGTGCTCCGAACGACCTGAAACCACACGATAACGATAGGAATATTATTCCTGAGATGTAAGAGGAGGCAGCACATCCTTCGGACTTTCGGTTCGCGCGGCACGACCGAATGCGTCGTTTTCAGCAGCTCGGCGCGCGCTGAAATGGCGCGTTGGGGGGTCAAAACCACCCGAACGAGCTCCAAATGCCACAAAACCGCACGAAAACCTCCGTTATGTAAATTGTAAAATTGTCGGATAGACGGCACGTCAATCGGAGGTGCCGTTTGACTGAGGCGGCTGGAAACGCGTTTCCGGAGTCATAAAACACCAAAACGGCGTGTGGCGGTCGAATTCGGAATAAACGTGCTCCGAACGACCTGAAACTGCACGAGAATGATAGAAATATTATTCATTGGATGCAGGAGGAGGTGGCACGTCCATCAGACATGAAGTGCACACGGAACGACCGAATGTGTCGTTTTCAGCAGCACGGCGCGCGCTGAAATTGCGCGTCGGGGGGTCAAAACCATCCGAATGACCTCCGAATGCCACAAAACCGTACGACAACAGCCGGTGCGTGAATTTTGAAATTGTCGACTAGACAGCACGTCATTCGGAGTTGCCGTTTGACCGCAGCGGCCGGAAACGCGTTTCCGGCGCCATAAAACACCAAAACGGCGTGCGGCGGTCCAATTCAGAGCAAACGTGCTCTGAACGACCTGAAACCACACGAGAACGATAGCAATATTATTCCTGAGATGCAGGAGAAGGCGGCACATCAATCGGACGTTCGGTGCGCATGGCACGACCGAATGTGTCGTTTTCAGCAGCGCGGGGCGCGCTGAAATGCCGCGTTGGAGGTTCAAAACCACCCGAACAACCTCCGAATGCCACGAAACCGTACGACAACAGCCGGTGCGTGAATTCTGAAATGGTCGGCCAGACGGAACGTCATTCGGAGGTGTGGTTTGACCGCGGTGGCCTGATACGCGTTTTCGGCGCCATAAAACACCAAAACGGCGTGCGGCGGTCCAATTCGGAGCAAACGTGCTCCGAATGACTTGAAACCGCATGAGAACGATATAAATATTATTCCTGAGATGTAGGAGGAGGAGGCACGTCCATCGGATGTGCGGTGCGCGCGGAACGACCGAATGTGTCGTTTTCAGCAGCGCGGCGCACGCTGAAATGCCGCGTTGGGCCGTCAAAACCACCCGAACGACGTCCGAATGCCACGAAACTGTACGACAATAGCCAGAGCGTGAATTTTGAAATGGTCGGCTAGACGTCAAGTCATTCGGAGGTGCCGTTTGACCGCAGCAGCCAGAAACGCGTTTCCGGCGCCACAAAACACCAAAACAGCGTGCGGCGGTCCAATTCGGAGAAAACGTGCTCCGAATGACCTGAAACCACACGAGAATGATAGAAATATTATTCCTGAGATGTAGGGGGAGGCGGCATGTCCATCGGACGTGCGGTGCACGCAGCACGTCCGAATGTGTCGTTTTCAGCAGCTCTGCGCGCGCTGAAATGGCGCGTTGGAGGGTCAAAACCACCCGAACGACCTCCGAATGTCACGAAACCACTCGACAACATCCGTTGCGTGAATTGTAAAATGGTCGGGTAGATGGCACATCAATTGAAGGTGTCATTTGACCGCGGCGGCCGGAAACGCGTTTCCGGAGTCATAAAACACCAAAACGGCGTGCGGCGGTCGAATTCAGAGCAAACGTGCTCCGAACAACCTGAAACCGCACGAGAATGATAGGAATATTATTTCTGAGATGCAAGAGGAGGCGGAACATCCATCGGAAGTGCGGTGCGTGCGGCACGACCGAATGTGTCATTTTCAGCAGCTCGGCGCGCGCTGAAATGGCGCGTTGGGGGGTCAAAACCATCTGAACGACCTCCAAATGCCACGAAACTGCACGAAAACATCCGTTGCGTGAATTGTGAAATTTGTGGATAGACGGAACATCAATCGGAGGTGCCGTTTGACCGCGGAGTCCAGAAACGCGTTTCTGGAGTCATAAAACACCAAAACGGCGTGCGGCGGTCGAATTCGGAGCAAACGTGCTCCGAACGACCTGAAACCGCACGATAATGATATAAATATTAATCCTGAGATGCAGGAGGAGGCAGCACGTCCATTGGACGTGCGGTGCGCATGGTACGACCGAATGTGACGTTTTCAGCAGCGCGGCTTGCGCTAAAATTGCCCGTCGGGGGGTCAAAACCACCCGAACGACCTCCGAATGCCACGAAACCGCACGATAACATCCGTTGCGTGAATTGTGAAATGGTCGGAGAGACGGCACGTCAATCGGAGGTGCCGTTTGACCGTGGCGGCTGGAAACGCGTTTCCGGAAACACCAAAACGGCGTGCGACGATTGAATTCGGAGCAAACGTGCTCCAAAAAACCTGAAATGATAGCATTTCTTAAATCGGGCATTTTAAATTATTATAGCACAATGATTCGATATTATACATATATTTAATATTATATATATTAAAACATTTAAAATATATTATATATATATATATATATTTAAAATATTGTATTTAATAGTATATATGTGAATATTTTTTTTTAATATATATATATATATATATATATATATATATATATTTCATTGTCCATTTTTTTAAAAAAAATCACTATAGCGACCGCTTTTGGCGGTCGCTATAGGTTGCCCGGCAGGAGGCCTGCAGCAACCGCTTGGCGGTCGCTGGAGGCTGAAATCCGGGCCTCCTATAGCAACCGCTTGGCGGTCGCTGGAGGCCGAAATCCGGGCCTCCTATAGCGACCGCCAAAAGCGGTCGCTATAGGCCTCTAGCGACCACCAAAAGTGGTTGCTATAGGCCTCTAGTGACGAGGCTAAAGCGACCGCCAATGGCGGTCGCTGGGGGCCGCTAGAGCCCTATAGCGACCGCTTTTGGCGGTCGCTATAGGAGGTTTTTTTAGTAGTGCATCCAGCCTAGCCCGCAAGAGTTGGGACAGCTTGTTCCCAACCTAGGCTACCCAATTGCCTAGTTTAATTCCACCAGACTGGCCCACAAAAGTGAGCAGAATAAATTCCAGCCCGGGTCACTAAGCTGCCCTGTTCGCACCCCCCATCCTGGCCCACTATGTGAGACGGTCTCCCCCAACTTGGATGCAAGGTAGCTTCTAGTTTGTACACACCACGGCTGGCTATGTCATCCTCCCCCTTGTCCCGCACGTGGTTCCCAGTAGACTATGTGACAGTGTGTTGTGTCGCGTTCCTATCCACCAACCGTTAGGCTGAGCCAGACTCTGCCCGCTTCAGCACACCATCGTGGCACGTCGCCACCCTCCTACGGCCACTAGCGGGATGTTCCACGGACCACCAGATCCTCTATGATAGTTCATTTATTAGACAGTTTGCACCTCCAACCTCAATAAGGTTCCATATTCCATAATATGGCCTCAAAAATTCATTGCCATCAATCTGGTGTTGTAGCCATGAAGAACACACAAGAACGCACAAAGACCGAGGGGCTCAAGCCTTTCCATGCCGGCCTATACCCTTTGCATTAGATTATCATTAAAACATGGGGGGTTAGGATTACGGTTCTCTCAAAATGAATCATGATACAAAACATCGAGAATAAGATCTCTCCTACAGGAACAAGAGATCTATGGATCAACCTATTTGTGGGTTGATCTGCATTCATTGTTTTAGAATAAATAATGAGGAATTCAAATTTCAAAAACTAACCCCTACCTGGGATAGATTCATTCATCTAGGAAGAGTAGTGTCATGCTTCTTCATTCTCCATTATTGATTCGCCACCCATGTTGATAGTGATCCTTCATAGAGTGATAGGAGAATGTGTTCATCGTTCATCAGTCTCGTTATTCGAGTTCTGTCATTTTTGCTAGTGATTCTTTATAATTATTCATTGGAGATAATTTCTTCACCCTTCGTTAGATAAATTCTAGCTCTGATTCTCCAACTCATTATCTCATTAAAATAGAAACATGTTGTATTGTTTCTGTTACGTTGTGTCATCACTTCATTACGCTATTTCATTAATAAAAAAACGTATCTGTTATGCTTCAATTAATGATTCATTGTGCTAAAAATTTAAGATACTCATTAATAGGCTTTGTTTAACATGACTTGTCAACACCTCATCATTGACTCTGTAGTGCTAACATTCCACTTTTCAACGAAAAAGAGAAAGAAATAAAATATCTTTTTATGTTATTTTATTTTTATTCTAAAAATTTCTGAAAACTGTATTTTTTGGTCAACCCTTTTCTGTCGAAGTTAGGTATTTTCTAGGAAAATCTTGTCATTTTGATTTCAACGGTGCCCTAGGATTTTTTATCAGAGTACCAGTTTAAAAATTAGAAAAACTCTCTCACACATTTATTAAAATGAACATTAAAAAAGTTAAAAATCCTATTCTTGGCTCACCGGGCCTCAGAATAAGGTTTTTTTTGATATTTTGGTCTCAAAATAATCCCATATAATTAAAAAAATACATGGAATTTCTAAGTCATTACAATTGGAGTTTCATATATCCAAATTTTAAATTATAATATAATAAATAAAATATAAAATGTTAGCAACAAATATTACAATTCCCACACATAATATTTTATTAAAAATGTGTTTTATAAATAGTTAATAATTGTTGGTATTTTTTTAAAAATTAGATAACAATATTATCAACAAATAAATCTATTGTATGAATCTATTTCTAAACATTTTGACTGATATATATATATATATATATATATATTATTTTGGTATTATAATAATTGTAATAGAACTATGTTAACTATCACAATAACATTTAGTGATAAAGTTTTACCAAAAATTTAGTCACATAGACATATATATTAGTAAAATATAGTGCAAAAAAATGTACATTTACCAAAATATATTAAATTGTTGGAAAAATAGAAGTATTTTTGTAGTGGTTTTAGATCACTCTTTCTTATGTTTCAAATTTACTTTGGTAATTAAATTTAGGTATACGTTTAGAGGGAAGTCATGTGTCGATAATCTTGTGGGATATATTGGATAAATAATGTGTAATGAGACATTTATATATCTAATATCCAAATATAACAAACCTTTGGGTTCTATGATTGTGTGTTTATTTTTGATATTTAATTTTTAAATTATGTAAATAATGAAAAATATATTTATTTAATTATTGGATCATCTTAGTTGGTATTGGATTGGGGATAATTTATTTTAACGTATTAGGTTATGAAGTGTAAGGGAGCCCAACTTAAAGAAACCTATGGTGAACTAAAAGAATCATAGGTAAAAATGAAGGTGTCATAGAGTAAGACCCCATGAGATTGAATTTTCATATGGTTATTTACTTTGGTTCTATAAAATATTATTGTTTATTACTCATGTTAACCCCATTTTTGTTATATTAAATGGTTGGAACTAGGAGGAACTGAGTTAAAAATGGGTGTGATGGATGATGTGATGATTTTCCCAATAATAAACCTAATGGGATGGTAGTTGGTGTTAAAAATATTATGTTTATACTTAACAAACTATATTAGTTTATGATTTAAAATTGAACCTTGTTGAAATCCCAAATTCACTAAATAAGAGAAAAATATTGTTTCATGAAAGTTTGGGGGATAAAGACCATACAGGAAAGAATATTAAACATTTTTTGTTAAAAATATGGTAAAATACAGTCAGAGTGTTGCATTAAAGGAACTAAAATATATTTTATATATGACAAAAAAAGGTATTGATAATTAATATGTGGAATAAAAATAAAGAGTTTGGTCAACACGATGGAGGAAAATAAAGTTCTTATTAAGTTACCACTAACAATTCAATGTTTCAAATTCAATAAATTTTGGAATTATATAAATCAATTCCCAAATACAAAGGTTGACAAGGATGATAAAAATCAGTAACCTCCAAGACCAAGGGAACAAGTAAGAGACTACTCAATCATTACTACTAAAGTGGATCATGATAATTAAGTGATTAAAGGTATGCTTATTCTCTACTCAGGAACTATGAATTTATTATTTTATTCTGGTCTTTCCCATTCTTTCATAACATAAAAGTATACTAATAATGTTTATTCACCAAATAAATCATTCTGTGTTGAATTTTTTGTGAAAAACACTATTAGTGATATTATTTGATCAAAGGTATATAAATATTCTTCATTCAAGGTTGGCAGGAATAAACTTCCTACAAATATATTTCTTCATCCCTTGGTAGAATTTGATATGATTTTGGGAATGGATTATCCCTCTCTTCATATATATCATGTCATTTATTTGGATACAGAAATCTCATTTGAGATCTCAAATCATCCCATGATCAAATATATTTTCATGTATGATGATGTACTATAACACCCTAGGTTTTAGTTATTTTCCTATTTTATATATTATTAAATGTTATGGAATTTTTGGGTTAAGGATTGGAAATTTTTTTATTGGTTTTGGATGATTTTTTGAAGTTTTATGGTTTGAGCATTATTAGTAGAAACCATGCTTAAGTATCTAGGAAAATATGAAAGGTGGTTTGGGGTTATTGGTTGGGTTCATGTTTTGGAAAAACCATGTGCCTGGCCATGAAACTTAGAATGATCTGCGAAAAAGTTTTTCACATGGTTAGAACACATTTTTTTCAAACTGTGTGGCATAACCATGTGATGAGAAATAAATCATATGAAAATTGATTTTAAAATTTGAAACTTTTCCTGAAATCCATATTCTTCCTATGTTAGCATGGGCTCTCAATTTCCAAGGTTCCCCAAGGCAATTTTCATTGATCTTCAACATTCAAACTCTAGTTTTGATGATTTTTTAGCATTTCATCTTGTAAATCAATGTCTATGGCGTCTTTATTTCTTCTTAACTTGAATCTTGTTAGTTATTATTGAATGAAACCATATATCAGAGTTATTATACCCAAATACATGGGATCATACACGTTTTTATTAGTTTTCATTTGGCTTTAATAGAGAAATAAAAGGAATGGGTAAGATGTCACACTTGCCAATTTTAAATTATTTATTTTATTAATTTTCATGGCATCGGGTAGTTTGGGTTGAATCCCAGCCTAAATTTTTTGAGTTCTTAATTAAAAATGAATGTTTTTTGCTTAACAGCATTCAGTGCATGGGAAGGGCATGGTCGAAGTCGCGCAACTTTTCTCGGGTCACCGTGCGACCTTTCCCAGTTCCCCACACGACCAACTTGATGTTTATTTCAAATAAATGAAATGTAAGGAAGAATTAAATGAGGATAAAGTAAAAGAAAATGGGTAATAAAACGAAAAAAAATAAAATAATAAATGTAATCAAATTTAAAGATTTTTTTTAATGATAATAATAATAAAATTATTTGAGAATATTATTATTGATATAATTAATAGTGTTGAGGATATAAAAAATTAGTAAGTTTTTTTTTCTTATTATTATTATTATTATTATTATATGTTTCTTTTAATTGTTATTTTATTTTTTATATTTTTATTTTCCTTATTTCTAGTTTTTTCTTCCCCCTATGTTTCATCGAACCTCCTCCCTCTACCACCACCCCCACCCCACCCCTCATGCATTGCGCCTTCCAGGCCTCCTCCCTGTCCACTTTCAGTCGGCACCCTACCCCTTAACCTAATCTTCTCTCCCTTTTCTCCCCCCTCACCCCATCCAGATGTGTGACCCTCCTTCCCATTAGTGGCTCTCCTCTGGCATTGTTGTCTCCACCACGTCCCCCAATGGCATCACTCTGGAAATCTTATGTCGACGCCCCTATCCCCTCCGGTCACCCCGAACCCATACTACGCACACACATCCCCTCAGTTGCACCCTCTCCCCTTTTTTCAAGACTCTGGTGGCTCTATCCTTGCGCGACTAGATTCCCGGACCCCTCATTCAAGGTGCATCAGACATTGGTAGTTGGTTTCTTCCTATTGGTAGAATTTCAGGTTAGGGTTTTATCCCACATTGGGTTAGATTGTGATGAATCTAGTTCAATTTCGTATTTTTAGCGTTCGATCTATGTTTTTTGTGGTGAGACTGGTGAGAAATTGGATTTTTGCACCGAAATTCTATAGTTTTCATACACCGAGGTAGGCAGTTCCGTATGTGAGTACTAATTGATTAATTAATTCTCTTATTTAATTAATTTAGAATATTTATTTATTAGTTTGTTTTGTGAAAATTTTAGTTTACTTGAGTTTTAATATGTTTTTGATTTCTCTAGTAGTGTGTCCATATGTTATGAGTGCAGATTTTCTTGAAACTTATATTTAGTCAATTATTAGTGTTTTAATAAATTGTGATGTTGGTTGTTAATCTATGAATGTGGTGTGAATTATGTTTTGACATGGATTTCTATGCATTTGGTTATAGATAAGGTATTTTTGTGGGTTTAGTGGGTAAATCCATGTGATTTATTTTTAAATTGTCTTATAAACTTTTATTTATGTTTAATTGTATTTTATGAAAAGTGCAAAGGTGTTTTATAATTGGAATAAGGGTTTCATCAAACTATTAATGTGGAGAAAGTCATATTTTAAAATTTTTTGTGTAGTGTGTTGGACTATTTCGAGTGGCTTCAAGTCACCGAGTCATGGGAGACTTGTTGTACCCCACACTCTTTGATTTTCATGATCACAATCACTTTCATATGTGTTTAACTTTGTTTTTAAGTGTTGTGGATGATAGGCAAAAGATTGCCAAAGGATTGTCCCAAGAATGGACAAGAAGTGGACTGAAATTCAGTCCACCGGCCAGCCGGTGGCTTCCCACCGGTCGACCTGTGGCATCCAGCCCAAATAGTGTTTGCTACTGTCCTGCCACCGGCCAGCCGGTGGCTTCCCACCGGTCGACCTGTGGCATCTAGCCCAAATAGTGTTTGCTACTGTCCTGCCACCGGCCAGCCGGTGGATTCCCACCGGTCGACCTGTGGCACCTGCACAAAGTGGCAAGCTACTGTCTTGCCACCGGCCAGCCGGTGGCTCTGGCACCGGTCGACCGGTGGAGCCTGGACCAAGTTTCATCTCCTCTGCCAAGGCACCGGCCAGCCGGTGGCCCTGCACCGGCCAGCCGGTAGCCCAGTCAAACTAGCCGTTGGGTTTGACCAGTCAACCATCTTTTGGCCTCCAACGGCTCCGAGGACTTCTCCAACGGCTCCGAAGGTCCTCAAGGGTTCCATGCCTATAAATAAAGGCCAAGGAAGCCCCGGACACCAACCGGAACACTTGTGAAGCCAAAGTACACAATTCTCATCATTTGGCCAACCCTCCGGCGACTTCCTTCAAAGGAACCTCAAGCGCTCCAACAACTTCCACATCCAAGGAGCTCCTCCAAAGAAGCTTGGAAGCGGCCTTCAACATCTCCAATCAATCAAAGGCGCCCAAGTCTTCCCAAATACGGTTTTTATTGTATTTATCTTTTTGAGCTTTAAATTTGGGTTTGTGCCTACAAACCCCAACCTTTTCTCTATCCTCCCTTTCTTTTGGGTTTCACACCACCATTAAGGTGTGAAGAGGTTTCTTCAAGCCTTTCCTTTTAAAAGGCTTGAGTTTTCGGTGAGCTAGCCTTCACCCGTTAAAAAGGCTAGTGGGTTCTTGCTATTCCATTGAAAGCAAGTGGGTTCTTGCTTAACCAATAAAAGCAAGCTGTAATAGGTCCTAGTGCTACCTCAAAGCCTAGTGGGTTTCTTGCTAAAACCATTGAAAATCAAGCGGTAGGAATCTCTCAACGGTTGAGTTGGGAGCGGAGACGTAGGCCGGGTTTTGGCCGAACTCCGTTATCAATTTTGTGTGTCTTGCCTCTTTTATTTTCCGCTGCACTTTCACATTGATTTTAATTTGTTTATCAATTTTTTAAAAGGCAATTCACCCCCCTCTTGCCATCTTATCCTCGTGTTCTTCCGACCCAACATTTGGTATCAGAGGGAGGTATTTGAATAATTCCCTAACCGGTTTCAAATTAAAGATCCTATTATTTTTTTTGATGGCTTCTACCGCTTCTTCTTCTCAAACTCTCCAAGGACATTCTTTGGATCGTGCTCCATTCTTTGATGGAGCCGATTATTCTTTTTGGAAAACCCGCATGACCACTTTTTTAAAAAGTATTGGCTATCCTATTTTTAAAATTGTCATGCATGGTTATTCATTTTCTTCTCCCGATGAATCCAAATGGACCCCCGCCGACATTGCAAATTTCGAGCTTGATGGCAAAGCCATGAATGCTCTTCATTGCGGGTTAGATAGAAATGTTTTTAATTGTATTTCTTCTTGCACTACTTCTTACTATCTTTGGAAGTTTTTAGAACTTACCTATGAAGGTACTAGCGAGGCTCCAAAGCAAGAACCCGCTCAAAAGCTAGAACCCGACAACAAGCAAGAACCCGATGGAAAATCCGTGCCCGATTGCCCACTCCACAAGAAAAGGGCCAAGAAAAAGGAGAAGAAGAAGGCTTCAATGGAAACATGGAGTGATAGCTCCACCTCTTCATCCTCCTCCTCCTCCTCGAGCGACCAAGGTAGAAAATGCCTAATGGCAAAACGTGAGGTAACTTCTTCCGACTCCTCCTCTTGTTCTTCAAATTCCAACTCTTTAAATCATCTCTCTTATGAAGAACTCTCTCACGCTAGAGACCAACTTGAAAATGGTTTTCACGAACTCTCTTCAAAATTTGTTGCTTTAAAAAAATCTTTCAAAAAACTCTCCTCCGAAAAAGAACAACTTCTCAAAGAGAAGGAGGAGTTGACCCTAAAAATCCAAAACCTCCCCGATGTTGATTCCTTGGAATCAACCATCAAAGACCTAAGGGAGACTCTAGCCAAGTTCACCCAAGGGGAACAAAACGTGAACAATATACTTGGTTCCCAAAGGGTTTCTAGAACCACCAATGGACTTGGCTATACCAACCAAGCCTCCTCCTCCCATGCACCCACTGTTTTTGTAAGGGGGAGCTCTAGTTTTAAATTTTGTAATTATTGCAAGAAAACCGGGCATCTCTTTTATGAGTGTAATTGTAAAAACGCCCGGTATGGCCAACCCAAATCGATTTTTTATTCGGATGAATTTTATAGGAGAAGACCCGCCATGAGGAAAGTATGGATTGAAAAATCCCTATTAGCGAGTCTCTCCGGCCCAAAATTTATTTCGGTTTCAAATCCCTCTCCCCGGTGATTCAATGTCTTTATTTAGGGGGAGTTAGGATCGTTTAAGCCCTTTTAATTTGAATTTCAAAATTTTCAATTCCAACTTTCAATTTCAACACTTGGTATCAAAATTTTCATTTCAAAGTATTCAATTCAAAATTTTTCATTTCAATTTTTTGATTCAAAACTTTCAATTCAATTTTCAAAAATTTCAATTGGTTTAAAATCTCTCTTCTCCCTCAATCAAGTTTAATGCCCCGTGCTATTTTGATAATCACAAAGGGGGAGAAATTTCTTGATTGATTGGGGGAGAATCTTTTCTCTCATGCTTAGTATTTATTTTCATTTATCATTTAGGCATGCCTTTCATTTAAGTTTTTACATTGCTTTGATAAGTGATTGTGATCATCAAAATAGGGGGAGATTGTTGTACCCCACACTCTTTGATTTTCATGATCACAATCACTTTCATATGTGTTTAACTTTGTTTTTAAGTGTTGTGGATGATAGGCAAAAGATTGCCAAAGGATTGGCCCAAGAATGGACAAGAAGTGGACTGAAATTCAGTTCACCGGCCAGCCGGTGGCTTCCCACCGGTCGACCTGTGGCATCCAGCCCAAATAGTATTTGCTACTGTCCTGCCACCGGCCAGCCGGTGGCTTCCCACCGGTCGACCTGTGGCATCCAGCCCAAATAGTGTTTGCTACTGTCCTGCCACCGGCCAGCCGGTGGATTCCCACCGGTCGACCTGTGGCACCTGCACAAAGTGGCAAGCTACTGTCTTGCCACCGGCCAGCCGGTGGCTCTGGCACCGGTCGACCGGTGGAGCCTGGACCAAGTTTCATCTCCTCTGCCAAGGCATCGGCCAGCCGGTGGCCCTGCACCGGCCAGCCGGTAGCCCAGTCAAACTAGCCGTTGGGTTTGACCAGTCAACCATCTTTTGGCCTCCAACGGCTCCGAGGACTTCTCCAACGGCTCCGAAGGTCCTCAAGGGTTCCATGCCTATAAATAAAGGCCAAGGAAGCCCCGGACACCAACCGGAACACTTGTGAAGCCAAAGTACACAATTCTCATCATTTGGCCAACCCTCCGGCGACTTCCTTCAAAGGAACCTCAAGCGCTCCAACAACTTCCACATCCAAGGAGCTCCTCCAAAGAAGCTTGGAAGCGGCCTTCAACATCTCCAATCAATCAAAGGCGCCCAAGTCTTCCCAAATACGGTTTTTATTGTATTTATCTTTTTGAGCTTTAAATTTGGGTTTGTGCCTACAAACCCCAACCTTTTCTCTATCCTCCCTTTCTTTTGGGTTTCACACCACCATTAAGGTGTGAAGAGGTTTCTTCAAGCCTTTCCTTTTAAAAGGCTTGAGTTTTCGGTGAGCTAGCCTTCACCCGTTAAAAAGGCTAGTGGGTTCTTGCTATTCCATTGAAAGCAAGTGGGTTCTTGCTTAACCAATAAAAGCAAGCTGTAATAGGTCCTAGTGCTACCTCAAAGCCTAGTGGGTTTCTTGCTAAAACCATTGAAAAGCAAGCGGTAGGAATCTCTCAACGGTTGAGTTGGGAGCGGAGACGTAGGCCGGGTTTTGGCCGAACTCCGTTATCAATTTTGTGTGTCTTGCCTCTTTTATTTTCCGCTGCACTTTCACTTTGATTTTAATTTGTTTATCAATTTTTTAAAAGGAAATTCACCCCCCTCTTGCCATCTTATCCTCGTGTTCTTCCGACCCAACATTTGGTATCAGAGGGAGGTATTTGAATAATTCCCTAACCGGTTTCAAATTAAAGATCCTATTTTTTTTTTGATGGCTTCTACCGCTTCTTCTTCTCAAACTCTCCAAGGACATTCTTTGGATCGTGCTCCATTCTTTGATGGAGCCGATTATTCTTTTTGGAAAACCCGCATGACCACTTTTTTAAAAAGTATTGGCTATCCTATTTTTAAAATTGTCATGCATGGTTATTCATTTTCTTCTCCCGATGAATCCAAATGGACCCCCGCCGACATTGCAAATTTCGAGCTTGATGGCAAAGCCATGAATGCTCTTCATTGCGGGTTAGATAGAAATGTTTTTAATTGTATTTCTTCTTGCACTACTTCTTACTATCTTTGGAAGTTTTTAGAACTTACCTATGAAGGTACTAGCGAGGCTCCAAAGCAAGAACCCGCTCAAAAGCTAGAACCCGACAACAAGCAAGAACCCGATGGAAAATCCGTGCCCGATTGCCCACTCCACAAGAAAAGGGCCAAGAAAAAGGAGAAGAAGAAGGCTTCAATGGAAACATGGAGTGATAGCTCCACCTCTTCATCCTCCTCCTCCTCCTCGAGCGACCAAGGTAGAAAATGCCTAATGGCAAAACGTGAGGTAACTTCTTCCGACTCCTCCTCTTGTTCTTCAAATTCCAACTCTTTAAATCATCTCTCTTATGAAGAACTCTCTCACGCTAGAGACCAACTTGAAAATGGTTTTCACGAACTCTCTTCAAAATTTGTTGCTTTAAAAAAATCTTTCAAAAAACTCTCCTCCGAAAAAGAACAACTTCTCAAAGAGAAGGAGGAGTTGACCCTAAAAATCCAAAACCTCCCCGATGTTGATTCCTTGGAATCAACCATCAAAGACCTAAGGGAGACTCTAGCCAAGTTCACCCAAGGGGAACAAAACTTGAACAATATACTTGGTTCCCAAAGGGTTTCTAGAACCACCAATGGACTTGGCTATACCAACCAAGCCTCCTCCTCCCATGCACCCACTGTTTTTGTAAGGGGGAGCTCTAGTTTTAAATTTTGTAATTATTGCAAGAAAACCGGGCATCTCTTTTATGAGTGTAATTGTAAAAACGCCCGGTATGGCCAACCCAAATCGATTTTTTATTCGGATGAATTTTATAGGAGAAGACCCGCCATGAGGAAAGTATGGATTGAAAAATCCCTATTAGCGAGTCTCTCCGGCCCAAAATTTATTTCGGTTTCAAATCCCTCTCCCCGGTGATTCAATGTCTTTATTTAGGGGGAGTTAGGATCGTTTAAGCCCTTTTAATTTGAATTTCAAAATTTTCAATTCCAACTTTCAATTTCAACACTTGGTATCAAAATTTTCATTTCAAAGTATTCAATTCAAAATTTTTCATTTCAATTTTTTGATTCAAAACTTTCAATTCAATTTTCAAAAATTTCAATTGGTTTAAAATCTCTCTTCTCCCTCAATCAAGTTTAATGCCCCGTGCTATTTTGATAATCACAAAGGGGGAGAAATTTCTTGATTGATTGGGGGAGAATCTTTTCTCTCATGCTTAGTATTTATTTTCATTTATCATTTAGGCATGCCTTTCATTTAAGTTTTTACATTGCTTTGATAAGTGATTGTGATCATCAAAATAGGGGGAGATTGTTGTACCCCACACTCTTTGATTTTCATGATCACAATCACTTTCATATGTGTTTAACTTTGTTTTTAAGTGTTGTGGATGATAGGCAAAAGATTGCCAAAGGATTGGCCCAAGAATGGACAAGAAGTGGACTGAAATTCAGTTCACCGGCCAGCCGGTGGCTTCCCACCGGTCGACCTGTGGCATCCAGCCCAAATAGTATTTGCTACTGTCCTGCCACCGGCCAGCCGGTGGCTTCCCACCGGTCGACCTGTGGCATCCAGCCCAAATAGTGTTTGCTACTGTCCTGCCACCGGCCAGCCGGTGGATTCCCACCGGTCGACCTGTGGCACCTGCACAAAGTGGCAAGCTACTGTCTTGCCACCGGCCAGCCGGTGGCTCTGGCACCGGTCGACCGGTGGAGCCTGGACCAAGTTTCATCTCCTCTGCCAAGGCACCGGCCAGCCGGTGGCCCTGCACCGGCCAGCCGGTAGCCCAGTCAAACTAGCCGTTGGGTTTGACCAGTCAACCATCTTTTGGCCTCCAACGGCTCCGAGGACTTCTCCAACGGCTCCGAAGGTCCTCAAGGGTTCCATGCCTATAAATAAAGGCCAAGGAAGCCCCGGACACCAACCGGAACACTTGTGAAGCCAAAGTACACAATTCTCATCATTTGGCCAACCCTCCGGCGACTTCCTTCAAAGGAACCTCAAGCGCTCCAACAACTTCCACATCCAAGGAGCTCCTCCAAAGAAGCTTGGAAGCGGCCTTCAACATCTCCAATCAATCAAAGGCGCCCAAGTCTTCCCAAATACGGTTTTTATTGTATTTATCTTTTTGAGCTTTAAATTTGGGTTTGTGCCTACAAACCCCAACCTTTTCTCTATCCTCCCTTTCTTTTGGGTTTCACACCACCATTAAGGCGTGAAGAGGTTTCTTCAAGCCTTTCCTTTTAAAAGGCTTGAGTTTTCGGTGAGCTAGCCTTCACCCGTTAAAAAGGCTAGTGGGTTCTTGCTATTCCATTGAAAGCAAGTGGGTTCTTGCTTAACCAATAAAAGCAAGCTGTAATAGGTCCTAGTGCTACCTCAAAGCCTAGTGGGTTTCTTGCTAAAACCATTGAAAAGCAAGCGGTAGGAATCTCTCAACGGTTGAGTTGGGAGCGGAGACGTAGGCCGGGTTTTGGCCGAACTCCGTTATCAATTTTGTGTGTCTTGCCTCTTTTATTTTCCGCTGCACTTTCACTTTGATTTTAATTTGTTTATTAATTTTTTAAAAGGCAATTCACCCCCCTCTTGCCATCTTATCCTCGTGTTCTTCCGACCCAACATTTGGTATCAGAGGGAGGTATTTGAATAATTCCCTAACCGGTTTCAAATTAAAGATCCTATTTTTTTTTTTTTGATGGATTCTACCGCTTCTTCTTCTCAAACTCTCCAAGGACATTCTTTGGATCGTGCTCCATTCTTTGATGGAGCCGATTATTCTTTTTGGAAAACCCGCATGACCACTTTTTTAAAAAGTATTGGCTATCCTATTTTTAAAATTGTCATGCATGGTTATTCATTTTCTTCTCCCGATGAATCCAAATGGACCCCCGCCGACATTGCAAATTTCGAGCTTGATGGCAAAGCCATGAATGCTCTTCATTGCGGGTTAGATAGAAATGTTTTTAATTGTATTTCTTCTTGCACTACTTCTTACGATCTTTGGAAGTTTTTAGAACTTACCTATGAAGGTACTAGCGAGGCTCCAAAGCAAGAACCCGCTCAAAAGCTAGAACCCGACAACAAGCAAGAACCCGATGGAAAATCCGTGCCCGATTGCCCACTCCACAAGAAAAGGGCCAAGAAAAAGGAGAAGAAGAAGGCTTCAATGGAAACATGGAGTGATAGCTCCACCTCTTCATCCTCCTCCTCCTCCTCGAGCAACCAAGGTAGAAAATGCCTAATGGCAAAACGTGAGGTAACTTCTTCCGACTCCTCCTCTTGTTCTTCAAATTCCAACTCTTTAAATCATCTCTCTTATGAAGAACTCTCTCACGCTAGAGACCAACTTGAAAATGGTTTTCACGAACTCTCTTCAAAATTTGTTGCTTTAAAAAAATCTTTCAAAAAACTCTCCTCCGAAAAAGAACAACTTCTCAAAGAGAAGGAGGAGTTGACCCTAAAAATCCAAAACCTCCCCGATGTTGATTCCTTGGAATCAACCATCAAAGACCTAAGGGAGACTCTAGCCAAGTTCACCCAAGGGGAACAAAACTTGAACAATATACTTGGTTCCCAAAGGGTTTCTAGAACCACCAATGGACTTGGCTATACCAACCAAGCCTCCTCCTCCCATGCACCCACTGTTTTTGTAAGGGGGAGCTCTAGTTTTAAATTTTGTAATTATTGCAAGAAAACCGGGCATCTCATTTATGAGTGTAATTGTTAAAACGCCCGGTATGGCCAACCCAAATCGATTTTTTATTCGGATGAATTTTATAGGAGAAGACCCGCCATGAGGCAAGTATGGATTGAAAAATCCCTATTAGCGAGTCTCTCCGGCCCAAAATTTATTTCGGTTTCAAATCCCTCTCCCCGGTGATTCAATGTCTTTATTTAGGGGGAGTTAGGATCGTTTAAGCCCTTTTAATTTGAATTTCAAAATTTTCAATTCCAACTTTCAATTTCAACACTTGGTATCAAAATTTTCATTTCAAAGTATTCAATTCAAAATTTTTCATTTCAATTTTTTTATTCAAAACTTTCAATTCAATTTTCAAAAATTTCAATTGGTTTAAAATCTCTCTTCTCCCTCAATCAAGTTTAATGCCCCGTGCTAGATCCCCAACTAACACTAGCTACATAGGGATTTCCCATGGTGCTTGTGATGTGATTTCCATTTCAATTGTTTCATACTAGATGTCTCGTTTTTAAAAACCATATTTTAATCTAAATTGGTTTCCTTTCACTTTGAAATGTTCATACATGCTTGGAACCTTTTTCAAAAATGTAGTGTGATGCAAATTATTTTTTTCAAAATGAAAACTTGTTAATTGAATTTTAAAAGAATGAAAAACATTACTTTATTGTTCCCTATTTTCAAACTAGCATGTTTTGGATTTCTTATTAAAGGAAAGGTCATAGGGAATTGTTGTATGTTGTCATTACACTTGAGCATCTCAGTGCCCGTACCTACTTTACTTTTTAGATTTAGGTTCCTCTAGTTTGGCATTGCTCTTGTAGCGATCGTGATTTTGTGTTTGGTGGTGACCCACAAGGTCACATGGAGGTATGTTTAGTAGCCCAATTCTATTCTTATTCCTGGTGCTAGTGTTGTATTTTTTTCATTATATTTACATTTGTTTATTTATTTTTCATTTTTTTATGGTCCAAATCATCTCCAACTCTTTATTTTGATACTCATCACTAGTTTCTAGACCATGGGGGTCAGGAATGCCCTTTGATCCATGTCGTAGATTGGATCTAGTGACCAATTCAGGGTTAACCCGGGCTGGTTCGTGGCCAAATGGTATAAAAGGAGGTAGGCCCTTTTGAATGAAGTTACTTGAGGAAGATTCCTGGAATACCAGAGGTAAGGTGTTCAGAACATGATGTTCTGGTTACGATTAAGGTTCCTAGCTAGCACACCTTGTGGAAGGACTCAAGTTACCAGGGGAAGTTGAGGTTTGTCTGAGTTTTTGGTTTGTGTGGCTAATCTTGTTTGGGAAAAATTAAAGGTGAGAAGGGTCAATGGTCTCATCGAGATTTTAGGTCCTGGAAATCCATGTGGAGCTGGGGATATTTCCCAAGTATGCTCTACCTGATGGTGGACTGATCGGCAAATGGCCGCCAACCATATTCCCATGACACCTGATGGCACTGATTTATGATTGTGTTGACTTGTATCCATTTAGGTTTTGGAAATCATTTTTAAAACCAATATTTGAAGATTTATGAAATCTGGAGTTTTAAGTGGAAATAACTTTATTTTCAAAGTGGTGTAACATTAGTTTTCAGAACTATTTCGAATGAGGTTCTAGAAATGTGGATTTTAATGAAACAGTTTTTGTGTAAAATGATATTGTATTTTTGTAATTGAAACTTGTGGATTTAAAAACCTAGTGGTTTGGGAAATAAGGGTGTATTTATGGTGGGTTTTGAAACTCTATTTTCAATGGAATTTGTTAAACTGATAATATGTGTTTTTCTAAAAATGTTTGTGGGATTCAAAATGGTTTTATTAGAAGATTTGGTACTTTTCTGAAGTGTTTTTTGTGACAAATTGAAATGGGTTTTTAACCTTGTGACTTGTGGTTTTGAAAAGAGGTGGTTTGGGTCTATTGTTTTTTTAAGAATTTTATTCCAGCCTTGGGTACTTTCATGGGTGACCATGTGCATGGGATATTTGTGGAAGGTGGTTTGGTTCTCGGTTGGCACGAGAGCATGTATTTGTATGGACCATGAGGTTCCATTGGTGAATTTGTAGCCCACCCTCCTATTTTTAGTTTCTAAAGAGTTTTTTTAAATAATGTATGGAGTTTTTGATGTTCCATAGTTGTGTGGTGTTCCTTTTTTGTGTTTGTGGAATCTTTTAGTGGGGTGTTTTTGGGTTTTGAAACCCTTTCTTGTTTGGATGAGGTTACATGTTTGTATTTCATTGGTGAGTTTATTTTATGTGTTGGTTAATGTTATTTCTCAAGAAGTGTTTTGGGAGGCATTTTAAACTATCTCCTTTTTATTTTAGTGTTTTCTCTTGGTATGTTTAACCAACAGACCATTTCATTTGGGTCTGCAGTATTCCTTCTTGGCTAGTGTATACCCCCCCCATAAAGAGTAAACATGAAATTGATGTGCGGCCATAGGAAATTCGCCACTGGTCGTCCCTCCAATTGATCAAATTAAGGACTTTTCCCTTTTGAGTGTCAGTTCTAAGTCTATCCCTTTTTCCTTCTCGGTTAAGCGTATCCTATCACATCTGGATGACAGATGTGAAGGGATTTGAAGGGATTTTAGGTCTCTTTGAGTTTTCTAAGTCATCATCTATGATTTTTGACACCATTGTGTCTGATGGTCGGCCTTGGGAATGGTTAAAGGAATTCCAGTGGGGAAGGGTGAAGGCGGTTCAGAGTTATTAGTGATGACTGGTGTCTTAAAAGGATTTTTAGTGCTTTCATCAGCTGCGAGGGTCATGTTTGGTTATGTCTTATAGCATGAGTTCACTTTGAAGTGTAAGGGTGGATTTCATAGGATCCTACAGTAATCCTTTTTTTCACAGCAGTGTTTCCTCCTCTTGTGTAGTTCTAATTTTTTTTATTTAAAGGGGAGTTTCTTTGGTGCATCTTTCCTTCTGACATTTCTCTGTGAAGGTCAATAGGTGATTAATGTACATCATCTAAACCCATTTTTTGGTGGATGTTCCATGAGGGAGTAGTTGGATGTCGAGGTGTGTTGTGTCTTTTGGAATTATCGCTGTTATGGTGTGGTATCTAGTGGCACCAAGAAATGATGTTTTGTTCAGGGGTTTCTATATCCTGGCAATAAGGTAGGAGATGCTTCAATCATTTGAACTCCAACCGTAGGTCCCATAGTGAAGTTGGTGCATGGTCAGGAACCCCTGGTAGTTTTTGGGACCTCATCCTTATTTATATTATTAGTGTTAAAGGTAAAGATAGATGAAATAGTTTCCTATAGTTGTTCCATTCCAAATGACCTATTTTAGTGTGTGAGGTTTCTTGTGGCTAGGGGGAGCTGTGGTAGTCTCGTTGCCTTAAAGTTATGATGGTTGGGTCCAACCAAATTTAATCTCTTTTAGGGGTCCTAATAGGTTCAGTTTGGGTAAATCGGTCTCAATTTTGATTAGTTATCATCTAGGGATGTGATGATTTCAGTTTGTTTTCGATAGTGGTTTTGACGCCCCGGTCGTAGGGATATTCCCTCCCCTCCCCTTATGGTAGGGTATTTGGTCAGTGTTGGGAAGTCTCTGAGTTCATGTGTTTCTATTGACCCCATTGGTGGTGAGACCCAATGTAGGTCTCGCTAAAATTCCCTAGGAATAAACTGATGTTAGCCTATTCATAATGGTGGGGAGTTTGTTCGGTCCTCCCTGTGTTAGTTTTTCTTATATTTTCTCAGGGTTCGGTTGGTTCCTAATGGTGGGGAGTCTGTTCAGGCATCCCCTGTAGATCGTTTGGTTCTATTTCTAGATATGGCTTGGTGGTAGGTTATGGGGGTGTTCATTGGGTGTGGTTTGGTTTCACTTGTTCATTTCGGACAAGTGTTGAAGTTTCGTTTCATAGTGCTCGAGTATTTTTTCTTTGTGAAATGTTAGATTAGGTGGGTGTGAAAATTTCAATCCATGATCATTAAAATGGAGGTGTTCTATCTCTTTGGGGAAGGAGACACTTAGTGGAAAGTCTTTTTATGGTTTTCTTGATATTTTCATTTAAGTCACTTTCTCTGTGCATGGTGTGTTTTCTTCTTTTCGCTTGTTTTTTAGAGGGATCCTCTTTGAACCTTAATGGGGTATCAGTTTCTTCTTTGGGGTTCGGCCTTAGTTGTGTATTTTCCGAAATAGAAAGCACTATAGTAGTAGAATTGTCACCCCTTCCACTTTTAAATTATTTTTTTATTAATTTTCTTGGCATCAGGTAGTTCGGGTTGAAGCCCAACTTAAATTTTTGAGTTCTTATTTAAAAACACATATTTTGGCATTGACAGTATTTAGCACATGGGAAGGGTGTGGTTGATGCCACGTGTCTTCACCCAGGTCATCGCTCGGCCTCTCCTGATTCATGGAACAACCTCCCAGATGTTCAAAACAAATAAATGACATGAAAGGAATAATGAAATGATAATAAAGTAAAATAAAATGGAAAATAAAATTGAAAAAAAATAAAATAAGAAGTGTAATAAAATTTAAAGAATTGTTTTAATGATAATAATAATAAAATTATTTGAGAATATTATTATTGATATTATTAATAGTGTTATGGATATAAATTTTATTAAGTTTTATTTTTTATTTTTATTATTATTATTAGAATATTGCTTTAATTTTTATTTATTTTATTCCTTTTTTATTCTTTCTAGGGTTTTCTTCCCCCCAATGTTGTGTCGAACCTCCTACCTCTACCACCCTTGTGTGTCATTCCTTCTAGGCCTCCTCACTTCTTGCTACAGGTCGGCTCCCTCCCTCTTACCCTAATCCCATAACCCTTTTCTCCCCTCACCCCAACCAGGCACACAACCCTCCTCCCCCTTGGAGACTCTCCTCCGACATGGATATCTCCGGAACATCCTCCACTGGAACCGCTCTAAGGATCTTCTGTTGACACCACACTCCCCTTTTATCACCCCTCACCCATGCTACCCACGCACAACCCCTTATTCTCACCCTCTCCCCTCTCATAAAGACTCTGGAGTCACTCTCCTTGCACGACCAGCTTCCTGGACCCCTCACTATTGGTGCATCCTACTCCAGTAGTTAGTTTCTTCCTTTTGGTAGAATTTCAAGTTAGGGTTTCAATCCACGTTGGGTTTGATTGTGATGAATATGGTTTAATGTATTTTTTTTATCATTTGAATTGAGTTTTTTGTGCTGTGATTGGTGAGAAATAGGAGTTGTGCACCGAAATTATGAAGTTTCCTACACTGAGGTAGGTGGTTTCATATGTGAGTAACAATTGATGAATTAATTTTATTATTTTATTAATTTAACATGTTTATTTACTACTTTGTTTTGTATGAATTTGATTTTACATTAGTTTTAATATGTTTTTATTTTTTTAGTAGTGTGTTCATATGGTATGAGTGTGTTTTTCCTAGAAACTTATTTTTTGTCAATTGTTAGTGTTTTAATAAATTGTTCTGTTGGTTGTTAATCTGTGAAAGTGGTGTGAATAATGATTTGATGTGGTTTTGTGTGTGTTTGTTCATAAACAAGGCCTTTTCTGGGTTTATTTGGTAAGTCAAAGTGATTTATTCTTAAATTTTATTAAAAAACTTTTTATTTATGGTTAATTGAATTTTATGAATTGTGCAAACGTGTTTTATAATTGGAATAAGGGTTTCATCAAACTTTTTACCTAGAGAAAGTCACATTTTACAATTTTCTTATGTAGTGCATTGGACTATTTTGAGTGGTTTTGATCTCCTGAGTCAAGGATGACTCGTCTTCTTATGCATAGGTAAGTGTATATATATATCTGTGTGTGTGTGTGGGGGGGGGGGTTCCCCTGTTACATATATAGTTATCCATGGTAGTGAATATACATGTATGGGGCTAGGTGTTCCCATGAATATATATGAAAATGCATACGTAGGTGAGTGGTGACTAGTATATTCATATATGAATTTGTGTAAGGATCACTTTTCACATGTTCATGGAAATGTAGGTGTGTGCATAGGGGCTAGGTATCCTTATATGTATGTAAAATTTCATACGCCAAGTGGGGGAGTAGAAACATCTAGTTAGAAAGCTCCAAGAGCTAAAAGTTCAGTCTGGTTCCACCCTGAGGTAGGTACCTATGCCTATGCCTTTAATTTGAACTCCGTAATTGCTTTCTTTTTTAAAAAATATGTTTTATATTTATGCTATATACACATGCTATGAATTCTGATTGCAGTTTCTAGAAATTATTAGGTATTTGTTTTGTAAATTGAAAAGTATTTCTAACACCCATTGGTCTTAAGTGGATTTTCTTGAAAATTAATTTCTTCAGTGGTTTTGAATTGGTAGTGAATATTTCCAAAGGTGTTTTGACTTTTTTTTGGTTACTTATAAAAAGTTTTTCTTGTTTGTAATTATTCCCATTTAGCACCTTAAGAATGGATTATGAAAAATAAAAACCTCTCTTAAGGCATGCCCCCTTGTTTTAGAAAATGATGTGTGTGTTGAATGTTTGATTTATGATATGATACTATTAAAGAGGCTTGTAAATTATTGTGTGATAGAAAAAAGGGGGATGCACTCAAGGAGGGAGATTGGTGGTGAGAGGTTGGAAGTATTCTTAAGTAAATAAAATGATAAGTACCTATATGTTTGCTTAATAAAAACACACAACCACTCGAACTAGAGCACAATGGGAAACTCATGTATCATTGTGGTGGGACTAAGACTGGTATGCTAGATGATACATAATTGGTTCATCTCAGTTTCATCAAGAATTATTGACACTACAACACTAACTAAATATTTGTGACGGATGGAGAAACCTAGGTTATGGGTGTGGTCCCTACTAGTGGATCATGCATGATAATTTAGATTGTTGTGGTTCTTATGACACGTTTCACTAAGGAATGAAGATACTAGATCCCCAACTAACAGTAGCTTCTAAAGTATTTCCCATGGTTCTTGTGATGTCATTTGTATTATAGTTGTTTCATACCTGATGTCTAATATGTGAAAGCCATATTTTAATCTAAAATGGTTTCCTTTCACTTTGAAATGTCCATGTATGATTGGAACATAATATGAAAATGAAGTCCGAGGGAAATTATTTTCATGAAAACTCAATCTAGTTACTTGAATTTGAAAATAGTGAAATACATTATTTTATTATGACTTATTTTCAAACTAACATTTTCTTGATTTATTATTAAAGAAAAGGGCATAGGGAATTGTGGTATTTTCACATTCTTACTGAACATCTCAGTGCTCACACCTTCTTTACTTTTTCAGTTTTATGTTCTTCTAGTTTTGGATATCTCTTGCAGTGAGCATCCTTCTTTGTTTGGTGGTGACCCACGAGGTCACTTGGAGGTATGTTTAGTTTCCCGGTTGAATTCTTATTTCAACCTCTAGTGTTGTATTGGTTTAATTCTATTTACATTTGTTTATTTTTTTCACTTTTTTCAAGGGCCTAATTGTCCCCAACTGTTTAATTTTGATGTCTGACACTAGTTTTCATCCCATGGGGATCGGGAACACCATTCAAACTATGTTTTAGATTGGCTTGAGTGACCAGTTTAGGGTCGACCTGGGCTAGTTTGTGACATAAGATCTCTAATACCATCAAAATAATTATCATTTCAAATGGGTCTGAGGTTGGTGGGTTTTTCCTCCTTCCACATTTTCTTGGAATCTTAAGGCTTTAATTCCTTTGAAAGAACTCATTTCTACTGAATGAAAATTTTATTACCAAAACTAATAATCCCAGTCGAACATCATTAATTCCATCGAGTCTAAAAAATATATAAACTTACAAAACTCAAAAAACAAACTAGAAAATGAAATTTTTATCAAGTATGAGTGTAAAACCCACAAGTAAGGTCAAAAATTATTTAGGGGAGTTTTTGAATCAGATGGAAATGAAAATAAAATTTAGAAATAAAGTTGTGATGGAATTCTATGTTCCGTGAATTTTATGTTTTTGTGATAGGTAAGGAAATAATTATATGTTCATGTATATTTATTTTCATAATTGGGTTTGATAGGATCCTTGGTATGGGAACCCTTTTTCTAATTCAATAATTTTCCCATTCTTATGGTCAATTACTTGGACCAACTTTGAAATTTGGTTACCCAAAACCTTATTTTAACATAATCACTCTAGATCATGTGGTGGTCATGCACAACCCTTAATAATTAATTAATTCATTAAAAATATACTCCTAATATTAAAAAACAATTTCTATATAACACAAAAAGAAAGAGATTAGGAATTGAAAATAAGAGTGCAGTAACAAATACATTAATTGAAATAGAAAAAAAATATTTAAGAAACACTCCCCCTATAATCTCATCACCCAAAACAAAGAATATAATCTATCATACTGATCATGAGGTAGAATTAGATCATGATTATCTGGGGATAAAAAAGCACAGTGACGGTAGGGATTCTAGTCTTCTATTCCACTACTAGGTTAGGTGTTACTGGTCTCATCTTATCTCATCTTTTCAAACTCCCTCTAAAAGTCATGCTACATTTTAATTTATAAGCCTCTCTAAAAATTCCCCAAGTCAACACATTAAAATATACTATTTGACTATGGTTCTAGGACATGAAATACTATTTCATGATGTAACACCTCTCCAAATATTCATTCTCAAACATTCACATGGTAAATTTCATTTCTTGTCATGAATCAATATGGATACTTTTTCTATCTCAATCAACTCATGACATAAATGAAATTTAGACTGTGAATCAAATGGTTCTGATTTTCTAAATTTTCATCCCTTGAATTCTCACATCATTAATGGAAATTCACATCGTTAATAACTTCAATGAAACTTGTACAAAGTGTGAATATTTCTTCTCAAAGTGTGAATGATCAACATGATTTCTAATGTATGTATACCTCATCCCAATCATAACATGAATTAAATTCATGAAATGAATCATTCTTCCCAGGATTATTAATATCTACTAAATGATAATTTTCTAGTGTCTCATTACGCCACTTCATGTCACAATGTGAAGTCATTGTGACTTCATTTATTTATCTATTTTTTCATCATTTTCCTATTAATTAAATTCTAATGTATCTATCCCTAAAATAAATAAAATAATAAATATCTAAACAATATTTATCATTTTAATTAAAAAATAATTGTCTTTTATATTTAATGTAAATTCATGAATAATAATTATCAAAAACTCTATTAAATCTATGTTGGTTTCTCCTATATTCTTTATAATTCTTAGTTTTAGGGGTGTGGGAGACACCATATGGGATTTAAATTTTGGTTTTTGGAAAAAGAAAACTTTAGTAAATTAAAGTGGTTTTGATGGGTCTTCTTGGAATTAGTCGGGTTGTGTGGGTTATTTTACATTGTGAAATGGGTCAAAGACAAATGTTACCATGACTAATAGACTATTTTGGAGGTATAAGTTATGCACAAGTCTATGTGTGTGTGGATACATGAAATTGACATTATAATATGAATTAAATAAAATATTTATGAAGTTATCATGGATACAATTCACCATGATCACAAGACAATTTTGGGAGGACTAGAGTTTTCATGGGTGTGAGTAGAATCAAGAAATTGATGTTTAGATAAAATATTTATACACTTTTAAAAAAAATTATTTTGGAAAAACTATTTTAACACTGAATTTTGGGTTTAGGATAATTTTGATAAAATAGGATTGCTTGTTTATATTTGTATAAACTACTTATGACACTCCTCCTATTATTTTAAAAACTATAAGCTAACATGATTCATATCTTAATGTCATGTGATAAAAGTATCTTGGGTTTTACAACTAGTTTTTTATACTCACCCCTACATGTGAACCTTAGTGTATATTTAGATGTCATCTACCATGATACAGGAAATGGATAAATTTCATACTTTACTAGTGCATCACCTATATAGTGGTTGTCATGGATGTTTAGTGGTGGTCCTCATATTCATGAAGAGGACCCTTATTATGTCAATCACTCATTAGAGTTACTTATGAATAATCCACCAATATTACTAGATGACTTGGGACCTAAATAAGAAAAGTTTTGGTTAAATAGAATTAAAAAAATATTTTACTTCCCCAAAACCCAAATGGAAATGAAATTCTAGCTAGAAACGTACATGATTGGGGACTTGGAACTAAAATGGTGTGATTTAATGGTTCAAGAAAATTTTTACTTGGACCTTACTTGGGAAGGGTTTGTGGATATGTTCAATAATAAGTTTCATTTATACATCTTCTTTCTTGAAAGGATGATGGATTTTCTTCCATCTGAAATAAGGAAATATGTTAGTGATTGAATATACTCCTCAATTTACTCACTTTGTTATCTTTTCACTAGAAATAACATCAATTCAAACATTTAAGTCCTGGATATTTGAGGAAGGATTACAATATGAGGTATACCCTAATGTAGTGGTGTTCTATTTTATGGATTATAATAAAATGGTGAATAAGGTGCAGGTCAAAGAGATGCATCTGGTATAAAATTATAGTGGAGGGGACACATTTGTCCATATAAGTGTGGTAAGTAACTCTAGAATAGGAAAAAAATGTAAGATAGAGGGAATCTCTTGGGGCTACATGGAAATATATAACTAGTCTACATGATTAATCTCTTATCTACAACATCATAAAAAATGATCCCAGATACTTTTAGTGTGTCTCACTTCAACACAAGAAGAAGGATTTTCTTTCACAACCAAAGAAGATCCACAATTGTGGAAATAAAATTCATCTTAAGAATCATTTAAATAGACCTATAAAAGAAATTGGAGGATATGTATTGAATAATCCTCATGCATCATATTCTAGGATGTAACAATATCATTAAAATAGTTCCCCTTCCAAGAATCATGTGAACAAAGATAACTCAAGGAACAACTCAGTGGTCCAGTCGACACCTTAGTAGGGGAGAAATAACTATTCAATGGGGTTTTATCTAAAACTACATATAGATGAATAGAATATTTTTTACTAAACAAAAAAGTACCTCTTGGGTGAGTGGTATCATTCTTTCAAACTCGTATCTTATGCATGTTTCTTTATACTAGTGTGTTGTATTCCTTTATTTTCTCTCATGGGGTTAAAACATTGTGATTTCATTTCGAGATAATGCATCACATAATTATTTTAATACACATATTAGGTTCAAAGAGTGTAGAGTATTTAAGTCCCTAGCATGTTTCATTACTATTAATGCAATATAGTTTCACTAGTATTTTATGGTCCTAACGATGTATATTTTTTATCTGATATTTGGAATGGATTTTCTAGGGTAATTTAAATCCCCCATTGACCTCTATACTGGGAAAATTAATTGTACATACCTTTTTTGTATCCTTATTGTATTCAAGGGGGATTGGAATATTGACACAGGAAAATAAGTACCTTTAGTAATAGTGGATGGAACCATCTCTGAGAATTTGGTTGCAATACCTTAGGCACTACAGATGAAAATGAGAATAGGAAACTTCTGATTATATTGGACCAATACCCTAATGTCTTTACAGCTATTTTCTAAAGGTTTCAACCTCAACGGGAAAACAAATTTACAGTCGATCTACTTCTAGTAACTAGTCCTGTTTCACTTCTATTATAGAGAATAGATCCAATAGAACTATGGGAATTAAAGGTATATCTTAAAGAATTATAAATCAAGGAATTCATGATACCTATCACATTATATTGGGTTTATCAATTTCTATTCAAAAACAAGTATGATAGTTCACTTTGATTATGTGTTGTTTATTGTATACTGAACCAAGTTACAATCAAGAATTGATATTCTCCCCCTCACATTTATGATATAAATGATAAATTAAAGGGATTGAAGTATTTCTCTAAGATTTTTATATGATTGAGATACCATCAACTGAGAGTTAGGAATGATAATATTCAAAAGATATCATTTTTTAGCTGATAAGGTCATTATGAATTTATTGTTATTCTATTAGGTCTGATGAATGTAAGTATGGTTTAATTATAGTGACCCTTCTATTTATACATTATTATTATATCATTTTAATGATAAACAACAAAAAAACATTATGAAATGAGGATACAATGATTTAGTATCTTCATAAAACTAGGACCATACATAACTTTTACAAAATAAAACATAAACATTTATTTAATTCCTTCTTCTCTAGATTCTTATTGGCCCTTGAATTCTCCTTAATACAAGTAGTCACCTAAGGATATACATCAAAAAGGGGTGAGATAAAAGAACAGTAAGAGGATAGATAAGATCATGAAACAATATAACATGGGGTGAACAAAATCATTATCATCATAACATAGGAATAGGATCATAATTGATAGAGTAAGCATTAAGAGAATACTTGGAATGTGGCAATGTATAAAAATGAAACATCATGCCTTATTGGTAAACTACCACACATAGTTGTGAAAAAAGATGGCATCATGATAACACATATTTCACTTTACTCATGAGGTTCTTACATTACCCAATGCATTTGAGTGCAATATAATTCTAGGCACACCTGTCACATCATAACATTTTCATTTCACTATATAGTTCAGGCTGCACCCATCATATCGTAACATTTACATTATCATTCTTGCCGCATTGGAAATATATAAATATTTAATATAAAACAACCCAAGTAAAAGAATGGGTTTCACTTAATAAAGTATATATTCATAAATTTTGGGTTCTCAAATGAAATAGGGAGTAACATAATTGATATAAGAATCATCAACCTTGAGTGAGAATTAAAAGCTGTGATTTTTTTAAGAAGAGTTATTTTAAAAAACATTGTGTTTGACATAATCACCACTGGAAAACATGTATATCCTAGAAATGGTAAGAGAATTATGAACAAATAATTTTTAAGTAATGAACATACTAAAATTTTAGTGGAGGGAAAACCCAAAGAAAGAAAGTTGGGTTTGAGAATCCCCCATACCTTTTGTCTGAAAGCTTCCTTCGTGTTAATATCCTATATAATCACATTAAATTTATTAATTAAAAATTTAAGAACATTTTATACATTATTATGATTAATTATGGTTTTATTATGTTCTTTTATAGGCCTTTTTATGAGTTATAGAGATTAAATTCATTGTTTGGGAGTGTTCATTTTTCTTAGTTTTCATTATCGGTTCACTTGTATACATGAATAGAAGTCCGTGTATGATTTGGATAAACATCCATAATTGTTATTATATGTTTTTAATTATATTACATAATTTTAAATGGCCTTAGGAATAATTTTTTATATACAATGAGGATGATCCATTAGATAAAAGTTACTAATGATCATTTTAGGTTCATTTAGGTAGTTTTTTTATCACAATGAACTTGTTTTGTTTTATCATTTATTATTATGTATATAAGTTTGTTACAGAAAATAAAAGGGGTTAAAAATTAAACTTTCAAAATATTTTTTAACCATTTAATGTTCTTATTTGCATCCTTGAATATACTTAAGGAAAATGAAAGTACATCACCCACAATGTCTCTAAATTGATACATCACAGGCGATGATTTCATTTTTAAGATGAAAGAGAGAGGAAGGGAGGAGTTTCATTTTGGATCTTCCATTAAAATGATATAATTTCAGTATATGTAATGTAATGGAGTTATCATTCCATTTTTATGAAGGTATGTGAGGAAATAATAAGAAAAGAAATTTAAATTGAAAGGAAATTAAAAGAAAAAGAGAGAGCATTTACCTCTTGAATTCTCCTCTTGAGATCCTCCTCAAGGCGCATAGGATTGCTCTTTTGATGATACCAAGATCTCATGTACGTGGGGGAGGGACTATGGAAGATTATTGGGAAAAAATAGGCAAGGATCAAATCCTAAGAGGTGTGAAGAGAAGAGGGTGTGAGGGGTGGTATTTATAGTGGAGGATAGAGGTGATTTCTTTTTTTAATCATTAGTTTATTGTTTTTCTCAAGAAAAGAAAAAGTGAGGGTTATCATGACTAAATAATGTAAATAGTGCATTTCAGTTCAGAACAATGTCCATTTACATCATCAATGACTCAATCATGGTTCACAAATTCATTTATTTAGCATATTTTGCAAAATATCAAATTTCACTATTCACAAAAAATAAAGTATTTCAGAAAAATAAAAAATTCACCTTAACCATTTTCTGATGTATAGAATTAAAAAAACTCCATTTTTTGAAAATAATTTTCTAAATATGTGTACTTTAATTTTTAATTAAAATCATCATTTACTTTGGAAAATACAAATTTTAAAATTATAACTAATTTTATAACACTTTGAAAAGTTACTTTAGGTCTCATAAAATTATCTTAAATCATAAGACATCAAAATATTAATTTATGAAATAATTTTTTGAAAATACATTTTCTTTTAAATTATTTATAAAATATTTATGACTTATAAAAATACAAACACTTAATTAATATTTTTTTAAATATTTATTTACTTATACTATGATATAATTATTTCATATTTTCATTCATAAGATGGATAAATTTTATTTATACTATAATTGGTATGATTAATATTCACATGGAAAATTTACCTTTCATGAGATTCATATACTATTCATAAGGGTAACATAATATTCATAAGGGTAAGTTACTATTCACCAAAAATTAAGTCTGTCCTATCATACTCCAAATATCTTACTGATCGCAACAATGTATGTCAGATTTTTGAAATTCAAAACACATAAGTGGAAAAATTATGTTTAGTGTCAAGGATATAAAGGTCACAGGGTATTTATTAGTTCATTTAAGCATGATATGTCATTGGATTTCTTAATGTAATTTTATGTGACATAATTATAAGAAGGCAATTTCCATTGATAAAACTTTGGGTCATCAAATTATTACCCCCTTTTTAAATTTCTCTCTCAAAATTTCATTTTACAAAAATATGTGAGGGTAATTCTTCTTCATCACCTACTCTAGTTCCCAAGTTTCCTCTACATACTTATGGTTCCTCCACATACTTTTCCAAGGTGTGTTATCTTATTAAATAGAACCTTGTCTCTCTGGTCCAGAATCTTTACTAGATGCTCCTCATAAGAGAGATCATCCTCCAGCTATACCACCTCTGAGGTTAGTGCATGTGGGAGATCTGGTATGTACTTTCTTAGGAGTGATACGTGGACCACATCATGAACTTGAGCCATATTCGGTGGAAGTTCAAGTTGATAGGCCACAGCTCCTATGCGATCAATGATCTCAAAGGGTAAAATGTACCTTGGTCTTACCTTCTCTTTATTTCTAAACCTCATGACTCTCTTATATAGTGACATTTGAAGGAAGACTTTATCTCTAACTTTCAACCCCAAGTCCCTTCGATGGTTTTCATTATTGCACTTTTTTTGACTCAAAGCATATTTGATATGTTGTTTTATGGCCTGAACCTTTTCTGCCATCTCTTGTACAAGATTAGGTCCAAGTATCTTTCTTTCTCCAACATCATCCTAACAGGTTAGTGTTCTACATATCTTTCCATATAGAACTTCATGTGTATCCATCTAAATAGTCAAGTGAAAGCTATTTTTGTATGAGAACTCAACCAATGGGAGATGTTGATCCCATCCACCTTTGAATTCTAATGAGAAGGATCTTATCATATCTTCAAGAATCTAAATAGTCCTTTCATATTATCCATCAATATGGGGGTGATAGTCCATGATGAAATTCAATTTAGTACTCAATGAATGTTGAAGATTCCTCTAGAATTTAGATGTGAACTTGGGATCACTATCACAGACAATTGAAATTGCAACCCCATGTAGTCTCACCACTTCTTTTACATATATCTTAGAAAGTTGTTCAAGTGAGAGATCTTCCTGAATGGAAATAATGTGAGTTGTCTTGGTGATTTTTTCCACCACAACCCATATCACATTATTTTATTTGGTTTTCATTGGGAGACCCATGACAAAGTGCATGGTGACATTCTCCCATTTCCATATGGGTATAGGAAATGATTGCGTCATCTATTTCGACATTTCTTGCTCTACTTTAGATTTTAGGAAGATCAAGAACCTTGAGACATATTCCACAATATCCTTCTTTGTGTTAACCCACAAAAAGTGTTCTTATAGATCACGGTACATCTTGGTGCTACTAGGATGGATAGAAAAAGTTGAGCTATGTGCATTGTCCAATAGCTCCTTCTTTACCCCGGTTTATGAAAGCACATGAAGCCTTATTACAAACTGAATTACACCATCATCATGGAAATAAAACTCTTTTATCTTCCCTTTATTTACTACATTAACCCTATTTTGCAACTTTGGATCATCCCTTTGGCCCTTATTAATCTTCTCTCGGATAGATGGTTGGTAAATCATTTGGGAAAGGTAGTATGTATTCCCTTCTATTATGATTTACAAATCCATCCTTTGCATTTCCAAGAAGAAAGTGTCTTTCTCAATCTGCAACATGGATAGAGCAGTAAGTACTTTTCTGATAAGAGCATAAACTACCTTATTTATCTTTCTAGGATTATAGTGAATAGAGAAATTACAGTTTTTGATTGGCTCTAACTATCTAATTTGATGCAAGTTGATCTCTTTCTATGTGAATATGTACTTTAAGATATTGTGATCGGTTTATAAATCAGACTTCTCATCATAGAGGTAATGCCTTCATATTTTCAAGGCAAAAATCATAGTTACTAGCTCTAGATCATAAATAGGGTAGTTCTTCTCATGGATGTTCAACTTTCATGAGGTGTAGGATATCACTTTATCATTTTTCATGAGTTCACAACCCAAGCCTTTCTTGGAAGCATCATTGTATATCACTAAAGATTCTCCACATTTTCGTTATGTGATTACTAGTTCAGTGATAAGACTTATCTTTATCTTTATATTTCTTTCCTCAGCTTATTTCATCCAGACATACTTTACCCTTTTCCTTGTTAAATTAATTATAGGGCTTGAAAATTGTGATATATTTCTCAAAAAACGTTGATAGTACCCTTTTAAACCAAGAAAACTATCAATTTCTATGACACTAGAGGGTCTAAGACATTCCTCAGTTGCCTTGGTTTTTGAATGGTCCACAAATATTTCCTCACTAGTGATCACATGTCCCAAGAACGTGATTTTCTACATCCAAAATTCACACTTTCTAAAATTTTCATACAACTTATCCTTCCACAAATTCACCAACACATGTCTTATATTTTCTTCATGTTCCTCCTTTCTCTTGGAGTAGATTATAATGTGATAAATAAACACTACCAAAAAAAATTTAGGTAATTTCTAAAGAATCTATTCATCAAATCCATGAATATTTTTGGGGAATTGGTAAGTCTTAAGGGCATCACCAAAAACTCGTGGTTACCATACCGTATATAGAAGACATTATTATGAATATCTTCCTTATTCACCTTTAGCTGATGATATCTAGAATGTAGATCCACCTTTGAGAATTACAGAGATCCTCTCAATTGGTCAAACAAGTCATAAATCCTTAGAAGATGATACTTGATCATTATAGTGATCTTGTTGAGTTCCCAATAATCGATACACAGTCTCATTGATCCATCCTTCTTATTAAAAAAGATCACTAGACCACCCCAATTTGATTCACTAGGGTGTATGAACCCTTTTTCCAAATGCTCTGGCAACTACTTCTTTAACTCCTCCAGTTTGATAGGAGCCATCCTATAGGGACACTTTGAGATATGAGTAGCTATGGGTATGAGTTTTTTTTGAGAACTCTACCTCACGATCTAGGGGTAGTCCCGGTTACTCTTTGGGAAATACATCATTATATTCCCTAATGATGTACATTTCCCCTAGGTGGATAACATCCTTTGACTCAGCCATTTGAGAGAGGTATTCCTCTTCATAGGGAATCAACACCCACACTGTTGAAGGATTTTTCAAATGAGATTCATGATCTTCCTTTAATTAGTAGAGGATCATGAGATAGTTCATAATATGAAAAGATATTTACTTTTCAGGACATTTTATATGTACTCTATATAAAGATATTGAATCCATCAGCAGTATAGCATCAAATTCCACCAAGGGAAGTATTACAAGATTTGAAGTAATAATCTTCCCACATATGCCAACACGTGAAGTTTTCAACACATGGATTGTAATGATTGCACCACTAGGTGTTTTTATGAATATCTCTACTTCAAGGTTTCAAGGATTGGATTCAATAGTTCTAGAAAACATGAATGATATAAAGGAATGCATAAAACAAGAATCAAATAAGACATTTTCAATTCTTGAGTGAATAGTAAGTGTACCCTATATGAATTCATTTTATTGCTCCAATTTCATAGTAGTGATGGAATAATTATTAGCTTGATCCTTTTTATTTGGTGTATTATGACACCGATTACCCTCAATAACTCGAGGTTTAGTACACTGACTTGCATAGTTCCATTTCTCTCTATAGTTGTAGCATTAGACCATGGGTGGTGCTCTCATTTCCTCTACCACATTGTCCTCCCTTTTCATGTATTTTTTACATTCATGATCTTGGTGTCCTTCTCTCCCACACTTGAAGAATTTCCATATCCTTTTAAGGTATCTCCCATGATGATTCTTCCCACATTTTTGACATATGGGTTGTTGATTTTTCATTCCACAATTTTCATTAGATCCTCCAGCTTGAAACTCCATCTTTTATTTCTTATCACCACAACCATTAGACCATTATTAAAACTTTATCTATACATTGAGATCTCATCGAACAACTTATTCATAACTCCCAAAGTCTCGAATTATAAGATCCTTTTGAAGGTTTGGTTTTAAACCACTAAAGAATCTATCGATTTTTCTACCATTGATGATAAAAAACATGAATCATACTATTCAAGCCTTGTGAAATTTTCTCTGTAGGCTATGATCGATTATCCTTCCTTTTACTTCAACTCTATGAATCATCTCTACATATTAGTTCAAATTTTCATAGGGAAATACTTATTAAGAAACATTATCTTAATGTCTTCCCAACCTATCTCTTCAATTTCACCCCTTTACTTTGTGTTCTTAATCAATGACCACCATTGGTCGTCCTCTCTATATAGATGATAAAAAGATAGATTTTTCTTCTCCATATTAGAACAATGAAGAAAAAAAATATCTTACGCATTCAGTTTTCCAACTATTCCACAACTAGTGGATCTGAAGATTCACTAAACATCGGTGGTCATTATGTCATAAAACAATCGATATCCAGTTTCTCCCTCTTAGGTGAATGAGGATGTTCCACATTATTCATGTTATTGTTCTTAACCTGAGATATCTAGGCAATCCTAATAGTAAAATTATTAACTCCACCTCCCAAAGCATTAGCGACATCATTCGGGAAATCACTACATTGTCCCTCACATGGGTTGCTATCCTAGTTTCTCATGGTTCCCACTATATTTTAAAATAGAAAAGGTTAGTAAAAAACAGAAGAAAACAATTCTTGAATATATAATTTATTCCTTTGTGAAATTAAGTCTAAAGTTATATCTTGTGGAATACCAATGTTTATAAATGTATCTTTGGTTCTTACTTATACATAGTCTCGTAATAAAGGTTTTCATTGATGTTCTCTAATATTAATTCCCAAATTAACTAAACTATCCTCCGATACCTTTTATAGTGACCCTTATCTTATCTCATTACTATTACATAAATTTAATGATAAAAAACAAAAAAACATTACTAAATGAGAATTCATAGGTTTAGTGTCCTGGTAAAACTAGGACCATATATAACTTTTACATAACAAAACATAAACATTTATTTAATTTCTTCTTCTCTAGGTTCTTATTTTCCTTTAATTCTCTTTAGTACAAGTAGTCACCTGAGGATATACATCCGAAAGGGGTGAGATAAAATCCCAGTAAAAGGATAGATAAGAACATTAAATAATGTAACATGGGGTGAGCATAATAATTATCATCATAACATAGTAATAGGATCATAATCATGAGATGAATCATTTTTAGAAAACATGGAATGTGGAAAGATGTAAAAATGAAACATCATCTCTAAGTGGTCAACTACCACACATAATTGTGAACAAATATAGAATCATGTTCATGAAAATTTCACTTTAATCATTAGGTTCTTCACATTACCCAATGAATTGGAGCACTATATAATTCCAGGAACACCCGTCACGTCATAACATTTTCATTATGCTATATAACTCTGGGCACACCAATCACATCATAATATTTACATTCTCATGCATGACATGTAGAACTTATACCAATATTTAACAAAAAACAACCCATGGAAATTAATGGTTTAAACTTCATAAATCACACATTCATAAACATTGGGTTCCCTAATGAAAGTGTTAATAACATAATTGATATAAGAATCATCAACCTTGATTGAGAAGTAAAATGTGTGTTTTTTTTAAGAAGAGTTCTTTTGGAAAACATTATGTTTGACATAATCACTAGTGGAAAACACTTATAACCTATAAAAGGTTATATAATTATGAATAAATTATTTTTATGGAATAACCACACTGAAAATGGAGTGAAATAGGGAAAGCTTAAAGAAAGAAAGTTGGGTTCAAGAATTCCCCTTACCTTTTATTTGAAAGCTTCTTTCACATTAATATCATGTATAATCACATTATATTCATTAATTAAAAATTAAAAAAATTATACATAATTATTATTCATTTTTGTTTTATTATTTTCTTTTATAGTCATTTGTATGAGTTATAGAGTTTAAATTCATTGTTAATCTGTGTCAGTTTTTCTTTGTTTTAATGATCAGTTCACTTGTATACATGAATGGAAGTTTGTGTAAGATTTTGATAAACATCCAGAACTGTTATTATATGTTTTTAATGATATTACATAAGTATAAATTATCTTATTAATTATTTTTTTATATACCATGATGTTGATTAATTAGATAAAATTTAATGATGATCGTTTTACGTTAATTTTGGCGGTTTTTTATCAAAAAAAAACTTGTTTTATTTTATCATGTAGTATTATATGTATATTTAGTTCAAGAACATAAAATGGGATAAAAAATACACTTTGAAATAATTTTTGAATTATTTAATGGTCTTATTAAAATCCTTGAATATTTTTAATTAAAATGAAAGTGCATCACCCACGATGTCGGTAAATTGGCACAGCACGGGCGACGATTTCATTTTTAAGATGAACGGGAGAGAGGTAGGAATTTAATATTGGATATTTCATTAACATGATATAATTATAGTATATGTAAGTTACTGGAGTTATCAATCCATTTATATAAAGTTAACTGAGTAAATAATAATAAAAAAATTAAATTGAAAGGAAATTAAAAGAAAGGGGAGAGGATTTACCTCTATAATTATCCTCTTAAGATCCTCTTCAAGGAACCTAGGATTGGTATTTTTTAGAAAAAAATCTCCAAGACGTGTGGGAGGGACTAGTGAAGAGTATTGGGAAGAATATAAGTAAGGCTAAAATCTTGAGAGGTGTGAGGAGAAGAGGGTGTGAGGGGTGGTATTTATAGTGGAGGAGAGGGGTGTTTTCTTATTATATTAATCATTAGTTTATTATTTTCTCTCAAGACAAGAAATAGTGAGGATTCTTGTGGATAAATATTTTAGTTAGTGTGAGTTAGAACTAATGATCATTTACATCATCCATGACTCAATCATGATGAAAAAATTCATTTATTTTAATTCAAAAATTATCAAATTTCACTATTCACAAAAAAAAGTATTTCAGAAAAATCCCTAAAATTTAATTTAACAATTTTTTGATGTGTAGAATTAAAAAATGAACTACATTTTATGAAAATAATTTTCTAAATATGAGTAATTTAATTTTTAATTAAAATATTATTTACTTGGAAAATAAAAATATTAAAATTTTAACTAATTTTATAACACATTGAAAAATTACTTAAGGTTTCATAAATTTATATGAAAATCATAAGACATAAAGATATTAATTTATAAAGACATTTTTTGAAAATAAATTTTCTTTTAAATTCATCATAAAATATTTATGACTTATAAAAATACCAATACTTAATTAATAATTTTTAAAATATTTATTTGCTTATACAATGATATAATTATATCATACATTTCACTTATAAGATGGAAAACTTTTATTTATTCTATCATTGGTATGATTACTATTCACTTGAACAATTTACTATTTATAAGGGTCATATTTCCATTCATAAGGGTAACATTACTATTCATAAGGAGAAGTTACTATTCACCAAAAATTAAGTTTGTCCTATCATACAAAAATATATTACTAATCGCAACCCTGTATGTCAGATTTTTGAAATTCGAAACACAAAAGTGGAAAAATTCTATTTAATGGCTACCTTATAAAGGTCGCATAGTATTTAGTATTTCATTTATGCATGATGTGGAATTCTATTTCTTAATATGATTTTATGTTACATAATTATAAGAAGGGACTTTCCATTGATAAAACATTGGGTTGTTACATTAAGGGACCTAATAAAACATATCTTCCATTGGTACCTTTATTATATTATTATGGTATTTTTTATGATATTTTGGTTTATTCTTGGAATAGGAATAAACACGAGGAGAACTTATAGATCGTGTTGATCATGTTTCATGACCATCGACATTATGCTAAATTTTTCAAGTGAGACTAATGGATTCAAGAAGTTTGTTTCCTCAGGCACGCCATTTTTGAAGAATTAATATCTGTTAATCCTATGAATATTGAAGTAGTAATTTCTTGGAAACCACATAATAATATCATTGAGATTCTATGTTTTCAAGGATTGGTAGGTTATTATCATCACTTTATTTTGTATTTTCAAGGATTTATTCTCCTATTAATACATTGAAAATAAAGGAGAATCCATTCAAATGGGATTATAACTATCATAAATGCTTCTATGATATTAAATTTCACATTTCTTTTATATTCATCCTTATCTTAACAGAACAAGTTTAGGGTTATGTTATTTATTTTGATGGGTCTAGATCAGGTTCGGGTTGTGTTCTCTTGTAGGGTGATCATGTAATGCCCTATGGATCAAGACAGTTGAGAACACATGAAAAAAATTACCCCACACATGACCTATAATTAGAAGCAATGGACCATTACTTGAAAACATAGAACTACTATCTCTTTGGTAAAAATTTCACAGTCTTCAATAATCATAAGAGATTGCAGTATATATTTTCTCAGTGACACTTTAACTTGATTAAATGATGATGGATGGTGTATGTGACATCCCAAACCCAGTTCACTCATAAGTAATCGAACCATGTTGTCAATTAGACCTAAAACATGAATCCTAGTATGATAGAGGCTATCAACTAGTAGTGGGGGTCTATGGTGGTACAGTCGAGAGATTATGACCTCTTTATCAAATTATAGCATATTTGTAAATATTAAGGAACAAGCATAGGAAGTAATAATAAGGAAGTATAAAATATACAAGAATAGGTCATCAGAAATAAAATATCCCAATAATAATAAAAAACATAAAAACAGTAAGAGTACAGATGATGTCAATATAATACAAAAATGAAAGCAGGTAGACATGCAGACAGAGATACAATACAGTACCAGTATATACAAAAGAAACGAGGACAAAAAAACATTTATCTCCATATTCATCTGGAGTAATATCCCAGTAATATTCTCTTAAATCCTATATAATATTAAATAAATCATTTATATCTAGGAAATTCCCTTTCTCCTTACCTACATACAAGTAATCTTCCCAAGTACCAAACGATGGCCCAGACGGGTTCTTAATAAAACTCAAAAGGACACCAAAAAATGTATCTAATGAAAGTCTAGTCTGTGAATATAAAATTTAATAGTTTCTAGGTATAATATATAAGTATAGGTAAATAAATACGAGTCATGTTAAGATTTGGTTCCCCATGGGATACCCGGTTGACCCTACTTTCTTCTTCCTAAGTTGGATGTCTCTGATTTTATGACCATGAGTTAGTCAAGATCCCAAAGAACATATCCAAGGTGTCCATAAATAATAATCATAAGGAACCTATAAGATAATCATAGAATCCATGAGCTTATAAGGTCGATACCACTTTCTATAATCAACTGAGGTATTAGTCTAAGGGGTATGAGTGTAATCTAATGGTTCAACATATAGAATTTCACCCTAAGAGTTTTTAACTAATATTAAGGATACATCCATGGTATCTTTGGGATATACTTGAGAGGAACCTATGGAGATAATATAAGGTGGTCCATTTCTGATGTCATCAAGTTGAATCTAAGGATATGATCCAAGGCATTATAATTTCTAGAGTATATAAGGGAATCGTCAGTGTCTATTCAAGGAATTCACATATCTCATACATTGACTAAACCCAAGGGTGGTGTCTCAATTGGAAATTTCATCAATGAATTAGTTGGAATTGCATGAGTTTGACCAAATAATTCTAGGTTAGGAATCCAAGTATTAGGTAGACCATGCCTTTAATAGTAACCCAGTTTCATAATAATAATCCAGAATAATATAGATGATAAATGTACAAAATATATATCCATGATATTTATCAGTTTAACTTATTATATTCAATCATTTTATTTAATAAAGATCAAAAGGGAAATGGAAATAATCCATGGCATTCATTAATTCAATTCAATCCTTTTTTAATATCACTTAAAAGTGATACAAAGGTCTATTTGAGGTATAAATTCATATCAAAATTCATTTAATTCATTTTAGTCAATATTTTTACATGTGAAAAACCAAACATGCATAAGGGTTGTTTTAGTTATAATAGAAGTATGATTGTCAAGGTTATTTAATCATAAAAACACCAAGGGGTGGATCAAGTTGAGGTCAATAATATCCAATTGTGTCAAGGGTATCATAGCACTTCTAGAACCAAGAATAAAAACAATTTAAATGAATATTAATATTAGGATCAACACCTAGGAATTATTTCATTCATAATAATAGAGACAAATTATAGACCTCAAAAATTTTCGTTAAAATTAGTAAAAAACCTATCTTATCCTTATGGTAGACTCTACGTCCAGGAAAAGCCTCATATTTGGGATGGAATGAGATAAATGGTAAACTAGACAAACACCCTAAAAATTGGTATATTATGTTCCATAGAGATAACACTAAATTTCAAAATAGAAACTGATAAAACAAATAAGAGGAGTGTTATACTTTTTAAGTTCAGTCTGACAGGAATAAAAATACTTGAATTAGATTCTGAATGAAGGATATATCTCAATGTCTATAAGATATAGAGGTAGGTATCCCTATGGTGGGGTTTTTTTGTGAAAGATGGGAAAAGTGATGGAGAAAGTGTTAAAGTCTTAGAGGTAAAAATGTTAAATTACACCATTTAAAATGGGAACACTATTTGGTCACATGGTTTGGATAACTATATTCTAACCGTATGATAGCCACTATCTTGGTGCACACCCCTCACACAGTTCATGCACCTGGTTAGATAAATCAGGAAAAAAAAATTTATTCGACACATCCTATAATCCTACACCTCGAACAATCTAGTCACATGGTCAAAAAAATTGTATATCATTTATGGTACCTTTTTAATAAATTATATGTTTTACACGGTCATTTATCCCCTATTTCATGGTTTGAAAAATCATGCTTTACCCACTTAGGGAAGCATAGTTGAGATGCATGGTTAGTACTCATTGTGCGTAAATTGTACACCTCATCCTATTTCTCAAAAAACTAAACTATAGGCCCTGAACCAAGCTTGAATACTCCTGAAACATCCAAATATCCTTTAATAACTTCAATTAAGATAATACTAGGGGTTTATATTTAAATTGAAAGGATATTTTACTTTACAAAAAAACCAGGATCTTATAACCTCCCCACCTTAAAAAACTTGTCCTTGTGTTTCCCTTCTGAAGGTGGTTGAGCTACATCCAAGAATAAGTATGGCCACTGAGCATGTATATCATCCACTCAATCACAGGTATTTTCCTATACATGGTTGTGCTACCATATCACCCATACTATAGGAATTTTCCTACATCATAAATCATTTTTTATACGATCTATGATACAAACCAGATACTCCTCAAAAGAGGCATCAACATCCAACTCAACATCCTCAGAATCAAAGATATGAGATGGGTAAGAATAGTAATTATAGAGATAAGAAACATGAAAGATATTATCCATATCCCTTTATCATTTAGGAAGAGATATCCAATATTTTATCATCTTGACTGTCTATAATATCTCAAAAGGCCCAATGAATCTAGGTGTCTGGTTGCCCTATCACTAAATCAGACGATGACCTAATCTAGGTAAAACACACAAGAATATCTGATCTAACACCTTGAAATCTAGAGGTTGGTGTTGATTATTGTAATTTTAACATCCTAATAATTCACAAAATATATTTATTTTAATAAATGTTCATTAAATATTTTGTTTCATAATTAAAAAAAACTAAAGTATGATTTGACATAAAAAATATGTTCTTTTTTATATTCAATTTCAATTATAGTTATATATTAAGTTGAAATATTCAAATGTTACTAGTGTATTATTTTTCAAGTGATAATAGTTTTATCAAATATAAATTATATTTTTATATAAATATATTAAACCATTAATATATTTTTATCTTTTTAATAAATTTCAAAATTTATACAAGATTTCAATATTTTGAGTATATATGATTTATTATGCTATTATATCCTTTTAAAATTACTTCTTAAATTATAATATTTTAGTTATAAAGGTTTATTTTTAAATAAAAATTATTTATAATTATTTACAAGTACTTTAAATTTTGTATAGAAATTCACTACTTTTTAAAATATTATATTTTTAATGTTGGTGGTTTTGAATATATTATCATCTTTCAAGAAATAAGATGTATGTATATATATATATATTTGTTTATTTAAAATATATCAATATGAAACTTTTTATCTATGGTGGTTTTATAGTTTTTTATACAGAATATTTATCACAAATTTTTGATAATATTTAAGTCTAATAAACATGGTAGTAATATATTTGTGTTAAAGTTTTAGAAACAATATATATAAGATAAACATATTTTAAATGATAATTTAGTTATTGGAAATTAATATAAGGATAAATTATATATATATATATATTTATATTCATATAATTAAATTATTATATTACTACGTAAACAAATTTTATTACACATTTGTGTAAAACATTGGCCAACCAAGGCCATCCAAGGACGTGTGCACCACTAATTAGGTGGGAAATAAAGTCTACCTAACCAACCCATAGGATTCATATTGATAACTAAGGATCACATATTTGGGCTTTCAAAGATCCCTCATAGAGAGAAAATGGGATAGTATAGATCTTGAAGGGTGCACGTAGAGTGTGTGCATGGGGTTCTGGTGGTCTAGTACATGGGGGTGTGGCTCGTGAGGCGAGTGTGTGAGTGTGTTCCTGATGTGGATCCCTAAGTGTCATGGAACATCCATTATCAAGGATAATTTTTGTTATATAGAAGCATGATACCAGTCTATTTTTCAATGTGGAGCTCATTATGTGGGTTATTGTTCACCCATGTTAAAAAATTTATGTTTATATCATAGTCATCTGATTTGATCTATCTCGTCCATCCGATCTCACTGGGTATCATCTTCAATCACATTATTTTTTTAAAACATTTATTTCATCTTCTTCCTCTCCTACTGACACTACTACTGACCTCAATGAGCTTATGGATCAAGCTTGACATCACCCACATTATACACTATCATCCTCCTTTGAAAAAAACTCATTGATCCTTGAAAAAAATACAGTGAAGTTTCAATTCACATAAAGATATATTTTACTATACCTACATTAAAATATCTTTCATTATTTTTCCATTGATTTACAGTAATAAAATATCCACATTAATCACATTAACATTATCCTACCAAGCTGATTTTTGTAAAAAAAAAATCAAAAATGTCAGCACTATTATCATGTCGAGGAAGCTTCATAAACAATCCTTGATGTAACTATTCAAAAATAAGTTATAATATATATAGATATATAAACACTAGAATGTGTCATATATAATATAAAAGATTACCCAACAGTGTGTCTTAAATTCTTAGTTCATCAGGATTTTCCAGTTTCATAAAAATAATTATATATATATATATCCATAAATATTAAAGAACATTTTTTTGTATTCTTAAACTTGTTCTAAAACCATGAAAAATATGACCTCCTAGAGGATTAAAAATTGGATTTTATGTAATGTTAAATAAATTAATTCTGAACCTAGATATTAATATTTTATATTTTATGTAGATTTACTTGTAACTGATATTTCTTCATATCTCTAGTAATATTGGATAAAAAAATCAGCCTTTTAATTTGTATTTTCATAACACAAATTAAAAATGCAGGATCATATGTATATATAAGTCCCTCCTATTTCTAAGAAAATTCCCCATAGCCAATCTCTCTCTTCCTCCTCAGTTTTTATTCTTATTATCCCTAAACTAGAAGTGGATAAAATCCATTGTAGAAGCTCTCTAAATTTTCAAAAGTTTATAAGGTAAAAGTGATTTATTTATTTTTAAAAACCTCAAATTTTATTTTTTTCAAATCCATCTATAAATTGGGAATTTTATTTTCATGTTCCACAGTTATTTTCAAAAAAAACTTTTTTTAAGGGAAGTTATTTTCTTAAATTTTTTCTAAAACCCCAATATATGGAAATTTATTTAAGAAAATATCTATTTAATGTTCTGAAAACCCCTATTTTTTTAGAAGTTATATCCATATACATCTATTTTTATATTTATTGAAATTATGACTATGGTGAAATGTTTTATTTAAATTCAATCATTCTTGTGAAGAAGAGTTTATTAGAAGAATTTTATTTAAAATATTAAAGTGGGTTTTAAAGATATCATTTTATATATGAAGTGCTATTTTAAATTTATGGGATTCATTCATGATAATATTAATATCCATATATTATATTTTTAAATAAAATTCAATCATATTAATTTAAGAAATTTTTTAGTTTAATTTTCATGTTATTTAAAGATATTTCCTTTAAATGTATGGATTTTTTTGTGGATTTCTCCTAGATAATTCTTATGGTGTTTTTTTAAATAATATTTTATAATGTTTATAATAAATAAAATTATTTTATTCTTTGAAAAAAATTAACTAGTTTCTTAAAAGTTTTTAATGGATTATAAGTGATAAAGGAAATAATTACAAAAAAATTATAAAAATTCAGGACTTGGGTATCGTATGTGAAGATAAGGATGGGAGTGATTCCACAAACACAAGGGGATGTTGTATAATAGATGATACTTCTATTATCCTCGTGTATTTATTATGGTTTTCTAATTATCATCATATTCCATAAAAAATTTCTTTTCAAAGTAAATATTTTGAAAAAATAAAGAAATACAAGTATTTTCAAAGCTTATTATATTTTAAAATTATATGGATTTTCAAAGTAACATGTATCTTAAAAGTTTTGACAGTATTTTCTTATAGATTTTAATTTAAATCCTTGGTTTTATATTTTTAAAAATTATTTAGTATATACATTTTTTTGTGTTTTATATAAAGATAAATATTTTACAAGTAATATTTTCAAAGGGATGCTTCCACGAGAAATTTTCAATTTATTTAAAAAATGAATTTATTCCTAGTTTTAAAACCCCTTATTGGGAAATTTTAATCTCACCCTACATTTTTAAATGGTTTTTAAATTATCATTAGAATTTACAAAGTTGTTTGGTTTCATTAAGGATTTATCATGAGTTAAGTTAAATAAATGTTTGTAGATAATGTCACACCCATGTTTTTGACATTTCCTTCACCCCGGTTTGGGTTGGGTTCTTTTTCATTTTCTCAGGAACCGGGTGTGATAAGATTAAAATTTTTGGGAATTATTTACTCTTATTCTTGTCCTATAATTCTCTATAGGTTTACCCTGGGCACTACCTTTAATGTTGGATGAAAATGAGGATTTTTTGGTGGAAATAATTGGGTGCATGATTTCCTACATGGTTTACTAAACTTTGTAGCCAAATTGTGCATAGTTTCTAGGTGTAAAAATGGTTTGTTTACCATTTTTTCTTTTCAAAAATAAACCTAATGCACCCCTTTATTCCCCATTCGTCCCTAGAATCCATGGGATGTCTCCAAGATCCCTAATTCTCCTTTGGAAGCCACTTTTTAATGGGTATTTTGTGGGGAAACATCAAGAGACATCATGTAAGTGAGTTTATCTTCAGTTTCCTCCTTCTATTTAGGGTTTTCCCCCTTTTCATATGGTTTCATGTTTCCATAACCTATGGTTTCATTATTATTATTAATCTTTGTGTTTTTTATGCAATCTTCTTTGTTAGGGTTCATCTATAATTACTTTTGGTGTGATTGTGGTGCGATTAATGTTTTGAACAAAGATTTGGGGTCTTTGACATCACAGGTAGGTGGTACTATATATAAACATTTTTTGATGAGTTAACTTTCTTTATTAATTTATTTATAATGTTCTTTGATTTATATATTGGGTGTGAAAGTTTTTTTGAAATAGATTACCATGTTGTTTATTTTTATATGGCATGTTTATGTGAAATGGGGGTGTGTTATTTATGTAAACCCATTTGGTATCACTTAGTATTGTTTTATAATTTTTGAAAATTGTTTATAAAATTATTAAAGGTCTGAAAATTATATTTTTGTGTGATATTAGTGTGTGTTGTTTTTCAAAAGGGAGGATTTTGGGAATGATTTTGGTGTAAGTCCATGTTTTGTTTCTTGGGTTTGTTTTATAATTTTTCAAGATGGTGTATTAAATTATATAAGAGGTCACAATTTTATTAGAAAAATACATTGGTTGGTGTATGTTTTTATAATGGTTCTTTTGAAGTTAAGGGGTTGTTTTAATGTGTACTTCTTTGTAAATGTCTCATAAAATTATTAAAACCCTTTTTTGTAGCATTGATTAAGTGTTCAATTTTAGAGTTCCATTTTGACATGAAATTGGGTACTTTTCATGTGTATTCCATTTTGTATCATTTTGGTTTGTCTTATGATTAATAAATTGATTTATTAAATGGTGTTTGGGCTTCTAATTCTGGTTTGGTATGGTATTGATGGGCATTTTTTCTTGAATATGGGTTTTGAATGATTTTATTTGTGCAACGCCTTGTAACACCTCTTGAAGTTGTTTATAAAATTCTTATAGGGTTTAATGAACTAAATTAAGGGAATGGAACATTTTTGGGGTACTTTTTATATTTTTATGATTTATAAATAGATTTTTGATGTGAAAATCGTATTTTATAACATGTGGAACTTGTTTGATCACAATAAGGGAAGGCCAGGTATCTAGGTGGGTGCACTAGGACTAGTATTCTAATGATCTGGTAGTGGCATCATCCTTGTTTCACATAGAAATGATGATGATGAAAACACTAACTAAATAATGATGATTATGTTTGGGGAACACTAGGTCATTGGGGTTTTCCCTCTTAGTAGCTCTTTCACAAGAAGGTTATTGGTTATGGTTACTTTTACACCGAGATATGATGTACCTAGGGCCCCACAGCTAGCTAGTGCCTAGGGGTGTTCCCATGACTAGTGCTAGTTGATTATATTGTACTTTCTATTATAATATAGGGATTTTGGATGGTAATTTCAAAATCATGTGTGTTTTCTTTAAAATTATTCATTATTTTATGTTTCCATCTTGAAAAATGTTTTTTATTTAATGTTTCATCCCTTTAAAAATTATTACTAGTGTTTCCTACTTATGAAAACTTCCATGATTTTTGTCTTATAAGGTTTATGTAATGGAATATTTTCTTGGGTGGCATCCTATTGGGATTAGGCTCACACCCTACTTACACCTTTTGGTGTAAGTATACTTGGTAATGTTTGACAAAGGTAAGGGAAAGGTCATTGGAGACGGTGGTTTGGGTTATTAGCTCCTTTACGCGGTGCTGTATTATGGAGATAGCTTGGGGGTGATACCCCCTTGCCATTTGATGGTTCTTGGGATAGACATGATTCTCCCTTTTTTAGTGGTCCAATTTGGTTATGGTTTTAATCTATTTAACCCAATTCTGAATTTTTTGTTAAGGCTTGTTTGGCATAATTTTTTTTCAGATTCAGTTTATTGATTATTATAGGTTGTTTTACGATTATAAACTTGGGTAAAATTCTTCCCAAAATTTATTTATGATACCTGAGAACTTGTGAAAGCCCATGGGGATAGGTAACTCCCTTATATTCTTGCCACATACTGGTTCACATGTCATTTTGGATTAAGACCCATCTTAGTTCATGACAAAATGGTATCAGAGGAGGTTCGCTCTTTTTGGGTCATGTTATTTTGGGAAAGAGTATGGGTAGAATAGAGCTATGATTGTTAGAACTCGATGTTATGTTTATGAGTGAGTTTCCTAACACAGCACACCAAATGAAGGTACTTGAGTTACCATGGTAATTCAGGTTCCATCTACTTCTTTTAGTACTTGTGGTTGCTCGTTTTTTGGGAAATTAAATGGGAGTTGGATCAACAGTCTCAGTGGGCTCGCAGGGCCTGGAATGCTAGGTAAAGTTGGGTATATGGTCCTAGAACACCCTCTATGATGGTGTAATGACTTGCGTATGGCCACCAACCTTATTTCTGAGTCACCCACCAACACTAGTTTCCCTCTTTTCAGAAGTGCCTTGTGTCTCTTGGAGCTTTGGAAATCATTTTGAAAAGCCCTTATTTTGGAATCATAGAGACATGGTTTTAAAGTAAAAATGATTTGGTTTATTGTGACATTATTTTCAAGAAAATTGGAAATTGATTTTGATTTTATAACTAGTGAGAATTTGAAATGTTGTATGAATCTTTATAACCTTTTTTTAAAAATAGAAGATTTGAGTTTTTAATTAAATGGTGATTGATGAAATGGAGTTTGTCATCAAATCAGAACTGTTTTGAAATGGGGTGAAATGTTTTATTAACTAGTGTTTTAAAGGGGTGTCTTATGTGTTTTTTTTAATGTTGTTGTAGGATATTTTGAGTTGGAGAGCCCCTCTTGTTTGAATTATGTTCAGGGTTTGTGTTTTTCCGGTAAGTTGGTTTGAGGAGTTGGTTAGTGGTATTTTATGAGAAATGCTTTGGGAATCCTTTTATGTCATTTACCTATTGTATTCATTTCTATTTTGGGGAACATTTTGACAAAAGGACCATCTTTGTTGGGTCCTTGGGTTTTATTGTTGGCTAGACTACGCCCTCATAAAGAGTTAATGCACAGTTGAAGTGAGGCCCAGGGTGATTCATCATTGGTATATCCTCTAGTTGATCAAAATAAGAACTTTATTCTTGATCTTGGGAAATTGAGTCTACCCTCTCTCTTCCTCTTAGATTAAATGGATCCACTTATAGCGGGAGAATGGTTTTGGATGGTTGAAATATACCTTAGTATCTTAAGTTTCATGGGTCGTTGAAGGTGAAGTTTGACACCATTGTGTCTGTAGGTTCTATTTGGAAGCGATAAAGGGGAATTCCTGTGAGGAATGGTAAAGAAGTCCAGATTTAATGGTATTTTCCATAGTCTTTAAGGGACTTTTGGCCTTTCATAGGTTTCTCATAAGAAACTAATTCAAGTTAGGCCACCAGTGTGGAAAATCTTGTCGTTCGAGGCTATTATGGATATTTATGGTAATCTCATGCCACTTGGGACTCGGTTCAAGGTTAAAATCCTTGTAATGTCTATATCAGTTTCTAGGGTCATGTTTGGTGATGTCTTGATGTGTTTTGTTTGCTTTTAAGGGAAAATGTGTTTGTTGTGGAACGTTTTTAGGACTTCTGCTTAAATGAAAGCGTGTTTTATTCTAGGAAATTCCTAAAGTTCTCTATCCTAAATGAAAGTGTATTCCTAGTGTTCTTTATTATATTATTTCTTATTTGGGGTGATGGGGGAATTTCATATGAATATTTGAGTCCATTTCATGGTGAAGTTTCCATGTTAGAGTAAAGTGGGTTTTAGAGTGTGTTATGTCCTGGTGGTTTTGTCTGAGAGGTGATGTGGATGCTTGTGGGACCAGAAGAAGATGTTTTGATTGAGGGTTTTCAATGCCTGAATGTGAGGTAGGAGATGATTCAATCATATGAGCTCCATCCATAGGTCCCTAGGTGAAGTTGGTTCATAGTTATGAAAACCTCATGGGTAAAAATGATATTGGTTTAACTTCTATCTCCGGTGTTGAAGGTGAAGATAGTTTGAGGTTTTGGTGAGAAAGTTTTATTTCAAGTTGTCCTGTGTGGTGGAAAGGGACATGCAGACCCTATCCCTTAGGGTTATAATCTGTTTCAGTGGAAGAGTCCCACCTTGGTTACAAGGAGGTGGGGTTGTTTTGTCTTCCCACACTCCATGTGCTTGAACCCTTGTGGGTGAAAATATCAGTATGGTTGTTCATGTATTAATAACCTTGTAGGTCCTTTTTTATCTAGGTTTTGGTTGGACTCATTCGGGGATGGTAATGCTCGTGGGAGTGGTGAATCACATAGTGTCTCTATTGGTTTGGAGTTTTATTTAATGAGACTCTTGTGGTGGAAGAATAAGTTGAGTGGGAAGAACCTAGGTTATCCCATGTCGGGTTTCTTTTGTCGGCCCGTGTTAGTTTGTCAAAATGGTTGGTTCCCACGGTGGGGAGATCCACCATGGGTCTCATATAAGTTCATTTGGAATAAGTCTAATGGTAGTGTACCAATTATGGTGGGAATTCCATTACAGCCTCCCCATGTTGGTGTCCCGATTCTTTATTAGGAAATTAAGTTGTCTCTTATGGTGGGGAGTCCATCTGGACCTCCCCTTGTTGGTATTTCAGTACAGTCTTGGGTGTTAGTTTGTTTCTTATGGTGGGGTGTCTGTAACGCCCCAACCCGAGTTACCCAGAGTCAGTGCATTATTACATAACATTGGCATGATCACAAGGAAATCATGTCTCAAAAGACCGATCAGTTTAGTATTATTGGAAACAAGATTCATCCATAAGTTCAAATTCACAACTTGAAAAGAAATACAACCTGAATTTATTCCATTAGAAACATCCAAGCCTCCTAGATTATGCATGAAAGTCACTCATAACTAACTTCTTCATATCCTTGAAAAATGAAACTTAAGAAAGGGGTGATCTCAAACCCTCGGTAAGGGTAAGAAATATAGCGGAAGACAACATAAATATTAAGCATGGTGAATAATTGAAACCACATACCTTTACCAATAATAAACGCGAATACATTTATGGCAGGAGTATAAACTAAGTAAATAACACCATAATAAAACATAATCATGGGTATTCTACTAGTCGAATGACCACATGAACCATCAATATTATTTTCATAATAAAGGAATGTATAATATCGGACATTCGGAAACATTTGGTCAAGGCCTCAGCCAATATGTCTAATAATTATTAAGGCCTCAACCAAAACCATATATCAAATTGGGAAAGGCCTCAGCCAATTCCACGTCCAGTTGTCTCATGAGACCTACCGTTGCATCGAGAAGCTATAGTGGGCTCCACCCATCACTTACTAAGTCCAATACATTCCTCATATAAAATTTTTGAATTATAACATAAACATTCATATTAAAACTATCATACGAAATGTCAATACTTTAACTATAAACCATGAATGGTTTAAAAATAACACATCCACAATCAAACATATCGCAAAATCTTTAATACAACATGGAAGATTGGTATCATAATAAATAAACTTCAAACAAGTTTAAAATCTATCAAAGGTTGTTGAAATAGATGAAAATGATTTGTAAAACTCTGTGAGAGAAATATCCCTTTTTATGAAAATATTTAAAAGTCACATAATTTAGAAATGATAACATTTAAAGACATTTTTGAATCAAAGTGTCCCATAAATCTTTGAAACTTTTGAAAGGAATTAACATTTTTTAAAACATTCATGTCCATATAAATAAATCCTTAAAAATCATTTTGAAAACATGGAAATTAATGAGAATGATTTAGAAGAATAAATATTTTAAACATTTAAAATGATGTTTTATTAAAAACCCCCTTAAAAGAATCCCTCTTAAAAGTATTTTATGAAACATGGACATGGATAATAAATATTTCCCAGCAGATACTTACGTAAAAACAACCTCGGATAATAATGAGATTGTGAAATTAACCCTTATTTCATTGTAATCAATCAAGTCGTATGAAAAGTATTCAATAACCACCAAATGAATCAAAAAATATCATGAATATAAAGATAATCATGATAATATATATCAAATGGCAGTACACAATACACCACATGAAATAAATAAGTAGTTGACAATTGAAATCTCACAGAATTAAAACTAAGATAAGAAACCCCTTACCTTGTACTTTTCCTTGGTTGAGGGTAGGTTATCCTCCCTTATAATGGTGAAGTAATTTTTATTAAATTATTCGAGAACAATATACATTAATATGATATCATATATGATCTTCTAATATTGCTTTGTTAATAATATTTTAGTATTATCTTCGTTTCAGGTGTTAACTGATTTGTTTTCCTTTATATACTTTGTTACGTAAGTAATGTTTTTTATGGATAGGATTCATACTATTCATATTCAGAATTATATTAAGTATTTAAACATTATTTTTAATCATCAAATGAAATTTAGTCTTGAATGGATACGATGGGGAATGAATCTCATCGTGTTCGTGGAGACGGTAAACCGTACATACGCACGAGCAAAAATTTCATTCTTTTGATATTAAAATAGTATATAATTCGATGGCATATCATATATACAGAATAATTATAAAGTTATATTTATTATTTACATCAATTATAATATTCTTTTTACCTTAAATTACTCTATTTACCTTTAACCGCGGTGAATAAAAGTCAAAAGTTACTATTCACAAAAAATTATTTTCATCTTATTGAACCACATTTTACATACTAAGTTTAATCATGTCTATCGTAGTTTTGAAATTCCCCTCACAGAAGCAGTAAAATTAAGATTTATCAGAATTTTTAAATTCTCCTAGGAGGTGGGTAAAAGACGATGAAAAGTTCAATAAAATTGTTATATATCAAAACTTATTATAAAATGACTCCAATGAATTATATTGAACTTATATAGGTATTATGTATCAATTTTTACCTAAAATAAATCTAAATAAAATAAATTATTATTTACATAAAATGTCGGTTTTAACCAATAACTCAGTATTTTTCACTATTCATCAAAAATTGAATGTTTTCATAAAAATACCAAAATTTCACCCTACTATAATCTTGATATTATAAATTAAAAAATTAAGTCTATTTTACCAAATTAAAAACATATAAATTTCATTTATTAATTTAAAATTAATTGTTATTGTCAAAACCAAAAAGCATATTTTTAAAAATAATAACTACCAAAAGATTGACACCTGTTTATATCAAATTTCAAAGTGAAACATACAATGACCAACATTTGATTAAATGGTAAAAATATAATTTAATTATACTTCCAAATCATTCAAATTTATTGTTGGACACTATAAATTATTTTGATTTAAAAAGTTGTTTTCAGTTAAAATTTAGTATTTTTCATTATTCACCCAAATATGAAAGTTATCAGAAAAACAACAAAAGTTTATCAAAACTAAATTTTTATATCCCAATTCTAAAGAAGTTTATTTTTTCAAATTTAATATATAAAAGTTTCAAATATTGGATTTAAAAAGGGTTTTCATTAAAAGGTGGTAAAATTTCATTTTAAAAAAATACTTCTTTTATCTAAAAAAATAAATTTGTTATTATATTATGTCTAAGAAACTCATAATATGGATTCAAAAATTATAAGGATTATTTAAAATTCAAAATTTAGTTGATACTATTCATAACTGCTTTTGAATGGCTAGTTTGGTAAGTCATGGTCCACTTGAACTCAGTGTTGGGTGTAATGCAAGTTATTGAATTACATTGAAGAAATAACGTACTAAGAAATCATGGGGTGTTGCATTCTACCCTACTTCAATAAATGTTTTCCTCGCAATTTGAAATTGTTATTCGAAAATAAATGTTTAATAATAGAGAAATACCTTTGTGGATAACCCACAATATAAATTGGGTTAATAAAATTTAGTCTTAATAAGAGGGAAAGGGAAATGAAAAAGTCCCCACCAAATTATGATCTTGATTAGGAGAACATTATTGGAAATTATGGACACATAATTGGATGAAAAATGTAAATATTTATTAGGAGTGATTGAGGTCCTCAATCACAAACAAGTGTAAACATGAGACCCTAAAAGCCATCAATCTATGATGATTTAAAATATCATTGGTTCCAAAAAACATAAGGTATTAGGTTAACACATTTTTTGTTTTAAGATACCTTAACTAAAGTTTAAGAATTTATTTCTTCATAGAATAAGATAAAAAAATACTTGACAAGTAGAGTTCCATCTTGTAACTAATTTCTACCACAAACTCATCTTTCACTATAAAAGATAATATAACATAACAATTTATCCTAATCCTATATGGTTCCAAAAAAATGAATTTATAATTCATCTATCATAACTTTTAAAAAAACTACATTATACAATCTAGGACATCACATAGTCCAGTGGTAGGTGATGCACCCTTGTCAACCTTTGTTTGTGGGTTCATGTCTCGTGACCTTGCCGGACGTGACTAGTTGTCAGCCAAACTTTGGGTTGTCCTTTTAAAAAAAATCCAAAAAAAAATCTTAAGAAATGCTTTTACCTTAACAATAGAATCCAATTTCAAACTTAATCCTTTCCAACCTTTAGACTTATCCAAAATAATTCTTTCCAAACTCACATTCCAAAAATTTTAAAGATGCAAAACACAATGAAGATCCTTTTTTCCACGTAATAACATGTGAATACCATCATCATGTATTATTTTAAAACACGTTAACACCCTGAATTAACATAAAACCTTGTTGATTACATTCATGCTCTTGTATTCTTTATAGAATACTAGATATATTCCTTATATCCAAAAATTTTTAATACTCTAACAATGATGAAATAAAAAAACCATTAATCAGTTCCAAAGTAATCAATAATATCCCATACAATTTATCCAAATCAATCATCTCTTATTCCAAAATAAATACCTCAGTATCATGACTATATTAAAGTTTTGCCTTTCCTTCAACCATGTATTTTCAAAGAATTTTAACTTTCCATTGAGTCACTTTTCTTGGTTCTACTAATCTCAAGTGATTATTTAAATAGTACTGCAGTACAATCCTTATATACTCTATAATTATAATAACATGTAAATCCTTAATATAATATTCAAATGACATAATACTTTAATAACAACATAATAACTATTAATCATTCCTATTCATCTTCAGTAGTATCATAACTAGATTATTATTCAATAGCAGCATTTGGGGTATACTATGATTATTTGGACATTGATTTGCGTAGTGTCCCAACTCCTTGTAGGTGAAGCATTGTACATTTGAAACATTTTTCTCACCCTTGAAATCACGTACTTGGTGTCCTTTTCCTCCACACTTATAACAAACTCTCATTCCCTTCAAGAATTTACCAATGTTATTTTTCCACAGTTGTCACATATGGGAAAATCCTTATTTCTTTTATTCCCTTTATCCATCTTTCTCTCTACCATATTTTTCTTCTTTGGCTTCCCTTCAAATCCATAGGACTCAGAAAATTCTTTACTTATCTTATTAACACACGATACTATTTCTTCATATTTTGATAATACGTGGGAGACTATTTCCTTTCTAATTGTTGGATTAACACCTTGAAAGATATAATCCTTCTTACTCTTTGGATCATGCGTATTGCTGGAGGTCTCATTCCATGTACTGGGTGCCATTTCTAAACAATGTCATAAACTAGATTAGTTTATGAATCGAAATACATAATTAAAAACTTGTAAAATACTTAACATAAATTGAGAAATTTATGGATATTATCCATAATCATAAAAATGTTTTATTTGGGTAAGTATATACTTATAAACCCTTCATAATGGTTTGTAAATAAAATGATAATTATCCTAAGCAAATCCCTTGGGAGTGTCGTAACCAATAGTGCAGCAAGGTCCATTATTGTGCACCAGTTCTCGTTCGAGTCTAGCTCAAAGTAGTGTTTTCAGGTTTTACTCTTAGGTACATATGTGCTAGAGCCGCCCCTACCTGCTCATATTCGGACAAGGATGTATTTCTTGGAAACCTCACAAAATCTCTACAATACCAAAATTCTAGGAAGTTCTTCTATACTAATCTTTAAATTCTATATTTGGGCTATGTTCTCTAATCAGAGTTTACCTAAATGTAGTTTCCATGCTTTATACTAAACTTGCTCTGATACCAACTGTAATTCCCCAACCCTAGTTACCCAGAGTTGATGCATTATTACATAACATTTTCATGATCACAAGTAAATCATGTCTCGAAAGACCAATCAGTTTAGTATTATTGGAAACAAGATTCATACATAAGTTCAACTTTACAACTTTAAAAAGAAATAAAACATGAACTTATTCCAATAGAAACATCCAAGACTCATAGATTATGCCTGAAAGTCACTCATAAACAACTTATTCATATCCTGGAAAAATGAAACGTAAGAAAGGGGTGATCTCAAACGCTCAGTAAGGGTAAGAAATACAGCAAAAGATAACAAAAATATTCAGCATGGTAAATAATTGAAACCAAATGCCTTTACCAATAATAAATGTGAATAATTTTATGGTTGGAGTATGACATGAGTAAATAATTCCATAATAAAACATAATCATGTGTATTCTATTAGTCGAATGACCACATGAACCATCAATATTATTTTGATAATGAGGGAATGTATAATGTTAGACAGTCTAAAACATCTTTTCAAGGCATCGACCAAGACGTCTAAAAACTATTAAGGTCTTGGCCAAAACCATATATCAAATTAGGAAAGGACTCAGTCAATTCCACGTCTAGTTGACTCATGAGACCAACCGATGCATCGAGGAGCTATTGCGGGTTCCACACATCACTTACTAAGTCCAATACATTCCTCATATGAAAAGATTGAAATACAACATAAACATTCGTATTAGAACTAGCATACAAAATGTTAATACTTTAACTATAAACCATGAATGGTATAAAAATAATACATCCATAGTCAAACATATCGCAAAACCTTCAATAAAATATGGAAGATCTGTATCATAATAAATCAACTTCAAACAAGTTTAAAATCCATCAAAGGTTGTTGACATAGATGAAAATGATTTGTAAAACTCTATGAGAGAAATATCCTTTTTTCATGAAAATATTTAAAAGTCACACAATTTATAAAGGAAGACATTTAAAGTCATTTTTGAATCAAAGTGTCTCATACCACTTGGAAACTTTTGAAAGGAATTAACATTTCTTAAAACATTCATGTCTATATAAATAAATCCTTAAAACCCATTTTGAAGACATGGTCATTAATGAGAATGATTTAGAAGAATAAATATTTAAAACATTTAAAATGATGTTTTAGTAACAATTACCTTAAAAATAATCCCTTTGAAAACTCTTTTATGAAACATGGACATGGATAATAAATATGTCTTAGTAGATACTTACGTAAAAACAACCTCAAGCAATAATGATATTGTGAAATTAACCCTTAACTCATTGTAATCAATAAAGTCATATGAAAAATAGTCAATAACCACCAAATGAGTCACATAATATCATGAATATAAATTTAATCATGATAATATATATCAAATGTCAGTACACAATACACCACATGTAATAAATAAGTCGTGAACAATGGAAATCTCACAGAATTAAAAGTGAGATAAGAAACCCATTACCTTGTACTTTTCCTTGGTTGAGGGCAGGTAAACCTCATTTATAATGGTGAATTAATTGTTATTAAATTATTCAAGAACTATATACATTAATATGATATCATATATGATATTATAATATTACTTTGTCAATAATATTTTAGTATTATTATCGTTTTAGGAGTTAACTGACTCATTTTATTTTATATGATTTGTCACATAAGTAATGTTTGTTATTGATAGGATGTATCTTATTCATATTCATAATGATATTAAGTCGTTAAACATTATTTTTAATCATCAAATGAAATTTAGTGTTGAATGGATATGATGAGGAATGAATCTCATCTGTTCGTGGAGACGGTAAACTGTACGTACGCACGAGCGACAATTTCATTATTTTGATATAAATATAGTATATAATTGGATGGTATATCATATATACAGAATCATTATCATGTTATATTTATTATTTACTTCAATTATACATAATTATTATACCCATCTAAATAATAATGTATTGAATAACAACTACACCTTGACGTGGAGACAGTAAGTCGTACGTACCCACGTATGGTGACATGTAATTCAAAGGATGGATAGAATAATGAATATTTTTGTACCATATTTATAATAACATAACAGTATATAGAAGATACTAGAGTTATTATTTTTAAATGGAAACAACAAACAAAGGGTAAGTGTAAAAAAAGGAATTTGAAAGAGGTGAGGAAATATTTACCTCTTCTTCGAGTTCTTCCTTTTGATTTGATAGAAAGGGCTCCTTAGGTTCGCTTTCAGACTAAAGGAAGTCCTCTAGGATGAAGGTATTAGAGTGGAAGGATATTTGGTTTGGGGTTGGCCAAGCCAAATGGCTTCTAAGGTGTGAATTTAAGGGAAGGGGGAGTGCCCTTTTATAAGAGGGGTGAGAGGCACCTTAGGAAAAGCTAGAAATATTATTTTATAATAAAACCATTTTTTGGTTTCTAATGGATTAGAAATTTATTATTTAAATTATAAGGTAGGGAAGGGTCGAAAAACACTCAAACAATAGGTTTTAGAAATGTTTGAGTCACTATATTAACTTTATCTTTTAGATTTAACTCTTAGTTAAATAGTTTGACATTTACCATGTCTCTTTTTATTTTTATATTATATAGTTAATAAACATATTATAAACTTCCAAGAGAATCCCAAGTGGTTCATTAATGATACACCTATCATTATATAAGTCTTTTGGCTGAACCTTAAATTTTTAGAAATATAATATCAATTAATAATATAATATTTGTTTTAAAAACTCATTTATGTCCACTTTGACACTATTTGGTATTTTGTTTTTTCTAAATTTATAATATCATTATTACTTAGAACAAAATTCATATAAACAACCCTAACATGTCATATTAACTGAGAAAATTAGTTTAATTAATGGAAAGTCTCAAATTATATTTATATGGATATTTATAATATCAAATATTTTAATATTTCATTTACTAGGTAATTATTGCCTCATCATTGTGTCATAAATAAATTAAATTATTTAATGTATAAAATATATATATATATATAATACCATTATGTAGGAAATATTTTTCTCTTTCCAATGAATATTTATAGAAGAAAATATGACTTATATAACCCCATTTAAAATTTTATTTACTAAAAGATATTTGTTTATGTCTTTTTTGCCTTTACTTTAAGTTAATTAAAATAAAGTGTCATTATCATTCATAAGTGGCTCCATGGGGTCCCAAAATCGACCCAAGGATGCTCATGGCTGGTCATCACTCATCCAATAAGGTTAGAAAAAGTTTTAAGGTAATTTTGTATTTTAATAATAATCTTTTTACCTTTAACTACACTATTTACCTTTAACTGTGGTAAATAAAAGCCAAAAGTTACTATTAATCAAAAATTATTTACATATTATTGAACCACATTTTACTTTCTGAGGATAACCATGTCTCTCAGATTTATTATAGTTATATGAAAAACACAAAAAATTTACAAAAACTACATTTTTATGTCCCGATTCTATAGAAGAAGTTTATTTTGTCAAATTTAATATATAAAAGTTTCAAATATTGGATTTAAAAATTGATTTCCATTAAAAGATGGTAAAATTTCATTTTAAAAAAATACTTCTTTTATATGAAAAAATGAATTTTTTCTTATATTATGTCTAAGAAAATCATAATATGGATTCTAAAATTATAAGGATTATATAAAATTCAAAATTCAGTTAATAATATTCATAACTACATTTGAATGACTAGTTTGGTAAGTAGTGGTGCAGTTGAACTCAGTGTTTCTTGTAATGAAAGTTATTGAATTACATTGAATAAATAACGTACTATGAAATCATCGGGTGTTACAGAGTCTGTTTGGGTATTCGTGCATCAGTAATTTAGTTTTTCTCCTCCTGTTTCCTTGGTGGGAGGTCACTACTGGAAATCTAACTTTTCCCAACGCTTCTATACCAACGGTTTGTAAAAACCATTGGTATAGGTCCCCTTTCCCAATGGTTTGGCCAACCCGTTGGGAAATCCCACTTTCAGGCCACCTTTCCCAACGATTTTGGCAAACCGTTGGGAAAGGGTATGGATTTCCCCAACTTTGTGGCCACCTTTCCCAACGGTTTTGCAAAACCATTGTGAAAGACATACCCTTTCCCAACGGTTTTGGAAAACCATTGGGAAAAGTCCACTTTTTGGACACCTTTCCCAACGATTTGGTCAAACCATTGGAGAAGGTACCCCATATATCAACCTTCCACCCAGAATTGATCCCAGAATCAGGACCTATACCAACGTTTGTCAAAACTATTGGTATAGATCTATACCAACAGTTTTGACAACCGTTGGTATAGGTCCTTTGAATTTTTATCAGATCTTCTTACCGAGAACATTATATAAATCAAAATTTAAAATAATTATGCCAATAAATATATATATTTATGTAATTATGTTCACAAAAGTCATGTTAGGTTAGTGGTTAAGTCGTTCAATGATAAACTAGGGGGTCCTGGGATCAAATCCCAGTGAATGTTTTTTTTTTGAAATACATATACAAATGGTTCCATAACCGTTGGTATAGATTTTAATATTAATTATACCAACGGTTTCCAAAACTGTTGGAATAGGTCTATACCAACGGTTTTCCCAAAACCGTTGGTATAGACCTATCCCAACGGCTTACTTGGGAATGGTTCTCCAAACCTCTGGTATAGGTTAGTTTTCCAGTAGTGGGTAATCCCATTCGGGGTTATATATCCACCAACATACTTCTTGGGTAAATTTTGGGATTGGAGTGCACCCAACGGTTTTATTGATATAAGTTTGTGGTGATCTTGTTTGAATTTGTTATTCATTTCAGGTGAACTATTTGAACTTTTCAGGAATGTATGAGGTGATTATATAAGGATGTCAGTTTGAGTGCGGTGAGCGTATACTTTCATTTTTTGATCAATTGGAGGTGTTTTGAATTTTGGGGAGAGGTGAACCTTAGCGGGGGAGTCCATATTGGTCACTCAAATTAACTTGTATCCCTCTTTTCCTACTGGTATTTTCCTTGTTGTCTTTTTATTTGGAATTGTTTGGGAATACCCTTTTGAAATTGGAAACCATATCAGTTTTGTTTTTGCATCTATCCTTGTCGTGGATTTCTAGGGGAAAATCATTATTGTGGGGAGAATTTTTACACCTGGGTTTTTTGACATTTACTTCATCCCAGTTTGGGTTGGGTTCTTGGTCATTTTCTTGAGAACTAGGTGTGATAAGTTTGAAATTTTGGGGAATTATTTCCTCCTATTATTTTTATATCATTACCCCTATGTTTCCCCTATGATTCCCCTTGAATTTTAGAATAAAATGAGGATTGTTTTGTGGAACGAAATGGGCCCATGGTTTACTAAACCATGAAGACAAACTACACATAATGTCGACGTTTAAAAAATTGTTTTTCACAATTTTTTCCTTCCGAAAATAAACCTAATTCACCCCTTTCTTCTCCCAGTCGACCCTAGATACCATGGGAGATCTCCAAGCTCCTTTGGAATCCATTTTGAAGGATGATTTATTGGCGAAACTTCAAGACACATCAAGGAAGTGATTTTCTCTCTATTTTCTACCTTATCATTAGGTTGTCTTCCCCTTTTCTTGTGTTTTCATGTTTCCAACCCCTAGGGTTTCATCCTTATGGTTTATCATTAGGTTTTTGGGTGAAATATCTATGGTTAGGGTATGTCTCTACTTTCTTGTGTTGTGGTTGTGGTGCAGTTTAAGTTTCACTCAAAGATTAAAGGTTTTTGACATCTAAGGTAGGTGGTTTCATCTATAAAAATTGTTTAATGAGTTAACTTTCATGATTTATTTATTTAGCATGTAATTTAATTATATATTGGGTGCCAATGTTTTTAGAAAGAGATTATTGTGTGTCTGATTTTTATATGGCATGTTTATGTGAAATGGGGTGTGTTTTTGATGTAAACCCATTTGGTATCACTTGATAGTGTTTTATAATTTGTGAAAATTGGTTATTAAATGACACAAGGGCTGAAAATTCTATTTTTTTGTTCTTTTAATGTGTGTTTGGTTCAAAAAGGTGTATTTTGGGAATGATTTTGGTTTAATACCATGTTATGTTTCTTGGGTTTGTTTTATAAGTTTTCAAAGTGGTGTATTGAATGATATAAGAGGTGAAAATATAATTTGAAAACATTTTTGGTTCGTGTATGTTTTTTAAATTCTTATTTTGAATTTAAAGGGATATTTTGATGTTTAATTCTTTGTAAATGTCTCATAAAAAGGTTAAAACCATTTTTTCATAGCATTGATTAAGTGTTAAATTTTAGAGTATCATTTTAACATGGAATTGGGTCTTTTTCAGGTGTATTCCATGTTGTATCATTTGGGGTTGTCTTATGATTCACAAAATTGATTTATTAAATATTTTTAGGGATTTCAATTTTGTTTTGGTATAGTATTGTTGGGAGTTTAGCCTTAAAAGAGTATTTTTGAATGAATTTTTGTGTGAAAATCCTTGTTACACCTCTTGAAGTTGTTTGTAAAATTTCTATTGGGTTTAAAAAACTACATTGAGGGTGAGGAACATGTTTGGGGTACTATTTTGTGTATGTGTGTGATTTATAAATTGAGTCTTGATGTGAAAATGGTATTTTTTAACATGTGCAACTTGTTTGAGCATAATGAGGGAATCATGTGTATCTAGATGGGTAGACTAGGACTAGTATGCTAGTGATATGGTAATTGATTCGTCCTATTTTCACTTAGTAAGATTGACAATGACAACATTAACTAAATGATGATGATGTTTTGGGACCACTAGGCCATTGGGGTTTCTTCTTCTAGTGGATCATGCATGATAAGTTTATTGGTTATAGTTACTTTTACATTGAGATACGATGTAGCTGGGGCCCCATAGCTAGCTAGTTCCTAGGGGTGTTCCCGTGACTATTTATCATTGATTATAGTGTACTTACCATCATCATATGGTGTGTTTGGATAGTAATTTCATTATAATGTGTGTTTTCTTTAAACAATTTCATTCTCTGAATTTTCCTTCTTGAAAACTCTTTTTATTAAAAGTTACATCCCTTTAGAAATTGTTACTAGCATTTCACTTTTATGAAAACTTTCGTGATTTTTTCATTATAATTTTTATGGAATGGAATCTTTTCTTGGGTGGCATTGTATTGGGCTTATTATCACACCCTAATTACAACTTTGGGTGTAATTAGACTTGGTAATGTTTAACACAAGGGAAAGGTCGTTGGAGATGGTGGTTTGGGTTATTAGCTCCCCTTATCAGTGTGGTGTTATCGAGATGGCTTGAGGGTGATTCCCCCTTGTAATGTGGTAGTTATTGGGATATAATCATTGCTCTCTTTTGTTGTGGTCCTCTTTGGTTCTTTTTTAATCAATGTATCTCAATTCTGAATTTTTGTTAAGACTTGTTTGGTATAAATTTATTTAAATTATATTTATTGATTATTATTGGTTGTTTTATGATTATAAACTTGGGTAGAATCATTACCAAATATTATTTATGATCCCTGGGAACTTTTTCTATCCCGTAGGAATAGGTAACTCCCTTCGTGCCTTTCCATGGACCGGTTTGGGCGCCGGTTCGGATGACAACATGGCTTGGTTCGTGACAGATATTTTGTATTAAACTATGACTTAATGTAAGGTTTATCTTAGTCCTAAAAAACCTAGATAGAAAATATATTTGGATGTGTGAAGTACTGTATATTTTTCAATTAATTTTTATGAAAAAAATATACAGCATGTTTTTAGTACCAGATCCAGAAGTGCGTATCTCGGGCTGTCACAATTTGGTATCAATGAAATGGTTTAGAAAGAAATTGAGATTATGGATTTTAATTTTGTGTTTAATTTAAAAGATATATATTTTATTCTTCCGATATTGGAAACTAAAATCTATAAAACTCTTAAAAATATAGAAATTTTGTGATCCTAGTTTTTCTAAATCCTGAAGAGAAAGACATATAATTACCTTAATTATGATAAAAGAACTGTAGGGAACAAATATTTTATTAGGGGAGAATGTAAAATTATATGAATTCAATAAATAAATTTATTTTCATTGAATTTTTATTAAATAGTTTATTTCAAAATTAAAACAAACAAAAGTACTATTTAACATAACTATTAAGATCTTTTTTATATTTAATTTGAAATATAGTTATAAATTAAGTTGAAATACTAAAATTTTACTCTTGTACTTTTATTAAAGAGATAATATTATTATTAAATATAAATTATATTCTAATGGAATTATATTAAATCCTTAATATATTTTTATCTTTTAAATATATTTCATAATTAAAATATGAATTCAACATTTTGAGTAGATATGATTTATCATGTCAATAAATTCTTTTAAAATTATTTCATAAATTATAATATTTTGGTAATAAAAGTGTATTTTAAAATGAAAATGGTTATTAATTTTTTATAAGTACTTATATTGTGATAATGGAATTCATAGTTTTCAAAATATTATATTTTTAATGTTGTTAGTTTCAAATATATTATCATCTTTTAAGAAATAATATATTTTTATATATAAGTTTACTAAAACCATGTCAGTATGAAATTTATAATTTATGATGTTTTTATTGTTTTATTATATAAAATACTTATCACCATTTAGTGATAACAATTAAAATTTAAAAAACTCTACAGTAATATATTTGTGTTAAATTTATAATAAACAATATATATAAGATAAACTTAATTACAATGAGAATGTAATTATTAGAAATTATTAAAAGGAAGAAATAAATATATATATGCATATGATTAAAATATTTAATTACTAAGTAGATAAATTTTAATACATGTTTGTGTAAAAAATATCTTACCTAGGCTAACAAAGAACCTACGCACCACTGCCTCAGTGGGAAAGCAGGTCCACTTGACCAGCCCATAGGTGGAATGGTGAGCACCGAGGTGCACATGATTGGGCTTATAGTGATCCTTCATGGAGTTTTAGTGGGATAGCATAGCTACTGTATGGTGTGCACATAGCACAGGTATGAGGTTCCAGTGGGCCATCGTGTGGAGGCATGGCCCATGAGGCAAATGTGTGAGTGTGTTCTGAGTACCGATCCCCAAGTAATTTGGCACATCCATTCCCATTGATATTTTGTATTATATAGAACCATGGAAATAATTTATTTTTCAATGTAGGACTCATTATGTTGGGTCTTTTTTACCCATATTAAAATTTATGATTATATCATGATCATCTAATCTGATTTTTCTCAGGTATCTAATCTCATTGGGTATCATCTTCAACCTCATTCTCTATAGTCTTCCTCCTTTTATGAAAATATAGTGATCCTTCAAAAAAATAGTGAAGTTTCACTTCAAGAATAGATATCTCGGCCTATAACTCCACTGATATGACTTTCATCATTGTTCCTTTGATCTAAAATAATAAAATCCTAACATTAATCACATTAAAAAATCCTATAAAACCTAAATCATTTTTTTTGAATGTCAAAAATTTCAACAACATTATCTTTTCAAGGAATATTCTTAAAGAATAATCAACGTAACTATTTAAAATTAAGTTAATATATATATATATATATCAGTAATAACTATATGTAATATTAATGAATCCCCCACAATGCACTTTAGATTTTTATCTCATCGATATTTTCCACTTGCATCAATATAAGTGTGTGTGTGTGTGTGTCAATAAATATATACACATCAATATTAAAGGATGTTTTTTGTATTCTTAAAATTTCTCTATATGTCTATAAAACTTGACCTCCTAGAATCTTCAAAATTATTTTTTATAGAATGCCAAATGAATTAAATTTGAACCCATATCTTTAAAATCTATAATTTATGTATATGTACTTGTAACTGATATTTATTAAAATATATGGTTCTGCTGGATGAAAAAAATCCTTTTAATTTTTATTTTCTTAACATAGATGAAGAGTGAAGGATCGTATATATATATAAGGCCCTCTTGTTCCTTAGAAAATTCCCACCTCCAAGCTTCCTCTTCCAACATTATTATTATTCCTCTTATTCTTATACAAGAATTGGGAAAAATACCATTATTGAAGATATCTAAAGTTTCAAAATTCAATAAGCTAAACTATGATTTATTTAGTTTTAAACAAATTCTAATTTTATGTTTTTCAAATATATCTATATAGGGGAAATTTTTTTCCTAGCTCCATGCTTATTTTCTTAAAACCCTTTTTTAAAAGAAATTATTTTCTTCAATTATTCTCTAAAACCCCTATATAAGGGAATTTATTTAAGAAAGCACCTATTTAAATTTTTATAAAAACCCTATTTTTTATGAATTTATATCCATCCAATTTTTTTTCTCTAAAAACACTAATTATGGGGAAATTTTTTATTTAAATTAATGATTTCTTAATAAGAATAGTTTATTTAAATAATTTTATTCACAAGTTTTAAGTCAGTTTTAAAGATATCATTTTATGTATGAGGTGAAATTTTAAATTTATAGGTGTCATTCATGAGAGTAGTTATTTCTATATACTGTAATTTTCATTCATATTCCTTGCATATTTATAAAATCATTTATTTAAGTTTAATTTTTAATTTATTTAAAATACATTTCCTTTGAATTTATGTATTCATTTTATGGATTTATCCTAGATAATTTTTATAGAGTTTTCTTAAAAAAATAGAATTTTCTAAATTTTAGAAGATATAAATTTATTTTCTTCTTTGAAAATAATTTATGTAGTTTTTGAAAGGTTTTTAATAGATTATAAATGATAAAAAAAATATTTAGAATTGTTTTTATATAATAATTCATCACTCGATTATCATATGTGATGATGAGTAATGGAGTGATTATATGACCCCAAAGGGATGTTTTTCTAAAGATGATACTACTATTGGCCACATGGATTTATTAAGGTTTTCCAATTATCATTATATTTTTTAAAAATTATTTGTATTTGATATGAAGGCAAATATTTTCAAAGGAATATTTTCAAAAAAAAAATCATAGAATTGATAAATGGATTTTACTCCTGGTTTTAAAACCCCATATTGGGAAATTTTATTCCCACCATATATTTTAAAATAGTTTCTCATAGTCTCATTAGAAGTTACAAATGTGTTTGGTTTCAATTAGGATCCATCGTGAGTAAATTCAAATAAATGTTTGTAGATAATTTTTATTAAACTCTGATATGATGTAAGGTTTTACCTAATCCTCCAAAACCTAGACCTAAATATCCTTGGGTATATAAATCACTATATATTTTTTTGTTACTTTTTATAAAAAAATACAACATGTTTTTAGTACCAAGCATGGAATTGCGGTTCTTGGGCTATCGTATTCATAATTCTTATGCCTAAACCAAGTCGTAGTAATGAAAATTCTGATTAGTTTTACTTTCTATTAAGTCTCATGAATAAGAAAATGTCAAAAAATCACTGCCTCCCCTGACTCTAACTAGTAAAGTGGTTAACAAAAGGGCCTACCATATAGCACCTCATATGGATCCATTTCAATAGTCATTTGGAAACTATTATTATAGTTAAACTCAGTTACAGACAAGTGTTTTTTCTAATATCCTCCAAAATAAAGTACACACACTTTAAGCATGTCCTCTAGTACCTATATAGTATGCTAATATTGGCTATCTATCTAAGGGTAGTATGTTGTTATATGAAGTTCCTACTAACCAAGATTCCTCTACAACCCTTTCTATAATTGAGAAGTAAAATGAGCATCCCTATATAATAAAATGGTAAGTAGATCCCCATGAAGGCATATGATCTCTCGGGCATAAAGTATCCCAAGATCATCCATTGAAAACATATCTCATATAGGCATGAATTGGGAAACCTTTTCCATCATATCAACAAATACCCATACAACATCACTTCCCCAAGTTGATATTGGTAAGCTCATCATAAAATATTTAGTGGCATCATGTCATTTTCACTCTGGGATAACTACTGACTGTAAGATTCCAGCTACCACTGGTGTTACTCCTTCACCTACTGAATGGTGGAACACCATGTAACCAAAACCTATAATCTGCTTTTTCATCCCAACCCCCAATACTAATGGTGTATGTCACAGTACAACTTTGTGATACTAGGATAAACTTTCTAATTGGAATCATGATAATATCATATCAACTCATGTCACATTTTTAAAGGAACCTAGATATTCTCATGAATATACAGGATCTTAACCTCATCAATAACTCAACTAGGCAGTGGGTATTTACTTGAAACACTTTCCATCAGGATGAATCCTTTGGGATATGAAATTTGTATCCTCTTTAATTAATTTATAAGTGATGAGGCAACTTATAAATCCATTATAAAGAGATACTTATGACACTCATATACTTTCAAATTAATTTCCAAAATAATATCCATCAACATTCATTTACTAATTGCTTCTGGAACAACTTGATTCTATGTCTTCCAACTCAGACTGTTAGCAAATTCATTACCCTTATCAAACGTGTAAGAAAGATCAAATTCAAAGGAGTGAAAGTATTCAACCCATATACTATATATAGGGTTTAATTCACATTATTAAATGTGTATTTTAGGATTTTATGGTATGTGTATACCAAAAACCATTACCCTCATAAATAATGTTTCCAGTAATGAAAATCCTAGAAAATGGTTACTAAATCAAGGTCATGCATCATGTAATACTCTCATGAGGCCTCAATTGGTGATAATTGTACACTATGACTCATTCCCAATTAATGATAATATCTCCTAGAATAATTCCTAAATAATAATGATAGACTTTGTATCCTATTCCAAGATCAGGTAAAATAAAAATCAGTACTAAGTTCAGCCTTCCTTTCAACTCCTAAAAGTACTAATCATAAGCTCCATACCATACAGAAATTACACATTTCTTGACGAATCCTATAAGTGATGTTGAAATGTGTGAAAATATTTGTATGAAATTCTTATAGAAACCATTTATCCCTAAAAAAATCTTTATATCAAAAATGTTATTAGGATACTCATAGGAAACAATGGTTCTCACCTTCTTTGGATCCACATATACTCTATATTTTGAAATGAGGTGAGCCAAGAAGTGAACATTATGAATATATAAGTGGAATTTTTTGAGCCTAGAATAAAACCTTAGTGTACGATATATGATTTCAATTTTTTTAGCATGATCGTGTTGAGCCTGAGAATAGACTAAGATATCATCCACAAAAATGACCATAACAGCATCCAGATATGGGTCTAAAACCTAATTCATCAAGGTCATAAATATACCTGGTGAATTTTTAAAATCGTACGTCATTACCAAATATTAGTAAAATTCATACCTACTTCATAATATCTTATGAGGTATATTTGAAGGCACTACTCACACCTGATGATAGCCTCATGAGAAGATAATCTTCAAGAAGGCCCTAGATCCTAAGACCTAGTCAGAGAGATCATCTATATGAGGAAGTGTGTATTGGTTATTTAGTATAATATGATTAAACCATTGGTAATACACACATAGTCATAAGTTTCCATCCATCTTTTTGTAAAAAAGAATGGGGAAACCCCAAGGATAGTAATTTGGTCAGATAACCCCTTTGGCATCCAGATCCTCAAACTATCGATTGATATCTTGAATCTTGGTAGGATCCATCTTGTCTGGAGGTATAGACACTATTTATACTCCTAGAATATGTTCAATAGTGAAATAAACCTATCTCTTAGAAGGTAACCCATAAAATTCATCAGGGAAAACACCTTTGAATCTATCCACAACTAGAGAAAAAATAGTTTTTCATACTCCTCAATCATCAAGAAAAGGACTAGAAATCTGGGTCGACACTCTACCCAACCCATGATTCTTATATCTAGTTTAACTTTCCTATATATCCCATTCTTTATTACGAACATAGCTTCTATCCTCAGGTGATATAAAAGACATATTTCAATGATAATAATCAATATGGGATTGATAGGGAACTAACCATTCTATCTTGAGAATAATGTCAAAACCTAACATCTCTGGGATGAAAAGGTTCTATAAGAAATAGTAGTCATTGGTACGGAGGATACACTCCTTGAATTATTGAACACTTTCTAGCCCTACTCCCAATGGACTATCAAGAGACATTACCCCATAAAAGTACTCAATTTAAAGACCAAGACTCCCCATTAAATCTATATATATGAATGAGTTTGAAAACCAATATCAAGCAAATTGGATACTAAATTGGAGTATACTAAAATCATACATCGCGATATAGATTACCCGAAACTCTTCTTGCAACGAACCAAAGTTTAATTAAAGGAAATCCCTCTTGATCTAATCAAGTGTCTTTTTATGTAAAACGTTTATATAAAATGTCAACTTATTTGGTTTTATGTTAAGAATTATGACGGTTACTTTTAAATTCGTTGAACAGTGATCACAAGATTAGTATAAATATAAGGCTCTGAGAAACCCAATTTACTCATACAAAAGAAGCGATGGCCTCATCCAGTAGAATTGCTCTATATGAATCCCATTTGTCGGAGCTCGAAAAAGATGTGGCGTCCTTGGGATTCTCTCTTGACCAATCCCAAGATAAGCTTCATCATGTCAAGCTCAAATGGGACCGTCTACGGGAAAAGTGGAAGTTGATAGAGATTACCACTCGAGTGATGTTATCTGAGTCACCCCAAGAGTCTATCACCATCGCACACCTTACCCTTAGGTCTTATGCGGCTGTTTTAAGGGGATATGTAACACATCTCTAGTACTATGTTCATGTACATTATTTTTGTATATAATAATGAATATACTTTCTTTTCATCATTGATACATTGTTAATAGTTTTTAAAGTACAAATAGTGTTTTTAGTTATTATTTAATTAAGAATTATATATTATTAAATTAAGGGATTTTGGAATTAAATAATATTATAATAAAATATTATTATTATTATTAAATTAATTTTTATTAAATATAAATGATCTTATAATTTTATGAATGCAATTGTTATTTTTATTATGGTTTGAAAGCCATTTTTTTCAAAACCCGTGAATTTTCAATAAATGTCGTTTTTATTTTAAAATGTGAAAATAAAAATATTTAGAAAATTATTTAGATAAAATAAATGTTATTTCTAGAATCAGGACGTCTAAATTATCCAACGGTGAATTTTTCATAATTTTCTAAGATAGTCAAATTTTTGGGTAAAAATTAAATACCATTTAAATATATAATGTGTTTTATGACATCCTAATGACCCAATAGTGATGTAATAAAATATTATAATCTTTATGTTCGGCCAATATATGTTTTACCATTAAAATAAAGTGATTTTGGGTTTGTTTTAATTATTTTACAAATCATTAATGGACCCCTCAAGACTTATTAAACATCTTGTCTTTTTAAATTATTTTCCATGGGAGTGTGACTCACCTCCACATAAGAAACCCCATTATTTTAAGAAGTTAGGACTTTGGAATTATTAAATATTATTTTCCTCTCCACTTTTTCAAAAACCATGGGCAAAAACCATGATCTGATTTGTGGTTTTCATTAGTTTAATGTAAGGGGTCCCAAACCTAAATAATAAAGAATTCACTCACCTTTCCTATATAAACCCACCCAAGCTCCCACTTCCTCCTTACTCAAAGCCTTTGGAGTTCGTCCAAACTCTTCCCTACTCTCTCTAGAATCCTCCCAAGGTTCCCCAAGCTCCCAAGAAGCCTCTCTCAAGCCTCTCTCAATCCATTGGAAGCACACTTCCAAGTAAGCATTTTTTCCTTCCTTTCTCATTTTTGTACAATTTTATTTAAGTTGTTTTTCCCTTTTAATTTCAATTATGAATGTTTGGGTATGGTTTCCCACCTCCCTAATACTGCCCTATATATGTTTGAATGATGGGATACCCCTTTCTCTCTCATTAAATGCCTCCCATGTACACCTGTTACTGTGCCTAAATTCCAAAAGGAACTTCTCTCTCTTCGTTTACATTCAAGCAATACTTTTGTATCATGAATATAAATTCCATTAAAATTATTGGGACATGTATCTATATGACCTCCTTACTGTCCATTACATGTAAATATGATGAGTAACCCCTTTCTCTCTCATCAACTATTTTTATGAATTCTTATGACATGCCGTTACGCTGCTGAAATCGCACCGATTTTCTAAGCCAATGCCATTGTGCAGTGAATACCATGCCCATTTCTCCATCAAGGGTATTCACATTTATGAACATTTACTTATTTATTATAAAGCTTAATGTATGAATTCCACATTCCTTTATCATGCAATAAATTATTATGTTTTATGAATCCATTTTTTATGATCCATGTGACACACTTATGCATGAAATAAAATGTTTAAGAAGGGTGCGCCCTTATAGAGCTCCAATGCATTGGGTAAAGTATAGTATCTTGATATGTCATGTTCAATGAGTGTTGATTCATGCTAATTCAAGTGAAACGAGGGTTTACTCGTGCTTCATGTGCAATGAGGATTTTCTCATGCTCCTTGGGCAATGATCCTTGGCTCATGCTAATTCCATGTTAAGTGTTGTTGCCACATTTCCATGTTATGATTATCATGCTTTATCATGCATTTATGTTCATGTTTCTCTTGTGCTCTATTGATATTCCAATTTTCTAACATGTATTTTACTCCTCATGTATTCCATTTTTATTCCCTTACTGGGCTTTATAGCTCACCCCTTTTCTTATGCATGTCCTCAGGTTATCCCATGAAATGCTAAGTACGAGGGAATGTAGTAGTCATGTAATGGAAGTTTTCAATAAAGATGATTTATTTCATGTTTTAAGTTGTTATGTAATGATCCTAATCACTAAATACACTAGACCGCTTGATTATCCATGTTGTATCAAGTGAATAGTTTCTGAAATAAATCATGTTTAAGTTTGTAATAAAAGCAGGGTTAATATAGTTCGTATCAAAGGGAGGTTTAGTTATTTTTGGGATTAGGATTAGAAAACCCTAGTAAAGACTTAGATACAAGACTAAGTATATTAAGAACATTCCTAAGTTTTGTTAAGTACCAAGTTAGTGGTTTATCAAACAAATACATCCCTGTCTGGATACGAGCAGGTAGAGGCAGCTCTGGCACAGATGTATCCTAAGGGTAAAACCCGAAAACACCGCTTTGAGCTAGACTCGAATTGGAACTGGTGCACAACAACGGGCCTTGCTGCACTCTTGGTTATGAAAATCCCGGGGGATACGTTTGGATAAATTCACAAGCTTAGTATGAACCCTTATTAAGGGAATTAAAAAAAATGCCCCTAAGAATATATGTTAGAAAGTAGATCATGAAAACCCTAGATTGAAGCCTATAGATTCATAAGTTATGGAAATAAAATTTAACTTATAAGTCATAAACTTTTGTCTTTGTATTACCCTTTATGTGTTACCCCTAACTTTCCTTTTATTCCAGCCAATGGCCAGTAATAGGAGGAATTGGGCTAACAATTTATGTGAAGATTAGTGTGGTGACTGTACTAATGAGATGCCCAATCCAATGGGAGCGGGAATCGTGAACTTTGTCATGCTTCTCTCTCAACTAACTCAAGCTTTGAATAGAAACATGGGTCAAGAGTAATGTTAAACCCCCCCTAATAAAGAACAAGTCACTATCGAGAGCTTCATGAGACAAAGGCCTACTACTTTTAGTGGATCATATGATCCCACGATTGCTGAACAATAGATCAACTCCATTGAAATGATCTTCTCCATCCTTCAATGCTCTGAACAAGAGAAGGTTCTCCTGGTGGATTATCATATGGAGGGTGAAGCTGATCAATGGTGGATGTTGATCAAAAATAAAAAGCCTAAGGAGGAGATCGAGGTGTTGGAATGGAAGGATTTCCAGAAGATGTTTTTCAATAAATATTTTTCACACACCCTCCAGCTTAAGATGGAAAGGGACTTCATTTACCTCAACCAAAAAGATAAATAATTTGTTGGATCGCATGAGGAAAACTTCATAAGGCTTGCACGATACGCTTTCGGCTTTGTCATTACCCCCAAATTCAAGGTTGACTGCTTCTTTGGTGGGATGAAGCCTAGCCTACGGAAAGCATTAGAAATCCGTGACTTCGACAGCTATGACGAAATTTTCTGATGTGCCCTCAAGGTTGAAATAGAGATCGGGGAATCACAGGGGTATCATGGGGACAATAAGCGTAAGGTGGACTTCAATGTTGGCGGACCAATGGATAAATCTAACGGTGCTAAGAAGATCCAGCACCCCACTTTCCCAAAGTTTGGAAAGAATCACCCTAGAAATTTCCTCAAGGGGACAAGGAAATTCTTTAGGTGTGGAAGAAGAAGGGAACCTAGCTATTAACTATTGGCAAGAAAGACCTGTGGATGTGATAGAGGAGAGGAACGCTCCGTTCGAACCTCAACGCATTGTTCATTTCTACAACTTCAAAGAACCTGGCCATTTTGTAAATCAGTGCCCTAATCCAAGGGTTTTTTGAGGCAACCAACAACCTCCAAGGTAGCAAGGACAAGATTTTTCCATCACTTCTGCCGAAGTGAACCCCAACAACGAAGTGGTGAACAGTACGCTAGTTATTCATTCAATAATGGAAAATGTACTTTTTATTCAGGTTCTATGCATTATTTTATGTCTCAAAATTTTAGTAGAACAATCCTAGCACCACCACAAATCATAGAAGTGAAGATGTCGGTGAGTACAACAAATGGGGAAATCATTGCATCCCATGAATATAAGTCCTCCCCTGTCATAATATGTGGATTGAATTTCCTAGAAAACCTATTCATACTCCCTCTAGTGGAATTTGATGCAGTTCTGGGCATGGATTGGCTTTCCTTATATAGAGCCAACATAAATTGTGAGCAGAGGGGAATCTCACTCCAAATGGAAAATCGACCCCCGATTCTTTACAAGTGTATGGAGGAAGATGAATCTCCTTTAGCTCCATCATCTCAAGCATGGAAATTACTACCCTATGAGCACGCAAATTTGGCGTAGTTGATTGAGTCCAAGGAAGAAACCACCCTTGAAGAAATTCATAATGTGAGGGAATTCGCTGAAGTGTTTCCCGAAGAACTGCTTGGTCTTCCTCCTAGAAGAGATGTTGAATTCTCAACTGAACTTATACCCGGGGCTCTACCAATATCCAAGACTCCATATAGAATGACTTTTATGGAGCTTTTAGAGATAAAGAAACAACTATAGGAGAATCTAGATAAAGGGTTTATACGCCCAAGTGCTTCACCATGGGGTGCACCAGTCCTCTTCATCAAGAAGAAGGATGGTTCAATGCGCCTTTGCATCAATTATCATGAGATTAACAAAACCATGATAAAGAACAAGTATCCTCTACCACAAATTGATGACTTGTTTGATCAGCTGTGTGGAGCACAATACTTCTCCAAGGTAGATTTTCGGTCGGGATATTATCAAGTAAGGGTGAAGAAGGAAGATATCCCCAAGACTGCTTTTCGCATAAGATACAGGCACTATGAATTCATAGTAATGCCTTTCAGACTCCCTAATGCTACAAAAATCTTCAAGGACTTGATGAATAGAGTTTTTAGAGATTACCTCGACAAATTTGTGGTAGTCTTTATAGATGATATTCTAATATACTCTAAAACCAAGGAGGATCATGAGAAGCATTTAATAACTATACTAGAGACTTTGTGCGAGGAGAACCTCTATGCAAAGTATAGCAAGTGTGATTTCTGGTTGAATGAGGTCTCATTCTTGGGCAATATCATCACAAGCATTGGGATATCTATGGATCCCTCTAAAATAGATGAAATTTAGGGATGGATGAGGCCAACATCGGTAACAGATATCCATAGCTTCTTGGGGTTAGCTGGATATTATCGACGATTTGTGAGAAATTTATCACGATTGTCCAACCCTCTTACCAAGCTAACTCGAAAGGAACTAAAGTTTTCTTGGAGTGATGAATGTGAATAAATCTTCAAGGAGTGTAAAAGGAGGCTTATCACTGCGCTCGTGCTCACTTTACCCACAAGTGGGGAAATTTTTGTGGTATTTAGTGATGCTTCGAAGAAGGGCTTAGGTTGTGTGCTGATGTAGAATGATAAAATGATGTCATATGCCTCAAGGCAGTTGAAAATCCTTGAGATAAACTATCCAACACATGATCTGGAGTTGGCGAGGATGATATTTACCTTGAAAATCTGGTGGCATTATCTCTATAGGGAGAAATGTGAGATATATACTGACCACAAGAGTCTTAAATATATATTTACACAAAAAGAGATTAATATGCACTAGAGAAGATGGATAGAGATCATCAAGGATTATGAATATTCAATACATTACCACCTTGGGAAAACAAACAAGGTGGAAGATGCCCTAAGTATAAAGGACCCAGTGATTCTATCAATGATGAGAATTGAGAAGGATCCAATCTTCTTAGACTTGATGAAGATGGACATGGGAATCATAAAGAAGGGAACATCATCAATCCTTTCACAAATTATTTCTCAACCGTCTCTTTTAGAAAGGTTAAAGGATGCACAAAAGGATGATGTGGGAATTAAAGAAAAATTAGAAGCTATCAAAAGAGGGAAATCCTCAGAGTTTAATGTTAATTAAGAAGTAATTGTGCGATTTAGGAAAAGACTATGTGTTCCATCAAGTCTGGAGCTGAAGAAGGAACTTTTGGATGATGCACATAGTTCAAATTTCTCTATTCACCCAGGGAGCACAAAGATGTATCGAGATCTCCGAGAAAACTTTTGGTGGGATAATATGAAAAAGGATATCGCTGAATATACATCAAAGTAACTGGTGTGCCAGAAAGTGAAGGCATGGAGGAAGAAGTCTAAGGGGATGATGCAACCATTTCCCATACCAGAATGGAAATTGGAGAACATCACCATGAACTTTGTCACCAGACTTCCAAGGAAATCCAAAAGCAACAATGCAATCTGGGTTGTGGTGGATCATCTTACAAAGACTGCACACTTCATTGATATTCAGGAGGATTTCTCATTGGATCAACAGGCACGGATATATATTAGGGAAGTGGTAAGGCTGTATGGAGTGCCACTATCTATTGTGTCTGACCGAGATCCAAGATTCACCTCTAAGTTTTGGAAGAGTCTTCAACATGCTCTAAATACTGAACTGAACTTTAGTACGGCCTATCATCCTCAAACTGATATGAAATCCGAGAGAACTATCCAAACACTTGAGGACATGTTGAGAGAATTCTCAATGGACTTTAAAGGAGGATGGGATCAACATCTCCCTCTGGTTGAGTTCTCTTATAATAACATTTTCCAGTCGAGCATCCAAATGGCACCTTATGAAGCCCTGTATGGGAAAAGGTGTAGAACACCGGCATGTTGGGATGAGGTCAGTGAACATAAGCTTCTTGGACCAGAAATGGTCAAAGAAATGGTGGAGAAGGTAAAAACCATTCAACAGCATATCAAGGTAGTCCAGAGTCGACAGAAGAGTTATGAAGATAATCATCGATGAGACCTTGAGTTTAAAGTTGGAGACATGGTTTTTCTACACATATCTCCGTGGAATAAGGTCATGAGGTTTGCAAAGAAAGGGAAGTTAAGTCCAAGGTACATAGGCCCCTTTGAGATTCTTGATCGTGTCGGGGCTGTGGCCTATTGACTAGAACTTCCACCTACCATGGCCAAAGTACATGATTTCGTTCACGTATCCCTCTTAAGGAAGTACATACCGGACCCTTCACATGTACTCTCTTCTGAGGTGGTACAGTTGGAGGATGATCTTTCTTATGAGGAGGAACCAGTGAAGATCTTAGATCATAGAGAAAAATTTCTACAAAATAAGATGATGCCCCTCATCAAGGTGTTGTGGAGAAACCACAAGTTTGAATAAGTGACTTGGGAATTAGAGGAAATGATGAACCTGAGTTACCCACATCTGTTTTAGTGTGGGAAAAGGAAATTTTGAGGGAAAAATTTCTTATGGGGGGGGAATATTGTAACGACCTAAAGTTTCATTAATGGAAATCCCTCTTGATTTAATTAAGTGTCTCTCTATGTAAAACATTTATATAAAATTTAAACTTATTTGGTTTTATGTTAAGAACTGTGACCATTACTTTTATAGTCGTCGAAAAGTGATCACAATATTAGTATAAATGTAAGGCTTTAACAAACCCAATTTACTCAGACAAAAGAAGTGATGGCCTCATCCAGTAGAATTGGTCCATACAAAGCCCATTTGTCAGAGCTTGGAAAAGAGGTCACGTCCTTGGGCTTCGCTCTTGACCAAGCCCAAGCTGAGCTTCATCATGTCAAGCTTGAACAGGACCATCTATGTGAAATGTGGAAGTTGATAGAGATTACCACTCGAGCGATGTTATATGAGACACCCCAAGAGTCTATCACCATCATACGCCTTACCCTTAGGTCTTATACGGCTGTTTTAAGGGGTTATGTAACAAATCTCTAGTACTATGTTCATGTACATTATTTTTGTATATAATAATGAATATACTTTCTTGTCATCATTGATACATTGTAAATAGTTTTTAAAGTACATATAGTGTTTTTAGTTATTATTTTATTAAGAATTCTATTTTATTAAATTAAGGTATTTTTGAATTAAATAATATTTTAATAAAATATTATTATTATTATTAAATTAATTTTTATTAAATATAAATGATCTTATAATTTTATGAATGCAATTGTTATTTTTATTAAGGTTTGAAATCCATTTTTGTCAAAAACCGTGAATTTTTTATAAATGTCATTTTTATTTTAAAATGTGAAAATTAACATATTTAGAAAATTATTTAGATAAAATAAATGTTATTTCTGGAATCAGGACATCAAAATTATCCAACGGTGAATTTTTCATAATTTTCTAAGACAGTCAAATATTTGGGTAAAAATTATATACTGTTTAAATATATAATGTGTTTTATGACATCATACTGACCCAATAGTGATTTAATAAAATACTATAAGCTTTATGTTCGGCCAATATATGTTTTAACATTAAAATAATGTGATTTTGGGTTTTTTTTCATATTTTACAAAGCATTAATGGACCCCTCAAGACTTATTAAACATCTTGCCTTTTTAAATTATTTTTCATGGGAGTGTGACCCACCTCCACATAAGTAACCCCATTATTTTAAGAAGTTCGGACTTTGGAAATATAAAATATTATTTTCCTCTCCCCTTTGACAAAAACCATGGGCAAAAATCATGAGCTGATTTGTGGTTTTGATTAGTTTAATGTAAGGGGTCCCAAACCTAAATAATAAATAATTCACTCACCTTTCCTGTATAAACCCCCCCAAGCTCCCACTTCCTCCTCAGTCAAAGCCTTTTTAGTTCATCCAACCTCTGACCTACTCCATCTAGAATCCTCCCAAGGAGCCCCAAGCTCCCAAGAACCCTCTCTCAATCCTCTCTCAAGCCTTTGGAAACACACTTCCAAGTAAGGGTTTTTTTCTTCCTTTCTCATTTTTGTCCAATTTTCTTTAAGTTGTTTTGCCCTTTTAATTTCAATTATGAATATTGGGGTATAGTTTCTCACCTCCACCATACTTCCCTCTTTATGTTTGAATGACGGGAGACACCTTTATATCTCATTAAATTCCTCCCATTTACACCTGTTACTATGCTGAAATTCCGAAAGGAACTTGTCCCTCCTCATTTACATTCAAGCAATACTTTTGTATCATGAATCTAAATTCCATTAAAATTTTTGGGACATGTATCTATATGACCCCCTTATTTTCCATTACATGTAAATATGACGAGGAACCCTTTTCTCTCTCATCAACCATTTTTATGAATTCTTATGTCACGTCGTTACGCTGCCGAAATCGCACCGATTTTCTAAGCCAATGACGTTGTGTAGTGAATACCATGCACATTTCTCCATCAAGGGTATTAACCTTTATGCACATTTACTTATTGATTATAAAGTTTAATGTATTAATTCCACATTCCTTTGTCATGGAATAAATTATTATGTTTTATTAATCCATGTTTTATGATCCATGTGGCACACTTATGCATGAAACGAAATGTTTAAGAAGGGTGCACCCTTATAGCACTCCAATGCATTGGGTAAAGTATAGTATCATGATACATCATGTGCAATGAGTGTTGACTCATTATAATTCAAGTGTAACAAGGGTTTACTCGTTCTTCATGTGCAGTGAGGATTTACTCATGCTCCATGTGCAATGATCCTTGGCTCATGCTAATTCCATGTTAAGTGTTGTTGCCACATTTCCATGTTATAATTATCATGCTTTATCATGCCTTTATGTTCAGGTTTCTCTTGTGCTATATTGATATTATAATTGTCTAACATGTATTGTAATCCTCATTTATTCCATGTTTATTTCCTTACTGGGCTTTATAGCTCACCTCTTTTCTTATGCATGTCCTCAGGTTATCCCAGGAAATGCTAAGTATGGGGAATATAGTAGTCATGTGAAGGATGTTTTCAATAAAGATGTTGTATTTCATGTTTTAAGTTGTTATGTAATGTTCCTAAGTCCCAAATACACTAGACCTCTTGATCATCCATGTTGTATCAAGTTAATAGTTTATGTAATAAATCATGTTTAAGTTTGTAATAAAAGTAGGGTTGTCATACATCTTCTTAGGAATCGGCTGCATTGCATGTAACTAGCTAGATCCACATCCCTAAAATAAAATCTAACCTCCCAGAGAAGGAATGCTCTGCTGCTCTTGAACATCATAATTCAGGCTTTCTCAAGCTCATCCACATCCTTGTCCTATATAGCCAGTGGTACTCCAAGTCTTGACCTACTGTGGTGCCACTGATCCCACTCCATAATTCGGATCTAGTACTGATCCTCCCCCACTAGGAACCTATGGAAACATCATGAAAAATATATGAAAATGTCCATTATGTTGTAGGATTAGAACTCTACTTGATCCCCATCACATTACTGCTTCATGTGGTTGTGCCTTGACTACTACATAACTGGCATTTAACAGTGCTGGTATTTATCAGCGCTAAAAAAATTCTAATAAATAAAATATTTATCAACGCTAATAAAAGCGCTAACAAATTTAACCTTTTATCAGTACTTTATTTTTAGTGCTGATATAGGGTATCTTTTATCAGTGATTTATTTTTAGCACTGATAAAGGGTACCCTTTATCATCACTTTATTTTTAGAGCTGATAAATATTTATTTCATCAGCAACTTATTAACACCAATAAAGGTCTGAATAAATAAAACAAAATAATTAAATAAATCAAAAAATGGAGTTTATTAAAAAAATATTACAAATTTTATTAATTAAATAATTATTAATAGAAATGAATAAATTTATTATACATTATTAAATATTAGAAAATTTATTATTTAGATAATTATGATAATTAATGTTATTAAATTGTATATATTAAATATATATATATATATATCAATGTAAATAAATATGATTTATTTATTTTAAAATATTTATGCACTTTACATTAAATATTCATATATTTATTGAATAATGGTTTATAATTAAAAATTAATACTAATTAAAAATGTTGACTAATTTCATAGTACTCAACATATAATTTAATGTCGTTTTATTTTTCAGTTTAACATAGATAAAATCTTTGTTATATTGATTTCACATATACGTTATTAATGAAATTTTATATACAATGCACACACATAAAACTTATCCATTTTTTGAATATTGTTAAAGTGTACTTATTCTAAATTAATTCAATTTCATTCCTTTTTAACATATATGCATGCACATAAAATTAAATATTCATTAATAATGTTCAAAAAATAATTGTAGAAAAATATTTATAAATAAATATATTTATAAATGTACATTTACTATATTTATACAATTATATATTTATAATTTTAAATAAGTAAATATTTTTTAAAAAATTATTTATATAATTATAAATAAATAATTATATATATTTAAATAATTATTAAATTTATAATATATTTACTGAAATAATGAATATATTTACTATATTTAAATATATTTATTAAATATACATATATAAACATATATGATGATAAAAATATTATTTTTTAAAAATATTTCTAAGTTTATAAATAATTAATTATAAAATTATAATAAATATATTTTAAAAAAATAATTAATTTACTATATTTATATTTATATTTATTTATTAAGTATATATAAATATTTAAAAAATTGTAATTATAATTATAAATCTGTTATCAGTGCTTAAGTAATAAGCGATGATAAAGGAATATTTATCAGCATTTTTTCACACAGATAAAGATGAGGCTTTATCAGTGCTAAAAAAATTTTGATAAAATAAATATTTATCAGTGTTATAACTTTAGCACTGGTAAAGATCAATTTTATCAGCGATTTTCTAGTTTTGAAAAAGAGTCATTTTATCAGCGCTTATTACTTAAATGTGGATAAAAGAACTCTTTATCAGTTCTTTTTTGTAATCGTTGATAAATTGTCCCAATCTATTTTAAAACCCCTAAACATTTATGAACCCATCGTGATATTAGAAGCTTTCCACAGAATCCCCTTGTTGCCGGCACTCCTCCTTAGTGAATCAATGCTCAAATCACACCACTCGACTGTCTCCAGTTTCTCAAACTTCTCATTCTACATATGGTGTTCAATTACAGTTATGGTTTCTGAAGAGGGTCTCAGATTTTATTCAATCTAGTGAGGTAGGCCTTCCAATTTTATTTGTGTAATTTTTATTTTGTTTTTGATTTCTTCTTCAACGATGTCATTATTTTTGGTCTGGTAATTGTATAATATTTTTATTTTAGATTATTAACAGAACAATTTTTTATGATCTGTTGTTTGATTGAATACCGATGTATAGGCCATATCAATATATGAAGTTATTGGTTATATCATACATTGAACCATATTATTTTCATTTTTTTAATTTCTATATTTTATATATTCTTACTAAATAATTTTGTCATATATTTATATAAATATGTATAGATTTTCATGTATATTATTGTTTATTGACTACTAATTTGAGGTACGTTGGTGGTTCCATAATGATTATATATATGATGATACCTTTCATAGAAACCTCAGTGGACATGAAACATCAGATATTATTTTTCAAGAACTAAGTTAGTGGAGTGAAGTATGATCCTCTATTGGTTACATGTATCATAAGATCTATTTCCTCTGAGAATTCACTATGGTCCTTAGTTTTCTTATGGATCAAATTCAAAGGGTCCATACCCAGTTAAGTACATGAGGTTTTATCTCATCAATCCTTCAATCTTTGAATCATTATTGTGCCTTTAGTTTACATTATGTTTGAATATTAGGTTTTTATCTATTCTATTTTTCTTATATACTATAAGTGAGTTTTTATACTAGGGTGAGATGTATGTGTGTCTATATAGATATTGCATCATTTATTTCCATAGCTTTATTTTTCTAATAGGTATGACTATATCGGTTAATGATGATTTTGGTTCTACATGTCCATTGACCCCAAGGGTCATGCTAGAATTTTTTTTGACCTCTGGTACTAATTTTTTCTATTTGGAGAGTGTGGTACCTCCCATTTATTCTTTTTACACCCAAAGTTTAAACCATACTTTAGTGACTTTGTGGTGTGCTAGAGGTAATACAATGATCTGACCTGGTGCTGTTGAGGTAATTCGGTCAAGGGTCATTGCACTATCCATATTCTCGTTTACACCTATAAAGTTTAGTGATAATATCATTTATTATCTTCCTTTATATCCCTTTCATTATCATATTATTTAATATTATTCAATATAGAATATCCATCCATCTCCTTATCTTGTTTCCTTGGATCAAAGACATAACTAATAGCATGATTCATCATAGAAATGATTCATCCCCTATGTTCCTTTTATAGTCATCCTTCTCACCCTCACTCTCTCAATGTGGTTGATAATCACGTATAATGGATTCCAACAAATTTAACTTCTATTCTTGTTATAATATATTGTGTTAGTGTTTTTACTTCTTCTAGAAGTTTTCACTACATATGAGATTCTCTTTCCCCAATTTAGATCATAAGGAAAGTGATGTATTCAAGTAAATTTCCATTATCTACAAAAATAAAATAATATTTATTACACTTTAATGATTATATATTTGGATGTTATTAATGATTATATTAATATCTCCCACTATTTTTTCAAATTGAAACAACCCTTATTATTGGATTTGGAATATCGAGGTGCCCATATATTCTAATAGAAATGATCCATATTTCCTTTCATCATAGTATTAATCCCCTCAAACAAAGATTTATTCATTTCTTTCCAAATTCACCAAAATGATACAAAAATAATGAGAGTTCTCTCCCTTTTATCATCAGTGTTATTCCTCGATCCATGAAATATCTATTCTATTAGATGGAATGAGTGTTTATTATTTTTTTATCATATTTGAGTTTCTTATTACTCCTTAATTGTATATATTATATTTTCATTCATTTAGGGGATTTAAGAAATATTTTATGTGGATTAATTATTTTCTTAAATTCAATTAACCATTTTCTTCACCACAATGAGATTATTTGAAACTATCAAATGTTGAGTTTCCCTTATTAAAATTGTCTATAACTTTCACTTTTGATAATGAACATCTTATTTGTATTTATTTATATGTTTTATAAAATTAATCTTTTATGAACTTAATATTACTTATATGAACCAAAAATGGATGTACTCTAATCATTTTACAAATGAATATGAAGATGGAGTTAAAGAGTTCATCAATATTTCAAGAGATCATGTAGATAGCCCTTTTAAAATCCTCTATCCGTGATTATGTTGTTGTTATTCCAGAAACATTAGTCTAGAAGAGTTGGAAGGATATTTATGTCTATTTGTATCCATTGATCAATGGATCCAAAACAACGATTGGTTATTCATCACTCGCAAAGCTAATAACAAAACTAAGGATTCATTGTGCACTTCACTATTGTTGGTTAACTACCACTTAGCATAGAATCTGACATGAACTTATTGCTAGGAGTCCTTGTGATGATATCATTCCACGCATACGGAGAAGCAAACAAATTTGATTCTTGAACATAGAGAGAAAATTTTATATAATAAGATAATTCATTTGGTAATGGTTTTGTGGAAAATACATATGATTGAAGAAGAAACATGAGAATCAAAAAATGTTATGAAGGAAAAATATTTCCCCTTTTTAAAAAGTGACTGAAATTGCGAGGAAGATAAGGATAAGTGAATTTTGAATGGTGATATGAGAGATATGGTGGTGAGCATGTGTGGGATGAGAGAATTATAGGGACACCAAGTAGGAAGTTTAGGTGAGATGCTATGCCAAGTAGTGGTTAACCAGCAGTAGTGAAGTGCACAGAGAATCCTTAGTTTTGTCATTAACATTGTGAGTAATGTACAATAAATACTAGTTTTGGATATATTGATTAATGGATCCAAATAGACATCAATGTCATTAATTGTATCATAGTTTACTGATATCCATATAGTCTTCTAAACTATAATGAAGTGCATAGAGAATCCTTAGTTTTTATACTACCTTATATCTAGACCATAGAAACCCTATCAAAAGATATAAACGTAATGTTATAATATACTTTCTCTATTTTACTGAAAAATTATATAATGAAATGTTGATTTAATTTTCATTATTCCTTATAAAGTTCATTTATTTTAGAATATTTTTGTCCATGTGTCATACCTTCACATGAAGAATAATGATGTTTTCTCTACTCAATCACAGAGGTAATCTTGATGTTTATACATTAAAATCATTGTCTATAGAATTAATTTATTATTTGATATTTATATTTAATTTATTTATTTTTATTATTACTCATATAATAAATTTTTTCTTATATATATGGATTCTTTTGTTCGATTTAGGGTTCTCTATCCATCTTTTATTCCTTTTTGCACCAATACATTCACAGACTTATTCTCCTTCAAAACATTTTCACCCCTATAGTGTTGAATTTATCACTTCCTTTCAATTTATCTCTATTGCCTTTGTAGGAAGAGAAACGATGCTACCTCTGCTCAATTATAGAGGTAATCTGGAAGTTTTCATAGTAAAATCATTGTTCATAGAATTAATTTATTTTTTCATATTTATGTTTAATTTATTTTTTTAGTATTACTCACATAATAATTGTTTTCTTATATAGTTGGATTCTTTTTTCTAGTTGGGGTGCTCTATCCAACTTTCATTCTTCTTCTCCCTCAAAACCCTTTCACCCCTGTAGTGTTTCATTTACTGATTTATTTCATGTTCCCTCTGCTGCCTTGGTAAGAAGAGTAACACTTCTACCTCTGCTCAATTATAGAGGAAATATTTATGTTTGTAGAGAAAAAATTAGTATCCTTAGAATTAATTTATTGTTTCATATTTATGCTTAATTTATTTCTTTTTTGTATTACTCACATAATATGTTGTTACTTATACATGTGGATTCTTTTATTCTAGTTGGGGTGCGCTTTCCATATTTAACCCCTTTTTACACCAAAACATCCATATATTTCTTCTCCCTCAAAACCATTCACCCCTATAGTGTTGACATTTATCACTTTCCTTTAGGTTCCCTCCACTACTCAATCACAAAAGTAATCCAGATATTTTCATAGTAAAATCATTGTCCATAGAATTAACGTATTATTTCCTATTTATGTTTAATTTATTTATTTTTAGTATAAATCATAATGATTGTTTTCTTATATAGGTGGATTATATTTTTTGAGTTGATGTGGTCTGTTTGAAGCTTCTCATGCAGCATTGGTAGTTTGACAAAGTCAATAGAAATAATTCTAACATTGATAGTTAGGATTGTTTTTAGACTTTGGGATGTGTAGGAATCAACCACAAATCAATCCAACACATAATGTGACCGGTATGACTCCAAATAATTATTTTTATTTTAAATTTACATTTATTTTAGTAAAAAAGAAAAGTGACTCAATGTGTATGTTATTAGTTTAAAATAGACTTTTTACTTTAAAAAGTTTCACTCGCTAAAAACCAAAAAAATATCATATTTTCCTGATAATTTATGGCATCAATTCATAAATCATTTTTGATGTGTTGGAATCAATCTTATGTAATAATTATATATGATGTGATTTATGTGATTCAAAGTGCATGTTTCAAGTTTAAAATGAAATTTTAGTAAAAAATACTGGTGATGTACTCAAAACTGAGCAAACACATTCATATTTTTTTATACTATCAGAAAAAAATCCATAAGTGATTTTGAATGTGTAGGAATTATCCGCACCTAAATCTGATGCATGGTGTGAACAATATGACTCTAGGTGTGTATTTATTAAAAATTGACATAAATTTTAGTAAAAAAAACTAACTCACCTTCTCAAAACTAAATAAACACGTTTATATTGTTTTGATACATTAGTAAAATGATCCATAAGTGGTTTTAGATGTGCATGAATCATCCAAACCTTAATCTGATGAACCATGTCATCGATATGAATCCATGTGTGTGTTTTTATTTAAAATTTACAACAATTTTAGTAAAAATGACAACTGACCTACTCAAAACTGAGAAAACCCATTAAAATAATTTAAATACTTCATTACAACAATCCATAAGTCATTTTTGATATGTATGAACCAGCCACACCTCTCTGATACAAAATGTTATCGGTATGAGTCAAAGTGCATGTTTCAATTTTAAAATGACATTTTAGTAAGAAAAAGACAAGAGATGTACAAAAAATTGAGAAAAAAAATTAATATTATTTTGGTACATTAGGAAAATGATTAATAAGTCATTAGGGATGTGTATGAATCAACCATTAGTTAATTCAATGCACGGTCTGACCTTTATGACTCAAAGTGCATTTTTTATTTAAAACCATCATCAATTTTTGTAAAAAAAAATTGACCTACTAAAAACAAAAAAATCACATTCATATTGTTTTGATACTTTATTAAAATGATTCATAAGTTATTTGATATTTTTATGAATCATCCAAACCACAATATGATTCAAAAACTGTCCTTCATTAGTTTAAAATTGATATTTTAGTTCAAAAAGTGTCACTCATTGAAAACTGGTCAAACACACTCAGATTTTCTTGATAATTTAGGAGAACGATTCATAATATTTTTTTGATATTTAGGAATATATTTCATGTCAAACAGATACACAATGTGATCGAAATGAGTCAAAAGTGTGTGTTTCTAGTTTAAAATGAAATTTTAGGAAAAAAGCAACTGATGTACTCAAACCCAAGAAAACTCATTTAGATTGTTTTGATAATTTATGAAAATTATCCATAAGTCATTTGAGGCATTTTAGAATCAACCACACTTCAATCTAATCCATAGTGTGACCGGTATGACTCTAATTGTGTGTTTTTATTTAAAATTGACTTCAATTTTAGTAAAATTTACACTTTATTTTAATTTATTTCTTTATGTTATTACTAACATGAGAATTATTTTCTTAGACATGTGTGTTATTTTTCTCTAGAAGGGGTGGTTTTTTTGGAAATAACATGAGTTTGGTTGGGATTGAAAGATAAAGGAACATTGAGGTTTTTGAATGTATGTAATAATTTGTATTTATGTAATCGTATGAACCAATGTTTTAAATGTCCATAATATACTGTTTTTTATTTTATTTTTGTGTTGTAAATTTCAACTCATTTAAATATTGTATTAGGAGTTGTTTTTGTTGATATCTGGTGTTCATTTTGTGTTATGGTGTGCTAGAGAAGCACACTGTAATGGTGCAGCTATGTGCTATTGCAGGACACTATAGTGTGTCCCTTTATCTGTGCTTTTAAAAGCACTGATATAGGTCTACTTTATCAGTGCTCATAGAAGTGATGATAAAGGTTTATTTTATTATTGCTCAAAAAATATTTGATAAATTGTTCATTTAGAGGTGCTAAATTAAATCGCTGATAAAGGACCTCTTTATCAGTTCTTTTTCAGCACTGCTAAAAGACTAAGGATTTTAACATCGTTCATGTAGTCAGTTCTTTTGTAGCACTAATAAAGGCCACTTCTAGCACAGTTAAAGACCAGTTTTGTTGTAGTAATTCCACATTAATGACATATCATGTAACTACCAATGCGTATATTACAACTTCCACTACCCAAGTATTTAGGTGATGCTTCCTACCACTAAACATAACACTTCTCTACCTAGGTATTGAACTACCTTTCCCTATACTATTATCCTATCTTAGGTTTTTCATTTAAATAATGATCTGGTTCACCATATGAAGGAAAATAGATAGATAAAATACATCCACCTAAGATCTGATGGCATACCTAAGCCCATCCTCAAAGCATCTTGCTCTAGATTGCTCATCACTCACAAGTGTGGGCGTAAAACATTAGAGATCGGTGAAGAGATCATAATAATCCATAAAATACATAGTACCCTATTTAGAGTGCAAGAATTCCATATCTTGATTATCTCTCAAGTTCTACATGAAAAATTAATCATAGAAGGTAGTTTGTAAATCCCTTCAGACCATACCTTGATGTTGATCTACTTAGGTAAAACATCCCACCATTGCTTGGTAGATCCTTGAATCATATGTGTTGTGAGATTCACTATCCTTTTTGAAGGTATCAATATATGATCAAAGATTGATAAAATATCCTATAGTCATGACTCAATTTCCTAGGGACTTCCCCTAAAAAGGAATTGGTTTCTACTATTAGAACTCCCTTATCAACTCAGACAGAGTCAGTATAGGTCATGGAGCTCCATCTATAGACTGAACTAGGTGTAAAAAAATATCTATGAGCTGGTCATAAGTTCCCATTATAGGTATAATATATGGTCCTATTGGAGTTTCAATAGGTTTCACTACTATAAGGTCAGGTCCCACCACCTCATGAGCATGGTCGTCACCACCTTCATAGTGCCCGACCCAAGGCCATCCTGGAGGCATATGTCTGAAATGCCAATCATACTCCTTATAATAGATATAAGGAATAAAGTATTACTGATATAAATATAATTATAGGCTATCTATTTGAATACTATATGCATTCTAGCAAACTAAATAATTCTAGGGTCAAGTTATAGGTCTATATTCCAAGTTTCAGTCCTAGGGTTAAGCTATATGGGGTGACAATTGAAAGTTATAGAGGAAAATTCTCTTTAAGTAATAATTGTTATACCCATTTAATGGAAACAATTTTCTTTAATAGTTAAAATTACTAAACTCATATATATATATATATATATATATGAAGGTGTATTTAGATTCATTACCACTCCCAAGTTATAAATACATAAGCTTTATAAGTTACAATTAACATTCCATGTAACAACAACCATCCTTTATATTCAGTATTAGAGTGATATAATCCCACACAAGATGATTCAATTGTATAGATCACCATTCCCAATTTATATAGTCACATACATTATAAATTACTATTTCCATCCATTTAATCACAACCAACAATGCTTCATCCCCTAAAACTAAAGCTTCATGGTATAAACATGTCATAATAGGTTAGTTAAGGTGCCACCATCAATCTATACTAGAAAACACCATTTTGGTTGATGCATAAACTTTAAGTAACCAATTATTTTCCTTTTACTAAAAAATATTAGAAAATTTACATGTATAACAATCAAGTCACATACAATAAGAAATAAAGGCAATAAAGTAACCATGGAATGGCATATGCATGATATATAAATCCCAACGTACCTATGATAATAAATTTTTAAATTACCCCATCCCATAATAGACCAATGTTATAAATTAATTAACATAATAAAATTCATAAATCTTTTGTGTAACCCAATGGTTAATGTAGTACAACTGTAATTGGATAAATCCATAAAAACAAGTCGCATCCATGGAAACTTGGTTTTCCCCCAGAATATGGGTTAGCTAATATCATGCATGGATTGTTGCCAATTTATTAAATGTATCAATATCCAATATACCAACCCCAAATAGTAATATGAAGGAAAATTAAACCCTCTCTGATACCACTTAGTGACGTCTTGGACTCAGTTCACTCATAATTTACTAAACCCAGTTGGACATGTGGCCTTAAGAACACCCACACACCAGATGAAGCCAACTAATAGAGAGGGTCTATGGTGGTATGGTGGTCTGACTATACCATCTTTATTAAATTTTAACACAGTGATAAATAATAAGGAATAATTATTAGAAATAATAATAAGGAACTAAAAAATATATTTGAATAGGGAAGCTGGAATAAACCATCCCAATAATAATAATAATAATAATATCAAAAACAAGAGTATACATAGATGATGTCATGATGATACAAAAATAAAATTTTGTAGATATTCTGATGGGCATACAATATATTACCAGTATATACAAAATAAACAAAAAGATCAAAAAAACTATCTCCGAAAGCATCTCGAGTACTATCTTAGTCATTTTATATTAACTCCTATACGATAAGAAATCCAACATCCAATGTTTGGAACATACCTTCATCCTTACTTATATCCAAGTACTCTACCCGAGTACCAAATGGCATCTCGAACAGGGTGTAAGTAAAATTTAGTAGGTCACCGCCAATGATGTCTAATGTAAATCTAGTCTGTGAATATAAAATCTAATAGTGTGTAATTATAATAAATAAGTATGGGTAAATAAATATGATCTGTATTGAGCTTGGGCTCCTCATGGGGAACTCATCCAACCCTACCTGCTTAGGTTTAAGTTGGATGTCTCTAATCATATTCCCATTAGTTGGTCAAGGTCCCAAAGAATATATCCAAGGTGTCCATAAATAATAATCATAAGTAACCCATGTGATATTCATGGAATCCATTACATTAGAAGGTTGATCCCACTCATAGTAATCAGTTAACATATTAGTCTAAGGGTAACAAGTGTAACCCAATGGATTAACCAAGAGAATTTCAACCTAATAGTTTCTAACTGATCCCGAGGACAAGTCTATGGTATCCTCATGATAGGATTGAGTGGAACCTATGGAGATAATCTAAGGTGATTTGTGTCCAAGTACATTAAGCCGAATCCAAAGTGTTTATCCAATATATTCTAATTTACAGAGTATTTAAGTGAATGATAGGTTTCTAGCCAATGCATTCATGTATCTAAGACATAATCCAAGCCCAATTGTGGTGTCTCATTTGGTAATCGCATTAATGAATTAGCTGACATCCTCCATGATCAACCAAGGAATTCTAGGTTGGGAATCTATGTCTTACTCAAGGTATCCCATGCCTTTAACAGGGACCCAGGTACCTAAAAAATCAATCATGATATAAAATATAAATGGAAAAATATATATCACATACATTTATCAATTAAATTTATTCCATTGGGTCATTTCATTTAATAAAAATCAATTGGATCATGGGAATAATCCATGTCATTTGTCAATTCAACTAAATCCATTTATTCATCTCACATACAAGTGATAAAAAGGGATAAGTAAATTATATACACATATAAAAATTCATTTAATTCACTTTAGTCATTACTTTTACAAGTTACAAACCAAACATAGTTGAGGGATTTTTTGTTACAAAAAAACATGGGTTTCATGGTCATTTAATCAAACGCATACCAAGGGGCGGTTCAAGTTGAATTAAAAAACTTCCAACCATTTCAAGGGTATCCTATCACTTCTAGGACCAATATTAGACAAACAATTAAAGGAATTTTAATCTTAGGAGAAATGTGTGGGAATTTTGGCATGTGACACAATTCAGACAAATTATAAACCCCTTGAATTTTAGGAAAATTTAGTAGACCAAATAAATTAGAACTATGGATGAATCCTTATCTAGTATTGGAATCGTATATGGTTTGTAATGAAAGAAAATTGTAAAACATAAAAACTCCTTGAAAATAGGGTTTATTAGGTCACATGGAGATTGGGCCAAATATAGAAAGAGAAACTGAAAAAAGAATCAATAGGAGTTCAAGATTTACTAGGGGTCCAATGTGATGAATGGAAAAAAAAATATTATTCTTAATGAACTAAATCTATAAAATCCTAAAATAGGGAGAGGGATAGCTCCCTATGGTGGAGCTACTATGTGAAAGATGGGAAGAAAGTGTGGATAAACGGTTAATGTCCTGGAGGAAAATGGTAAATTCCAAAATTTTTAAGGGGTAAACAGTTTGGTTGCAAGGTTTGGTACATGGTTTGGATAAGTATGAGACAAACATGTGATATAAACTTTTTGTATGCATATCCCTCATATGGTTCATGTGCATTTTTAGAAAAATCGTGCGTTGTTTATGCATTTTTAACTACCTAGAATCCCACACCATTTACAGTCTAGGTTCATGGTTAGAAAAACTATCTGTAAACCAGGTGTGGTACATCTATAATAAATTACAAGTTTCACATAGTTGTATAGACCCTATTTCATGATTTGGAAAATTATGTTTCACCCCCTCAGGGTTGTATGATTGAGGTGTATGGTTAGTACTAATTGTGCACTAACTGTGCACCAAATTTTGTATCTCCAAAAACCGAAACTTCAGGCCTTGAACTAAGCTAGAATGCTCCTGAAACTTCCATGAACTCTTTAAGAACTTATGTTAAGATAAAACCAGAGGTTTATAACAAAATTTAAAGGATAAATACCTCTACAAAAGAACCATGATATTACATAGAAAATCCATATGTTTGACTTTAACTTGATGTATACACCTAAGAAATGGAATTCTGTATAATATTATTTGAGTCGAAAGTATTATAGTAAAGTGGTCAGAGAGGCTTGTGACCAATGTAATTTTAAGACTTTTATTTTTGATTTTCATATAAACTATACCAAATAAGAGCACAATTATTTTTTCTTTCTAATCACTTTATTTCCTAATTTGGTCAACTTGGTCAAAGAGTCTTAAAAAGAAGATCCTAATTTCATCACTATTAGGTCATGAAAAAATTTTTAGGAAAATTTGGATAGTTGGACTAAGGATCTAGAATCAATATTTCATTTTCAAACCAGAATATGTGTGCCTCAATCTTGCAAGGAATAAATTCTTTCATCATATCATCATTAAAAATGATTTATTCACCTAGGAAATCATAAGGTGTACAAAATAATGAAATCTTATTTTCATTGGTCATGTATGAAAATAAATACTATGGATTATGTTATGAAATTCCTAATGTGTTATCAAGTCAAGTCTAAGCATCAACGACCAGTTGGGATACTTAAATATATGTATATACCTCTTCAAAAATCAGATAAAATTATAATGTAATTTTTTACAAGTCTACCATGGATTCTTTGGAACTTTGATGCTATTTGTGTGGTTGTGGATCGAATTACCATTTTTTCACACTTTCTCCCAATCAGAGTTCCAATATTGTGGAATATTTGGAAAGGTTATATAGTTTATAAGTGGTTAATACACATTTATTAAAAGTTTATATCATCTCTTATAGGGATCCTTGATTCACTTCTCTATTTTGGCACTCCTTGCAATAGACTCTTGGAATTCAATTGACCATGAGCATGACATATCAACATCGCATGGATGGGTAATCATAACTCAATATTCAAAAATTAGAAGATATAATATAGGCTTGTTTCGCGGACTTTGGTGGATCTTGGGGAGATCATATCTTTTTAGTGGAGTTCTCATGCAATAAAAACTATCATGTGATGATACTTATGGCCTTGTTCAAGGAATTTCATTTTTGTACTTTCCATTCTCCACTTTTTAGGGTGGAAATAGGATAAACAACACTAATTGGACCTACTATTATCCATGAGACTATAGAAAATATCTTGATGATCTAAAAGTGGATGGATGTGGCTTAAAGCTAATAAAAATCAGATGAATATCATCATCTTTGGCATTTGTCTTAAAATGTGAGTGATCATGTTTTTTTAAAAGTGCCACTAAGACTTGGTCATCATCGCTTGAGAAAGTAAGGGAAATTTTCTCCAAGGTATGTCAGCATATTTGGGAATCTAGAATAGATTAGTAATGTTCTATACAGGTTATCCTTACCATCGAGATTTATTTTTTCCATAATGTGTTTCATATATCTCAAATGTATAATTATCAACTGTATCTGGGTTATGTGATCAGTTGGGATCATGTTTAGTTGAAGCCGGATGCAAAGTTTATCCATGAATCGGTCCAAATTTTGGACAAAAAGGGTAATAACTTATGAGGGAGATCTATTTTTTTGGTAACGTTATTATGGTAGCATGATAAAATTCAAGAAGATACTTCAGAACGAGAGAGGTAAATGTAATAAAAATGGTAGAACCTATTATAGTTTTTTGAGTATGAAAATACCAATAATGGGGACAATATAATGCTCCATGTTTGAGGTATTTACCTATTTTATGGATTATTTATAGTTGGAGAATGTTTGGGTTAAGACATAGAAAGTTTTAGAAAGTATTTAAAATGTGTTTGGATTATTTTTAAAGGTACACAATTTGAGAATGGTTAGTAGAAATCATGCTCTAGTCTCCATGAAAATGTAAAAGGTATTTGGACGTCATTGGGAAGGTGCACGATTGGAGAATGGTTTAAAAATATATATATTTCTAACCATAAAACATGGAATGTTTCATTATATATCTGATTCTCATGGTTAGTGCACATTTTTTCAAACCATGCATCCTAACAATGTAAATGGAAATAAATCATACTAAAATTGATTTTAAAACCTAAAAAAGTTCCCAAAAATCCTTACTCTTCATCCACTAACCCTATATCTCAATTTCTACAGTTCCCCTAAATGATTTTTGATGACCTTTGATGTCCATAATCTAATTCTAATTATTCTTCAAGTGTTTTATTATGTAAATAAAGATTTATTATATTATTCTTCCTTCCTATCTCGGATCTTCTTAGTTCTTATTGAACGAAACCATACATCAAAGTTTTTATACTCGGATCTATGGGATCAGATAAGTTTTAATCATTTTGTCTTATGATTTGATATAGAAGTGTAAGTAAGGGATCATATATGTGATATCATCCAAATAATCATTATAATGAACATATCTAAGGTAGATGTTTTTTCCTCCTTTCACTTTTTCTTGCAATTTAAAGACTTTCATGCATTTGAATGATTCTTTTATGTTCAATAAAAATTTTATTTCCAAAAATCTTCTAAATATCTTATGTCTTTTCCTCTATTCATTCTCATTCTTGGTTTTGGGGATGTGAGTAACTCCCCATGGGATTGAAATGGTGGTTTTTTTATAAAGGAAACTTTGTTAAATTAAAGATGTTTTGATGGGTGTTCTTAGAAAGGGTTGGGTTATTTGTGTTCGTGTGCATTGGTAAATGGATCATGGGTATAATTCTCCATGATCACAGGAACATTTTTATATCTCTAGGTTAAATATAGGTGTGTGTGTGTGTGTGTGTGTGTGTGCCTATGTGGATATGTAAGATTTAAATAAAAAGGTTAATTTAAAAACCATTTATGAATGGATCAATAATGGAAGTAACCATGATCATAGGACTATTTTGGGAGGTCCAAGGTTTTCATGGGTGTGTGAGTTGAATCAGGAAATTGATGTTTGAATAATCTATTTTTTATAGTTTTTGAAATAAATTTTTATTTTGGGAAATCAGTTTTTATCACCAAATTTTTGGTTTAGATATATTTTGGTAAAATAATCTTACCTATTTATATTTTAATAAAATAATTTAGAATTATTTTGATACTCCTATTTTTGTTTTTTAAAATTGTGAGCTAACAAGATTTTGGTATTAGTGTCATATGGTAAGAGTATTTTGGGTTTACCTGCTAGGTTTTTTTACTCACCCCTGCAAATGAACATCAGTGTACATATAGAAATTTTCTACCATGATATAATGAAGGCACGTGTTCATAATTCAATAGTGGAGTACCTTGATAGTGGTTTTCATGGATGTTTAGAGGAGTAGTTTGGATGTATGGTAATGTATTGGATTATAGAGTGGTTCAACCTTGGTTCCTAATCATGTGCTTCTTTGGAGTCTTAGTTCTTCTTATTGTTTTGTTCCATTGTTACTCTGATATTATCTTGTTGTTTCTTTTTAGCTGCTGGATATTATCTCTTGCATCATTATAGATTATCCTGTTGTGTTGCTTATATGTTCATATTTGTCTTAATTTTTATGAATGATGGTTCGTGTGTGTTTAAGGGTAAAGCATCCCCTTTTATTCTTTTGTTGTAAGAACCCTATTTTTCACTCATGTATGGATCATTTAAATATTAGTCTAAATAATTACACTGGACCTAATATGGATTTAAAATGGGTTAGCAAATGTCTTGGGGGTGTTCGAGGAATGTTCAGAGCCCAGAACCCATATTTTTTGGAAAACTGGATAGATTGCATAGTTAACGCTTGGTTATTCCATAGTTTGGCTAACTATGAAGATTGAAATATCCGTATAGATCCACATCCCACGGTTTGTGCACAACTGTGCAGCCTAACCGTGTAATGTTCCCTTCAACCCAAAAAACCTCACAAAGTTTGCATACAGTTTGTTAAATCGTGTGGAAAAACCATGCACATGCCATTTTTGCTGGGTAAATTTACAAAATTTCCTATAATGATTTTTTAAGCCACCTCCATATTCCCTAATCCCAGATTATGTTGGATTAACCTATTTCTCTCATAATTTGGGTATTTTTGAAGATCTAACCTTATAATAAAGAGATATTCTTTATTCTACCATCGGTCAAGCTTTTGTTTTTCATGTTTGATGCTCAAGGGTAAGTACTCAAGTCCTCTTGAGCTATTCTCCTTCCCTTTTTCTCTCAACCGATAAATTAGGGTATGAGTTTTTTTCTATTTTTATTAGATCTACTCTGATATGACCCAAATAAAGGGACAATAGCAGAGGCAAAGAGTCATAAAACCCTAATGTGGGTGGTTTATAACTCATCCCTAAAGTTCATTGATTTTTGATTTGTCATGTGGGGTCGCCAATTTAATCATGTGTCATTTATAGAATTAATATTCAATGCGTATACTTTTTAGGACCATATGGATATGTTCTTTACATATATTTGATTAATTATCGGTGGTTAGGACCACAACTCCATCCCTTCCATGTTGAAGATGATTCCATAATTTTTGTTTGGTGTTTTGACTAGTTCGTACCACCATTTGGGTGTGCCTTGGATTGACCTTTCTAAGGGTAATAATTTCAATATTAATTTTATTTATTTATATTGTGAATTCCATAATGTAAAGTACCATGTATGCATACTACATTTCCTGACTACGGTATGTGCTTCAATTGATAATTAAATTTGAAATGGAATTTGGTAAATATATTGAGTATATGACTCGACCGTATTGAATGTGAATGAATATATGGTTATATATCCATAGAACCCTTTACCACATTAATGGAAGGTAGAGGAATGAACCTTGAAAATTGAATATGCCTTAAATGGATTAAATGGTTACATGCTACTTGGCCTTGTCACACTAATGAAAGGAAAGGCTTGAACCAAATGACTTGATAAAATGTTTGCATGCTACTTGAGTTTATCACACTAACAAAAGGAAAGGCATGAACCAAATTAAATATTACATTACTTCAAAATCAAATAGAATTTTCTTGACTTAATCTTTCCTTGGATTTCGATTGGATAATTCCATGAGCACTCTAGAACCCCATTCTAATTCAAGGATACATCTTTCTTAGGTTGAGACCCACATAGATCTTGATTCTTTTATATTCTTAGATGCCCGGTATGATATCGTAGGATCCCTCATGTAGTACTACATGATTCCATGGATACACTCCTTATATCCCTTAAATATAATTATAGGATTCCTTGGATACACTCCTTTGATCCACTATTGACAAGTAGGTTCCATGGTTAAATCCTATCATTCCCATTCATTACTTAGCCCCATTTTAGCTTGGTCGATTACCTTGGACTCAGTATGCACTTCATTTTGGAATGCCTTGGACTACACTCCTTGGATTAAAATCTTACCCCATGCCAGGCTACCATTATTTTTGAGTGGGAGACCCTTGAGGTCTTCGTCGCCTTGGTTGTTACCTTAGGAATTCACTATTAAATGTCATTGATCATGGTTGCCTTGTTACATATTGGAACCTTCAATATTTATACTATCACGAGGTGATATCAGTTTTGGATATGCCTCATGAGACCTATCAATATAAAATTTGTAATTACATAATTAAATTAACCGGTTACATATCGAGACACCATCCAAGGGCTGAAGCAGGTACTTGGGTATTTAGTTAAATTGTATTTATTTACTTTATATATTCATGCTTGCACACTATTACATTTCCATTACACGGGTCAGATGTTATAGAGACAATTGGGGGTGGCCCGCTGAGATGTATCTCACACCCTCTCTGGGTGTCGTATGGTACCCAGGGTAGATTACATTGTTGCTAGTGTTGACAAAGGGAATCATACGACTTCAAACGCTTGATTTATTGTTGTTTAGGATGGATCTTGATAGATGATGACCGAGCCAAAGCTTGGGATTCCTGGGATAGTTTTTTATTTCCTTTAAACTATTGTGGAACATGTTATGTCTGCTGTTTTGTATCCATGTTTTCCAAATTTCTAGTACATGACATATCACCATCTATTGTTGAATGTTATTTCAGTTGGTTTAGTTATTATTATTGTTATCTATATTATCCTCTATGACTCCTATTTACTTATATTGATTCTTTTATTTACCTATTTTTACATCCATGTATTGTGCTACACTTTGGTAATGAGGGCATAGTCTCCCCATGGACACACCCTAGGCCCTCATTGCTAGCCAGTAGCCTTTGGAATTCAAGGATATGGGCTTGAGGCCATGTGGACCACCAGGATTGGGGCACCCATTAATTGGAATCGGTTCCAGGACGTCACATGTGTTAAACCCACAACATTTATTTCTAACCTTTGGTAACCATGTAATGTCTCCTAATGTCTGTATCACCTTTGAACTGTCCCAGGACAATGGTTTGTGAAAGGATATTACAAATTGTATCAGTTTATTTGGTCCGTCATTTGGGATGGTGGTAAGGTGATATGATGTGTGGATATTGAAAGGAATGGAATAAAAATAAATAACTAAACTTTTTATGTTCAAATTGAAGTTAATAGTGTACTCTGGGTAAAAAAGTGTTTTAAAACACTTTTTGGTGTGTTTTCAACTCATCATTATGGGTTTAGTCGATGAGTGTATGGTTTCATACATTAGTGAAGAGACTTCCCACTAGGATTTCATTTTCACATGATTATTTGATTTTGATATTGTAATATTATGGTTTTATTGCCTTGATATATGTGATTAAAACTTGGAAAAATTATTAACAATAAAATTAATTGTAAATTTTTGATGTGTTTTTAGAATGAAAATTCCACCAAGGATAATGTGAAACAAAAGAGAAAGTGAAATAAAGAATGTGGTTCCACTCGAACCACAGGTGAGATAGCAGTTGGTTCAATGTATTATGAATGTGCTCCAGGTTATTGACAAGGTACCTTGGGAAGAAAAACCATATCATTTTAATCACTCATAGGAGTTCCATAAGTAGAATCCACTTATATTCCAAGGTAAATCAGGACTTGAACAAGAAGAATTTTTTTTAAGTGGATAAATTTAAAATTTGACTTCCACATAATCCAGGATGAAATGATAGAAAAAGATAGAAACATACATTCTCAGGGAATTGGAACTAATGTAATGGGATTTAATGGTATAAGAAAAATTATACCAAAACCTTAATTGGGGAGGGTTAAAGAGTTTTAAAATAAGAATTTTTATCCATGAATCTTCTTGATGGTGTAGATAATGGATTTCTTCAAGATGAAATAAGGAAATATCTTAGTGACTAAATATTATTCTCTATTAACTCACTTAGTTTTCTTCACACCAGAGGAAGAAGTTCAGGGATAACTAAAGTATTCGATATATAAGGTAGGAATACAACTTTAGGTATTCTCTAAAGTAGATATTTTTTTCTTTTCAAGATTATACCAAAATGGAAAATAATCTGGTTGTTAGAGAGAGAGAGATCTGGTAGGAAATATAAGGGGAGGGGACACCTTTTTCTATATAAGTGTGGTTAGGAACTTTAGTGTAGGAAATAAAAATAATTGAGATGGATACTCTTATGGTAGAAAGGATTCGAATTACTAGTCTATAGAATCTATCTCTTATCCATCATGTCATAAAAAATAAACTTGGATGCTTTAATTGTAATTTCCTGGAATTTTGGTATAATTTTTTTTTATTATATGGAATTATTTTGAGACCACGAAATTTGACGGCATGTAATTTTGAGACCTGGAGTGCCCAAAATGATCCGTTGAAAAATGTTAAGATTTAAATAGCGCCTATGGGAAGTTTTCATGAAAAATTGGAATAACTCATAAATGGGTTCCCAGATCAAAAATATGGGGGCACTGCTGTGTTTTAGATAGCGGGTTTATCCTAGGAGTGACTTAAGTTTAGTCGGTGGAGGCCTCTAGTGAGAAAAAATGAAAATGGAATAAATGTAAATAAAATTATTAAATAAAATTATTTTATTTTTAAAATTCTTATAACTCAAGAACGGTGACCCATATTAAAAATCTGAGACCACTATTAAACTCGTGAGGGGTATTCTTTTCTTAGGAAGACCCTAACATTGGCCAGTGTGGGCTAATAGTGGAAGCTAGTTTTTGGCCGTAAATAAAATAATTAAGTAACAGTTATTTTACTGTTAAATCATTTAACCTATAAATGGTAACTCAGATTGAAAATATGAGAGTACCGTTGGATTTATGGGGGCATGTTTCCCTTAGGAGGTGCCTAACCTCGACCGACACAGGTCCAGGGTGACTGTCAATAATTATTGAAACTTTTTTTAAGGTACGTTTAGTAAACATGCAAGCGGGGTTTTCTATCTTTTAAATCATCACTCGGATAGAAAATCTGAGGGCACCGTTGAATTCAAAACGTTGGGATTTACCTAGAAATAGATTAACTATGGCCAGAAAGGGCCGAGCAGAAAAGTTATTTTTCGGACTTCTTGAGAAAAATAATAATATAATTTAAATGAATTATTTTATTTTATTTATCCCTTTGGAGTGGTGGAAATATATGTTGTAAGTCAGTGATAGGGAAGCAATAGGGCGGGGACTATGAGCATCAATGAGGCTCATTAATGTCTCATTAAACTCGCAATGTAATGACACTTTAATGAAGAGTAACAGGTACATTTTTTTAACATAACGACGTAACGCCACATCTTTATTAGAACGTTGCGATGTGCTTCTAATTATAATTTGAAACACTTGAGAAATATGGGCTAAATAAACTGGAGGATTCTCTTGAGAAACTCGGATGGACTTCCACCCCAATGAAGAATGAAGAACACCGGTGGGACTTCTCCTTCTTAGATACCTTTTGAATATCGAAATTGAGAAGCAACACTGACGTCTTAACCCCTTGGGGACAAACACACGGCAAAAAACTTCATGAGTTAGGGGTTTTTAATCCATTGGTCTTATCATCCATTTCTAAATGATGAATGAAAATTAAACCACAAATTGGTTAATCCACGGATCATGTGTTATAACAGGGGGTGAATTTTATATGGGGATGATTATTTAGGGTTTCAAATCTTGTCATGTAACGATTGAATGGAGACTCCCTAAACCTCCCTATCTTTAAGCCTTCTAATGCAGTGGTTGTGGGCCAACGTGAACAAATGCTCGAACCCCTCCGTTTGAGTGCTCATGGTGAATGTTTTTTCTAAAGAGATGTAAATCCTGATTAGAAGGCTTCTTGGTAAAGGCATCCTTTCCCAGAGACCATTGTCTGAAATGGTTTAAGGGATGGACCACCAGATCATTTCTGATGGAACGTCGAAGATTCTACCGGCGCACTGGTGCCGGCAGCGATAGCACATGGTGGCCGTAGCGGCACGTGCCAACCGTATGCCGGACGGAGGAACAGGCCTCTGGATATGTCGATGGTCAAGTGGAGCAGTGCCCCACGGTGGCACATAGGTGCAGCGGAAGATGCGGTCGACCGGGACGTGGCACTGGAGGCCCGCGACACCATCATGGCACCGCATTGACCGTGGTCAACCCGCGAACTGGGTCCATGGGTAACATAGAGGGATTCCAGTCATCACCGACTACGGTGCATGATGAAGCGGCCCGCTCCTTGTGGGTCGTTCTTGGACATTGAGGGATGCAGGGATCCACCGCGCCCCAGCCGCACACCACCAGCCACTAACGTGCTGGTCTTCGAACCAGTGGGCCACACCCCATAGTGGGATGAACCCCCATCAGGGATGGCCCCATGTTGGCGGTCTAGACCTACTCCGGCGGGCCAAACCCGCACCCTCTTCAGGCTAGACCTGCGCCCTCTTCTTGCTGGGCTAGACTAGATCGGGTCATTGAGCAACCCAGTGGGATAGACCCTCTGCCAACTAGGCCAAGTTTAGTAGGGCCTATTGGGATTGTCCCACTGGCTAGCCTAGACCAGACTGAACCTGACCCACACCATGTGGGGTCGGGTCCGTCAGAATGAACCGGTGTATGTGGAACCCTCAAGCTGGGTTGGTAGGGTAGGTCCGACTGGGTTGGACCGGACCCTATAACATCTGGCCCCTTGGTTACTAAAACACTCGTATATTACAAACTGTGCATCTGATTAATGGGTTGTTTGTGGATTTTGGACCCTTTCAGGGAGACGGATCTTTCAGCATTACGTGTAGTGACTTTCATGGATGTCGAGAAGCAACGAATGGATTGAGGATTGGTTCTCCCAAGAACTCTATGTACCGAACCCTGTGAATGGATGAGACATGAAGACTGGTGAATTTCAACTTTGTGTGACTCAACAAGCCAGTGGGAAGAACCTCTGTGTGACCTTACAGGCCCACGGTGGGGAGTGGTTCTGTGTGACCTGGCAGACCCATAGTACTCGATAGGAGGAGTACCTCGGTAGGCCACAGTGGGGAGAAACTCTGTCTGACATGGCAGACCCACAGTACGTGATGGGGAGGAGTACCTAAGTAGTTCAAGGTTAGTGGGAAGTGGATCTGTGTGACTCAACAGGCCCACTGTACTCGATAGAGGATGATTTCTCCAATAGTTGTGGTGTTCGATGATGTGACTGATGATGATACTGTCACTACCCTAGAATATACCTAGTGTGAGTTGTCTTGTGTTTCATGTTTTACATTGAGGAATTGTGGTATGCTCTTTCCTTTTTGTTTTGGGGTCCATGTTGAGTACATTGTTACTCACTCCTACATGGGCTTCACGTTCATGTGTTGTGTCTGGTGCAGACGACCGACGTTACAACAAGGGTGCTCGGGGAGATGGGATTGAAAAATACCATGACAGTGGACTTGGTGGCCTAGGACTAGGTGGGGCCCAGTATGAACGGGCAGACATGATGTACTGCTTTAGCTTCTATTAGCTTCACTACTCTTCTGATCGGGTGGGGTTTTTTGTGGATGGGCATCAAAGTTTCCTTTTTTCACTTGATGTTTTCATTTCTTGTTGGGTTTGTATTCTGGCCTAATTACTTTCCATTTTACTTTCACTCAGCATGTTTCAGCGGTACTTTTTCCCCTTTTAGTGTTTTTGGTTGTGGTTAGGTGTTTGTGTGCGTACATGTACTCAAGAAAATGCCACCCACTTGAAATTTTACCCCTTCGGTGCTAGTTTATAGCCCATGGCCTTTAGGAGGTGGGCTTGGGGTATCCATGGCACAGGCCTCGGAGGACGGGTCGTGACAAATTGGTATCAGGAGTAGGTTGTTTTCCCCTAAAAGATTGAGAGTATGTGTTTTGTTTTGGGGAAATGTTGTTAAGTGTTGTTAGTTCAACTTTTAGATTTTGGGAGTCCAGGTTTGGTGTGGCAGCCGATGTATCCATACACCAGGACCTTGAATTCTATTATTGGCTCAATACATGAAAACACTACTTGCATAAGTGTCTTGTGATTTTGAATAAGAGTCAGCTCACAAGGTATAATGTTCTAACTGTGGTGCATCTCGATCTATCTCAGGATGCCTCCACGTAGATGACCAGACAGGATCTCGATACGAGGTCTTGAGGATAGCGCGCCTAACGATAAGGAGTCCATTCAGGGACTAGTGCTTGAGCTGTCCCCGTTGGGTGGTGCACCAGTGCTACCACCACCCGATGGTCAGCATCTACTGCAGGCGGTTCTGGAAGAGGACGTTCGTAGGCTCAGTGCCCAACATGAGTTTCAGAGACAAAGACCTCATAGGTTCAGTGGAGAGATGGATCCTTAGGTCACTGAGGACTGGCTAGAGGCTGTGACGCAGGTCTTCCGCTTAGCGAGGACACCACCTGACCAAATGGTGATATTGGCAGTGAGCCTTCTGCAAGGTTCCACAAGTAGATGGTAGAGCTTGACCGTCTAGAATCACAATGAGGAGACCCTCACTTGGGTTGACTTAGAGAGGCTTTTCTGGGATGAGTTTTTCCCCATGACATTGTGCTCTATGCACATTCTGGAGTTAATTCACCTATAGTAGGACAGCATTACAGTGGATGAGTACTCAGCATGGTTCACAGAGCGTTCCTTCTACTCTACTGATATGGTTCATGACCCTTTCTTCAAGGCTCAAGACTTTGAACAGGGACTCAAGGGGGAGATTAGGGCTTCAGTGGTGTCTCGCAGCATCCCTACCCAGGCCGAGGTGCGGGATTGAGCCCTTATGATAGAGAGATTATTGGTGGATCAGGCACCCACAGTTAGAGCTGCCAGCAGACCCCAGGTGGATAGGGTTGAGGTCGGCTCTAAGAAGCAGAGGCTTACGACCACGACGCTCTAGATATGATCTGAGATATGATCTATGTCTTCTCCACCCTAGCTGCAGTACTTATAGACACAGGTGCTAGTCACTGCTTCCTTGACGTGGCTCTCATTCAGAGCTCAAACATTATGATGGAGTCTTTAGCTCGATCCTTGCGACTAGAGACACCTATGGGAGGGGATTCAACAATTAAACACTGGTGCCGAAAGTGTGAGATTACTCTATGAGGCGAGAGCTTTGGCTAGGACATCCTAGTAGCAGCATCGAGGCATTACGATGTAATCTTAGGTATGGACTGGTTATCCACAATTCATGCTGAGCTCCAGGAAGCGGAGGCTTACCAGCTACGATGCATGAAGGAGCAGCGTACTCCTTGCGGGTTGTGCTTGGATAGGGAGGGACGCGGCGGTCTGTCGCACCCCACCAACAGATTACACGTTGGTCTTCAGACCAGTGGGCCACGCCCCCCAGCGGGTCACACCCCATTGGGTCGGACCCACACTGGAGGGTTGGACCCGCACCCCCTTCAGGCCAGACCTGAGCCCTCTTCAGGCTGGGTCAGACTAGACCGGGTCATGGGCTCCTAGGCATGTTGGACCCTCTGCCAACTGAGCTGGGTCCAGTGAGGCCTGTTGGGCCTATCCCACTGGCCAGGCCGGACCAGACTGACCCCGACCCACACCAGGTTAGGTCAGTTCTATCATAATGAACCAAGGTGTGTGGAACCCCTGAGCTGAGTTTGTCGGGTCAGTGTGACTAGGTGGGACTGAGCCCCATCATAACCATCCCCCTGGTTACTAAAATTCTTGTATCTTACAAACTGTGTGTCCGATTGATGGGTTGTTTACATCGTTGGTACCCTCTTGAGGAGGCGGATCTTTTGGCATGCCTTGTGGTGACTTTCATGGATACTGAGATGCGACGAATGACTTAAGGATTTGTTCTCTCAAGAACACTATGTATGGAACCATATGACTGGATGAATCCTGAAGACTACAGACTTTTGACTCTGTGTGAATCAACATCCTAGTGGGAAGCACCTCTATGTGACTTGGCAGGCCCATGGTGGGGAGCGGCTCTGTGTGACCCAGCAGACCCACGGTACCCGATAGGAGGAGTACCTCAGCATGCCACTGTGGGGAGAAGCTCTGCGTGACCCAGAAGACCCATGGTACGCGATGGGGAGGAGTACCTAAGTAGTTCAAGGTTAGTGGGAAGCAGCTCTATGTGACCTGGCAGGCCCACTGTACTGGATAGAGGAGGAGTTCTCCAGCATCCAAGGTGTTTGATGGAGTGACTGATGATGCTAATGTTAATACCCTAGAATATACCTAGTGTGAGTTTTCTTGTGTTTCGTGTTTTAATTTGAGGAATTGATTTGTGTTCTTTCCTTTTTTTTGGGTCCCTACTGAGTACTGTGTTACTCACCCCTACATGGGATTAGCCTGCAAATGTTTTTTCTAGTGCAGACGACTAACATTGTGACCTTGGAGCTCAAGGATACAGTATTGATGGACGCCATGATGGTGGACTTGGTGGCCTAAGACTGGGCGGGGCCCAGTAGGACTGAGTAGACAGGATGTACTACTTCGGCTTCTAGTAACTTCACTACTCTTCCGATCAGGTGTAGTTTTCTACGGATGGCCATCAGAGTTTCCTTTTTTCACTTGCTATTTTCAGTTCATGTTGGGTTTGTATTCTGGCCCACTTACTTTCTATTGTACTTGCACTCAGGTTGTTTCAGTGGTTCTTGTTTCCCCTTTTTAGTGTGTCGGGATGTGTTTGGGTGTGTGTGTGTGTGTGTGTATAGGTACTCAGGAAAATTCCTCCCACTTACAGGTTGACACCTTTAGCTCTAGTCTCCTGCCTCTACCTTTGGGAGGCGGGCATGGGGTAGTCATGGTATGGGCCCTGGGAGAAGGTTAGTTGCATTCAATTTGGATCTCTTTAACATGGGATGAAGGTTTGTACAACACAACTAAAGAAGTGGCCCAATTTTGGAAAAAAATAATCTTAAGAATCATTGAAAAAGAAATCAGAATTCAATGGGAGGAGATGAATCGACTTGTCCTCCGGCCTTGTATGATCAGATGAAATAATATCATAAGAATATTTCTCATCCCAAGAATCAAGTCAACAAGGATAACTCTATGAATGACTTAATGGTCTGATAAACACCTCAGTAAGGGAGAATAATTATTCTTTGGGGGTTGATTTAAAAATATGTGGAGATTAAAATACTATTCTTATTGAGCAACCAGGTCCCTCCAGGGTGTGTGGTACCATCCTTTTGAACTTCACTCTTATGCATAATTTATTAATACTAGTGTGTTGAATTACTTTATTTCCACACGAGGTTAAATAATTTGTATTTCATGCCGATCTAATGTATCAAATCATGAGTGTTAATACATATCTCAGGTAGTGGGGTGGAGAGGATTCAAGTGCCTAATATGTTCCATTACCATTAATGTTGTGTATTTTCTTTGGGAGTTTATGGTCTTAGAGATGGATATTTTTTATATGATCTTTGGAATGGATTGGATAGTGGAATTTAAATCTCAGATTGAATTATATGCTCATAAAGTGACTTTTACATCCATTTATGGTACCATTCATGTATTCAAGGGGGGTTGGTATATTAACTCAAGATGAACATGACCTTTATTTATAGTGAATGGAACCATCTCTAGTCAGTTTGAAGCACTGATGTTGGATTATGTAAATGAAATTGAGAATATGAATCATATTGTTATAGTGAAATGATACCCATATTTCTTTCCAAATGATATCTTGGGGTGACCACATCAGTAATAAATTGAATTTACTATCCATATACTTCTGAGAAGTAGTCCTATTTCACATCCATCATAGATAATAGCTCTAACAGAACTACATAAATTAAATATCCAACTCAAATAATTATAAAGTAAGAGCTTCATTAGACCTGGCACATCACTTTTGGATACTCTGATTCTATTTTTAAAGAAGACTGATATTTCACTCTGATTATGAATTGATTATTGTAGATTAAACCATGTTACGATCAAGAATTGATATCCTCTTCCTCGCATCGATGATCTATTTGATCAATTTAATGGATCCAAGTGGTTCACTATGGTGGATATAAAACCAATATATCATTAACTTGGGATTTGGAAAGAGTATATTATAAATATAACATTATATATTTGATACAGTCATTAGAAATTTTTTGTCGTTCCCTTGGGTGTGACTAATTCCCTTGTGGTTTTCATGGCCCTAATGAACCTTATCTTCCACAAGTACTATGATTGTTTTATGATTTTTTATGATATTTTTTATTATTATTGGAATAGTAATGAAAATTAAGAGAACTTAGATATTATATTAAACATGTCTCATGGAAATTGAAATTATGCTAAATCTTCTAAGTGTGACTTCTAGATTCAAGAAGCTTGTTTCCTTGCTCATGTCACTTATGAAGATGGAATAACAGTTGATCTTGTGAAGATAAAAGTAGTCATTTCTTGGAATCCTCCTATGAATGATTTAGATATTCAATTTTTTGTGGGATTAACATTCTATTATTATCTATACATTTTGGATTTTAAGGCTTTTTTCTCCTATGAATATGTTGATAAGGATGGGGACTCTATTCAAATGGGATGATAACTATCAAAAATCCTTCTAGGAGCATAAATATAATCTGACTTTTACACCTATTCCCATATTTATAGAACATATTATGGATTATGATGTTTATTATGATGTATCTAGATCTGGACTTAGTTGTGTTCTCATATAGGGTGATCATGTCATAAATTATGGCCTAAGGAAGTTGAGAACACATGAAAATAATTACCTAATGCATGACTTTGAATTAGTAGTAGAATTTAATTTTTTGGAAAACCTGGTTCCACTATATATTTGGTGAAATTTTCATAGTATTCACTAATTATAAGATCTTGAAGTATTTTTTTTTCTTAGTGAGACTTAAACCTGAGGAAATGTCAATAGATGTAGTATCTCCAAATGTTTAACTTCGACTTAATGTATACACCCGAGAAAAGGGATTTTATAGAAGATGGTTTTAGTTATAATTATTATAGTGTGTTTTCCATAGATCCTCATAAGAAATGGTGGTTGATGGGTGTTATTTATGACATACATCTGAACTATACCGAATAGAAGGAGAATGTAGTTTTTTTTCGGATCACTTTGGTTCCTAATCTAATCAAATTAGTCAAAGAGGATAAATGATAAAATCCTGACTGTATCACCATACAATCAAGTAAAAATGGTGGGGAGACCTTTTATGGTTATAATGAGGATATTGAATCAAAATTTCATTTTCAAAATATAATCTTTATGCTACAATCTTTTAAGGATCAAATTATTTTATCATATCACTATTCAAAATGGGCTATTCACCAGGGAATCTAGATGCTGAAAAAATTTATGAAACTCATTTTTTGTGGTCTAGTATAAAAATATGGATTTTGAATTATGTTATATGGTATCTTGAATCTATTCTTATACTATCTTGTAAATGGTATAATATTGTAATGTACTTTGTCACTAGTCTACTGTGGATGCTTTGGAAACACGATACTATCTGGATGATTGTGGATTTAATTTCCAAGTTGGAAAACTTTATACCAATAATAGAGTCCAATATAGTATAATATATAGAAATATTTATATATTTTTGAACTATTCAAGTAACATATATTTCTGTTTTTTATCACATCTTATAGATATCTTCAATTCACTTCTCGATTTTTTCGCACCTTACAATAGGATCTCACAATTTAATTGACCAAAATCATGACATATGATCCTTAGATAGATGAGAAATTGGAATTCATAATTTAGATTTTGGAATATATAATCCTGAAATGTGTCATGGACTTCAATGGCTCATGGGAAGATAAGATTTTGTTAATGGAGTTATCATATAATAACAGTTATCAAGCCATGATACATATGGCCCCATTTTTGGAATTGTATATAGGTACTTCCCATTATCCAATTTATTGGTTGTAAAAAATAGATACTTAACTAATATGACCTATCCTTATCCATGAAACAATATACATGATCTAGAGGATCTAGATGTGGATAGATATGGCTCATAGCTGACTTAAATCATATGAACATCATCATCATTAGCCTTTTTCTTTTAATGTGAGTGGTTATATATTTTTAAAAGTGTCATTATGGATTATTCATAATCACTTATAAAATAAAGGGATATTATTTTAATGATATTTTGGACCATTTGAGATCCTAGAACATGTTGACAATGTCACATACTAGTTTTCCTTACCATCGAGATTTATTGGTATCCATAATGTGTTTCATGTCTCTCAACTGATGAAATGTCAGCCAGATTCAAGTCATGTGATTAGTTTGGATCATGTTTTGCATGATCTTGACATGAATTTTATCCATTAACTGATCTGAATTCTAGATAAATATAAGAATAATTTTTGATGGAGATATACTTTCCTTAGTAAGAGTATTATGGTGGCATGGTCAAATTCAATAAGAGACTTGGGGATAAGAAAATTTAATGCAAGAACAACAGTCGAACCTATTCCATCCTTCTGAGGATGAAAATTGCAATGATAGTGGGAATGAAACACCCTAGATTTGATGTATTTCTTTATTTATGTATTATTTAAAGTCAGTGAATGTTTGGGTTAAGACTCGGTAATTTTTGGGAAGGTTTTAGAAGGTTTTTAAATCATTTTTAAAGCTGAACAATTTGAGAATGTTAGTAGAAATTGTGGTCAAGTCTCCAAGAAATCATACAAGGTGTTTATGGGTTTCTGGATATGTTCATGGTTTTGGAAACATTGTGTGGATAAACATAAAACATGGAATATTTTGGGAAAGATCCAGTTTTCACAGTTTCTTCATTGTTAGTCAAATCATGTGACCTAACCATGAGATGAGAAATAAACCATATAGAAACTGATTTTAAAAATTAAAACTTTCCTAAAATTCTCCATTAAGCCTTTTTTGAGCAAGGATATTCATTTTCAGGATTCTCCTAGGTGATTTTTGATTATATTCAACACTTTAACTCTAATTATGACGATTCTTCAAGAATTTGATCATGGAAATTAAGGGTTATGACCTAGTTCTTCCTTCCAATATTAGATATTTCCACTTATTCTTTAATAAAACCATGGATTAGAGTTTTTATACTTGAATATATGGGATTGGGTGAGTTTTGAATTGTTTTTCTTAGGATTTTATAGAGAGATGAAAGAAAGGGTCCAGATCTGTGAGATCGTCTAAAGATTCATTGTGTCAAATGGATCTGAGGTGGGTAGTTTTTAAATCCTTTCACTTTTTCTTGGAATTTTAAAGTTTTGATGAATCTAAATGACTCATATCTGTTGAATGAAAATTTTATTTCCTAAACTATATTGAATATATACTATTTTTTCCTCTGTTTGTTCCCATTCTTGGTTTTGGGGATGTGGGTGGCACAATATGGTATTGAAATGATGGTGTTTGGAAAAAGGAAAAAATGGAAAATTTAATAGTTTTTTATGGGGGTTCTTGGCATGGTTTGGGTTCCCTTTGTTCTTGTACATCAAGAAATGGATCTTAGAAAAAATTGAACATGATCATAGAACTATTTTTGGTGGTCCAGGTTATGTGTGAGTGTGTGTGTGTGTGTGGATACATGAAATTAACAAGAAAAGATACTTTAAATAAACCATTTATAAAGGGACCATGGATGGAAGTCACCATGATCACAGGACCATTTTGGGAGGTCCAAGGATGGAAATGGTGCGTGAGTGCAATCATAGAATTAGTGTTTAGATAAATTATTTCTAATATTTTTAAAAGAAAATTTTATTTTTGGAAAACATTTTTGATCACCAGATTTCGGGTTTAGAACTATTATGGTAAAACATTCTTACCTATTTATATCTGTATAAGCTACTTTATACTAATTTTGATACTCATTCATTTTCTTTATAAAATTGTGAACTGTAATGATTCTAGTCTTAGTGGAATGTTGGAAAAGAATCTTTAGTTTCCTAACTGGGGTTTATTACTCACCCTTGTATATGCATCCTAGTGTATATTTAAGCATTATCTACTATGATACAATAAAGGTATGGATTTCATAATTCACTTGTGGAGCACCTTGATAGTGGTTTTTTGGATATTTAAATATGGATCTTGGATGCAAGGTTGTGTCATGGGTTTTTAAGTGGTGCCACCTTGGTTCTTGAGTTTGTGTAGCTTTGGAGTCTTAGTTATTCTATTTGTTTTGTTTTTGTTGTTACTTTAACATTATCTTGTTATTTATTTTGAGTTATTGGATATTATCCTATACATCATTATAGAGTTGAAACATTAATTGTTTATATGTTTATATTTGTCTGGTTTATTATGTTTCTTGGTTTATGTGGGTGTGTGTGTTTTAACGGTAAAATCTCCCCTTCTGTTCCTGGGTTAAACCCTCAATATTTATTTCCAATCATTGGTTCCCACAGAATGTCACCTATGGTTGGTAAAACCTCTAACCTAGCCCAATCCAATGGGTTGTGTGGGGATGTTAAATGAACTCCCATTGGAAATAAATTATTTAATATGGTTCATGATATCTAATAACACGGGATACTTGGATCAAATATTTGGGGAGAAACTCAACACTAAATACATTCCAATTGTACATGGTTATATTAATGAAACACCTAAATAAATTCATATTCTTCCCCTGAAACATGAGGTTGATATTTTAATTAAATTCATACATGGTTATATTCCTATATTGAAGAGTCCTTATAGAATATCCTATATTGAGTTAGGAAAATTAAAGAAGAAACGTAATGATAATTTGGAAAGGGGTTTTATATGCCCAGGTTCTTCACCATGGAGAACACAAGTTATATTTTTTGATAAGAATGATGGATCAATGCGTCTTTATATTTATTATAATGAAATTAACTAAATCATGATTAATAATGAGTATCTAGTACCCCATATCGATTATTTTTTAATTAAATTATAGGGGATAGATACTTCTTAGAGATGGATTGTTGATCTGGATACCATTATTTAAGTATAAAGAGAGAATATATACCCATAAAATACTTACTCACAATGTATATACACTATTAATTCATTGTAATTATATTATGAACTAAAAAATCCCATGGTATCTTCATGGATATAATTAATGGAGTATTTAGTGATTACAATGATAAATTTACATTAGTCTTTATTGATTACATTCTCATATATTCTAATAGTAAAGAAAAATATAAATATAATTTGAGTATTATTATAAAAAACATATGAAATAATAAGTTGTATGAAAATTTCAAAAAGTGTGAATTTTTTCTACAAAAGGTATTCTTCTTGGGCCATATAATTATAAGTGAGTGTATATATGTGGATCTTTCAAATATAGGTGTGATTGAATAATTCACTATACTATAAACTATAATAAATATCCACAGTTTTCTTGGAATAACTTGATGATATCTATTTTTGGTAAGAAATTTCCCATGATTATCAAATCTATTAACTAAGTTGGTACAAAAGGGAGTGAAATCACTCTATATAGAAGAATTTGAAAACAACTTTAAGTATCATGAGAAGAGATTATTCACTGCACTTATAATTACACTACCCTACAATGGAGAAGGTTTTTGTGATATAAAATGATGCTTTAAAGAATGGATCAGTATGTGTTCTTATGAAAATTATATGGTGATATCTTATACCTCATTTCAATTAAAGACCCACACAAAAAAAAATTGATACTTGATCTAGAGCTGGAAATAATAATATTTTCAATAAGGATATGGTGGCATGTTTTCTACAAATTTTTATGAAAAATAATTATCTAAAAATATTCATATTATGATTAAAAATGTGAGTTTCTTATTCTTACCCAAGAAAAAAGTAGATATCTCATTTTAAATTATATCTATTGTCATGACTATGTTAAGAATTTTCTTATCTATTCCCATCAAAAAGAGAAATTAAAATTATGAGGAAGAAATTTATTTAAGGGGGAAGAATATAACATCTTGGATTTAAGAATGAATTTTATTTACCTAATTTACATATTTTATTCTTTATAATGAATATAATCTACACTAAAAAATCATGCAATTCAAGAATCAAAATAACAACACTTTATTCAATCATAAGGGAACATTACACCAAAACTACATGGTACCAAGTATTTAATACCATGGACTATTACATACCATATATAATTACATCCATTAAAAGTGAATGAATTAAAATAGGATATTTAATAGGAAATAATAATATCTTTACGTCTAGGAAATCCCTAGGGTCATCTTTAACTATGAGAATCAAAGTTAGTGAATCTAAATCCATAATGCGAAAGAACATCATGAAAGGAGAAACCATGTCGTAAAATACAAATTAAAATTATTGGAATAAGTGTTCTTTGTGAAGTTATAATGGAATGAATTTATAGAATTTAATTAGGGTAATATAGTTGTTACATGATAGTTTTTAAAGGGAATATAGTTGTTGGGTATAATACCAAGAAACATATTTTCAGTTTAGAATTACTGGTATGTAGTTAATACACATAAAGTTTATTTAGGTATTAAAAAATAAAAAATTTCATTTTAAATAAATTATTTAAAATAAAATAAATGATTTTGAAATAGAATAAAAATATAATAATATGTTTTATAAATAAATTTTATTATAAAGGAATTGTTTTTAAAAAATATTAATTTTTGTTAAAGTTTTTACTTTTAAAGAATAATTTTAATAAATTGGATTGATAAAAAGAAATTGAAGTGTCCAAAGGATCGTGCAGTCACATTGAGAGGGGGGTTGAATATGGTGTGACATTTTTTTACAAAATTATTTTCTTTTATTAAATCCCTATAAACATATGTCACCTATTAGGATGAGTGGATCCTTTATGCAATGTAGAATGAAAATAAAAACATAGAAAACAATATTTTTTTACAGGGTTCAGTACTAACACCTACATCCTTGCTACAACTGGTTATACCCCCTATTATAGAGTCTTCACAATATGTAGATGGTTACAATAGGGAAAGTCACATTCCCTTCAACACTAAGTCCCACAATGTTCTTCTCTAGACTCTCACTAGAGAACACATGTCCCCACCTACACAAGTGACTCCTGAGTCCCACAGGGGGATCTTTAAATGATTCCTATAGTGTTACCAGCATCCCACAGGCCTGCTCTAGAGTCCCACTTGAGACTTCCACTACTTCTGAGTCCCACATAAGACATCACAATTTTGAGTCACACAAGATTTGATCCACTGATAGGATGATCTAATAATCTCCTCCACAAGCTTGCTAGATTAGTCTGGACCATGTACAATTCAAGAAAACTTTCAGTGATGTTGTTCTTGCTCAACAAATTTTTATTACATGTATATAATTAGCTATATCAGTACAATACTATTTAGGGAAATATTATTTCTTCTACTGAAGACATGGCCTCACTAAACACTGAAAACTCGAATACAAAAAATATAATGAAACACAAATAGAAAAATAGTCTGATCTTTAGTCTCAAAGTAATGTGCCCAAATTAAGAAAAAAATATTAAACATGAACTTATTTAATCTTCATGCATTTATATAATACTTTTCATGATCTTATTAATTTGTAAAATATCACATATGCACAATTTTCTCACTATCATGCTTGCTAAATTTCATGTGCATACATATTTTTGTTACACGCATGTTTAGATCCCATTTTATTTCACACATGTGAATGTGATTATGCTTTAATTCATGTAAGTGCTTTTCATGTGGATACTCAATCTCACACACACACACACACACTATTTGAATTATAGTGCACTCAATATCGCACACAGTTCACTTCTTATGTATGCATGTAATCATATGCATATATATTTATGTATGCATGTAATCATATGCATATATATTTATATATGCATTTGGAAGAATCAATTATTCACTGCCTCTTTCATTCTTTTCATACACACTCTATCAAACTCAAACATACCACATCATCATAAATAACTTGAAAACACCAAACTATCCACAATTGTTATAAAATTCATGTACTTTCACATGGATTGAACCATGCATGAACTCCTTACTACCATTTCTACAAGAACACTATAAAAAATCTTACTAATTTACGGATTCCTCTGCACAAACCAGCACAATTGAAGACTCTTAATACACACAAACCATAATAAATGATAATGAAAAGATTCTTCCTCATGTGTAATATTTATTTGTGTTCTATAGTATAGAACCCTATATAATCTTCATGTAATATATTCTTCCAGAAAACAATGGTTCTCAGTGTTATTCACACAAGCCATGGATATATGTAATGCAATGTCCTAAGGTGGATTCACAAAAATAGATCCTTCATGATGCCCTTCTAGAGTGATACACACTTGTCGAAATCTCATAGTATCACTTGAACTTCATATAGAACCAAATCTGCATGAAACTTATCTTCCATGAACCATATGTTCATGGCATCGTAATTTATTCATGAAATTTTGATCTATCAAGCTTCACAACCGAAATGAGTGAAATCCTTGGTATTTATATGTATTGATCACAGACGTAACCAACGGGCACTACATCTCTTCTGCAACTATGAGAATCATCATCACTGTAAAAATCAGTTTCTCTATGATATATATCATCTTTTTTATCCTCATTTTATCATTTTAAAAAAGTTTCATTATATTTTGATCATTAACATATTTTTAGGATAAAAAAACAGGGCTTGTAATCTCATATTCAATCTTCAGTTGACGTTACAATAGAGATACCGCTATATTGAAGTCATGGGTGAGCTTGATAGAGAAGATGACATCCATCACTTTATCGGATGGCTCAAAAAATTGATGAGTAGATCACTTAGTTGTTGTTCCATTGAAGCATGGATGAAATAATTGGATGGCCATGATGATCATCAAACAGATCCAATGGTCATGGTTTCTTTTGGTGCAAAAGTACACATACCAAATCAAAGCAACCACTAAAAATGAACTCCCTTATGATAGGTTTCTCAATGCCAATACCTTATTCCTAAAATGGGGTTCTCATATGCCTTCTATTCCATGATCTAGCTTGGACAAGCTAGCACCTACCCACCTAAGAAGTAGTGTGGGTCCCTCAAACTGTCTAGTGTAGTTGGATTTTTTAATATACTCCTAAAAAATTCCATTGAAAATTTAACATTCTAAAATATACTTCTAAAAAAATATTCCAACACAACTATACTCAAATAATATTTTCGATGGTTCTACTTCATCAAATCATAGTTTTAATGTTCGTCCATATTTTCACTTGTCATGGAACTCAAGAACAATTCAATAGTCTTAATATTTTGAACTCATTGAATTTTCATTTTCTTAAGTAATTGACAACAATTTCAACTTTCTTCAATATCCCCCTTTTAATTTGTGGTTAATACCCACTTAATTTTAAAATTCAATGATATTTTCTCCCCCTTATTGGAAATAAATTCAAATATATAATTATGGGAAGTAATTCTCATTTCGAAAATAAAAATTCTAAGAACATCCTCTTCTATTCTAAAAATTATTATTTGTTTTACTTCTAATAAGGATGTAATCTATACTAACAATTAAATGAGCTAAAATTAACCAAAATCTAAGTCTAAATGAGTAATTATCTTTGTATAAAACAAGAGTGATTAAATTTAACATCAATGCTATCAAATAATTTCCCGAATTTGATACCAATCACTGAAACTTATTTTTAGGAATTTCTAAAAAAACTCAACATATACCCTCCATACATCTCACCAAATAGATTAGAAACATTCAAGTGCATGAATTTATTTCCCCTTTCAATTTAACTTTCCATTTTTTCATCAAGTAATAAATTGATCCCTTTTTATAATTGATTTTTCATCATGAAAAGGAGATAATGTAACCAAAATACCTCAATGAAGAAAAGCTTAAATTTCGAAAAAAAATTAGAATTATCAGATCCATACCTCACCAGAACTTCTGATATTCATATGGTGATAACTGAGATAGAAATATCTGGTGGTTTATCTTATGTTCTCCCCCACAAGAGATGAAATAAAAACTTTCTAAATCATGATTGGCTTTCATCAAGAATATATTCCAAGTATCTTCTAAGATTATTTGATATGTTGCAAAGGGAAAACATGATTTCAATAGTCTTCCATGATGGATATATTTCTATCTCTAATATATTCATAGATTTTATAAATTTTTTGTATCCCCTGAATATATGCTTCAAATTAAATTCTCTATATGAGAAACAAACAAAATATGTATGGGGATAATTTGGTTCTTCAATGATTCTTAGTTAGAGCAACAAGACTGAGAGTTTCTTATCAACCCAAGAATCTTCTTAGATGAAAAAGGATTCTTCACATTTGATAACAAGTTAATTTTAGTTTTCTATACTTGTTCCAACATTCTTGCCTCTTCCAAATGTTCTATCCGTATAATGAAACATCTTTAGTAATATGCTCAGTATTCACTTTATATGTAGACTTATTTTTTTTCAGCACTAGAAGTCATAGATTATTTCCCTTTATTCTTTAAGAATTCTTCTTGACAAGATAACCACCACCATCATCATTATTATTTATTGTATAAGGAAGTACAGTAGAATAGGTACAACATAGGAAAATTTTACAGTGGTATAAAATAATGTAACCCAAGGGCATCCCCTCTCACTATATTTTTTCCTTCATTAGATAAATATTTCCAACTAGAAAAACATGTGATACTTGTACCAAGGGATGTAATGGAGGATAACTGGTTAGAAACTCTATTCCCCTTATTCCAAGTGTGATGAATCTCTATACAGTCTATAATAATATGATTACAACATCTAATGGAATAATAAATAGACCAATGGGTGGTACCTCTATGATGCAACACATTAATGATAATAAGGGAGTCAGTTTCCACTATAACTAGCTCAATTCCTTACTTCCTGCAATGTTGTAGTCTAGTTAACATGGACAAGGCTTTGTCCTTTAAGGAAATACCACTACCAAAGTTAGCTGAAAAGAAAGAATGATTATGCCCCTATTATCTCGAACCACTCCTCCACCTTTCATCACACCATATTACACGATACATCCATATTAAACTTAAGTATTGAAGTGTGTGGGAGACAATGTATCTAGATACACTTATTGGGGTTGAGAGAGGTGTCATTTCATGTACTAGAATCCCGAATTGGTCTAAGGGTTGTCACATCCTACCAGTTTTTGAGAAGATGAACCATATCCAGCACCAAATAACTATTTCAAACATTTTTTATGTGAATGTCAAGACATATTTCACCTTCCACATGCAACTTCATAATTCATCAAGTTACCTATTTTAGGGAAATTTTTAGATTCTTTACCAGATATATCTTTCACCAAATCAATCTTACTGTTTCTCTTATGGATTAATTCTCCTTTTTATTCTAGCTTTGTTCCTTTAGTATTTATGTTCATGCCTAATTCACAATGGTCCATGATGTGACCTTTCCTACCATAATAGAAATATATTTTCTTTGGTGAGACATGCTTTTCATCATCCTTCAAAAACTTCTTGGGAGTTGTTTTTCTAACAACCTTCTTCTTTTGTTCACAACCCAAGGTTGACCAATGATTTTCATTTCTTACCCTCTTCACTTTTTTTTTGTAATTTTTTTCTCATCAACATAAGATTTTTACATGACTGGTACATACTAGAAATCTTCATAATAGTGGCCACTACTATTGTAATAATCATAAAAAATTTTAGTGTAATCACATATGTTCTTGATAAACTAATTCTTTTTTTGTAAATTCTTCTTCTATGGTGAAGGTTTCTACTTATCATTAGGTTTTCACCCCTTAAATAAAAGCATTATATAACTTTCATATAATGAAATATTGTTCCTATAATTAATTTCATGTTTCCAAAACTTCCAATAGAACCAAAAGTAGAAAAACAAATTTGACCTCTTCTTTTGAGACACATTCTTAAAATCATTGACATTTTTCTATTTTGGGTAGCCCATTTATTCTTTAGAACTTTATTTGGGGAATAAGAATTTCTATTCAACCATTTTTGCCTAGATTTTAATGTTAAATCTACACTAGTCATAAAATCAACATTAGTACACATATATTTATCAGGAAAAAGGGTTACCTTATTTAAAGAGCCTAAAATAGATTTATCCTTGGATAATATTAATCTCTTATTGCCACTAGATTCAATATTTTTAGAAATGGGACTCTTATTAGTTGAATAATTGGAAATAATTTTTTTATAAAAAATTGGAAAGTATCATATTGTGCCCCTTTCATATTTATTAGTTTCACTTATAGTTCAAGAAACATTAATTTGAGAGAAATCTTCTCATTATCAAAAGAGTTTATGCTTTCTTCCCAATAAATATTCATTTTCTAAATATCATTATCGTGCATATAATTTTTATTTATTAAAAAATTATCAAGATACTTGATTCTTTATATTTAATCATTCACCTAATAATCTTTGACATTCAATGTTGGATTATATATATTTTCACGTGCAGGGATAACTTCAGTAAAAAAAATTCAAAAAAATATTTCTCACAAAAAATTACTTTCCAATTCATCAATAGATCTAATATATCTTTCATTGAAAACAAACATTGTTTCTTCATTTAATTCCACAAGTTTTGTGAGAGTGTTGGTTATGCTAACATTTTTGGTCAATGCTTCTTCCATAGAAATAACCTCTTCTTCCAGCTATAATTTTTATCCAAAATTTCCTTGAAAACAATAATCATACATGTGACCACTTCTTTGGAAATTTTCATCAAATTATTTCTGAATTTATAATTGATAATATCATCATCACAGATTGAACTTGATTCATTAGAATTATTACCAACTGATTTTACTAAACAATTTCCATTGTGAGTGGCTTCATCTAGTAGTTGATCTTTAATTATCATTGAATTCTTATTCATGTTCTTTGTTGATCTTTTATTCCTATTTATCTGATACTTTACTGAAACTTTAAAATTTTTAATATCAATAGTAGAGATAGACTTTTCCATTTTATTGTTTTCTGTATTATCTTCAAACTCAAATATTCACTTCATATGATTCTGATAAAAACAACTTGACAAATATAGTAGATCCAATATGAGGTGGCCTATGATCTGATACCAATTGAAGTGTCCAATGGATCATGTAGTCACACTGAGAGGTGGTGGTGAATTAGGTGTGACTTGTTTTTTCTAAATTCTTTTCTTTTCTTAAACCCCTTAAAACCTCTATCACTTATTTTGATGAGTGGATCCTATGTGAAATTCAGATTAAAAAATGAAAACCTACCACATAGTATTTTTTAAAAGGTTTGGTACTAAGACCTACGTCCTTGTTGCAATTGATTATACCCCCCAGTTATAGATTCTTCGACATATGTAGATGGATTCAATAAGGGAAGTATAATTCCCTTCAACATTGAGTCCCACAATGTTATTATCTAGATTCCTACTAGATAACATATGTTCTAACCTATATAAGTGACTCTTGAGTCCCACAAGAGGATCATTACACTACTTCCCATAGTGTTACCAGCATCCCACTAGCCTGCTTCAGAGTCCCACGGGAGACTTCCACTTCTTCAGAGTCCCACTGAAGAATTCACAATCTTGTGTCACACAAGATTTTATCCACCGATATTATGATAAAATAATCTATTCTATGACCTTTTTGGATCAAACTGACCTGTGTAAAATTCAAGAAACTTTTCACTAATGTTGTTCATGATCAATAAATTTTATTTACCCATATATAATCAGTTTCCTTGGTACAATACTAATTGGGAAAGTATTCTTTCTTCTAATGAAGAACAGGCCTCACTAAACAATGAAAACACATATACCAAAAATCTACTAAAACACATATAGAAAAATACTATCAGATTTAGTCTCAAAGTATTGCACCCAAATTAAGAGACAAATATTTCACATGAACATATTTAATCTTCATGCACGTATATAATACATTTCATGATCTTCTTAACTTTTTCAATATCACAATTTCACAAGATTATCATTATCATGCATACTAAATTTCAAATGCATTCAGGTTTTTATAACACGCACATTTAGATCCTATTTTATTTCTCATGTGTTCTTGTGAGTATGCTTTAATTCATGTAAGTTTTTTTCATGTGAATCCTCAATCTCACACACACACTATTTTACTTTTATTACACTCAATGTCACACACACTTCACTTATTATGTAAGAATGTAATAATATGCATATATATATATACATTAGGATGCATCAGTTATCCACTACCTCTTTCATTTTTTGCATGCACACAATGTCAAACTCAAACGTTCCACTTCTTCATGCATACCTTAAAAAATCAAAATATCCAAAATTTTTACATAGTGCATGTACTTTCACATGGATCAAACCATGAAAAAACTACTTAAATCCTTTTATCATGCAAACCATAAAAACTCATACAGTTATGTTGATTCCTATGTGCAAACTAGCACGAGTGAAGACACATAATGCATTCAAAACTGAATAAATGATAATGAAAAACTGTTGCCTCATGTGTAATACTTATTTGTGAGTAATGGTAGAGAACCTTCTATAATATTTGTGCCAGATCTTCTTCAAGAAAACACTAGTTTTAAATGTTCTTTACACAATCTAGGGAGACATATAATGCATTGTCCCAAGGTGGATTCGAAAAAACATATACTTCATGATGCTCTTTGATAGTACTAAACACTTGTTGAAGTCTCACTGTAACACTTCAACTTCGCATGGTATAGGATTTGTGTGGAACTTGTCTTCTAAGAACTAGACATTCCGGGTGGGACAATTTCTTCTAGAAATGAATATCCCTCAAACTTCACAACTGAAAAAAGAGAAATCATCTATATTTATAGGTGTTGAGAACTAACATAACTCATGTTCATTGTATCTCTTCTTTGACTCCAAAAATCACCCTCACTATAAAAATAATTTTACTCTATGATATATCTCATTTTTTATCCCCATTTTATCATGAAAAAAAAGTTTCCTGATATTTCGATCATGATGACAATTTTTAGGATGAACCAAAAAATATTGGAATATCAGATTCAATCTTTAGTCAATGTTGCAATGGAGATCATTTTGTACAAAATTAATGGGTTAGATTGATAGAGAATATGACATACAACTATTTATTAGATGGCTCAGAAAATTAGATGAGTATATTTCTCAGCTATCATTCCTTTGAAGATCGGCTGAAATAATTGGATGGCCAGGATGATCATCAAATAGATCTAATTTCATGGTTTATTTTCGTGAAAAGTACACATCCCGCATCAAAACTCCCACCAAAAACATGCTCCCTTATAATAAAAGATTCCATATAGCAGGCACATAAATTAGTTATTAGACACTCCTCACTTGTTGCACTACCCCAAGCTCATGTCTGCATCCTCCATTGTGTCGCCACGTATGATGGCTCGCTACCACTCCCTTATGACTCAAATGGGGTGATCCTATGCCCACCATTCCATAAACTGGTTTGGATTTGGTAAAAACTTTCCACCTAAGCAGTGGTACTGGTCCCTCAAGTTGTCTAGTGTACTTGGATTTTCCTAATATACTCTTAAAAAATATTCCATTGGAAAGCTAAGTTTCTCAAATATACTCCAAAAAATATTCCATTGAAAAGATAACTTTCTAAAATATTCCAACAAAACTGTACTCCAATAATTTTTTTCATAGATCTACTTATTATTCAAATTATTTTTGTAATGTGAATCCATATTTTCACAAGTCAAGGAAATCAAGAACATATCAACAGTCATCATATTTAGAACTCATTTACTTTTCATTTTCTTAAGAAATTGACAAAAATTTAGACTTCACCAGACAACTTGGATTCTTCATCGATGATTAGTAATGTAAATAAATAAAATCAATTAAATAATTAATTAACTATAATGAATACTAATTTGATTATTCATTGCTCCTAGTTCCTTTAGGAAAAAACAAACACTAGGTCTCAGGGACCACTAATGGACTTGGGCCACTAGGCCTTCGGGCCATTTCTTCTTAGGCCTTTGGTACACCAAAAGATAAGCCTTCAGGCCATTCTAAATGTAATAATGAGGCCTATTAGGTTCATTCAAATCTTAGTTTTTAGGTATGGGGCGTTACCAATTAGTTTACATGGGTGTTTTCATGCTAATAGTTTGAAATCCCTCCAACCTGAATAATGATTTATTTAAAAACATTATTTTATTATATATTATATGTTTTTATTAATCTTATTTAGAGTAAAATATTTAATGAAATTATTTATTTATAAATATAAACGAAAAAATAGACTAAAATTCATGGAATTATTAATAATTGGTTTGAAATAATAATAAAATCATTTAATGTTCTAAAAATATATTTTTCAAAGAATTTTTATATGTGATAAATGTATTTTTATCATAATAAATTAAACTACTCATTAAAAAGAATAATTTAAATAAAATTTATTTCTAGTAATAAAAATAAAATAAATTAACATTTATCTAATGATTATTATATGGTAAGGAATAATAATAAAATAATTTTATGCTTAAAAATTCAATTTTCTATAAAATATTTTTTACACACTATATGTTCTAATATTAAAATTAATGTTTAATAAAATTATAAATTTAATCCAACAAAATAGAGTTTAAATTTTTAATCATCACATCAAAATTAGTTAAGAGGGTTCATCTTATATTTTTATTTAAAAAAAGTTGTTAAAAAAAATTACCACGGTAAATAATTAAACAATATAAAAAGTGATAAAAGGGGGTAAAATGTCATGTCTAGAATTTTGATAGTTAAAATGATGCAAAATAATTATATAAGTCCCTTTTCATGTGTTAAATTTAATCATACATGTCTCACCAACATCTCCTTACCGAACTTACCTTACTCCCTTGAGATTATATCATTACCCTTCACATAACTTAAGTTTCCAATGAAATGTCTATCATTTTCACCTATAAAAGGGTATCTCTTCCACTCATTTAAAAAAAATATCCTTTAGTTATATCTTTAATCCCTAGAAATTTTTACTATCATAAATTATACTTTGATGTTTTATAGCCTTTTTTTACAAGGAGGTCTAAGCCCTTCATTCTGTGAGAAGATGTTGTGAGGAGCGATTCTATCAAAGTTACAAGTTCTTCTTCATTAATTTCATGTACTTTATCATATAAAATCTTAATAAATCTAATTTAACAATAAAATTATATCCTATTAATATCATTGTTATTCTTTAAAAATAATATTATCATAATATAATTCTATGATCTTACTCATTCATTAGTTATAACATGTTCATGTTTGGGTTGGTTTTACCAACTACATGAACGACATTATAACATTACCGTCATGAATGATTAAGATAACTTAAATTATTTTAATATGATATAATAACTATGAATTTTATATGTTTCCATAATTATGAAATGATAATATATATAAGTATATTCATTAATAAAATCAATTTTTTATTGAATCTAATTTCATAAAAATGATATCTAAACTGCTCTTTAGGAACTATCATTAAAACATCCATAAAATAAAAATTGGAATTAATAAATAAATCAGAAACACCTATACGACCCTCTATAACCATTATAGAGGTTATTAATACATTAACAAGTATCATGGACCAGAACCGCCATACTGAAGCTAGAATAAAACAAACCCTACGATTAACACCCAAATATACATTTTAACAAAAAATGATTAATAAATGGGTAATAAAATATTATAAATAAATAAAATCTTGTAAAATAAATATAAATATTGTTTTTTAAATATTAATAATAAAAATTATTAGATTATATGCAATGTTATATCTCATTCAACCGAGTAGGAATCCAATGTAAGGGTTTTTGTCTCAATTTCCCTCCATTGATGCATATTTCATATTATAAACCAATTTTATTTTATATATTATAATTAAATCCACATTGACTTATATTATCATTATTAATTTTTAATTTATTATATTTAAAAGTATATTTCCTGATCCATCTATCATATTATTTTGATTCATTTATTACTAAATATGTAAGGGATTCTGTTAGCTCAATTTCCATTTGTTGAGTAACAATAATTTTTTTTAACTCTTTCCACTTGAATGAATATTCATACCATATACTTTAGTTTTCTATATAAAAATTCATAAAAAAGTATTCATATTTTTCCAAATAAATTTATATTCTCATTGTTCTATAAATTACTTCCTTTTAAAATAAAATTTATTAAAAATATAATGGATTTTTACTCAATTTTCATTTTATTAGGTCAATCATCATTATTTAACTATATTATTCTAAGTTTATAATATTTTTCCATTAAAATATTTCATAGGGTATTATCTATTTATCTCTAATGAAATTAAAAATTCATATCAAAATATTATTCTTTTATATATTTTTTCCTTCATAAAAATATGATGTTGTTAAGAATAGTTCACATTCTTTATATTAGAACTCTATCTTCTATGCCCATATTTTTTCATGAAATAAATTATAAATTTTCTTATTTTTAAATAAAAATATTTTTTATCTTCTTTAATCTTAAAATTTCTCTTTATCTCTTTATGAAATGAACATTTATAACTCTTTCATTGATGCGGGTTTTCTCTAAAACTTCCTAAAAAGCTTAAAAAGTAATTTATTTTCACTTTTGTATATTTTATATCTCACACAAAACTTTTATTTATATATCCTTTATTCATTTTCATGGTAATATTATTGGGGTATCTTTTAAAATAATGTTTTCAAAAATTATTCTTACCGTCTTCTAGAAAGTGATTTTTTGAAATTGACATGTAACTTCTTCTTTTTATAATAATGTTAGAAATAGTTTATGAAAACTATTATTATGATTTCAGAGATATTTTTCTCTATATATCTAAAATGTCAATCTCATGTGGGGTTTTGTTTCATTATTCACCCTCTAAATTATCTTATTATATAATTATTTTGGTAGATTTAATTTTTTCTATCAAACAATTTAATTTTTTATTCCATTTTATGTGATACTCTTTGAAAATGATATGTAACCCAAATGTTTTACATGGGTTCTTCATCATATGATATCTGATTTATTTCATGTTGCATGATTATGTATGGTTTATTATTATGTTATGTTTGGTTCTTATATATACCTCTAATGCATTAGGTAATTTTGTATATCTCATGACATAATGATGTTATGCATGAACCTAATTACATTTAGTCATGTTTACAACTATATGTGTGGAGCTAATTTCATGTTCACAAATCTATGTGTGGAACTAGGTAGAAATTTTTAGAATTATATTCATGGACCTGAATTCTTTTTCACAACTTACAGTACTTGAAATAAGTCTTTTAAAAGGTTTATAAACCTCTTTTAACAGCACTAGAAAAGCACTGTTAATCATGGTGAAGATAAGGGGGCGGGGACCACTTTAACAGCTCTAAAAAAGCGCTAATAAAGGTGGCCCTTTATCAGTGCTAAAAAATAACTGATAAAGGCCCAATTTATCAGCACTTTAATTAGCACTAATAAAATGGGCCTTTATCAGTGCTCAAAATATAGATGATAAAGGCCAAGTTACCTAAGATGTGTTGTGTATTTAACATCGCACCCAGCACCTGCACACCTTGTTGATGCTCCTTTTCGTCACAGAGTCTAAAGATTGGAAAAGAGAAATACCTTAGTCCAAATTGAATCATCCTTTGAGGAAACATCAAAAAATAGACAAAGGGATGAACAATGAGAACATCACCCATAGGTCGTGCAAGTTCCTTCATGGTCGTGCAAGTATACTTGTGCTCCGCCTAGTGGTCGCACAAGTGACTTGCGCAACCTAAGTGAAAACCGCCCGAGTCTTCTCCAGCCAATAAATAGACCCTGTGGGCCCCCCATTCAATGATGAATTTTTTTAGAAACCCAGATTTGAGCTCCTGACGCCCTAGTCTCTTCTCAAATCCTCCGAAACACTTCTAAGGGAATTTCTTACCTAGAACGGAAGATCTAAAGAGGGGGAGGAAGGCCTAAGTGTTGAAACTCATCAACACTTGCACGCCTGAGTGGCCAGCCATTAAGGGAAATGGCCACACTTGGGCGTCACCTAACTCCTTCAATAGAACTTGCGCGCGCACTATTCTTGAAGAACCTCAAGATGATTCTAAAGGATTTAACCAAGAGTCGCTCAAGTATTACCCTGCTGGTTAATTGTCGCGCAAGTACCCATGTGTCGCGTAGGTATACCTGCGCGACCAAGACTTACGCGTCCACGCAGTACCTGCGCGCCTGCTAGGACTTGTGTTCCCCTACCTTTTGGGTGCCCTTCTGCCCATTTCACCCCTCTTAAGCCATTCCGCCTCTCCTATTCAAGATTCAGTCTTCAAAGCCATTTATGGCATGATTTCTTGATTTGACTTCCTTATCTGAAAGGAATTCTGTGGAACATCTCTCAAAACCTAGGTATTTACACATCTTTATGTCACTAAAGATTGATATCTCATTCATTCAACCTCATCCTTTAAAATGAGAGAACTCATTAACTTGGGCCTCCTTTTCAGGAGTAAGCCCCAGTCCCCTAATATGGGCATGCTCCTTAGGAGTAAGCCCCAACCATAATTCTCTTAACCTGGGCCTCCTTTTCAGGAGTAAGCCCCAGTCTCAAATATGGGCATCCTCTTCAAGAGAAAGCCCCAAGTCCCATAATTTTTCAAGTCTCTTAACCTGGGCCTCCTTTTCAGGAGTAAGCCCAAGTCTTAATTTCTCTTAACCAACCCTAATTTACCTTTGATCTGGGATTCCTTCTCAGGAGTAAAACCCAATCATAAATCATCTCCTAATTTGGGCCTCCTTTTCAGGAGTAAGCCTCAAGTTAGAGTATTCAAATCTTCATGAAGCGCATATTCCTTTATGGACCCTGTTCGTGGATTTCTTCCCTGAAGTAAATCCTAATCTTCATTTATCTGGCCAGTTATACATACATAAGTCCCACATTATTTCTTATTATTGCATATTTCATGGCACAATTGTCTAATTTTTACCAATACCTCTTGTTTCTCACACCGAGCATGACTCACGTGAGCTTAGAGTGTAAAAGTAATTAGGACATCCTTCTTTGAGCCATCAATAATAAACATCATACTCCCTTACTCGAACTACGTGGGTTCTGATTCCTTTTCTAAACAAATGATACGTAGTTAGCCCATCTGTTGGTTCGATCCCAACTCTGAAATAATCCATGTCCTTCTGAATGAAAATAAACTTCAAGTGCCCCACTGAGTGGCTTTAAAACTAGCATGGTCATCATAATGACCAACAGACTTCTATATAAATGTTTCGAAGGATACCATTGACCAAGAATCTCAAAATAAATACAGATGATTCTCTATTGATGAAGAACCTCAAATACATATAAATGATTCTCTAAATTTCCTACATATTTAATCATTGATTTTCAAATCTGAAGGAAATCTTATTTTATACTTGGTAATGTAATAAGGATTCACGAACATAACTTAAATCTATAAAGAGAGTCTCGGAGTAGACAATAATTCCCCTAAAAAATGTGTGATGAGTCCGACCTCCCATCCTCTCGACCAAAGAAAATTCCTAAGCCTCATTATTCCACAAACTAATGAGCACCTACCTTTGGAAAGTAGGTCCAAATAGATGTGTAATCATTGGATGTTTCTGGTTCTACGAACAAACCCGTTTGAAACCGATCGGAATGTTTGAATCTCCCATCAAGGCGGTCATCCCTGAATTCTGAGGGAAACAAAAAATGGTGAACCCAACATGAATCCTTAACCAAGTTAAAATGATGTTTTACCTATTTGTTAGGCCCCTATTTAAAACTCAATGAGAGGGACAACAAAAACAATAATTGAAATATGTGCTCATCCAAAAGATGTAGTGGCTGAATTTATCTTTATTACGTCTGTCATATCAAATAGGCACTCTTTTCCAAGATCTTCTCCATTTCTAGAATGGATTCTCTCAAATTCACACCTATGAATACTGCTGCTGCAAATGCCACTGCTGCTACTCCTACTGGATCGTCGTCTGCTCTGAGGATAACATCACCTACTCAATGTCTTCAACGTTGGGTATCAAATGCGCTGGTTAAGGAGTACCGTCAACACAGTACCATTTCAACTCTAGAGGCTGCCCAACAATCCCTCCAAGTGAACAACTCACGCCGGTCGTCCGGAAAAAGACGACCAGTGATCAAGAAGAAGGCGGTGCTGACTACCGTCTCCAACTGTTTTGGGTCGTTATCCCCAGAACGTAATCACCATTCGATCCCTTATTCTGAGGAGGTGAATGAGCAGGTCCCTCAGGGCCTTAATTCAAGTATACAAGAGTCCTTCCTGAGGGCTCCCACCAACAATTGCCGCCAGACTCGTGCGGTAGTGAGCCCTCAACATGATGAGGGTACCGACTCCAGGCATTCGGCTGAGGTTCCTCGAACCCGAGCAGGAAAGACGAACCGCCAGAGGTGGAATCCGGTCAATAGTGAGCTGGTTCTCATCTCTGCCATCTCCAGAGAAGTCCACCAACCTAACATGGTGGCAATCAATGAGCAGGCACACACACCTACTCGTCTTAATTCCACTGTCCAGCAGACTCATCTGGCAGCAGCACGCCAATCCTATCAGGCAATTCCGGTGGAATATTATAGACCGGAACATACACCTGTTTATACATCATCAGCTAGTCAGCAGGCTCGTCTGACTACATATGATGGAGCTCATCAACCACGTTTGGTGAAGTGCAATCAGCAGGCACATACACCTGCTAGTATTAATGAAGCCTACCAACAGTCTCGCTTGGTAGCATTCGGAGAAGTCAGTCAGAAAGCCCCGGCAACAAACAGGAGGCAGACTCAACTCTCTGACCCCACACTTGATTAATATCAGGACTTAATAACAGGAAAAGGAGGAAAAGAGAAGGCACATACACCTACTCCAAGCATGGAATAGACGTATATCCTCATTCTGGCAGCTGAAGTCACCAATCATAATCTATCAATGGTGAAAGAGCAGAAGCAAATCCCTGCTCATATTTTGGATGCTTGCCAAGATATTATAACAGCTTCAGCAACATCTCAGGGAAAGACACATAAATTTATCCCTACTAGTGGAGTGACACATAAACAGTTCACTTCGGAACAGACACACACATCTGTTCCAGTACAAGAGGGTTGTGGGGCATACTCCCACATATCATACGGACAACCAATTCAAGAACATACACTTGATTTGAGTGGAGATCATCAGCCTAACCAGGCCATATTTCCTGATCAGGCACATAAACCATCTCAGAGTATCCACTTTCATCAATAAGTGGTTTCCAAAGCGAGTAAGAAGGCGTCTAAGAAAAATACCTGCCCAGCATAGTCAGGAGATCAAGAGCCAATCTGTAACAAGGGCTTGCTCGATGCTTGATTTCATGAAGCCCTCAGACAGTTTGTAAAGACCCCGAAATTTCAAGGAAATTTTTTTCCATAATTTTCTTTGGAATTTTACAAGAATGCAGTTTCTGACGGCGCCTGATTCCGATGCCCGGTGTGCCAAGAATCAATTTCTGAAGTTTAACTCGGGTACGTTCAGTGAACGAACGAGCAGGAATTTCTAACTTTTGAACCGGTGACTGGAATCAAATTCTGAGGGCACCAATGGAACCGCAGCGCCGGTATTTGCTTTAGAACGCCTATTCTGGAGTTGCGTTTACACGAGGGAAGTTGTAAAAAAAATTGTGAATGTTAAAATAAAAATTTAACTTCAATTTTTATTTTTCCTTAAGTGTTTTTATCCATTAGATGGAAGTTGGGTAACTACCCAACTTCCATTGGGAGGTTAAGAGGGTGGTGGGGCCCACACGAACCCCACCCCTTCATATCCTCTAACCCCCCAACTCACAATTAATGATGTGAACTTGAGTTATAACTTATGACATTAATAAGTGAGTTTAATTTGAGTTTTTGAAATTCAAACTCTTGAATTTCAAAGGTTGGTGTTGTGTTAATAAATTAAGTGTGGGCTTAATTTATTTTTGGTTAGTTTCTTTGTTTCTTAAGAGGTTTGGGAGAATCGTTGAGAGACTTGAAGATCTTCTTCGTCTTCGACGAAGAATGTGAAGAACGGTTCTTCTCCGACGAAGAACATCGACCCCACGACCTACAAGACTCGGCGTCCCGGATTCTTCCGTCTTCATCTTTCTCCTCGACAAGGGAGAAGTCGCTGACCATGGTGATCATCGACAAAGACAACGTACCTCCCTTCTTCATCATAGAGACAAGTGAGGAGACGTCGTTTCCTCCTCGGACGCACCCCGACGTCCATGGAATCTACATCCGACGTCGTAACGCCATTCTCTGCGATACCCGACGTGCGACGTCAATTTTCAAGGTAGGGGATTGTTGTTGTTTATTTAATTATTCTCGTTCTTGGTTCTAGCTTGACTAACTTCAAGGAAAAACGATTAAATGTTATCGTTGATGAGAGGGGGGCCGGACCGCACAAACACGGCCGAACCCCCCCCCCCTCCTTTGTTCATGTTTGTTGTCTTTGCGAATGGAATGGGATGGCGTGGTGCCGTCGCACCACGCGGGAATCACGACAAATATTGTGCGGCGCCGTCGCGCCGTGCCGTGGAATGAAATTCAAGAACGCGACGCCGTCGCGCCGTGTCAAAGGAAATCGAAGGCATTGCGGTCGGAGTCGGGCCGCAGCGAAGGGGCGCGGCGCCATCGGGTCGCGCTGGAAAACTACAAAGACGTCGCTTTTCATTTTGGCATGCGGATTGACGGCCGATGATGAAACTGTACCGCAGTGGCAATTGAAGGCTGCTGTAGTGAAGATATTGACCCAAGGAGAGCATTGGCGCAGGCGGCGGTCAAAACGGACCACTGGTGGGCGACCGGTGGTCCGCAGAGCTCGACGGCGGCGCACCACCCCGGCGACGGCGGCGCGCCGCTGGAGAAACCAGCCGCGGCAGTGCCGCGGCGGCCTTCAAGGCGGCCGGCAAAGCCGGCCGCGGTGGTCAGGGCGGGACCCCTTTTGGGTCCCGCGTGTTTGAAGAACGGCCGGTGTATGGCCGGCCGTTACCCTGAAGACCCAGGGGTTGGACCCCCAGTTGGCTGGAGCGCCCCCCCCCCCCCCCCCACGTGGGGGGCCGTTCTTTTCATAAGCGCGGAGGGGGGGCTATGCCCCCCCCCCCCCCCGTTTCCCTCGACCCGCGGCTCGGCCAAACGGACGAGCTGAGCTGGCACCGGGCCACCGGGCCGTGTCGCGTCGGGCCGGGCCGACCAAGGGGGGGTCTCGGGCCGGGTCGATCCGGGCCCAAAACCCCCATTTTCAGGCCACTTTCGGTCAAATGCTCGTAACTTGAGCTACGGGCCTCCAAACGACTCGCCGTCAGCGGCAACACGATCCTTGGATCGAGACGGTCGTTTCGGTATATCGCAATCAAGGTTTCGGAGAACTTTGGGTTTGGCCGGGTTGGTTCGTACACGAAACCAACCGGGCCCTCGGAGCGGAAACGCTCATATCTTGAGCTACGGATGTCCGAATGACGTGTCGTCAGCTTTGTTGAGTTCCTCTTGGTGAGACAGATCTTTTGTCATACTCCGCCCGAGGTTTGGACGCAGGTGGAGTACGGTCGGGTTGGTTTTGCCTTAAAAACCAACCGGGGCCCTGGAATGAAAAAGCCAATAACTCTCAGACCGGGCGTCCGATTGACGCGCCGTCTGTTGCGTTGAGTTCCGGTTGACGATACGGAACTTTTGGCATCCTCCGCCCGAGATTTGGATGCAGATGGATGGTGGCCGGGTTGGATCGCACTGAAATCCAACCGGGCCCCTGGAACGGAAAAGATGATATCTTATAGACCGGACGTCTGTTTGACGAACCGTCAGCGGCGTTGGTGATCACGTTGAGAAACGGTACCTATGAGTATACCCTATGAGAGTTTGGGGTGCAGTTGAGATACGGCCGGGTTGGTTCTCACATGAAACCAACCAGGCCCCTAGGACGAAGAGGATAATAACTCATAGACCGGGCGTCCGATTGACGCGCCATCTGTTGCGTTGAGTCCCTTATGATGAGGCGGTCCTTTGAGATACTTCTTCGTGGGACTTCGAGATACTTGGAGTATCGACCTGTAGCTCGTGGAGCGGACCCTCCCAGTGACGAGCGTGCGGAGTACGGAGACCGTGTTGCTGGCTGAGACCCGACGACTGCTGATCGAACGACTCGGTGTGTTACCGAGGTGCGCTTGGTTGTAGCGGCACATGGGAGCGCTTGGTTGTAGCGGCAGACCCACGAAAGAGGTGCCCTTGGTTGTAGCGGCACATGGGAGCGCTTGGTTGTAGCGGCAGACCCACGACAGAGGTGCGCTTGGTTGTAGCGGCACATGGGAGCGCTTGGTTGTATTAGCTGGCCCGCAGTACACAATGGGTGGAGTTCTTCAGCAGTCTTAGGTTAGTGAGCAGTACCTCGGAGTCGTGACAGGACCACTGTACACTCCAGAGACAGAGCTCTTAAGCAGTTACGGTTTCGATAATGAAAATACTGGTTTGAGCTGAGTCTATGACCTTTGTGTTTTCTCATGATTGAGATGGGTTACATGGAAACTTAGGTATATTTATGGGCATATAACTGGGTAGTGGTTATCTGTTGATTCACAATCCTTGTGTTTCCCCAGGATTGAGATGGGTTACTTGATAACTTAGGTATATGTATGGGCATATACCTAAGTAGAGGTTATCTGTTGAGATCTTCTTTGTGGTTATCCTTGTTGGTTTTAGTGAGACCTTGAAGGTCTCGGGGTCCCTAATGAGTATCGTTATACTCACCCCTACACGGGCTATTCCCGCACCTCGTTGTGTTGGTTGCAGACGACGGGCAGTGCTGACGGAGGCCGAGTGTTCGAGGACGAGTCAGTACCCAGAGGTGGACTACACGATGAGTCAGTACCTGGAGGTGGACTACACGACGAGACGGCACTCAGAGGAGGTTGACGGACGAGAGCGTGGAGGAGGCTATCTATACCTACCCTTCAGGTAGGATCCGTGGTGGACGACCAGGAGCTGCGTTATCTATACCTACCCTTCAGGTAGGATCCGAGGAGGATGACCCTGGAGCTGCTTCCTTCTTCTAGCTGTTTGTCTTTTTGCAGTTGTACCTTGTTCGGTTGTAGTCGTACTTTCTTTTGGGTTTGTATTCTGGCCCATTTACTTTTCAGCATTTCTTTTGTACTTAGTGTTTTGCTTCTGCTTGTACTCTGTGGTGCTAGTTTTCTTTTATAAAGGTAATTCCTTCCCAATTAAAGGGATTTTATGCCTTTGGTGCTAGTCACCAGCCCCTGGCCTATGGAAGGCGGGCTTGAGGTACTCACGGCATGGGCCCCGAGGACGGGTCATGACAAATTGGTATCAGATGAGTTCGGTTCTACCGCAGAAATCAGGACTCTGATCTTTCTCTATGTGAAGCAATAGTGTTAAGGGTACCGAGTGTAGTCTTCAGTTCAGGGAGTCCAGTGTTGGTGCGGCGGCCGACCTATCCGTACACCAGGACCCTGATTACTGATTTCTGACTTTGTACACGAAAACATTGATTGCGTGTGTGTTTCCAAAGTATTAAAGTCAGCTCAAACCAGGTCAGCTCACCTGGTATAAACGTTGACCATGTCGCATCTGTTCCGGATGTCTCCACGCAGACAGTCAGTTGGAGTTCTGAGAGAGTACTCGATGACGGCTCACCGAGCGACGAGGCTCTGGTGCAGGGCCTTTTTACTATGTTGGCACCCTCGGGTGGTGTACCAGTAGCACCACCACCTGTTGGGAAGCAGATGCCAACAGCTTTTCTAGAAAACCGTGCACACTGGCAGAGCACGTTGCACGAGTTCCAGTAGCAGCGGCCTCCGAGGTTACGAGGCGAGATAGATTCCCAGACAGCAGAGCAGTGGCTGGAGGCGATTTCTAGAGTTTTCCGCTTAGCTGAGACATCAGTAGAGTGGATGGTGGACTTGGCCACTAATGTTTTCCAGTGAATGACCATGAGGATGATCTGTTTAGTGATGAGGCTTCGGTACGTGGACCGATGCCTAAGATAGTACCTTAGGGTAGTGTGTCAGCTATACATCACTACCTGTTGGTCAGAAGTTACAACCGGTGGTACCGGTAGGTGACACATGTAGGCTTACCGCCTTATACGTGTTCTAACATCAGATACCCTCAAGTTCTGAAGCGAACCTGACTCACAGGCGGCTGAGGACTGGCTTGAGGGGGTGGCAGAGAGTTTTCTAGAGCTTATACAGTTTCGGCAGATCGACGTGTTGATAGCTGAGAATTCATCGAGGCATACCGAACATACCGAGTACTCGATGGATGCGTTTCGATCAGTGCAATGGAGGTCGGACCTCTGAGCATGGAATGTTTAAGGGCTTCTGAGCCAGCACCTTTTCTCTATGCATTCCTATTTAGGCTAGGGTGGTAGAAGGAACCTCTGTGGTTGAGAATTCTTTACTGAACAAATATAGACAGAGAATGATAGAAGTTTGGAAAGCAGGAAACTGGCGCCAGTCTCGGGGACTTGGGCGTGAAAAATGTTTCAAGAAGAGGAAATGTTAAGGACAGATGAATCTGCAGAGCAGCAGACATGGAGGAAGAGCTAGGAGAGCAGCTTGTGGTGGTGTACATTTCAACATGTTACCATCACTCGCCTTTGTAGTCCCCACTAGACTCAGGGAGATGGAGAGTAGGGGAAGAGATTAGATTCTTGCGGTCATGGAGTGCGACCAAAAAGGGCTCTAAGGATGATTTGAAGTGCGGACTTTGTCTTCTACTAGCTGTCGTAGCCACAAACATCGATACGAATCATCCCTTCCTTCCATGTATCTAGTCCTAGACCTAGAGTTTCGGGTAAGCCGTGGACTTGACCCTCACGTCTGGAGATACCTTTGGAGGAGACTCGATAATCACACTTACACTGACGGTGTGATCTGACCCTTGAGGCGAGAGTCTCGGTTGGGACATCTTGGTGGCAGCATCGAGGCCTTATGACGTTAGTTTGAGTATGGATTTGGCAATCACTGTTCATACTCAAATTGACGGTATTAGGCAAGCGTAGGGTTGCGTTTTCCTTGGTTGGTGGAAAGTAAACCCTAGGCAGCACAAGTTAAACTCTTGCACGGGCGGGTGTGACCGATCACTCTTGAGTCGGCCAACCTTACCCTCGTGGCAGCAGTAATTTGAGTTCCAGTTCTAACGGGAATTGGAAACCTCTGGAGTTCGAGGATGATGATCACGTCCTTATACGGGTCTCACCTCGACGAGGTTTACGGAGATGTGACCAAGGCGGAAAGTTATCTTTGAGGTTCAGCGGACCTTTCTAGGTCCTCAGCTGGGTAGGCGAGGTGGTTTACCGCTTGACCCATCCACCTCAGTTGCACTAGGTGCACGGCGTTTTACATGTATCTCAACTGAGGAGATACTTGCTTTATCCTTCACACAACATCGACCTCAGGGAGTTGGACGTTGATGACAGGGCATCATGCACGGAGGTTCCAGTGGAGTCTGAGGATCGACCGGAGTAGGTCCTACGAGGACGGTCAATTCCTCTTGCGCATTTCCGTAGGCATCACATAAACTTCCAGGTGAGCACATGGGAGCGGAAGGCTCAGATGCATACTCTGTACCGCTTTTGTGACCCTAGTTTGTGTTGAATCTTTACGGGGACATAAATCCCTGAGGTGGGAGTAATGTAAAGACCCGGAAATTTCAAGGAATATTTTTTCCTTAATTTTATTTGGAATTTTACAAGAACGCAGTTTCTGATGGTGCCTGATTCTGAGGCCCGGTGTGCCCGGAATCAATTTCTGAAGTTTAGCTCAGGTACGTTCAGTGAACGAATGAGCGGGAATTTCTAACTTTTGAACCGGTGACCAGAATCAAATTCTGAGGGCACTGATGGAACCGCAGCTCCAGTATTTTCTTAAGAACGCCTATTCTGGAGTTGCGTTTACACGAGGGAAGTTGTAAAAAAAATTGTGAATGTTAAAATAAAAAATTAACTTCAATTTTTATTTTTCCTTAAGTGTTTTTATCCATTGGATGGAAGTTGGGTAACTACCCAACTTCCCTTGGGAGGTTAAGAGGGTGATGGGGCCCACACGAACCCCACCCCTTCATATCCTCTAACCCCCCAACTCAAAATTAATGATTTGAACTTGAGTTATAACTTATGACATTAATAAGTGAGTTTAATTTGAGTTTTTGAAATTCAAACTCTTGAATTTCAAAGGTTGGTGTTGTGTTAATAAATTAAGTGTGGGCTTAATTTATTTTTGGTTAGTTTCTTTGTTTCCTGAGAGGTTTTGGAGAATCGTTGAGAGACTTGAAGATCTTCTTCGTCTTCGACGAAGAATGTGACGAACGGTTCTTCTCCGACGAAGAACATCGACCCCACGACCTACAAGACTCGGCGTCCCGGATTCTTCCATCTTCATCTTCCTCCTCGACAAGGGAGAAGTCGCCGACCGTGGTGATCATCGCCAACGACAACGTACCTCCCTTATTAATCATAGCGACAAGTGAGGAGACGTCATTTCCTCCTCGGACGCACCCCGACGTCCACGGAATCTGCGTCCGACGCCGTGACGCCATTCTCCGCGATACCCGACGTGCGACGTCAATTTTCAAGGTAGGGGATTGTTGTTGTTTATTTAATTATTCTCGTTCTTGGTTCTTGCATGACAAACTTCTAGGATATACGATTAAATGTTATCGTTGACGAGAGGGGGGCCGGACCGCGCAAACACGGCCGACCCCCCCCCCCCCACTTCTTTGTTCATGTTTGTTTTCTTTGCGAATGGAATGTGATGGCGTGGTGTCGTCGCACCACGCGGGAATCACGGCAAATATTGTGCGGCGCCGTCGCGCCGCGCCGTGGAATGAAATTCAAGAACGCGACGTCGTCGCGCCGCGTCTAAGGAAATCGAAGGCACCGCGGTCGGAGTCGGGTCGTGGCGAAGGGGCACGGCGCCATCGGGTCGCGCTGGAAAACTACAAAGGCGTCGCTTTTCATTTTGGCATGCGGATTGACGGCCGATGATGAAACTGTACCGCAGTGGCAATTGAAGGCCGCTGCAGTGAAGTTCTTGACCCGAGGAGAGCATTGGCGCAGGCGGCGGTCAAAATGGACCACCGGTGCGCGATCGGTTGTCCGCAGAGCTCGACGGCGGTGCACCACCCCTGCGCGGCGGCGCCGGTGACCGGCGGCGGCGGCGCGCCGCCGGAGAAACCAGCCATGGCAGTGCCGCGACGGCCTTCAAGGCGGCCGACAAAGCCGGCCGCAGTGGTCAAGTAGGGACCCCTTCTGGGTCCTGCGTGTTTGAAGAATGGCCGGTGTATGGCCAGCCGTTACCCTGAAGACTCGGGGGTTGAACCCCCGGTTGGCTGGAGTGCCCCCCCCCCACGTGGGGGGCCGTTGTTTTCATAAGCGCAGAGGGGGGGCTGTGCCCCCCCCCCCCCCCCCCCGTTTCCCTCAAACCACGGCTCGGCCAAACGGCCGAGCTGAGCTGGCGCCGGGCCACCGGGATGGGTCGTGCCGGGCCGGGTTGACCCGGTTCGGGCCTACCTAGGGGGGTCGCGGGCCGGGTCGGTCCGGGCCCGAAACCCCTATTTTCGGTCCACTTTCGGTCAAACGCCCATAACTTGAGCTACGGGCCTCCAAACGACTCTCCGTCAGCGGAAACTCGATCCTTGGATCGAGACGGTCGTTTCGGCATATCGCACTCAAGGTTTCGAAGAACTTTGCGTTCGGCCAGGTTGGTTCGTACACGAAACCAACCGGGCCCTCGGAGCAGAAACACTCATATCTTGAGCTACGGATGTCCGAATGACGTACCGTCAGCTTTGTTGAGTTCCTCTTGGTGAGACGGATCTTTTGGCATACTCCGCCCGAGGTTTGGACGCAGGTGGAGTACGGTCGGGTTGGTTTTGCCTTAAAAACCAACCGGGCCCCTGGAACGAAAAAGCCAATAACTCTCAGACCGGGCGTCCGATTGACGCGCCGTCTGTTGCGTTGAGTTCCGGTTGACGATACGGAACTTTTGGAATCCTCCGCCCGAGATTTGGATGCAGATGGATAGTGGCTGGGTTGGATCGCACCGAAATCCAACCGGGCCCCTGGAATGGAAAAGCTGATATCTTATAGACCGGATGTCCGGTTGACGAACCGTCAGCGGTGTTGTTGATCACGTTGAGAAACGGTCCCTATGAGTATACCCTATGAGAGTTTGGGGTGCAGTTGAGATACGACCGGGTTGGTTCGCACACGAAACCAACCGGGCCCCTGAGACGAAAAGGCTAATAACTCACAGACCGGGCGTCCGATTGACGCGCCGTCTGTTGCGTTGAGACCCCTATGATGAGGCGGTCCTTTGAGATACTTCTTCGTGGGACTTCGAGATACTTGGAGTATCGACCTGTAGCTCGTGGAGCGGACCCTCCCAGTGACGAGCGTGCAGAGTACGGAGACCATGTAGCTGCCTGAGACCCGACGACTGCTGATCGAACGACTTGGTGTGTTACAGAGGTGCGCTTGGTTGTAGCGGCACATGGGAGCACTTGGTTGTAGTGGCAGACCCACGAAAGAGGTGCGCTTGGTTGTAGCGGCACATGGGAGCACTTGGTTGTAGCGGCAGACCCACGACAGAGGTGTGCTTGATTCACAATCCTTGTGTTTCCTCAGGATTGAGATGGGTTACTTGATAATTTAGGTATATGTATGGGCATATACCTAAGTAGAGGTTATCTATTGAGATCTTCTTTGTGGTTATCCTTGTTGGTTTTAGTGAGACCTTGAAGGTCTCGGGGTCCCTACTGAGTATCGTTATACTCACCCCTGCACGGGCTATGCCCGCACCTCGTTGTGTTGGTTGCAGACGATGGGCAGTGCTGACGGAGGCTGAGTGTTCGAGGACGAGTCAGTACCCGGAGGTGGACTACACGACGAGACGACACTCAGAGGAGGTTGACGGACGAGAGCTTGGAGGAGGCTATCTATACCTACCCTTCAGGTAGGAACCGTGGTGGACGACCAGAAGCTGCGTTATCTGTACCTACCCTTCAGGTAGGATCCGAGGAGGACGACCCAGGAGCTGCTTCCTTCTTCCAGCTGTTTGTCTTTTTGTTGTTGTACCTTGTTCGGTTGTAGTCGTACTTTCTTTTGGGTTTGTATTCTGGGCCATTTACTTTTCAGCATTTCTTTTGTACTTAGTGTTTTGCATCCGCTTGTACTCTGTGGTGCTTGTTTTCTTTTATAAAGGCAATGCCTTCCCAGTTAACAGGATTTTACACCTTTGGTGCTAGTCGCGAGCCCCTGGCCTATGGAAGGCGGGCTTGGGGTACTCACGGCACGGGCCTCGAGGACGGGTCGTGACACAATTATCTATTGGAATTCAGTATTCTACTCCCTCATTTGCCAATAATTGGAACATTAATTCTAAAGGTCTTCAACAGACACTTCCTCATGAAGGCTTGCTTCATGAAAATTCAGTCGATCTTGAAGTTTCATCTTCAGATGAGAGCCACAGGAACCCTCTGTGTGGTCAAAAGACCTAGGAGAAAGAGATTTAATATTTTTCTATAACCCATTATGGTGTTCCTCCCCATGATGATGAATTTCACTGCAAAAGTCCTCTCCGTAGTAGTGATCCACATTTCCCAAAAAATGCTCCAGTAGACAATGTAGTGCCGAGAAAGCCCTCTTATCATGAGGAACTTGAAAATGCAAAACTAGTCATGTATTATGCTTCATCGCTAGTAGGTGAAATACTTTCTCAATCAAAAGATAGCCTAGGGTGTAGGTCATTCTCCGAGCCACCCCTAAGTCATGCATCTTCTAGTTTGATCAATAATTTCTCTACCAATCTTGTTGAATCTGATGAAGCAACAAGGAAACACCAACTCTGGTCAAATCAGGTAGAAGAATCTTCATTGAATGATAAAGAGGAAATGTTGAACATGAGAAAACAACTGGTGAAAGGTGAAGTGCCAGTCATGTTTTGGCCTTTGGCTGACTCTTAGTATGACATTCCAGAAATGTTGACGGAAGATGGAATTCATGATATTCATCTCAACATATGGAAAACTCTTTATCAGTTGAAAAAGAAAGTATTATCTTATGATGAATAGGAAAATCATCTTAAGATAATAGAAGGGTTACAACTTCAGATTGATTTGACATCTCTATCATTCTCTCGATATCCGAAGGCTGAAAAGCAACAAAGAGCCCTTCGACGTTCATACCTTGTCGCACTAAGAAGATTGCATCAGTTAATTTCCAATAACCCATATGGTATTCGTGTTAGAGGATGGGGTGTTCAGGGAGCACTGCATTTCACAGTGCTCTCCAGTCAGCAAAGCCCGCCAAAAATGGTCTCATGCAATTTTATTGCCCATGGACAGCCACAGTCAATGGGCTTTGTTTGTAATCAAAAGCTTTCCCAAGAACAGGCTTCAACTAGTTCCTCTCAAAATCAAGAATATAGAGAACAAGTTATTGAATTACTCCTGCATCAAGCAAACAAGAATATTGAACAAGCTTCTCATATGGATCAAGCACATCATCAAGTGACAGAAGTGTCATAAATTATCCAATGGTCTTTTGAACCCGGTGATAAAAGTGGATACAGATTAATGCATCCAGTTAATATCCGGACTAAGGTTCACAAGATCAGGAGAGATTTTAAGAAAGTATCAGTCATAGCATGTCAAGAGCCACACCAGCTTGCCAGACTGGGGACTCTTTTAAACCAACCCTCGGAATCAACAAATAGGATTCGAGGAATTGAGTGGGAATAGTATGAACAGACCCAGTCCACCGGACTGGGGACTTTTTCAAATCATCAATCCCCTCCTTAGAGAAATTAGGCCTTTTCTAAATTGGGAAAGCAGCCTCAAGAGGAACGAAGAGACAAATTATCAGGATATTCTCTCCAAATTATAGTTTGTCAAGAAGTTCCTGAGGGATCGAATCGACAAAAGGAAATGTATCATCAAAGACATGGAGGAAGACAATATCACAGAAATTCTGATAGAATGGATGCGATGCGTTATGCATCAATCAATGTCATCAATTCCGTTTTTGTGGATCCACAAAATGAGGTTCACTCAGGGGACCCAGATAAAGAGGGTCCTGCTCAAGAAGATGTACGCACCGACACAAATGAAGAAGTTGTGCGTACACGAAATCAAAGGATTACTCAGAACCTAGGTAATCCTTCGAGTAACCCACTTCCCCCACTCTGAAAAGGATCCAAAAAAGGGAGGGGAAAGAATAAGGTTGCATATCCTTCCTCTAGAGAAGGCCAATCGCTCTCACTAGATAAAAGGTTTGCACAACAGAAGGAAGAAATGAAGTAATTAAGGAGGGTGAATGCAGAACTACTTCAGGGTAGTCTTCTTCGTGAGCGTGCTGGAGTCAGTCAGCCAAGGGAATTTGTTACAGCTACTGAGATGGATCAATAATATCCTCCTCTATTCGTACACCCTCACAGGTCTAATCCTATGGGTCAAGTGTAACAACAGTTGGAAGTGGTACCATCAGTTGTAGCATCAACCACCACATATGTCCAAGCTCCAGTCATTACACCTACCCAAGTCCAAGTTCAACCAGATATTTCTCAAAATTTAATAACTACTATTGAGTCACTAACAGCTCGGTTGGAAACTATGGAAGGGAAACGTGCACAAGTTCAACCATAAAATAAAGTTTACCCTGAATTGGTAGATTTAATCTATCCTCCATCCAGTTTTGGAAACCCTCTATTCCCTATTTTCAATGGATCAGGTGATCCTGAACAACATTTGACGCATTACGTGTCTTGTTGTGACCCTATGATGGGAACTCTGGAGCAACAAGAAGCGGTAAAACTCAAATGCTTCATACGGACCTTTCAAGAACCAGCCTTTTCGGGTATACAATCTTGCAATCCTGGTCAATTACCGGATGAGAGGATCTTCGCCAAAAATTCCTTCTTCAGTTCAGCTCAACTTTTCCAAAGACAACAGTTTTTGATCTTACAAACTGTAAGGAAAGAGAGAATGAAAGGGTCTCAGATTTCATTGCTCGCTGGAAGGGATTAACAAATTACCTAAGCTTAGAACTCCCTCAAGAGGAATTGATGCCAATCTATGTGGAAAATCTGCGTGATGAATTACGCATGCTGTTAATCCCTGTGAAATATGCAGGAGGGTTTTGAGACCTTACTTCAATCACTCAGCAGATTGAAGATTCCCTTATACAGGCTAAGGCTAAATCTCGTGTAATTCCATCAGCTCTAGGAAGGAGAATGGGTAAAGAAGAAACTGCTACAGTTATGCTTAAACAAGCACCTATACCTGTTTTTACTTCAAAACCTTCATCTTCTCGAAGGGCTCCGCCTCCTGAGCGCCAAAAACAAATTCTGTTTCATCCAGATGATCAAAGAGATCAAAGACGAAAACAATTTGAGGATTTGAAGAGCAAAACAGACTCTTTCCGAAATGAACAAGTTCCTGGTTACTTTATTTCAGCCCTAGAGAATAATTTGGTTCCGCTGCCAAAGCCCAAGAGGCCAAACAAGGAAGGATTTCAAGACCATCCCAATTATTTCCCCTTTCATCAAATGTTGGGGCATCCCATCCAGAAGTGTTTTGTCTTCAAAGACCTCCTGAAAAAGATGGTCGACTCGGGACAAGTTAAACTAAAAGGCTCTTCATCCCAGGTAGCATGTGTCACTGCTACAGTTCTAGAGGAGGAAGGCGAATGGAAATAATTCAAAAGAAAAAATGCACAGAAGTATGATGATTGTATGGTCAGAAATACAATCAAACGAACTCATGCTATTTTGTGAACACAATTAAAGAAACCGGTTGTGTCTTCTACCATGAATGTTGCGGCAAAAACCTCTTCATCAGAGTGAAAGTCCTCGAAGAAACAACATGATTCAAATAAAGAAAAAGAATCAGAAGAAGATGAGTATGTGTCAAAGCCTAAGTTGCCTTTGACTCTGGTAGACTTCATGCCATGTACTTCAAAGCCACGGGCACCGCCCCACCAAACGGCACAGCCTAAACAGGCTAATCAGGCAGAGTCTTCACCAGACAAAGAATTAATCTTCGGTTCTGTTAATATGATTCAATTAACAGATTCATATGCTAGTCGTAGTTTCGATTTTGATGAGCCTGAATTCCCTATATAAAACAAGGGAATCAGATGAAGTTCCAGAGGCTTAGGATATAGGGGAAGACATGGATTTTTCAGAAGCCACTACTCCAATTCTACCCCTGCTAGAACTATGTACAGAGCAGAAACTCGTGGTAGAGCCCTTCAGCGAGCTCAGCAAGAACAAGCAAGTTCTTTTACCAATATTAAATTCATTCCTGGCACAGTTATTTTGGAAGACCGGTTGAAGGTTCCATCCTCTTCCTCTCAGCAATTAAATGGATCTAATCGGTCTAATATTCCAAAACCAGGGATATTGCCAACTCCTATCCCCATACAAGATGCATCAACTTCCAAAGCATCTGCTTCCAAGGTACCTGCTAAACCACATATTCCTGTTGGGAAATGCAGACCTCTGGATCAAAAGTATGATGTATTGAAACACTTGGCCCAAGTACCAGCCAAGTTATCAATTCTGGATGCTCTGAATCTGTCAAAAGATCTTCGAGAAGCACTCATTGAGGCTTTTTGAAGTCCTCAAGAGTTTAAAACTGAAATTGATGCAGCTGAAGTCTATCATATAGAGAATAATCCTTCATAATTCCATGCAATAATATCTTTTATTGATGAATATGAAGATGATTTTGTGCATGGGCATATTAGACCTTTGTACTTATCTGGAAAGGTCAATGGTGTAGATGTTCGAAGAGCTTTCATTGACAATGGTTCAGGAGTCAACCTCATGCCCATTCGTACACTTCGTTGATTGGGCCTTACGAAATCTGATTTATCTCCTTCTACAATGATGTTACAAGGATATGATAAAAATGAACAAGAACCACTGGGCGAAGTTACACTCAGAACTCGGTTTGGAGATCTTGTATCCAATTCAGATTTCATTGTTGTTGATCAAGACTCAGCCTTCAACATCTTGCTTGGAAGACCCTGGCTACATCAGCATGCGGTTATCCCTTCATCATACCATCAATGTCTCAAATATTGTTTCGATGGTCAAGTTGGGACATTGTATGGTGATAAGGACCCATTCAAGACATGTGAGTCTCAATACATTGAGGCGGAATTCTATCACATGAAGGGAAGAGAGGAATCCATAACAAAGGAGATTACCAAAGTTAATGCTTCATATGGTTTGGAGAAGATTCCAGTAAATCCATTTACACATGTGAGTACAGATTATGTGTTGCCTATCAGTCAAATTAAAAATATTGACCCAAATCAAAATACTCTTATGGAAAGATCCATAATGTCAACTACGGCAATCGATCCAGACAACATGGGAGAAATTGGTAACCCACCAAGCCGTGATGAAAGCACAAATGGTGACGTCTTTATTTCATCTTCTGAAATCCAACAATTCTATACTTCGCCAATTAGGCTAGAAAAAGTTATAGCAACATCAGAGGTGAAAAATGATGTCGATTTTCAATCCATCATCTCCTCTTTAATACCCAAAGATGACCCTTCATCATCAATCGGGTCGGAAATGGAAGCTTCTTCTTCAAGATGTGAAAATTGTTACATCTCTTATGATAATGAAAATTATGCTTTATCATTTACTATGCAAGTAGAAATGGAAGAAATAACACATGATGAAGAAGAAAAGGAAGATATCAGAGATGCTCCTCCAGCATTTGAAGAGGGTATCTCTACCATTGTGGATGAACTCAGAGAAATAAATCTGGGTACAAAAGAAGATTCATGCCCCACTTTAATCAGTGTGGCCATGACTCTTGAAGAGAAAGAGATGTATATTTCTTTTCTAAAGAAAAACAGAGATATATTTTCTTGGAACTATACAAAAATGCCCAGGCTTGATCCTGATGTTGCTACTCATCATTTGGGTTTACCAGAAGAACATCGAGGATTTAAGAAAGCCGCGAGAAGAACACACCCAACTTATGCTTCCAAAATTGAGGTTGAAGTGGATAAGCTTATCAAAGATAACTTCGTCATAGAAGTCCAATATCCCAAGTGGTTGGATAATATTGTCCCTGTAAAGAAGAAGAATGGACAAATTAGAGTTTGCATCAATTTTAGAGATCTTAATCGGCATTTTCCTAAGGATGATTTCCCAGTTCTGATTGCAGAACTTTTAATTGATGCAACAGCTGGCTATGAAGCACTTTCCTTCATGGATGGATATTCTGGATATAATTAGATCCGAATGGCCCCAGAAGACGAGGAATCCACACCCTTCAGAGCCCCTCAGGGTGTGTTTTGCTACTGGGTAATGCCATTTGGCTTAAAGAATGCAGGTGCAACATATCAGTGTGCCATGCATCGTATATTCAAACCCTTCTTAGGGAAGTTTTTTGAATGCTATGTAGACGATTTTGTGGTTAAATCCAAGAAATGTTCTAATCACATAGCTGATTTGGAAGTCATATTCCGCAAGCTTCGACAACATAATTTGAAGATGAACACCTTGAAATGTGCTTTTGGGGTAACCTCAGGAAAATTTCTCGGCTTTTTTGTACGCCATCATGGTATTGAAGTCGATCTTGAGAAGACCAAGTCAATCCTTGGTATGTCACCTCCTCGAAATTTGAAATAATTGAGAGGAAATCAAGGACACTTAACCTATATTCGGCGTTTCATCGCCAATTTGGCAGGAAAAAGTTTACCCTTCACCAAATTGATTAAGAAGGGAATCACTTACCAGTGGACTGAAGAATGTCAAGAAGAATTCGATATTCTCAAGAAATACCTCTTGAGTCCACCGGTACTCATTCCACCTGTTGAAGGAAGACCACTTATCCTCTACGTGACAACTCTAGATTGATCATTGGGTGCCTTTCTTGCTCAAAAGAATGATGCTGGAAATGAAAACAGCCTCTACTATCTCAGTCGAAGTATGCTTGAAGCAGAAACCCGGTATTCAAGTATTGAGAAGTGCTGCCTGGAATTAATCTTTGTAGTTTAGAAGTTGAGACACTACCTGCAACATCATGAGGTCCAATTGGTATCTCGCAATAACCCGCTCAAATTTATCCTTAGTAGTCCAATGCTTATAGGACGCCTGGAAAGGTGGGCAATTATTTTGCAGCAATTCGACATACAGTATGTGTCTCAAAAGGTGATAAAGGGCCAAGCTCTGGATGATTTCTTGGCTGAACACCCTTCAGTGGAAGACACATCTTCAGATATTGAACTCCCTGATGAGGAAGTCTTCTCTATTCAAGAATGTCCTCAGGCATGGGAAATTTATTTTGATGGTGCTTCCCGTAGTCCAACAGGGAGGAAAAGGGAAAACCCTAAATTCAACAAAGTTGTCTTAGGAATTGTGTTCATTTCTCTAGAAAAGGCGGTGTTACCTTATTCCTTATTATTGTGGGAAGGTGGTACCAATAATGAAGCCGAATACCAAGCTCTCATCGCAGACTAGGAATTAGCGCTTCAAACACAAGTGAATCACTTAAAAGTGAAAGGTGATTCAGACCTGGTAATCAAAAAAGACAATGGGTATTATGCCATCAGAAAAGAAGAACTAATCCCTTTGTATGATTATGTCAGAGAGTTAATGGCGGAATTCCCTTCGGAACCGACATTTTCTTATGTCCCAAGATCACAAAATGCTCAAGCCGACGCACTGGCTAATATAGCTACTGCTCTGGCAGATCCAAATTGGGATGAGACAACCATCCGTATTGCCCACCTTCATGCAATTTCACCTTATGTTCGAATTAGAACAGAGGAAATTAATGAAATTAGTCCCATTCCTGAACCGTATGGTCATACTACAGGATGGATTTCACCTATCAGGGAATACCTTCAAAATGGAACACTTCCACCTGATAGAGCCGATAAAGAACAAATCTAGCGACGTGTGGTCAATTTTACTCTTTATGATAGCCTAGATCACTTAGAGAAAATTCTCTACAAACGTGGTTTTGATGGAGTTCTCTTCAGATGCATTGATGTTGAAGAGACAATGGTTGTCATAAAAGAAGTGCATGCAGGAGTCTGTAGTGCCCACCAGTCTGGACATAGAATGTCTGATCATATTCGAAGGCTTGTATACTTTTGGCCTTCAATGATACAAGATTGTGTCGATTTTACAAAGAAGTGTCATTCATTCCAAATACATGACAACTTCATTCATCAACCTCTAGAGTTTCTTCATAAAGCTAAATACTCATGGCCATTTTCCACAAGGGGAATGGATGTGGTGGGACCTTACCCTTTGGCTACGACCAAGTAGTTTAAGTACATTCTTAATGCTACTGACTTATTTTCCAAATGGGCAGAGGCAATACCTCTCAAGGAAGTCATTTCTAAATGCGTTTTTAGCTTCATCAAGTCTAACATCATTACCAGATTTGGTGTCCCTCATACCATATTGACGGACAATGGAACCAACTTCTGTTCATCCGAGGTGAAGAAGTTGTATCAAGAATACAACATCAAATCCAACCATTAATCTCGATATCATGCAGCGGCCAATGGCCAGATAGAAGCCTTTAAAAAGACTCTTTCAAATATACTGCAAAATATAGTGGATAAAGATAAGAGGTCATGGCCTGATAAACTCTTTCATTCTTTATGGGATTATCGAACTACCACCCGCACTGCAACTCGGTCAACTCCATATTCACTGGTATATGGAACGGAAGACGTCTTTCCCATTGAAGTTCAATTGCCTTCGCTCAGAGTAGCCATTTGTGACCATTCATCTAAAGATGAACAATCTCAAAAGTGATTGAATGAATTGGAACGGTTAGATGAGAAAAGATTGCGCTCTTTTCACCACTTGGAAGTCTATCAGAATCGAATAGCACGAGCTTTTAACAAAAAAGTTCGTCTTCGTTCATTCACTCCGGGAGAATTGGGTTAGTTCTCAGAACTCCAATGATACTAGGAAAGAAACCCCCCAAGACTGAGCCAAAATTGGAAGGACCTTACTCAATACATAGTGTCTACTCCAATGGAGCTTATTCATTAATCTCGTTGGATGGAGAACTCATCACTACTCCAACCAATGCTAGATTTTTGAAAAAGTATTTTGTATAAACACAAAATACATCATCAATGGTCTGTTATGACCTTAAACTGCATCATCATTAATGGTCCGGTATGACCTTAAACTGCATCATCATCAATGGTCCAGTATGACCTTAAACTGCATCAACCCCCTAAATGGTCCAGTATGACCTTAAACTGCAACTAGATCCTGTATGACCTTAAATGACATCCATGGTCCGATATGACCTTAAACTGCACCATCATCTAGCAAGATGTTAAACTGTGCCCCCTTCATTGTCCTTGCTATATGACGTTAAACTATACAGCAAAGGTCCATGTATATGACCTTAAACTATTTTTACTTTCGTCCCACATGACGTTAAACTGTGAAAAAGTTCCCTAAATGGTCCAGTATGACCTTAAACTGCAACTAGGTCCTGTATGACCTTAAACTACATCCATGGTCTAGTATGACCTTAAACTGCAACTAGGTCATGTATGACCTTAAACTGCAACTAGGTCATGTATGACCTTAAGCTGCATCATCAATGGTCCATGCATATGACCGTAAACTATTTGCGAGTCCCTTACGTCCAAGAAATACGTTAAACTGTGACATCCTAACTACATGACGCTAAACTGTATAAAAGTCCCTTACGTACAGAAAGACGTTAAACTACATAATCATCAAAGGTCCTGTATGACCTTAAACTACACCACTGTCCAGCATGACATTAAACTGCACCATCCACGGTCCATGCATATGACCTTAAACTATTCTCACTTTCGTCCAACATGAAGCTAAACTGTATCGTCCCTTTTTCGTCCAACATGACATTAAACTATGGGAAAAAAGTCCCCAATGTGTCCAACATGACGTTAAATGGTGTACGCTTTTGTCCTCACTACATGACATTAAACTGCACAGTCCCCCTTTCGTCCAACATGATGTTAAACTATATTGTCCCCATCGTCCTAACTACATGACGCTAAACTATACAAAAATTACTTGATACTTCTTACATGAAATTAAACTGTACTGTGTCCCGGGGTCCTACACCTGCTACATGACATTAAACTGTGCATCACCAATAGCCCTAACTGCAAGACTTTAAACTAAATAGTCCCTTCATACGTCCTACATGACGTTAAACTGTGTATCGTTAAGGTTGTTTCTACCTCTTGTTTCTCACACCGAGTATTACTCACGTGATATTAGAGAAAACCTCAACCATAACACTCTCTCTGGGCTATTAACCATGTGTAAGTCCCAACATCATTTTTTAGGTCATTGTCCCCAAGAACAACTTGATCATTAATTCATTCTTTAATTTAACTACGCGTACTTTGATCCTTGCCTCCCCGGCTGGGTATATAGGCAAGCTCCCAAGGTTCAAGCCCAAAATCAATCTCTTCACATTGGTTCACCTCCATCTCATACGATGTTCATTCGTGAAACCACCCAAAATCAATCTCTTCACATTGGTTCACTTTCGTCCTTTTTATACAACATTAAACTATACAACACTTTTGTCCAGTATGAAAATAAACTACAATATTCATTGATACCCTCACTTGATAGGGAATCATTATTTACATTAATTTTCAATCATGTTTCATTTCAAAGACTACGTGCTTACATGGCAATGCCCAAACCTTTTATCTTGGGTTAAACCATCATTGTAATAAATTCCCCTTTCACCCTTAACATGTACGAACCAAATTTGTATAGAGGGTATTTCTAGGACTACATGGGCTTGATTACCATCCTTATGGGATATGTAGGAACATTCAGGTATCCCTCAAATCTAGCCACAAGTCTTTGGGCCTAACCCCAAATTCTACTTTCAGTCCGTTGGCTGAAAAGTCCCCATGAAAACACACACTATGTATTTCTTATAATGGTCCAAGATCTGTGAACCTAAACTAATATCTCTAATCCTTTTGTCCCACACAATGTTAAAATGTAGTTTAGGAACTACCTATGGCTTGATTCTCATCCTTATGGGATACGTAGTGATGTCCAACATTTCAATTCAGGACCCAGCCACAACCTGATTATGGTTATCATTGATCTGTGTATCTCTGTATACATTGGACAATACCCATCTTTATGTGTCATAATCCTAACCTTAAATATTTTCAGATCTTCATAACCCTTTTCATGACTTCTAGTCACAAAAATGTCAATCTTCTGAGAATTCTTTTGCCTGACTATGCAGCACGTTCCCATAGGTGGCCTTGCATAAACAGTCTACATAACGGACTTGTTATCCAAAAGAAACTATTTTATTTAACTATGCAGCCAATACCCTTAGGTGGCCCTACATAATTCAACCCCCTAACGGGTTTGTTCAATAATGGTAACTTCATTCTTTGGAAGAAAGCCTCTTTTGTCCTTATTGGCCTTAAATGAAAGTATATAGGGATCTGCAAAAATAGCCATCCCTAACATATTTTTCCCATATCCTTTTTCATGATTTGAAAATTATTCAAGTCAATGATTTATATTCCCATTCCCTACGTTTGGGTCAGACCTCCGTAGGAGTGATATCTATTCAGTTCTTCGATAATATGGTTTGGAAATATCTTCTCAATATTCAAGTACCTCTTTCCATACAACAAACTCTATACTTTGGAAAATTTGAATCTCCATAAACTTTCATTGGCTTTTAGCACTAGGAAAGTAAATTTTTGGGTGTTCTTTTGCCTGACTATGCAGCACATGCCCATAGGCGGCCTTGTATAAACAGTCTACATAACAGAATTGTTAGCCAAAAGATACTATTTTATTTAACAATGCAGCCAATGCCCTTAGGTGGCCCTGCATAATTCAACCCCCTAACGGGTTTGTTAAATAATGGTAACTTCATTCTTGGGAACTACTTCTTCTAATGCATTTTAGCTCTTTTTCATATCATTCCTCATATTCAAATATTCTTAAGTCATAGTTTACATATTTTTCCCTCATACTTGAGTATGGTACTATGTTTTCAGATGAATTTTCAAGGAATTGAGTCAATTCTAATTCATTCGGTCAAAGCTATTTCGACCTTAAACATTAACCTTTTTATGTATGATGTGCATGACTTTAAACTGCCCACAAAATACAAAGGAACTATGAATAAAAGTCAAGTTCCAAGCTCACTAAACATATGTTTTGTATGATTTAGGTAATATTGAGCAATTAAAAGGTTCGAAGTTTTTAGGGTTATTTACATTAATCCTAGTAAAAATCAAACAATGCTTACTAAGCCCATTGGATTAGGTAAAATCTAAAGCATGTAGCAAAAGAGAATGTAGGTACAAATGAATGAAGATGAAAGTGTTTTTCATTAATACATAGGAGATAGAAGGACATCCACATACTGGAGTCTCTTCTCTTTTTCAAGAATTACAAGAGGCTTTCAACATAACTCTTTATTTGATTTACGGAATCCCGAGCTTCATCAGTAACCACCTGGAATTTATTCATTCAATTGGATACAATAAGAGATGCAGTGATAGAAGCTCTTCTTGAAACAATTGTAAAAGTATGTTCTTGAGTGCGGTTTGAGAAAAAATTTCTGCTGATCAAACAGTGACTTTGTTTCTGTCCAAGAGACTTGGAAGATGGATACATGGATTTGAGAATGAATAATTGGAAGTAAAGATCCATTTGGAGAGAGTAATCTTTTCAGATATTGCTCTAATTCCATGTTTTTCTTCTCTCCACCAACAGGTAGCAGAAAACATTTCAGCCCATGGGTTTTCCATTTTCATATCTGCAAGGAAATGACATGGAGGAAAAATTTAAAAGTTCACACCATTGTTCTTTCTCTTAATGCCTAGCATAACCGAAATAGAGGGGTAGCAGTGCAGCTACATTTCAGGTGTATAATTATTTGCATCTGGAATGTTGACTCTTTGCAGATGACCATGACCACACAGAGGAAGATAGATGCTCTGTGAGAAATTAAGATGATATTTCATCAAGTACTTAGCCAAATATGGGAGAGTATTGTCACAGATATCATAGTAATCATGGCCAACAATGTTCATAATGTCATCAATCTGCTTTCTATCTAGTCCATCACCCATTCCATTTCTGTTGGGAGCCATTAAATTTGCCCAAGAGTTGAATAAATTAACTCTTAAATGGATTTATTTTTCATAAACTTTGTGAAGAAATTTGAAAAAATGGCCAAGGCATTAAGGCGTGCAAGTTTAATTTTGATGCGCAAGTATGGATGTGTCGCACAAGTGTTTGGCATGCAAGTATCCCCACACAAGTCCAAATACCTATACAGCAGCGCGACAACAAATAAATATCGGAAAACAGAGCAACCTGCACGGTTAAAGTGACCTGCGCGGTGAGAGATCGAAGGTTTGAAATCCGGAAATCTGGATGCTTTGTAAGAAAGTGATGCCCTCTATTTATAGACGCAGCCAAAACCCTATGCATCGTACCCTGGGCGACTAAAGGCCGTACCCCTGCGCGCCAGACCCTATGCGCTCGAAGCTCATTCACGCGCCTAGACTTGCGCGCTGATTTTTCTTTGGTTTTCTTCTTTTCCTCAGAGTCAAATCCTCTTTTCTCTCTAGATCCAATTCTGAGGGGGGACTTCTGTTGACACTTCTTTTCGTCAAAGAGTCTAAAGAATGGAAAAGGGAAATACCTTAGTCCAAATTGATTCATCCTTTGAGGAAACATCAAAAAAATTGACAAAGGTATGAACAAGGAGAACATTGCCCATAGGTCGCACAAGTTCCTTCATGGTCACGCAAGTATACTTGTACGCCGCCTAGTGGTCGCGCAAGTGACCTGCGTGACCTAAGTGATATTCGCCCGGGTCTTCTCTAGCCTATAAATAGACCCTGTGGGCCCCCATTCAAGGAGGAATTTTCTCATAAACTCAGATTTGATCTCCCGGTTCCCTAGTCTCTTCTCAAAGCTTCCAAAATACTTATAAGGTAATTTCTTACCTAGAATGGAAGATCTAAAGAGGGGGAGGAAGGCCTAAGTGTTGAAACTCATCAACACTTGCGCGCCTGAGTGGCCAGCCCTTAAGGGAAATGGACACACTTGTACACCACCTAACTCCTTCAATAGAACTTGCACACCACTATTCTGGAAGAACCTCAAGATGATTCTAAAGGCTTTAACCAAGAGTTGCTCAAGTATTACCTTGCTGGTTAACCATCGCACAAGTACCCATGTGTCGCGCAGGTATACCTACGTGGCTAGGACTTGTGCGCCCATGCATTACCTGCGCGCCTGCTAGGACTTGCGTGCCCCTGACTTTTTGGGTTCCCTTCTTGCCCATTTCACCCCTCTTAAGTCATTCCACCTCTCCTATTCAAGATTCAATCTTAAAAACACTCTTCAAAGCCATTTATGGCATGATTTATTGATTTGACTTCCTTATCTGAAAGGAATTCTATGGAATATCTCTCAAAACCTAGTGATTTACACATATTTATGTCACTAAATATTGAGATCTCATTCATTAAACCTCATCCTTTAGGATGAGAGAACTCATTAACCTGGGCCTCCTTTTCAGGAGTAAGCCTCAGTCCCCTAATATGGGAATCCTCTTTAGGAGTAAGCCCCAACCATAATTCTCTTAACCTGGGCCTCCTTTTTAGGAGTAAGCCCCAGTATCAAATATGGGCATCCTCATCAGGAGTAAGCCCCAAGTCCCTTAATTTTTCAAGTATCTTAACCTGGGCCTCCTTTTCAAGAGTAAGCCCCAATCTTAATTTCTCTTAACCGGCCCTAATTTACCTTTGATCTGGGATTCCTTCTCAGGAGTAAAACCCAATCATAAATACTCTCCTAATTTGGGCCTCCTTTTCAGGAGTAAGCCCCAAGTTAGATTATTCAAATATCCTTGAAGCACATATACATTTATTGACCCTATTCCTGGATTTCTTCGTTGATGTAAATCCTAATCTTCATTTATCTGGGAAGTTATACATACATAAGTCCCACATTATTTCTTATGATTGCATCTTTCATGGAACAATTGTCTAATTTATACCAATACCTCTTGTTTCTCACACCGAGCATGACTCACGTGTGCTTAGAGTGTAAAAGTAATTATGACATCCTTCTTTGATCCATCAATCATAAACATCATACTCCCTTACTCGAACTACGTGGGTTCTAATTCCTTTTCTAAACAAAGGATACGTAGGTATCCCATCTGCGGGTTTGATACCAACTCTGAAATAATACATGTCCTTCTGAATGACAATAAACTTCACGTGCCCCACTGAGTGGATTTAAAACCAGCCCAGTCATCATAACGACCAAGAGACTTCTATATAAATGTTTCGCAGGATACCATTGATGAAGAATCTCTAAATAAATAGAGATGATTCTCGATTGATGAAGAACCTCGAATACATATAAAAGATTCTATAAATTTCCTAAATATTTAATCATTGATTGTCAAATCTGAAGGAAATATCATTTTATACCTGGTAATGTAATAAGGATTCACAAACATAACTTAAATCTATATAGAGAGTCCCGAAGTAGACAATAATTTCCCTCAAAATGGTGTGATGAGTCCGAACTCCCATCCTCTCGACCAATGTAAATTCCTAAGCCTCATCAGTCCACAAACTAATGAGCGCCTACCTTTGGAAAGTAGGTCCAAATAGATGTGGAATCATTGGATGTTTCTGGTTCTACGAACAAACCCGTTAGAAACCGATCGGAATGTTTGAATCTCCCATCAAGGCGGTCATCACCGAATTCCGAGTGAAACACACCTACACAAAATAGCACCTGCAAACGAACAAACCATAGAAGAACGGAACAACGCACACAAGATTTTGGAAAACAATGAAATAATATTTACTTGATATCATGAATAAGAAAAAAACACTGCTATATACATTTCAAACAATGTTTTATATGGTTACAATTACAATTATCCAATAAACAGTTAAAAACATTAATGTTTCATCCTTTGGAATCTGTGATCCCCTCTCAAATATTGTCATCCATGGTATTAGTTTCCAAACAAAGAATCCCAACTCAAGAAAATAAATCCACCTATCTATGAAAAAAAATATTATGTTAGTAATACAATAATGAAATAAATTAAACATTAATATGAAAGAATACATTAATAAAATGTCAATTTTTAATAAAAAAGACACATTTGGAGTTATACAGGTCACACTGTGCATCGTATTGAGATGGGATTTATTCTTAAACGTCAAAAATGAGTCATAGATTGTTTTTTTAAAATATTAAAACAATATTAATGGGGTTTCTCTGTTTTGAGTATGTCACTTATACTTTTACTAGAATTAATATCAAATTGAAATGACATGTTTGGATTTATATCGGTCACATGATTCTTCATATTGAGGTTTAGTTGATTCTTATAGGTAAAAAATGGCTGATGGATCATTGTCCTAAAGTATCAAAATAATCTGAATGTGTTTTCTTGGATTGCAGAATGTCACTTATGTTTTTTTCAAAAATTAATGTCAATTTTAAATAAAAAGAGATAATTTGAGTCATAGCAGTCACATTATGAGTTGAATTGAGGTGAGGAAAATTCCTACATGTAAAAAATCACTTATGGGTCATTATCCAAAATTATTAAAATAATATTAATGAGTTTGATCAGTTTGTATTATGTCAGTTGTGTTTTTTTACAAAATTGTTATTTCAAACTAAAAACACACATTTTGAGTCATACCGGTTGCATCGTGTGTTAGTTTGGTATGAAACTGATTCATACATGTCATAAAGAACTTATGAATCACTATACTAAATTATGAAGAAAATTGGAGTGGGTTTTCTTGGTTTTTAGTGAGTGACGTGTTTTGAGCTAAAATGTCAATTTTAAACTGATAACATTAACCCATACCAGTCACAATGTACATCAGATTTAGTTGAGGTTGATTCCTACATGTTAAAAATGAATAATGGATCATTTTTGTAAATTATAAAAACATTCTGAATGTTTTTACTTGTTTTGCAGTATGTCACTTGTGTTTTATTCTAAAATTAATGTCAATTTTAAATAAAAAGAGAGACTTTGAGTTTTACCAGTCACATTTTGCATTGAATTGAGGTGGATTTGATTCTTACATGTCACAAATGACTTATGTATCATTTTACTAAAGTATTAAAACAATATGAAAGTCTTTTCTCAGTTTGTAGTATGTTAGTTGTGTTTTTTTACTAAATTTTCATTTCAAACTGGAAATATGAATTTTGAGTCATAACGGCCACATCGTGTGTTGGTTTAATATGAGACTACTTCATACACATAAAAAATAACTTATGAATTGTTATCATAAATTATAAATAAAATTGTAGTGGGTTTCTGGGTTTTCAGTGAGTGACACATTTTGAGCTAAAATGTCAATTTTAAACTGATAACAGATTCTTTTATCCATACTGGTCACACCATGCATCATATTGAGGTTAGGTTAATTCATACACATCATAAATGACTCATGGATCATTTTCCTAAATTATTAAAACAATCAGAATGCATTTACTCAGTTTTTAGTGTCTCACTTGTGTTTTTTTCTAAAATTAATGTCAATTTTAAATAAAAAGAGACACTTTGAGTCATATCAATCTCATTGTGAATTTAATTGAGGTGAATTAAATTCCTATAAAAAATTACTTATGGATCATTGTAATAAAGTATATAAATAATCTTAATGTTCTTTCTTAGTTTGTAGTATGCCAGTTGTGTTTTTTTACTAAAATGTCATTTCAAACTGGAAGCATGCATTTTGAGTCATACCTGTCGCATCGTGCATTGGTTTTATATGAGACTAATTCATACATTTCACAAATAAATTAAGAACAATTATCATAAATTATGAATAAAATTGGAGTGAGTTTGCTTGGTTTTCAGTGGGTGACACGTTTTGAACTAAAATGTCAATTTTGAACTGAGAGCAGACACTTTTAGCCATACTAGTCATGTTGTGAATTAGATTGAGGTGTGGTTGATTCATATACATCACAAATGACTCATGAATCGTTTTACTAAAGTATCAAAACAATATGAATGTGTTTTCTCTATTTTCATTATGTCACTAGTGTTTTTTTTCTAAAATTAATGTCAATTTTAAATAAAAAGAGACACTCTGAGTCATACCAGTTTCATTGTGCATTTAATTGAAATTTGGTTGATTCATACTGGTCATAAATGACTTAGGGATCATTTACCTAAAGTATCAAAATAATAAGAATGCATTTTCTTAGTTTTCAGTATGTCACGTGTTCTTTTTACTAAAAATAATGTCAATTTTAAATAAAAAGATACATTTTGAGTCATACCAGTCGCATCGTGTGTCGTATTGAGGTGGGGTTGATTCCTACACATTTAAAATGATTGATGGATCATCTCCCTAAAGTATAAAAACAACTAAATTCATTTTCTCAATTTTGAATAGGTCAGTTACTCTAATACCAATAATAATGACATAAACATTTCATACATTGATATCACATATTAGTAGATTAATATTCTCTAAATGAATGAAATAAATTAACCATAAATATGAAACAATGAATTAATTATATGGACAATTATTTTACTTTGCAAACATCAAGATTACCTCTATGATTGAGCAGACACAACATCATTTCTATTCCTATAAAGGCATGTCACATGGACAGAAATATTCAAAAATAAAAAAAAACCCAGTAAGGAATAATTAAAATAAAATCAATGTTTCATTATATAATGTTTTTTTAAAATAGAGATATTATATCGTAACATTACCTTTCAATCTTTAAAAAGGGTTTCTTTGGCCTAGATATAAGCTAATAACAAAACAAATGATTCTTTGTGCACTTCACTACTATTGGTTAATTGCCGCTTAGCATAGCATCTGGTCTGAACTTCCGATATGGCATCATCGTGATGCTCTCATTGGACACCATCTCTATGATATCATCTTTAATCGTTCACTTTTCCTTCTATTAATTCTCCCATTTACCTAGTAAATGGGTATAGGAAGAGAAGGAAAAGTGAAGGCTGAATGATGATATCATAGAGATGGTATGGTATGAGAGCATCACGGGGATGCCAGATCAAAATTTCAGATGAGATGTTATGCTAAGCAGTAGTTAACCAAAAGTAGTGAAGAATCATTAGTTTTGTAATTAATTTTTTGAGTGATGCACAATCAATATAGTTCCAAAACCCTACATCAGTATAAACAATAACATAAATGACCAAAATACAGAATATAAATGATCTATTCCCTAATGGTTTAGGTTTAGTTCTTTTGGAAACATGGAAACATAAATAACTAGTTCATAAGAGTATCTCGTTAAGATATTATTTACAAGAAATGCAAATCATTTCTAAAACCATTATTCATAACCTAAGGATATGAAACATAAGAAAGGGTGATCATAGATGCTCAATAAGTATAAATAAGGTATATATTAATGATCATATAAGGATAACATAAGTAGTAGGAATTCACCTTCATCCTATTTGTGTACAATATTCCATCAGGTATGCTTCCCATTTATTTTAAACACATCTATATCATCTTGTGAATATGATTTTTTATGACAGTCATGGTAGTACTGAAAAAATATAAATAAACAAGGGTTTAATAAATATTTTAAATGAACTAGTAATTATTTTTTAAAATATCTCTTTAGGGATGCTAGTTTGTTGATGAAATATGATCTCTTTCATAAATTTATAAACATAATAACCACGGTCCTTTCTATTTGTTTGTTTTGGAAACTACAGAAACATTGAGAAAATAAGTAATTTTTTTATATGTGTTTGGATAGTGAAATCTTATTATATATACCATGATACTTGTCAAGTTTAAGATCTTGTCGGCCTTCTTTTCCTTAGGCACTGGATTCATTCTATGAAGTAGACGATATTTATGTACCACCCTATCATAAGATAATCCACATTAAAAGATAATATAAATTATATTACAAGAATTTTAGTTCTAAAATAATGGATATAGTGTATTAAAAATTGATAAACACCATCATGCGTGGTCAGTTTGTTAGATATCGATGCATTGAATCTAGAAGATAAATCTTTGGAGTATCCAAATTGACCTCAATGAGCATCTAATGCTGCCTAAAAACACAAAAATAAATAAGTAATGAATGAAATAAAAATATAGTTGATATGACTAAATTGTACTATTTTACCCCTGTATTGTTGGTATTAAAAATATTTTTTCATCTGTAATTTTTTTTACAAATGATTTGAGATGGGATGACATTATTTCACCCTCTTTATCAAAATTTATTTCTTATTTTTAAGAGGTGATGTGAGGACTAACGAGTCCAAAAAAAATTCATGGGGAAATCCCTTGAATTGTTTTTCATATATATTCCTATGAAAAATATGAAATGTATTTAGTCATAATTATCATATTATATCATCTTTTGTAAAATAAAATCATGAAAACATACCTCATGTATGCATTTATAATTGAGGCACCTAACCATTCATGCTTGAGGATTTCATTTACATTATCAGCACTAATGTAATCTGGTTCTTCTACTCCATACATATTTGTTTCAAAATCAACTATGTGAGTATATTTTTATATCAACTTTGTATCCACATGATCCAACAATGACATTAAATGTGGATATAGAATGAGAAGGGTGAAGGTTCTCTTAGTAGATTGATTTAATTGGTTGGTTGATCCTTGAGATGTTTTTGAGCTGTTATTTCATTTCACTCCTTCCCTTTGTCCTTATGTAATAACATTCATCGGTTTAGTCCTTTTTTCATTAAATGTTAAAGGTTCATATTGAAAAATAAATTGGAAATGAATACCACCTGGTTGAAATGTTTTTTTTATAAGAATTGACAGCCATGCGATGAATGTTCCAACATCTTGTTTGACCATTTGAATGTATTCATCTTCATTGGAACAAGTAGCTCAGTGCTCGACTTATGAGCTACGTTAATCAACACTGTTACATGACCTGTTGGAAGTGGTCGATTGTGTAGCATTTCATTCTATATATTGAACACCGTATCCCTCGCTACAATGCAATGGGTGGGAGTTTATGGATATAAATCACAGTCATTTTCACCCTGTAGAAGATTTGTACAGGAAAGGTATCAAGGTTTATGTGATTAAAAATTAATATAAATAATTATTAGAACATTTATTACCTCATATAAGTCAATTTTTTGAGAAGAATGGCCCACCTCAATGCTAGTGGGGGTGGGGCAGGATCTTCATGGACTGGTTGTTCTTGAGTTGTTTCTTCTCTTCACCTCTCCCCCATAAAAGTTTATATCATCTATCTCTACTATTGTAATTTTTATTCAAAGGTATCTAGTATTTCACTCATCATTTTCATTTCTTTATTTTCATCCTACTCTTGTTTTCTTTTCTAAATATATGTTTAGGGTGTCACCCCAAAACCCACACCTTTGATGCAACCATACTATTATGGCTGCTTCAAGGCCGCTGAAAGTATGTCTACATTTGGTGCGGGTGTTATTGATTCCTATGACTATGTCAAATAGAAAATATAGTAAAATAAGTAATATTTTTAATGTAATATCAATTTAAAGAAAAACAAATTTATATTATGTCATGCTTACACATGTTTCCCACAATTTTTGTCTATTTTCATCTATCAGTATCCCCTCTTTATTTACACAAGCCTCCTTCCATAGCACATGGAGTGAGATGGAAGTGGATTTTGATTTCGATTAATCAATATACATATAAAAAAGGAATATGGTTATGGTGTGGTTATATGTCATAAATGATTATTATGGTATATTTAAAATACATACTATTTTTTCTCAAGTGAAACATACCCCATCCTTGCTTTACGGTAGGGGTACGCAGGTCTTGCGGGTCGTTCCTTATTTTCAACACTCAGTTATTGTTTAATAAATAAAAAAACACAATAAAAGTGATGAATACTAGTCACATCAAACAAAGTATTACTAGACAAAATGTACCTAAAAAGTCTTCTCTATACGATGGTTGATAAACACATCCCACACTCCTTGGGATATCAAGTGTGCATAAAGAGGAGGTGGGTGTGGATTGATTTTCCCTTCAACATATTTAAGATGATATTTTGTTAAAATTATGTGGAAGCCTCTAGGAATCCTGACAGTAACTCTTAATAAATATTTCTCATGAGAGGCATCTACTAAAAATTCACTCTACAAGGGATGATGAACAGTAAGCCATTGTTTTATTATTTTATTTTATTTTAATAAATTAAAGAAATGATATCATAATTTTACCGTAATCTCTTCCCACATTTGAATCTTAAGCCTGGTGACAACATGGTTCCATGATTGTACATCAATATGCATGCATATCTAAGTGATGATTATAATGTAGCTACTAAATATGGATTTGTTGGGGTTAATATGATGGCCTCTCTTATTCAATCCCACCACAAATTTGATGCCTTTTGATTTTTTCTTAAGGATTTTTTGCTAAAAATGTCAAACTACGGAGCTCTAGTTTTTCTCCCCTCCAAGGTTCTGTTGCCTACCATTTCCTCAGTTTTAGAATTTTCATTATGTTCCTCCGGAGCACTAGCATCGGCACTAGGACCAGCAACAACATGTTGAGAAACCTGTTATACCTTAGCATTAGGACTGGAAGCAACAGGTTGAGAAACTTGTTGTTCCTCTACACTGGGACCAGCAGTAGCAGTTTGAGAGACCTATTATGCTTTATTATTTGTCACATTAGTAGGTTCAGAAGTCATTATCTACAAAATTGGTTTAATATTTAATTTAGATTACATAAAAGCAGTAACGAACAGATAATAGCATAATGTAACCCAATATATATTACAATAATAAAAATAACCTGATTATTGAATTCTTTTTTTAAGGATAAAGAGATTTGACCCCTCTATTGACTATGAAAATACCATTATTGTGGTCTTTTATGATATAAAAAATGTCATCTACATTGTGATTGTTGTGAAATGATTGCAAAGTACCAATGAAAGTGTCATCCTATATTGAATTTTCATTTGACCCTTCAGTTGTTTTGGTTGATAATAAAACAATTGACCAGTTTCGGTTTGTGGGATCTGGAACATAAAATACTTGTACTATCTGTAATGCCATTATAAATGGTTCATCTTTCTACCCTTCCTTACTAAAATCAACTTTCATGAATCCCAATTCATCTATTTTAATATAACTCATGTTATCAACCTACTTGCATTGAAAAATCAGCACTTGTAATTTTTGTATAATCCAACACCCATATTTTTTTGATGAAGCCAATGTATGACATATTCGAATAAATTGAATTTTTTTCCTTAGAACTGGAAACATTCATCACTTCAGCGACAAGTGTAACCCCATTATTCTGTATGGTACTTTCTTTATCATGTTCATTAGTAAATAATGTATAAACATTAACTACATAATCATTGTAAGATAATACATACAAACTTGGTCCTCCGGCTAGCCATCGATGTCGTTTTGAAATTGAGTCCGAATTTTAATCTGACTTCTTAAAAATATGGTCCCAAAAACATCCTATAAACTGTCGATTATGTGTATTTGATATCTATTTTTCAGCCCTAGATGGATTCAAGTTCCTAATAATTTATTTTTTCATTCGAACATATGGTTCAATGTTGAAACTGTTATGAAAATCGTAATTGTGGGTCTGTTTCTAATCTATAGTATTGATTGTGACAACCAATATTCTAGAAATTTCTTCACCCTCAAGACACCCGGTGTAATGATATTTCAGTAGGCCAATGCTTTCCACACAAGATAGGTATTCAGTACAGAAGTCAATGGCTTCCTTAACAATATATCCCTCCTCAGTACAACCCTCTGGCCGACTTTTATTTTTGACATACCCTTTCAAAATCTTCATATACCATTGAATGGGGTACATCTGTCTATAATGTACAGGACCACAAATTCAAATCTCTCTTACTAAGTGAACCATCATATCAAATAATGTTAGCGAGAAGAACATTTCCAATTCACTTAATATAATGGAAATTTCTCTTTCCATAGTTGGAAATTTCGTCAGGTCTAGAAATTTGATGCATATTGCTTTGAATAAGAAACAGATTTTTGATAATGTATGATAGACATTCTTGGTAAAAATGTAACATAAATTTATAGGAATTAGACCTTGCATCAAAACATGGAAGTCATATGATTTCAGAACCTTTAAATTTAAAATTCTCATTGACATAATGTTCTTAATATTTGATGAATACCCCTATAGAACCTTTATTTCATTCAACAAGTTGAAAAACTAATATCTCTCCTGCCTGGAAAGAGTCTGAGCAGAAAGAGGAAGAAATGTTCATTTTTTACCTTTCACTAGTGTCAACTCTTCTTGTATTCCCATATCAAGAATTTCCAACCTATACTTAATTCAATCCTTTTTCTTTTGGGGGGAATTTAGAAATGTGTTGATGACACTATTGCATTCATTTTTTTCAACATTCATAAAATCAAGAAAATTTTGGACATATAGACAATCCCAATATGGTAATTCAAAAAAAACTGATCTCTTTTTCCAACTGGTTTTCATAAGGATTTTTTAAAACAGTTTAGCAAAATTATTGTCCAAATATTTAACATTATAAAAAAATTGATCAACTATTAGTGGAGATGGTGTTATACATTCTTATAAACATCCATCGAATGATGTTGTCCAAGAAAAGTACTTATTTCGTCAGGGTATAAATTCATGATGTCATAGAAACACAGTTTTTGATGAATGTCTTAACCTAATTGACTGTGTACCTTGTTTTCAAATGGTGAAGCCTTGAGTTCCTTTAATGTTATATCCTGAAAAATTTTCATAAATAGAAAATTCATTTATCTTCCCATACAACATGGCTCTCAAAGTGAAATCTTCATTTTTGTAAGTATTATACAATGTAACACCTTAATCCCAAAATAATTTCAAATCCTCGATCAATGGAGTGACATAAAAATCAATATCATTACCTAGTTATTTTGGTCCTGATATAATCATAGATAACTTCACATATTTTCGTTTCATGCATAACCACAATGGTAAGTTATAATTCACCAACATAGTTCCCCATGTACTATGAGTGCTACTTTGAAAACCAAAAGGATTCACATCATCTATAGATAACATAGGAGGAAGGTTTCTTGGATCATTTCCAAATTCAGGATACTCATGAATAATTATCTTCCACTAAGGAGAGTATATTGGGTGACGTAGTTTCCAATATTTGATTTTTGTATCTTCATGCCATGTCAATTGTCATGCAGTCTCCTCACATCCATATAGGCACCTAAACCTTGGAATGATTGGAAATTACTATACAAATTTTGTAGAACTAGATTCATCTTTCTTGTATTGAGAAGCAAAAAACTTTGGGCATTCATTAAGAGATTTTTGGTCCTTGAAAAATAGTATATAGTCATTAGAGCATGAATAAATTCTATCATAGATAATACCCATTGAGCGTAGCATTCATTTGGTGGTATATGTTCATCTCAAAATCTTGTTATCTTCTGGGAGCATGACATTCAGGAGAGAAAGTAGTTCTGTAAAAATAGTTTCACTCCACTCGTTGCCTGTATTCAAATTGTACAGCTTCAGTTCGGCTGAAAATGCTATATATTTAGTACAACCAACATAAAATAGCATCTTTGCACATCTCGTTAACTTCTCAAACAATTTTGGGAAATCATGAAGTTCATCTTCAACTATCATTTTCATTTAATCAATACGATCTTTATCATCATTCACATATGTAATCACATCCTCTATACCATCACCTTCATTGTTCACGCTTGTAATCATATTAGATGATCCATAAAATTCAGTGCTATCCTAGCCACTACCTAAATTAGTTTTTCTCAATGTTTATTCTAGCATGTATAATTTTGATTTATTCCATGACAGATCAAGTGTTTTTCCTACTCCTATGGACTATTATTTCTTGAATAACAATAGTGTAAACACAGACAAAGGTTTTGATAAGGGTAATATTCATGATCCTTTGAAAACTTGATAAACTCTTTCACAACATCTTCATACTATTGTTGACTCCTGAAAACGCGTCCCAAAAATTTTCCAAACGTCCCCATAGATGATATCGGAGCGTATCTCATTCCGTAATATTTGATTTGACTGGTCGTGGAGCCCAAACGGAGTTACGGATCAGAAGTTATGGCTGTTTGAAGTTGGACTGCTGGGGATGGCCATCCAGGACGGTTTCGGGGCGAAGTATGGATTTGCGCATAAAAAAGGAGTTACACGCAGAACACCACATGCGCGCACGGAATATTATGCTCCCAACTTTTCTAGAGCGGAATTTTAGGCGCAACACTTTGCCCGCGCGCAATTTTGCGCGCACCGCCTTTGCCCGCGCGAAATTCTACGCGCACTGCCTGGCGTGCGGAAAACACTTCGCGGGCGCGGAATTTTCTGCGCACCGAAACCCGTGTTCCGCCTATAAATATGAGGGCACCCCCCCCCCCCCCTCGTTGAAAGGAGATCCTCAGAGGTCGGCCGCCACTCTGATGCGCGTAAGTCCGCAGTTTCCGGGCCCGCGCGGAAAACTCTCCTCCGGCACACAAAACATTAGTTTTGCGCGGAAAAGGGCCAACCTGCCCAGTTTTCCGCGCAACTCATAATTTTTGCGCGCAGCAGTGCCGCTGAGCCAGATTTTTCGTGCGCCAGTGCAGCACCGGTCCTATTGCACGCCGCCGCTATTGTGCGCCCCACCGCTATTGCGCGCCCGCCGCTATTGTGTGCGCCGCTATTGCTTGCCCGCCGCTATTGCGCGCGCACCCCATATTGTGCGCCGCCGCATATTGCGCGGCCCGCCGCTTTTGCGCACCCGCCGCACCCCTGATCGGGGTCAGTGCCAGGCTGCGGTCCCGGCCCTCCAGACCAGTCCCTTCACTACCATCACAGACCCCCTTGAAAAATGGAGAGTCGCACCGCGAACTTCTCGGGCCGATACGTCGAGGTTTTCCATTGCGCCCTTATGCGCAGCATCTTTACACCTATGGAATAGTATGATTTGAGATACTCCTCTTCACACCATGAAATACCTTGAGTCGACATATTCCTCTTGGCCCCTATCACGTGTCGTGGGTCGAGATTCTCATCATCAATTCCCCGAGTACCTTGAGTCGAACCATTCCTCAGCCGACTCCGTCAAACCCTATCCCCAGGCTCTTATGTCAGGTTGAACCACCATGGGCCGCCCTTGCGTAAGACCCAACACCAGCCGTTCTAGGTGCCTTATGCCAGTAGTCCTATCTACATGACTCTAAAATGTAGTAATCCCTATGTTCCAAACATAGGATGCCTCTTTCCCTATACGAGAGATGCCTTATGCTCCAAGCATGAGATTCCAGTAGTCCTATCTACATGACTATAAACTGTAGTAATCCCTATGTTCCAAACATAGGATGCCTCTTGCCCTATACGAGAGATGCCTTATGCTCCTAGCATGAGACACTAGTAGTCCTATCTACATGACTATAAACTGTAGTAATCCCTATGTTCCAAACATAGGATGCCTCTCGCTTCTAACGAGAGATGCCTTATGCTCCAAGCATGAGACGCCAGTAGTCCTATCTACATGACTATAAACTGTAGTATCCCTATATTCCAAACACAGGATGCCTCTTTCCCTGTACGAGAGATGCCTTATGCTCCTAGCCTAAGATGCCAGTAGTCCTATCTACATGACTATAAACTGTAGTAATCCCTATGTTCCAAACACAGGATGCCTCTTGCCCTATACGAGAGATGCCTTATGCTCCAAGCATGAGATGCCGGTAGTCCTATCTACATGACTATAAATTGTAGTAATCCCTATGTGCCAAACATAGGATGCCTCTCACTTCTAACGAGAGATGCCTTATGCTCCAAGCATGAGATGCATTATTCCATGATCGTAGTGGCGTAATATCAAGAGCGTTGGAATCCATTCAAACATCCCATCACTCCACCTCACGCTTTGCGTGTCCTTCGTTCAGATCGTCACTCACTTCCAAGTCTGGAGGGACCCCCTAACAGTATGGATGCTTGACCTATGGTCCACCTGCTGTCCTGGACCAACGCCCCGGAAGACTGATCACATCTGGAGGGACCCCCTAATAGTATGGATGCTTGACCTATGGTCCTCCTACTGTCCTGGTCCAACGTTCCGGAAGACTGATCGATGATATTTGAGTTAGGCCCCGTGTTGCGAACATGGTCAGCAGTCAGCCCTCATTTGTTGTCCTCATTTCTGGATAATCTGATATGGATGCTGCGTTTCTTCCAAGGTCAACAGTTATCCTCCATCACCATGCCAATCTCACGACGTTCTGAATATTGGGCATGTGATTCACACTTTTCATCACCCTCTATTGGGATAGATTCCAATCCCCTTGGCATTATCCCACTTGTGAACTTGCGCATAGGTGCATACCTCAACCCACCATTGAGTTGGGATGCCCTCATGGCCAGACATGAGGAAGACAGCATGGGCCGCTCAACACGTAAGCCCCATTCCGCTTCTCACGGACGCGCCCTTCCGGAAGACTGTTTTTAAAGTTACTTTGATAATTAAATTAGCAAGTGTTTATGTTAAGTGTACATTAGTAAGTTAGTTTCAAAAGATAATCACCCACTCCTGTGTTGATTAACTGGGAATTAATCAATCCCTTGAGAATCTAACAGAACCTCTACTTTAATATAAATTCACTATAGTTTAATTTATTATTTTATTTTGGAGTCTTTAAGACAGTGTTTTTAAATACAGAAATTTTAATTGGTACTCAATTCACCCCCCTCTTGAGTAAACCACTCCGACCAACAGAAACAATGAATAAAATACATTTTGGAAGATTCTCAGATGATAAGATATTAAAAATATCTAATAATGGTTCTGAAGGTGTAGAGAATGCTTTGAATGATCATATAACTACATTCGTGGGAAAAAGTGGAATTGGATGTGATTCTAAAACATAAAATTCTAGAAATAAAATACGTCAACAAAAAGGCAAGCTAAAAGTTGGACATATCACAATGTCACTTGAAGTCCTTAAAAATAAATCCTCAAATCAAAGTGAAAGGATAACTAAATACTATCCCCAGGTATCCAAAAATGATTTTTAGTCAAACTCTTTTCCTAAAAAATGGGAAATGTGGAGGAATAGAAGTGAGAAGATGTTTCCTCTTATGAAATGTAAATTTTTCAGCTATCTGGATCACACCATGTCATACTGTAAAGATTCAAGGAGCTATATTAATGGTCAAGAGATAGTAAGTCAACAAATGAGAATGAATTCTTATCCTACATCTCATAGAAGAAATATATTTTATGGATATTTCTTTCATTTCTCTAACTTAGGCCATAAACTTATTCATTTAAGGTAAAGGAAAGGTGGAAATGATACCAATAGAACTCAGAGACACGTCAATACTCCCCAAATAGACGATATTTCTCTTACAAATAGTTTTTCTCCTCTCGAAGAACTATATGAGTATAATGAACCAATACACATGAAAAATATAGTGGAAATATCATCTTTATCTTCCAATCAATCAAATATTTCATGGAAGGAAAAGAAGAAAGCTGAGAAATCCAATATTGCAGAAGTCTATCTCAAAGCTATAAAGAACAGTAGCTCATGGATTCTTGATAGAGGTTTCTCATCCCATTTGATGGGAAATATAGAACTATTAAAAAATGTTAAGAAAATTTTGATGGAATAGTAAGGTTTATTAATTATGGTGCTTTGAAGATGAAAGGCGGTGGAAGTATTGAACTGGATAATGGAGAGCTGAAGAAAATTGAAGTTCTCTAGGTGGAAAGTCTATGTCATAATCTCCTGAGTGTGAGTAGCAATGTGACTCAAGACTGATGGTGAAATTTAATCAAAATAGGTGCACTATCAGAAGAAAGATAGGGAATTATATTATTAAAGGATGTAGAACATATGGAAACTTATATCAATTTGATAGTAAAGAGAACATTTGTTACATGACAGTTAAATAAGAAAACAACTTATGGAATTAGAGGTTGGGTCACATAAATCAACAAGACATGTAGAAGTTATATATGATGAATATAGTCATGAATATCCCAAATCTGATGCATGAACAAGAAAATACATTTGATGCTTTCATTTGAGGGAAGTCAGTTAACAGTTCATATCGGTTAAAGAAGAAAAGGGAATCATATCTTCTTGATCTCATCCATACAGATGTATTCTAATAAATTTTGTTGAAAAATATATAGAAAGGTACTTCATTATTTTCATTGATGACTATATTATAATATATTTTTTATGGTTATAAAAAGGAAACGACAAGTGCTAGATTTCATGAAAACATATTGATGAATAGCCAAGAATGATATTGGATAGAAAATCAAAGTTCTGTGGTCTGAAAACAGAGGGAAATACACATATTTTGAGTTTAAAAATTACACGTAGAAACATGGAAAACAACATGAGGTGGCTGTTATGATAACATCCACAAAAAAATTTAGTTTTTGAGTGCAATAATTGATAGGTGAACAATATGGATAGAACTATGCTAATTGAGAGTCATATCTCCCACCATTTCTGGAAAGATGTCGTTCAGGATGCAGTATATACTCAAAATAAAATAGGGATTTATATGGTTGAAACCAAAAAACCATATGATTTGTATCATCTAAGGAATACCTCTTTGAATTATTTTCATATTTTTGAAAGTAAACATTTCATTCAAAACAAATAAGGAAATCAAGGGAAGTATAATGATGTTGTAGATGAAAGGAATATTCCTCAAATATTAAATGAATAGAAAATACTACAAAAGATTCAATAACCATCTTGGAAGAATTTTAGAAATAAGTGATTTAAATATCATTGAATATAAGACCCCAAATACCTTGAGGGGATCTATGATAATGTGATTGAATATTTAGAAGACAGTAGAGATGGAACCGATTTGAATGAAGAAGTAGATAAAGGAGTAAAACATTCAGAGGTCACAACATGATGTCGATTCCGAAGAAGGATCAAAGTAAGAAAATTCACCCGAGCAAGAGATAACCAGACAAGGATGAATTAGAGGGTATGGAATTTCCATCGGTACCAGTCTGGTGAATCTCTATACAGGATAGCTAGTCGACCATCCATGTGAAGTTAGAGAGATGACATCACAATATATGTCAGGGAGGGGAAGTTCCAAGTTGTCTATTTGGGATTATTTCCTCTAAGACCTTCTATTCATCTAATTGTCACTAATATTATGAGCCATGTAAGGGTTCCCCCTCAACCCTTAAAAGAGGTATTATCAAAAATAATAAAAATTGAATACCTTTGGTCCATTTAGGCAGACAACCCGTGGATGAAGAAAATTCTTCTAAACCTCATCAGAGAAATTAAATAGTATAAATTGATTAATACAACATCATTTGAGATTAGATAACACCAGGCCAGAAAAGGATAATTAGTAATAATCCACAATATTCCTTTCTATCAGTTGTGGAACTAAACATATTTGAAGAATTTATAAAGGATGAATCGTGGGTTAAATCCATGAATGAAGAGTTGGATCAGATCGATAAGAACCAAACATGGGATCTAGTTAAGACACCATAAAATCACAATTTGATTGGTATGAAGTGGATTTTTTAAAATAAAATTGAAGATAATGGAAATGTGATTAGAAATAAGGAATGATTGGTGTGTAAAGGCTATTCACGGATTCAAGGGGCTTATGTTGAAGAAATATTTTCTCTGGTGGCTAGACTGGAGTTAATCAGACATTTTCTTTCCATGGAAATTAAAATAGTATACTAAGTGTATCAAATGGATGTCAATACAAATCTCTTAAATGGTGTTCTTAAAGGAGAAGTCCACATTGAACAACCAGTGGGTTTTCTTCTTGGTAATGATAAATTGAATGTTTGCAGATTAAATAAGGATATATATGGTTTGAAATAGGAACCACAAGCATGGTATTCCTGACTAGATTAATATATAATGAAGCTCGAATTAAAAATAAAAATAGTGGATCATAATATCTTTTTGAATAATTCTCATAAATAACATTTCATGGTACTGGTGTATGTAGATGATATTATATTTGGAGGATGATGGAAGGGATCAATGGGTGAGTTTTCTAATCACATGAAATCAGAATTTTAAATGTTTATGATTGGTGAACTCATATACTTTTTTGGGTTGCAAGTGATTTATAAGAAGGACTAAATTTTTATATTTTAGGAAAATTATGTAAGATATTTGTTGAAGAAATTCAATATGCATGACTCCAAGACAAATTTGACTCTGATCGTAGTTGGAAATAAACTTGAAAAACATGAGGATGGGACTTATATAGATCCCACTGTGTATAGCAGAATCATTAGAAGCTTACTGTTCTTAACTACTATATGGATAAATATTATCTTTGAAAAATTATTAGCGGACCACTTTCAAAGTAATATGAAGGAAGAATATATGGAGGCAATTAAATGAATAATGAGGTACATTTAAGATACTCACAATTATGTCTTATACTTTTCTACAGGAAGATATAATAAACTTTCAGCATTTTCTTATGATGATTGAGCTGGAGATGTGGTAGATTGAAAGTACGTAGGTGGGGGAGCATTCTTTATTGGCAAGAAATGTCTGGGTATATTGAGTAAGAAAAAGGAAATCACTTCTCTTAGTACTTTTTGAAGCTGAGTATATCTCTGCTACAAAGGATTGCACTCAGCTAATTTTTATTAACAAAAATCTAACTGATATTTTTGATGAATTTAAACAACCAATGGTGATTCATTGTGATAACAAGAGTACGATTAATCTTATGAAGAATCTTGTTCACCATTATTGTATGAAACACATTGAAATCAGATATTACTTTATCAATGAAAAAAGTTACAAAATTCATTATTAAAATGGATCATTTTGGAACTGATAATCAAGTAACTGACATACTGACCAATCCATTGTCATCACATGTGTTTAAGAAGTATCGTTTTAATCTCAGGGTTCAACCACCTCCTAGTGCATTAGGAGGTTACATTTTGTCCCCTCTCCCCAATTGTGATAATTGTTTTAATATGTTTTTGGTAGTGATGTAGATTTATAGGGGAGATATGATCTAGGGGGAGTGCATTTTGATCTCCACACGTTCAATAACAAGTTATTTGGGTTTATTACCAATGGGGGGGAATGTATAAATTCAATAATATGAGGTTGGAGGATAAATGAGAGGTTTCAAGAGAGTTAAGAAACAAAGGGGGAGAATAAAAAATATGGTTTGTTAGTTGTAGGTATTTTACAAAAAGATTGAACATATTTAAGAATTCCTAGAAATGAGAACCCAATTCAGGTTTATCCCCTTGTTTTCTACACTGTGCTTTTCTCATGTAGACTTAGAGTGTTGGATGACTTGTTTCTCATGTTTCAGGTTTTGATTGAGGCTGGTGATTCATTGAATTTATCTGTAGATTTCCAATAAACCCAAAGGGGGATATTGTTGGAACTAAGGTTGTTCTTTTCTAGAACATTAGTCTGGTTTGTGTATTTTGAAAATCCTCACATGGAAGATCAAGGAGTTTGGAAGATGAGTGATCTTACAGTACATTCTAAAATTAGTTTTGAAGGTGGAATAATTTCCCAGTGTTTTCTAATTTTTTGGGCCACAAAATCATGATTTTGTTTTTTAGGGAAATATTTCCACAAAGGAGTGAACAATATAAATATTAGTGATGAAAATCAGTAAAGGTAAAATTTATTCATAGTGGTTTTATGTGGACCAAAAACCACAGTACGCAGAACATGTAGGGAAATGGTTCATGAGGAATACAGTTTGCGGGAAGGCTTGTGGTTTGTGGGAGGCAAACATTTCATGGGATGAATCATCATTTTCGGATAATAGGTAGTGATTTGAATAGATTTAAAGGGTTTCATTCATCGAATACATTGGATACTGTCAATGAAAGAAGATACACAGACCACAGAGAGAAAAATGGTTCGTGAGTGGATCACAATATGCATTGAAGACTTTACCACATCAAAAATTTGGGGAAATTGGATTAGAGAAATTTTCAAATCTATTTTCCTATATAAGTTTCTCTAATCCCTTAATTAGGAGTATTATTTTTATTATAAATCTAGGAAGAATTCAGTGAAGTCCAAAGTGGTTCACAGGAAGACAAAACTGCAAAGGAGAAGAGTTTCATTAGGAGGATTTTATGAAAGGAGAAGTGATCCCTAAATACATTCCACAAAAGGGGTTTTTCATGGCACTGTATCCCACAAAATAAAATGTTCTACAGAGGAGAGGAATCTATAGAAGAAGAACTCATCCACAAATCAGGGATGATTCATGGAAGAAGGGTCAATCTGGGAAGAAAAAGTGGTTTGTGAAGGATATATGGTCTGTGAAAGTGAAGGTAGTTCGCAATGGATAGGTGGTATGAGAAGAAAAAACACCACATGGTGCAATATAGTTAATGGAGGAAGAAGTCTAGTTCACAGAGTAACAGTTCTCAAACTAATAGTTCACGAAAAGGTGGAATACATCTTCGGGTAAAAGTGGGACTTCAACAGAGCATCTATCTACAATTGATGATGCATGATTTAATGAAAATAAAGGGACCTAAAAGTCCATATATTATGTTTGGATCTCTCCCAAGGTAGTGATCTAGGGGAGTTTTCAGAGGTGTTCTGAGGGATGCAGTGATCAATCCATAAAATATTGTAAAGACAGTGTGCCTGGTACACAGTGACTGTGTCTAAACTCTTGTACTCCACAACTAGTGAATATTAGTGGATTTAGGTATGACTGACACACTTTTGGTGTACTCTCCTTAGAATAGACCTTAGTGGTTAACCATGTAAAATTATTGTGTTACCCCTATGCATTTGATAGTTCTTTTCTACCCGTTATCATCAAACAAGTTTAATAAGTTCCTACCAATGTGGGAACACGATCTGTCATATTAGAAGAAAAATTTGACACTCTGATTCAACCATCCCCTCTCAGAGTGTTCTTGGTCCCTTCACACTATATTTAAACCTTACCAAGCTCAAGTTGAGATTCTACAAATAATACTTTGGTGGAATCAATTATGGGAGAATTTTAAGCTTATAGAAGTCATCTCTCAATCAATGTTTGTTGAACTACTCCATGAAATTTCTATCATCAAACACCTTACCCATAAGGTGTATGTTGGTGTAATAAAGGGTTATGTATCTAAATATTAGTAGTAAAAAGGTTTTAATTTTATTATTTGAAATGAAATAGTGGTTACTTTGATCCCATTTTCATTATATTTTTTTCATGAAATATCTTTTTTTTGTGAATACCCAACACTATTTCCATTAATGTGTTTTGAATTAGATATAAATATCCTTCATGGATTAGGGAATTTCATTTATGAAACCCATGTTCTTTAATTATGGTATTGAAATGAATAAATAAACTCTTTTTTTATATGATTGATGTGGCACACGTAAAGTTATACATATAAAGGGTGTGCCCTAATAATGCTACAATTCATTGGATAATGTTTCAATCTCATGAAATACCATGTATGGTGCATGGTAATTTATCCTAGAACACTATGGTATGATGTCTTGGTAGTGATCCTTAACTTATTATTATTTTATCATGTTTTATGTTGTTGTTATATTCTTTTTATTTTTTGATCTTATAATGTCATCTTTTACATTCCATGCTTCCATGATATAATTTTATTTTATGTCAACGTGATATGCCTTTTGTATCTTGTCTATCATGATTATTCTTATTGATCCCTTACTTGGATTTATAGCTCACCCCATTATTTACTTATCCCCAAGTTATACTATCCATTATTATGAGTTCAATTGAATCTAGGAGCACATTATGGAGATTTTAAATAATGATGTATTTTTTATTTTTAAGTTGATGATATATTTATCTAATTTTATAAAGACAATTATCCTCTAGATTCTCCAATATTTAATTATATAAATATTAATTTAAAAAAAACATAAAATAAAAAGTATAAGATATAAGGGTTATTATAATCTAGCGGAACTGTCACCATCTTATTCAAAACAATACCAAAATCCAAAAAGTTTGGGAACTTGACTAATCTTTACCTTTACACACAACCATGATACCAAAATCACTCAAATTTCTTTACATCACAATATCCCAAGGTATCCCACCATCCTTCATCTACCCTCTTAAGGATATTTTTCTCCTAGAGGAAACACTTTCCCATTATAAACCATTTCACAAGCACACTTTCCAATACTAAACCATAACTAAGGCATCCTAGACCAAACCTTCCCATCAAGGATTTCTATGCATCACATATAAATAGGGATAGTGAAATAATAATCAAATAAAGTCCCACAATAAGATCCAAATAACCTATAATTAGAAAATATTATTGTTCAAATGAGTATAATGTCACCAAAAATTTATATATGAAACACTATATAAGTTTTTATTAACACTTTAAATAATCAAACCCTTTATCATCCGAAAAAACAACCACACACAAGCACAAGTGTGTTGTTTTAATCTTATGTGTCAAATATGATGCATGTACACATGCCTATTTCCACTCTAAGTAAATATTAAAACCATAAATAAAAATCCCAAATCAGAACATCTTTATTACAACTATAACAGTGAAAACTAAGAGCAATAATATCATAACCCTGGTAACTTGGATTTTCCACCAGATTGGTGTTTATGAATCACCAACCTAAGGTCCATCAAAATATTTAACACATCCCTATCACTATCTAACAATCACCCTAATGGTAAATACAATTAATAATACTCTGATACAATTTTATAATTCCCTATATAAAATCATTCGTACAACACTATATCTGGTTCACCACATGACCCCATGTGAATATCCCTATATGAAACTGAATGTAATATAGTGTTAAGTTCCTAAAATATATTTTGGGGAGATTATACCCACAATATGATAATGATTTATTAAAATAAATAACTAGATACCATCTACAAATAATTATCAAATTATTCATATTGAATTACTACTAACAAAAAACCATAATGAAATAAACATGCATCATGTTGTAATGAATTAATAATGATCATATAGTCATGAAACTTAGTTGATTACCCATTGGTAAAATCACATATAAAACTCAAATAAAATAAATAAAATAACCACAGAGTCTCCACTATCATCCCCAAGCCTCACCACAAACCCATCTCTAAAGTTTGATGAGCTGCTACAACCTGACCCACTATATAACTTGTGACCAAAAAGTTAAATGTAACAGCCCCAACTCTAGTAAAATAGATTCATTATCTACTTTATTACATTGTAATAATATATAATATATCATAACTTTAATGAAATATCATTTTAGTATTCTTGAAGAACTATATACATTATTTAATATCATATTATATTTAAAAACATAAAATTAAACATAGTATTTTCTTTGAGAACATTATCATTCTATATAGAATATCCTTTAATATAAATTATAGTACAATTCATGGAGTTATGCAGAAATGAAACATAATAAAGGGGTGATCATAGATTCTTGTTAAGGGAATACGTACAATGGAAACAATCATAGAATAAAAAAACATGAATACTATAGAAGGATTCAATAATGATCAAATAATTACATATAAATAATCACATGAGATTAAAACCTATGCATGGATAATATAACTATTTTAATAATCACATTTAAATTAATAAAATATTTTATAATGATGGAATGCATAATGTTGGACATCTTAAACTTTTCATCGAGGCCTCATGCCCAAATGTTTTTGCATAAATGGGTAAACCCTTGGCCAAATAACCAACATATTTTGTATCATGATACCTAATGTTGCATAAAGGGTCTATAATAGTCTCCACCAATTATTTTCTAATTATAATTCATTAATCATATAAAATGGGTGACTAATAATTCAACTCATAATCAATATAAATATTTTTAATGAAAAACATGCATATAAAATGGTTATATTTTCTCTAATAAATAAATATAACTTGATTGTAAGTTATTCAGAGTAATATGGTATATGGTATCAATAGATTATATCATCAATAAATTATAATATTCACTATAAAATGCTAAAATTTGTGGAAATACTTTACAAATCTCTAGAATATTTCTTGAGTAAAATACCCTTTTCATTTTGAAATATATTATATTAAAATTTTAAAAAATCAGATTATTATGGGGTAAATATTTTAAAATAACCATTGAAACTTCTAAAGTAAGATTATAATAAAATTTTAGTCATTATTTTTGGAAAATCCATTCATGTGGAGTATGTTGAAATAAATATTTTGGTCACACCTTCAGTAAAAAGTGACTCGTTCAAAAAATGACAATAAGATTGCTTTTAAAACATTTAATAGAAAGTAAAACATGAGTAAAAATGTCTTTAATAAATCATTATATAATTTTAAAACCATTATTGAAAATATATTTAAATAAAATATATATATGGAAGAAAAATATTTCCAACCGAATAGAAAATAAAGTCGGTTTTCCTTAAAAATATTCTTTTAGTGTTTTTTGAGTTCTATAGAAGGTAAAAAATGGAACTAATACTTAAAACCCCATAAATAAAATTATGTTAATAAAATATACTAGGTTTAATATAGAAATTTCATATAATTCCTCCAATGGAATCATAAATATAAACATCCTTGAATAATGATTAGATTGTGAAATAAACCATTACCACTTTAGTAACTTTCAAATCAAAACCGTTTAGATGAAATACTCTAAATTTCCACTTTAAATTCCTTGAATTAATATGTATCAATGATATAACATGTAAAATGGGAATTATATACAACTCATAAACATGAAATGGTGCATAACATCAAACTTATCTCAAAAAACAATATTGAGATGAAGAACCCTTGCCTCTAGTCCGACTTGCGTTGTAAGTGATTTTACACTCCTATATAATAAATTTAAATTTATTATAATTTAATAATAAAAAAAATATATTTTATTATAATATTATATATGATCTACTTATAACATTTTAACAATCATTTATTAATAAATTTTTATTAAAATTTTTGTTTACGAGTGTTAATTATTTAGCTTTTCATATAAGTTTCGGTTCAGTAGTTTTGATCCTTGAATATTTCTTATTGTTAAATAATATATATAATGTTAATAATGATATAAATATAATATATATTCATTATATAAATTTTTTCAATCATACGTGTAATTCATATATGAAAATGAATCACGTATCTTTGTGGAGGTGGTTGTCCACACGTAAGCGTGAGTGACATTATAATTTTTTAACGAGTGAAAGGGTAATAAGTTAAATGGTATAATATATTTACATAATAATAATAATTTCATAAATATAATATACATTCATTATTTTCATCTTTATAACCATCTATGTAAAGTGGTGATGAAAAAGAAATTACACTACTACATGGAGACGATGGGTTGTATATACGCACGAGCGATGTTTTTAATTTCCATATAATGGAAAGGAGATGAATATGGGTTGCGAAAATATAATAATAACATTTAATTATATTTAAGGTACTTATTTTATTATATTATAATGGTTATATAATATTTTAATGAGGTGGAAGATAAAATAAAATAAAAACACTCGGTTAAAAGTTAGACCTCTTCTTCAGGAAACTACCTTTGGATTACACCTTATTTCTTCTAGGTTAGTCATTTGATGAGAAAATAGAATACAGATAATGGTTAGTAAGGTTGGTAATATATTTGGGTAGGTATTTTCTTAACTATAGTGCTCAAAATGTGTGAGTAAGGGAGGCTAGTAGGTGCCCTTTTATAAGTGAGGGGAGTGACACACTTGGAATTTTTCTAAACTTTTAAATATTATAAATTATTAATCTTGGTAAAGAGGATCCAAACTATCCAATTTATAATATAATGTTATAATATAATAAATAAAACCATCCAATAATATTTATATAGGTTTTAGTGTCATTTTAAACATTATCTTTTGGTTTAACTCCTTCGTTAACCTTTTTCACTTTAACTGTAGTAACACATTTTTTAGCCTTTATGTGTCTTAAATTTACTTATAATGTGAAAACTAGATAAAAAGGTCCATTTATGAAATTTTAGACCATTTATAATCTCAATTTTTCTATTTAAATTTTTTTGTGATTTTAATTCATTTAATAAATTATTATTTATCATAAAATATCATTAAAGTCATTTTGGTACTATCTATTTAATTTTACTTTAAAGTCATCAAGATTATAATGGATTTAGAATATAAACTATTATACCATAAAATATAAATTATTATTAACTATATGTTTCTTTTAACACCATAATTCATCCAAATTTTATTACTTTTAATGTTTTTAAAATCATTTACTTGATTTTACTATTACATGAAAATGCACTTTGTCGACGTTATGTAAGCATTTAAGATAATTGTTCCATTACTATTTTTTTTTAAAAGTTACCATGATAAAAAATTATTCATATTTAAAATAAACATTAATAATATAGCATAAATTCTTTTTTATACCTATGATAAAATATTAGTGATATTAAAACAAATTGAGTGATATTTTTGACTTTATCCTTTACGTAAAATAATATATATGTTATAATAAAATGAAAGTGTAAATAAACTACTAAATTTTAGAATATTGTATTTTTATGGTAAAAATAATTATAAAATAAAATAAATATAAGTGATAAGGATATTTTTAGTCATTATCTGATAGTTTTATCCATGTTTTACCCGTTTCACCCTTACCGAGGTGACAAATATTGACTACAGTTACTATTTATAATGACCAAAACTAAAAGGGACCTATTTACCAAATTTGATGCTAATGATTAAAAATATGGAATTTATTTTTCAATATTCACTTTTTATAAGTAGAAGAAATCAATTTTAATATAAATGCGTAAAACACAACAAAAATTCGTTTTTAAGAAAATGTGTTTTTAAGGATAAAAATGAACTTGTACCAGAATCATGTATAATTCTGATTAATATGTAATTAATTAGATTATATATAATTAAATTATATTTATATTACACTGTGATAAAATTAAAAAGATAATGAAACTTTTAAATTACTTAATTTAATTCAAAGAAATAACAGTTTTACACAAATCAGAATTTTTCACTATTCAATGAAAAATAAATATTTTTAGAAAAATACTAAAAATTCACACTAAGATAATATTGACATGATAATTTTAAAATATATATATTAATTTACTAAAATAAAATTTATAAAAATGGTCGAAATTAATTATGATTTCTGCATACAAAAGGAAATAAAAGCCATTTTTGAAGAAAACATATTTTTAAATCATAAAATGAATTTAATAGAAATTGAGTACATATTTATTATGAATTAAGAAATAAATTATATTTAAACTTTATACATATTTTTTCATAATTCATTTATTCAGATTCATACTAAAAATTTAACGTCTAGATTATAATGGTCACATTTAAATAATTATATATTTTATAGTATATTGTAGTTCTCTTAAGGATCAGAGTTTCTTGTTATGAAAGCTATAAATCTTATTATTATTTTAAACTAAATTTTTGGAGTGTTATATTTTATCCCATAAATAAATTTAATACTCAATAAAATTAATCACATTAATCAAGGGTTTAATATTTGAAAATAATTTTGTTGAAATCTCACATCATACAAAGGAATAATAAAACATCCTTTGAAAAGGGTAAGTGGGAAATGTATAAGTTACCTAAATAACACATTATAAGGTTCCAAAATTAGGAGAACATTAGTGTTAAGTGAGGTTACAGATATGGAGTGGAAATAATAGCATCTAAGGAATGATTGATAAAGATAGTGAAGATGGTCGTGAGAAAGTTAATGACTAAAAAACCATAAATCTATAAGGGATGAAAAGACCATAAATTTATAATAAATGAAGGTAAAAGAATAACTTTTTTATTTTAATTTTATTTTCCTAAATTTTAGGTATTATTTTACTATAAATATAGATAACATGATAAAATATACTTGATTTTTATATTTCATAAGCATAATTTCAACCTTCAGTTGTGATTTAATCAATTTATAATTTATCTCTTAGTATAAAAATAAATTTTCCAGATAAAGTTATCTTGATAATATCATTAAAATTAACTTTTAACATATCATGAGATCTATAAAAAATACCAATCATTCATCTTGTTTTCAAATATTTAACCTTATTAATCCTACAAAATGTGACGCCCCAGGTTTTATGAACTGGTTTACGTAAGAAGTGTTATGCCTTTAATATTGACTCTTGTTTTATTTGTTTTTCTAATAAGGAATTATAGATAAAATAAAACATGGAGAATAAGGTAAACTAAGATATATTAAAACATTACATTACAACGAGACCCTAATAGTTTAAAATACCATGCACAAGACCTAACACAGCCACAACAAAACTACAAAGAACCACAACTCGAGCAATCGGATAATCCTCATCTTCAGAGTCCATCAGCATGAAAAGTATAATAGCCAGGTCCACGACACACATGCTCAACACCAATGGTATAAGGAGAGCCATCCTTCCGGTTCAAGTGTTCTGTTTTAAGAATTACCCCACACCCCTGTATTTGTATTAGTTCTTTGAGTTATGACCGTTATATTTATATATCTGTTGGGTTTTCAAAACGACCATTGTGTTTCCACTAATAAAGTTTACGTTAAAAGAGAACTTGATTTTTATTCCCTCATTCTTAAAAACATTCTTTCATAGAAGATCTTTCGTTTTAAAATAAAGAGTATTCTTAGAAGTAAATCTCCTCGTTTTTTTTTACAAAATCCCGATGAATACCTAGGTAGTTGAAAACTTGGTATTCTTTTTATAAAAAATATGTTTAGAGGGAATTCGTAATAATTATATCTTTTGATCTCATAAATTATGAAATTTTTGGGAAACTTTTGGTCTTTAAAATAATTTTATAAAACAAATAGTAGAGTATTTTAAAAATACTAATGATTATAATAGTATTATACAAAAGGTATATTTTTTTAAAAAAATTATACCAAGAGTTAAAATATTTTATCTAAACTTGAAATTGGTTTTAACATTTTGAGTTAAAACTATTTGTTTTTACTCAATTCCTACATTTCACTCTATTTTGAGTTAAGTATATAATAAAACTAAATTTTTATAAAAAAATTGAGTGGGACCCGGCCAGCCATGGGCATCCTCAAGGGACAAGCCCTCAGGCCACGGCCGAGACCCTATAGGGACCCGAGGTACCGCCATCGGGCTCCCCAGGTGTGTGCGTGCGTGTACAGAGAGTCAGCCAGGCTAGAGGCTCAGGGTGGGCCGAGCATAGGTTACCCAAGTCGCGTGCGGGCCCGTGTATAAGGTCGCGGCTTGCGCTGCGTGTGGTTGGGCCAAGGCCCGCGGGGGGTGGGGGGGGACCCGTGTGTAAGGCCCCGGGTGCGTGTGTGTTGGTGTTATTGAACCAAAGGCCGCACACTTTGGTTTATAAGTCGCGCCTCAAAATCCTTCCGTTTCGATGTGGGACGAGCTCCCTGCGACCGGGACCGTCCAATCAATTTCCGTGACGATCTCAGTCGTCCAGGCCGTTTTTAAACGCGAGACCTCCCCCACGTCTCAGTAGCCGCCCGATCTCTCCTCAGATCCGATCTCGACCCTCAGATTCCTTTAAAACGATCATCACATCTTCCACGCCCCAGCCGTTCGATTGCACCAAGAACTAATCGGTGTCGTCTGTTTATTTTCGCACCAAGCAGTCCGCGTCGCCCCATCGTCTTCTTCCTAGCATCGGGGTCCTGCGCCTGTAGGCCTGCACCAAGGACGCCAGGCCCCTCCCTTCGCACTGCACCGATGACCCCCGAACACTCCCCCTCCTAGCTCGCTGTGCTTTCGTCCTTCCCCACGACGGCCTACCCATGGGCCGAGCCACTTGGTTACACTGGACCCTCTACTTAAACTCTTCCCCGACCGCATGAAAGGGGGATCTTTTTGCTCCTTCTTCTCCTCCGCGGACATCCAGCATCCTAGCACCGAGCTCCCTCCTCAAGAAGTTAAGGGTATTTCCACGTTTTTCTTTCGGTGAAACCTATATTACTATATACTGCATATTTATATATGTGTGTATACAACACCAACCCTCAGGTTGTAATGCTGTCAAGGGTGTTTCCACCTCGTTACAGAAGATATATATATTTATATATATAAGATACTTGCAAATGTTTTGATGTTTCCAGTTTCACAAAATTATATATATAAATTTTTATATAAAACCCAGGACCCCTTTCGTTTTCCTTTTCCAAGATTATGTGGAGGATGTACTAGATGATACATGGATGTTGAGGTTTCATATGTGACCGATGCATAAAGTATATCATCTATGTGAACCTTATATATATATATATAACCACATATTCCTACATGTTTTTAAAATTTTGGTTGCATATGGAACCAAAGCTTAACATAAATCATCTATGTGAACTTTTATATATCACTACGTATTCCTACATGCTTATATATTTCTCTGGTTGCACATGGAACCCATGCATAACATATATCACCTTTATGAACCTTATTTATATATAACTACATATTTATATGCATTTCTCTTCTTTTCAAAACAAGGCAGTTATGATTTTAGGAGATGAATGCCCAATCTTGAATGCTGTTTTTGGATGCAATCTAGGCCATTAGCTTAAGTAAAATTGTTTCTCTTTGTTTTTTGTGACTTTCAGAATTCAAGAAATTTTCCAGGCCTTAATTATTTAGTGTAAAACCCTTATGTGTATGTATTGGTGGATGTTACGAATTAACCAAGTTGTGGATTACTTTTTCGGGGTCTTTACCACCATTGTTGTCTTTAAGCATCCTACCTCCTTGAAGTAATAATTTTAGAGACTCATCATTTATTATGTCATTTTTTTTATGTTTTAATGATTAGCTCATGTAAAGAAAATGTCTTGTGGAACTATTTATGACTTTGTTTAGTTGTCAACATGTTTTTCAAATGTTAACTGTCACTTCATGTATTGAAAACAAAATGTGTGATGACTTGTGACTTGATTTAGTCATTATTGTACATAATTTATACTGATCACTAAATAAATTAAGATTATTTTCGATTACCCAAATGTGGTAGAGGACACTTTGGGTAAAGAAAAGAAAAAAATGAATGAATGAGATATTCAAGATGGTATGGGACATCTTGAATGGTTTAAGTAAAGCATGAACTGTGTGGCTCATATGATAATAAAGGAAAATTTAAGGGTGTGCCCTGATAGCGCTCTAATGCATTGGGTAAAGGCTTAATCTCTAGAGATGACTTTTTAGACTGATACCTCGGTGAATAACCTTGGTAATTTTTACGACACCTTGGTGATGGACCTTGGTGAAACGAAAAGATTGTCAATATTAAATGTTGATGCCACATAATTCAAGTCATATAACAAGTTTTTTTCCAAGATAAAGTTCATTCACGACTGATGCCTTTAAAGTTTTTATAAAGTTCACAATTCCCTAGCTTAAAGCTTGAAGCATGCCTAGTGTTATCACTTAATAGAATAGTAACCAGCATATGAACATTTAGTTGTTTCCTTGTGCGCAACTCTGATTATGCATTACTTTTAACTGTTTAAATTTATGCTCAAGTAAATCACATGTAGTACTTGTTTATAACAACCATTATCACTCCTTCAAGAATTGACATATTCATTTCATGTTTTTCTTGAAAACTTTGATTAAAGCATTTTTATGTTTTGTGTGTTAAAATATTTCTTAGTGGATGTTCAAATTATTTTAAAAGAATGTTTTCAAATGTTACAGTATTTTAAATTCTTTTTAAAACCCCCTTACTGAGTATTTCAATGCCCACCCTACATTTTGATTTAAAATTTTCAGGTGTCAGATTTTGAAAGATGAATTGTTTCAGAAGTTGCCGGTTTCCCAGAACCTTAACCACACACGATCCTCTGTATGGGACATGATGTGTTGTTAAAAAGTGTATTTTATTTTAAGATAACACATCATGTTCAGAAGGCACTGACTCCTATGGTTTTCTGGGGTCGGGGTCTCTACAGTTGGTATCAGAGGTTCGGTTTGGATAACTCTGGAAAGCCAGAAACTGAAACAAAAATATATATGTATATGTACTTCAATTTTATTAAAAACTAGTTTTCTTAAATTTCAGATGGAAAACGAAGGCACAAATCTCTTATCTCTCCCCACAGAGGCCCTAGAGACCATTGTGTCTTTAGCCAGACGTGAGGACTTTCTAAACTATGCCCATATCTGCATGACATGAAAACACATTTACGATGTATCCAATTCACCATGGGTGTTGCAGCTACACCAAGGGGTAGGAATAGATTACCTCCTTATGATAATAACCTAGTTTCCCTCCTATGTACATCGAGGAAGGTACTATGAGGGACTTTTCCGTATTTTCACGGCGGGTGAGAGCTTTGGCACTATGCTTGATAACCCTTTTCAAGAAGCTGCTGCTGACGGAGACCTCCGAGCGGGCTACCTTTGTCAAATTTTAAACTATGGATTCTGGGGTCAGTTGTTGGACTTCGGAAGGTTAGAAGAAGAGTCCACCCATTTGTCTTACAGACGACAAGTGTATGAAGATGTCTCTCAACTTCATGCCCCCCATGCTAGAATCATAAGACGTCATAGGTGTCCTCATGAGTTTTTTCCCGAATGCTCGGCCTGTGTTTGGTTCAAGGAGTTAGGGAGTTTTGCTTCTCTTTGCGGAGTTCGTTTAGTCAATGAGTAAGGGAAACTCATGCACTAATAATAATGAACGTATGTCTATTGAAATGTTGTCTTTCCCCTTTCCTTGTCCTTACTTTGTTTTTGTCCTTGTATGATTTTCAAGTAATGGAACTCATGTCTTAAAACTTTCAGATGGAAGGACAAACCCACCTGTTATCCCTTCCCACCGAGATTTTGGAAATCATTGCGATCAAAATGTGTGAGGACGAGTATGACCCCTTCGCAAATTTGCGAAGAAAGTGCAAGCAATGGTTTGAGATAACAAACGGTCCGGAGATTCTCCGCACCTGCCAGGGGAATGCCTCCATCTATTACCGCATTGGCTCTGCTCAGCTAGCCGGACGTGAACGACGAGGAAGTTACCACGAAGGGCTCTTTCTTTGTTTCACCCTAGGCCGAAACTTCACGGCCAGAGTGAAATTCCAGGAGGTTGCGTTAGAGGGAAATCTTTATGCAGCTTATATGCTCCAACTTCTCAGCTTTAGCCTATTTGACCATATCTATGGCTTCGATATCCTCGATCGAGACATAATTCAGAAAGTTCTTCGTACATTGGTCTGCAAAGACATTTCAGAACTTTGTACTGTTCGAGCTTCCCTTTGGAGACCTGAAGGCCCGGAACATATGTGTAACCCCTCCTGTCTTAGGTGTTTGTGGATTAGGGAGATGGAAGAGGTGAGCTTCGCTACGGGGATCCCTCTAAATGCACATGTTGACCCTATTCATTGGTGGAGGTGGTAGGAACGTTTCTGAACCTTGTAGTGTCGTGAAATAAATTGCGAGGACGCAATTTTCTAAATGGGGGATAATGTGACGCCCCAGGTTTTATGAACTGGTTTATGTAAGAAGTTTTATGCCTTTAATATTGACTCTTGTTTTATTTGTTTTGCTAATAAAGAATTAGAGATAAAATAAAACATGGATAATAAGGTAAACTGAGATATATTAAAACATTACATTACAACGAGACCCAACTAGTTGAAAATACCATGCACAAGACCTAACACAGCCACAACAAGACTACAAAGAACCACAACTCGAGCAATCGGATAATCCTCATCTTCAGAGTCCATCAGCGTGAAAAGTATAACAGCCAGGGCCACGACACACATGCTCAATGCCAATGGTATAAGGAAATCCATCCTTCTGGTTCAAGTGTTCTGTTTTAAGAAGTACCCCACACCCCTGTATTTATATTAGTTCTTTGAGTTATGACCATTATATTTATATATCCTTTGGGTTTTCAAAACGACTGTTGTGTTTCCACTAATAAAGTTTACGTTAAAAGAGAACTTGATTTTTATTCCCTCATTCTTAAAAACATTCTTTCATAGAAGATCTTTCGTTTTAAAAAAAAGAGTATTCTTAGAAGTAAATCTCCTCGTTTTTTTTACAAAATCCCGATGAATACCTAGGTAGTTGAAAACTTGGTATTCTTTTTATAAAAAAATATGTTTAGAGGGAATTCGTAATAATTATATCTTTTGATCTCATAAATTATGAAATTTTTGGGAAACTTTTGGTCTTTAAAAGAATTTTATAAAACAAATAGTATAGTATTTTAAAAATACTAATGATTATAATAGTATTATACAAAAGGTATATTTTTTAAAAAAAATTATACCAAGAGTTAAAATATTTTATCTAAACATGAAATTGGTTTTAACATTTTGAGTTAAAACTATTTGTTTTTACTCAATTCCTACATTTCACTCTATTTTGAGCTAAGTATATAATAAAACTAAATTTTTATAAAAAAATTGAGTGGGACCCGGCCATCCAAGGGCATCCTCAAGGGACAAGCCCTCAGGCCACGGCCGAGACCCCATAGGGACCCGAGGTACCGCCATCGGGCTCCCCAGGTGTGTACGTGCGCGTACAGAGAGTCAGCCAGGCTAGAGGCTCGGGGTGGGCCGAGCATAGGTTACCCAGGTCGCGTGCGGGCCCGTGTATAAGGTCGCGGCTCGCGCTGCGTGTGGTTGGGCCAAGGCCCGCATGGGGGGGACCCGTGTGTAAGGCCCCGGGTGCGTGTGTGTTGGTGTTATTGAACCAAAGGCCACACAATTTGGTTAATAAGCCGCGTCTCAAAATCCTTCCGTTTAGATGTGGGACGAGCTCCCTGCGACCGGGACCATCCAATCAATTTCCGCGACGATCTCAGCCGTCCAACCCGTTTTTAAACGCGAGACCTCCCCCACGTCTCCGTAGCCACCCGATATCTCCCGATATCCAATATCGACCCTTAGATTCCTTTAAAACGATCATCACATCTTCCACGCCCCAGCCGTTCGATCGCACCAAGAACTAATCGGTGTTGTCCATTTCTTTTCGCGCCAAGCAGTCTGCGTCGCCCCATCGTCTTCTTCCTAGCATCGTGGTCCTGCACCTATAGGCCTGCACCAAGGACGCCAGGCCCCTCCCTTCGCACTGCACCGCTGACCCCCGAACACTCCCCCTCCTAGCTCGCTGTGCTTTCGTCCTTCCCCACGACGACCTACCCATGGGCCAATCCACTTGGTTACACTGGACCCTCTACTTAAACTCTTCCCCAGCCGCATGAAAGGGGGATCTTTTTTCTCCTTCTTCTCCTCGGCGGACATCCAGCATCCTAGCACCGAGCTCCCTCCTCAAGCAAGTAAGGGTATTTCCATGTTTTTCTTTCAGTGAAACCAATATTTCTATATACTGCATATTTATATATATGTGTATACAACACTAACCCTCAGGTTGTAATGCTGTTAAGGGCGTTGCCACCACGTTACAGAAGATATATATATTTATATATATAAGATACTTGCAAATGTTTGGATGTTTCCAGTTTCACAAAATTATATATATAAATTTTTATATAAAACCCAGGACCCCTTTCGTTTTCTTTTTCTAAGATTATGTGGAGGATGTACTAGATGATACATGGATGTTGAGGTTGCATATGTGACCGATGCATAAAGTATATCATCTATGTGAACCTTATATATATATATATATATATATATATATATAACCACATATTCCTACATGTTTTTAAAATTTTGGTTGCATATGGAACCAAAGCTTAACATAAATCATCTATGTGAACTTTTATATATCACTACGTATTCCTACATGATTATATATTTCTCTGGTTGCACATGGAACCCATGCATAACATATATCACCTTTATGAACTTTATTTATATATAACTACATATTTCTGCATATTTATATGTATTTCTCTTCTTTTCAAAAAAAGGCAGTTATGATTTTAGGAGATGAATGCCCAATCTTGAATGCTGTTTTTGGATGCAATCTAGGCCATTAGCTTGAGTAAAATTGTTTCTCTTTGTTTTTTTGTGACTTTCAGAATTCAATAAATTTTCCAGGCCTTAATTATTTAGTGTAAAACCCTTATGTGTATGTATTGGTGGATGTTACGAATTAACCAAGTTGTGGCTTACTTTTTCGGGGTCTTTACCACCATTGTTGTCTTTAATCATCCTACCTCCTTGAAGTAATAATTTTAGAGACTCATCATTTATTATGTCATTTTTTATGTTTTAATGATTAGCTCATGTAAAGAAAATGTCTTGTGGAACTATGTATGCCTTTGTTTAGTTGTCAACATGTTTTGCAAATGTTAACTGTCACTTCATGTATTGAAAAAAAATGTGTGATGACTTGTGACTTGATTTAGTCATTATTTTACATAATGTATACTGATCACTAAATAAATTAAGATTATTTTCGATTACCCAAATGTGGTAGAGGACACTTTGGGTAAAGAAAAGAAAAAAAATGAATGAATGAGATATTCAAGATTGTATGGGACATCTTGAATGGTTTAAGTAAAGCATGAACTGTGTGGCTCACATGATAATAAAGGAAAATTTAAGGGTGCGCCCTGATAGCGCTCCAATGCATTGGGTAAAGGCTTAATCTCTATAGATGACTTTTTAGACTGATACCTCGGTGAATAAACTTGGTAATTTTTACGACACCTTGGGGATGGACCATGGTGAAACAAAACGATTGTCAATATTAAATGTTGATGCCACATAATTCTAGTTATATAACAAGTTTTTTTCCAAGATAAAGTTCATTCACGACTGATGCCTTTAATGTTTTTATAATGTTCACAATTCCCTAGCTTAAAGCTTGAAGCATGCCTAGTGTTATCACTTAATAGAATAGTAACCAGCATATGAACATTTAGTTGTTTCCTTGTGCGCAACTCTGATTATGCATTACTTTTAACTGTTTAAATTTATGCTCAAGTAAATCACATGTAGTACTTGTTTATAACAACCATTATCACTCCTTCAAGAATTGACGTATTCGTTTCATGTTTTTCTTTAAAACTTTGATTAAAGCATTGTTATGTTTTGTGTGTTAAAATATTTCTTAGTGGATGTTCAAATTCTTTTAAAAGAATGTTTTCAAATGTTACAGTATTTTAAATTCTTTTTAAAACCCCCTTACTGAGTATTTCAATGCTCACCCTACGTTTTGATATAAAATTTTCAGGTGTCAGCTTTTGAAAGATGAATTGTTTCAGAAGTTTCCGGTTTCCTAGAACCCGAACCGCACATGATCCTCTGTATGGGACATGATGTGTTGTTAACAAAGTGTATTTTATTTTAAGAAAACACATCATGTTCAGAAGGCACCGACTCCTATGGTTTTCTGGGGTCGGGGTCTCTACACAAAATATGTCTGAACAAATTAAAAACCTAAAAAATTAGAAAGGAGGTCACTAAATTTCCAAAATCAACTAAACTTTAATCCCCTCGATAATATAAAGCCACTCCTAATGTAAAATAAAAAATATTTGATTAACTTGATCATATATTCTCCTAAAAAATGTTAGTAACCTAAATCATCATAAAACCTCAATGAAAACATATATTATTTCAAAAATTAACTCTATCATTATTACTCAAATAAAATCACAGACTATCAAATATATTCCAAAAATACAAAAAAATGTGGTAAGATTCATCAATGATAACATAAACCACTTTTCCATCAAATCACTAATCAATTATAAGGTCATCAATATTATCTAATATATTTTAACAATATCAATCATCTCTTTACCCCAACCAAACATTATAATATTAACATCTGGAACATATTAAAGGTTATTTATCCCTCAATCACGTGTTTTCAAAAAAATACCCCCTTACCACTAAATCACTTTTCTAGTTTATCAGTGCCTTTTAATATATGATTTAAAATACTTAAAGAAAAACTACTGTAGAATAATACTTAGATGTTTCAAGATTCTTATAACCAGAATATCATTTAAAAACATTTCTAAAATATAATTCTCAAATCCCAATACACAAACACTTCATTCATTCCATTTCAATTATTGTAATATCATAGGCCCTTACATGGTTTAGGAGTTATCCCTTGGATTAGGGCATTTACTTGGATAATTATTGAGTTCCCCCACACATAATATATTAAACTAAAAATGGAACCGTAGAATGAACTTAATTTCCCTCCATTAAACTCTTTGTTTTTTGTTGGAAATTATTTTCTATATGTCCTTATTTTCCAAACATAAAACATTCTCTCATTCCTTTGAGACATTTAATTTGGTGATTCTTCCCACATTCTTAACATGTAGGAAGTTGAATATTCTTTACACCATGTTCTTCATGAAACTCAATTATTATCTTATTTGTTTCATTCATAAATTCACATATTTTTAGGTTTATAATCATATATCAAGATAAATAGTTAGGAATAATCAAAATGTTTCACATTCTATCTCCCACAATATTCGGTTTCTCATGAGGAAAATCATCACATCATCCATCATATTCAGCATTGACATGGTTCCTTCTAGTACCATTCATTGACTGAAACCAAAAAGCATAGTATGAGAAACAATATTTATAGTGGTAAATAATATAATCATGAAAAAATTATATGATTTTTAAATATTGACACCTTATTTTTAATATATGACACCTTAGGTTTAACCTAGTTCATCCATGGTCATTATCTGTTCATATCCTTTATAATGGTTCATAAATAAAATGTGAATTATCCTAATAATATTCATCAAGAGTGTCAGACTAGGTGTGCAGTAGGGGGCCATTCACCATGCGCCAAAATTATGGTTGATATATCCTTGACCAACTCTTTTCAGAGTTATTTGTAATGTCCTAACCCAGATGCCACTGAACAATGCATCTGGCCAGTGGGTCACATGGTCTCAAGTGCATCTCCCCAAACTCTAGAGGCTTCCAACTAGTATCAAGGTTCTAGGATGCATCCATGGGGAGACTATTCCATTATTACAATAGGGTAACATAGTAGATATAGAGTAATATTTAAGTATTGGAAGAATATATAAATCAATTATACATAAGATAAGAATACAAGACATTAATTATAACCAATTCCAAAATTAATCTCATTTATAGATGATAATAATACATGTAATTTATCTAAAAAGCATCCAAAATAGGTATACAGACATACAATAAAATAAATATATCAAAATACCCAAAAGACCAAAAATAGTACTATCAACTAGCATCACAAGCCTCGGTTTGGTCCTACACTCTCCTATTCCTACGAATAGAAAAAAAATCAAGCATCGAACTATGGGTGATTTCCCAAGTCTCTACCTGCATCTATATAGTTTTTCCATGTACCCAATAGTGTCCCGAGATAAGGTGTGAGATAAAATACTAGTGGGCCACCACCAACAGTGTCTATAATAAATCTAGTTTGTGAAATAAAAGCTAAGCAGTGTGCAATCTATATCATTGGTATAATAGAAATGAAAAAAGTGACCATATCATATATAAAACCAGTTAATGAAACTATCTAGTCAAACAAGTATCCCTAAAAAATAGTAGTCAATATCCAATAATAATAAAGATGTAAATAAATATAAGTAAACACCACAGCTATGTCATATAAAAAATATATCATATCTTCCATGGCCATACTACATAACTTGTGCATCATATCAACCAAGGCCAAGATGTATAATAAAGCATGTCACATTTACCACAATCAATCCATATAATCAGAAGTGACATATAAAATTTTTTCAAGACATATAGTGTAAAACATCTATCATGGCCACACTATATAATATAAAGTGTTCCAGAGCCCATAGGGCCGGATCCAAGGTATAATGGACCAAGTCATTATCATTGAGTCCTAGGAGCATCTTGGTGGTAACTCAGTTAGACTTGAATTGGGGTCCAAGGAACATTTTAATAGACCATGTCCAAATTGATCCCAAGAAAGTCGGATCCAAGGGGAACAAGGCCCAGGGCATCCCACAGAATCAAGACCCAAGGAGCAATATCATCCAAGTCATCCACTACCATAATCAAGATCCATGGACAGTTTTCTATGGAATATAATGGAATCATGATCAAAGGTACATCATCCAAGGCATCAACTACCATTCAATTAATCACATTCATTTCATCATTCATAAGAATTATCAATCAATTAGTTTACCCACTAGAATAACAATTTACATTTAAAAAATTAAACAGTTCACATCATGCTATCACATGGAAAAGGAATAAAATTATCTTTTAATAAATCAATTCAATTTATAAACGGATTACTCTAAATAGGAAAGAAATCATTCACCCCACAAGATGGTATAAAGTAATTCTAGTACAAAGGCACACCCCATGGATGGCCTAGATTGGGGAAACAGCCTCCAATGGTCTAAAATAAACAAGGGGCACCCTAATAAGATCTAATAAGTTTAATTCAATTATTTAATTAATTATTAGGAAACCGCTAGAAATTATGGCACAAAAAATAATGGAAACTAGTCATATAAAACTCCAAACCCTAAGGGAAAGGTATAGACCACCTACTTTAGGTCCTTAGTAGAGTTCTCATCTATTATCAGCTTCTGATTCTATTCAAATAAAAATAAAAATGAAGAATAGATGAAGAACCTAAAAATAGTTCATATTACCTAGAACCTAAATAACTCCATTGATACTAAGTAAAACAAATAATGGAACAAGATAACAAAGGAAATTACCAGCACAAATCCAATAATACCAATGGTATTCGAATCTGGGGTCAAATGGAGAAATGGGATAAAAAACTACCAAAGAGCCTTAAAGGTGAGATCTCAACACCTTAAGGTTGTCAAAAAGATGAAGAAAATATTTGATTTTAGGTTATAAGGATTTTAAGGTTAAAATGGTAATTTACCTAAAAATTATTAGGCCTCATAGTTTTGTCGCATATTTGGACAAACTGTGTGCCCTTCACTGTCTCAAGGGGAACCTTGCACAGTTAGTGTGCATGGTTTCCAAACCATGTAAAAATAGTGTCTCTATCACTATCAAGAACTATAGATGACATCATATGGGCATGCACCCCTATCTTCATGTTTTCCTAAAACAGTGTGATCTCTTGAATCCCATTATCTAGGCCTCACATGGTTAGAAAATCCAGGTAGCCTATCCCATGTGGTTTCTCCTAACCATGTGACCTTCCTTGTTTTCCAAAAAGTTGGGTTTCGGGCACCAAACAATCCATAGACACCCCTGATACACCCATTATCCCAAAGTTTACTCACATTAGGTAATAAAAAATTATTTAAAACAAAAAACAAAATATCCATACCTCATAGGAAAACTCAGGATCTTATAATCTTTCCCCTTATAACAATTCATTCCTAACTTTACCATTCAAGGGTGGTCAAGAATCATCAGAGAATAAATCAAGCCACTAAGAACACATGTCAGCTTCCTACTCCCAATTATTTTCCTATAAATGGACATACTTCCCTAGCACTAATACTAGAATAAATTTATAACCTACTAGAACCATTTTTCTCCTATCAAAAACACATATAGGATGCTCCTCAAAGAGTGCCTTTATCTATAACTCAACCTAATTAGGATAAAATTCATGAGATGGGTTTGAATGACAGTTTCATAGCTAAGATACATGGAATATTTCATGCATGGGCCTGATCCCTCTGAGGTTACTAAAACTAATAGGCTACCGGCACAAATTTACCCAGAATCTCAAATGGTTTAACATATCATGGTGAAATATTACCCTGTATCATGATCTATTTGTGTCCCAAACTTGGTGAGACACATAAAAATACATGATCCCCAACCTTTAACTCTAGATTTCATCAATAGTGATTGTCATAAGATTTTTTTGAGACTATGTTGTATTCATCTACTTTTTGAACAACTAGACCTGTTCAGAAGTCTCCTGCATGAGACATGGTCCCAATAAAGCTTCCTTGTCTGTCTCTAAATAGTACAAGGTTGATCATCATGGACTACCAAACAAAGCCTTATAAGGTTCCATCTGTATAGTCACATGATAAATATTATTGTATGAAAACTAAACTAGGGGTATATGCCTCTCCCAAGAGCCCACAAAATCTAGGACGCATGCTCACAGTATGTCCTCATACACCTGTATTAGACACTCTGATGGGTCATCAATATGAGGGTGGTATTTTGTGCTTAGAAGCACCTATGTACCTAACTCCCTTGATAAAATCTTCCAAAAATGAGATGTAAACCAGGAGTCCCTATATAAAATTATAGTGAAAAGGACCCCATGAAGTCATACTATCTCAGAGATATACAACCTCCCAAACTCATCAACATTGATGGTATCCTTGATCAGCCTAAAATGAGAAACCTTTATGATCATGTCCATGAAAACCCACACTATATCATTACCTCAAGTCAATCTCACCAAACAAGTCATAGATTCCATCTTTACATCATCCCATTTCCACTTAGTAATGGGTAATTTTTGTAAAATTTCAGTTGGCTATTGATGTTTTTCCTTCACCTACTGACAAGTGGAACACCTCGTAAAAAAACAACTACCTATTATTTTATCCATGACCACGATTACTGGTGACGTAAATCATACTAGATTTTTGGTAATGTCAGTATGCACTACCCAAATTGAGTCATGAAACTCTTGTATCATCTCCCCATGTATTTATGCTGGAACCCATAATTCACCATAAATATATTATATTTTATCCTTTCATATCGTCCAACCGAGAGGTGGGTCCTCACCTAGAACAATATCCCATATAACTAGGCTCTCGAAATATGATAGTTTTATCATCCTCACTCTATCCAGGATGGTATAGGTCACAACTAAGTATGAAATAAAATTCTTCCACTAACTATCCTACACATCCAAGTGCATCTTATAGAATAAAACAATATTCTTTCACTTGTTACTATCCTCTTAAACTGCCTCTATTTGATTCTTCATGTCTAGTGCATTAGCCACTAAATTCCACTTTCTAGGAATATAAGAAATATCAAAGTAAAAAAGACTATAGGTACTCAACCCACCTTCACTGCCTCATATTCATATCATGCTATGTAAATATAAACTTGATTCTTTTGTAGTATATGTACACCAAAAAATGTTCTCCCAATAAGTAATGTCTCCAATAGAGAAATTCATGAACAACTGTAGCCATCTCAAGATCATGCGTCAAGTAATTCCTTTCATGTGGCCTCAAATTTTGAGACCCATATTCAAAAAAATTATCCTGTACATCGGAACTACTTCTAGACTGATATCTAATGCATCAAAATACAATTTGCATCTCCTTACCAAATCTTCTAGAATATGGATTAGCATTGAATTTAATCTCCCTCTCATCTCCTAAAAGGTTGTCTCATAGGTATCTGACCATAACAACTTCACACCCTTCTTATTAAATCCCAACAACAGTTCTTATAAGCATGATAAGTTCTATATGAAATGCCTATAATATCTATCTGGCCTAAATAAACTCCATATATCAAATATGTTATTGGGATTCTCCTAGGAAACTATAAATATCACCTTCATTGGGTCAACTGATAATCTATTATATGAGATAATATAACCCAAGGAGAAAATCATATCCATCCATAAGTATCACATTGTGAGCTTAGTATATAACTGGTTCTCTCTCAGTGTATCCAAAACGGTTTTAAGATGGTTGGAATGATCATGTCATTTGTGAGAATACACCAAGATATCATCCACAGAAACCACTACAAATGAATCCAAATAATGATGGAAAACTCAGTTCATTAACACCATAAAAACTAATGGCGTGTTTGTGATACCAAATGGCATCACCAAATACTCGTATAGACCATACCTTATATGAAAAGTTATACTAGGTATGTCTTCAGTTCAAACATTCACCTGATCATATCCATATTTCAAATCAATTTTTAAGAATACTCGAGCTTATAAAAGATAATCAAAAAAATCCATTTATTTGTGGCAAAGGATATTGGTTCTTAACTATTAACTAGTTCAATTTCTGATAATCCACATATATCCTAAAGGTGTTGTCCTTGTTTTTCACAAAAAGGACTGAAAAACCCCATGGACAAGTACTGGGTTGTATAAACCCCTTTTCCACCAAGTCCTCTAGCTGCCTCTTGAGCTCCTACAACTCAATCATATCCATCCTGTAAAGAGGAATTGATACCAATGCAGATATTGGCACTAGATCAATAGATAAATAAACCTCTATCTTAGGAGGTAAACCAAAAATGTCTTCTGGTATAATATCCCTAAAATGATCAACCGCTGGAGGGAAATATTTTTGTGATGTTCCTTGATCATCCAGATATAAACTAGAAATATAGGCTATCATCATGCCCATCCCATGATGCTCTGGTCTAGCTCACCATTCTCATACATCTCATTCACCCTTGTGAATATAAAATCCACCCTCTAGTGATGTGAACATCACCCTCTGATGATAGAAATCAACATAGGCTCAATAAGAAACTATCTAATCCATTATTAGTATGACGTCAAGCCTGATCATATTAAGGATAAAATTATCTCATATGAAGTGACACCCACCAAACTCAAGGTGTAAATCTCTTCACTGGCACACAATATTCATTAGGATCCCCAATTGAGTATCTCGTGTCGTGATGCCGTCATAAAACTGAATCATGATATCTATGCTCTCTACTATAGGTGAAGATATGAAACTATGTGACTAACCTATATAAAAAAAGAGTGGATATAATAGTATAGGCTACAAATATCATACCTCTCACTATATACACCTAGTGCTCTGGCCCTCATGGGTAGGCTGTATAGAATATATCATTCTAAAACTATAGCCCTATGACATAGCCTCACTACCAATAGCAAGACCACCATACTATCTAAGTAAAAATGGTGTTTGGATGCCTCAACCATGAACACCACCTAGACCTAACCGACCAGTACTCCTCCATCTCCCAGCCTAATGTGGAGCTGTGAAACATTCTCCTAAACATGGAGTGGGAGTTAAACCTCTTACACTAATTTTTGGAGGAAAGATTCCACAAAAATTTTGTATGTGGGCAATCCTTCCATAAGAACGACACTCGATTGGGTCCTGATCAGATTGATTCCTCATATTTCCCCATCTTCTACACTGATGAAAGAAAATTTCACTTACTAACCAACTAGCTGGTACTCATCCCACGAGAAGCCTCAAAATGTTTCTTACTACCTCTAGAATCTAAACCACTACCCTAAGAGACTACACTACTCTGCTCTAAGCCCCTAGATTCTCTTAGGATCCACTCTATAATTAGTGTATGATTCAAAATTTCACTAATATAGGTCAATCTGAACATGTTCACCTGATTGTTAATGGCATGTCTGAGACCTTCCTCAAAGCATCTCACCCTCAATGTCTTATCAGTAAGATATATCAGTTCAAATGATGCAACTATGTAAATAATGTTGAATAACCTGTAATTTTCATTATGCCCTGATCTAGACACATGAACACACTATCACATTCTACTCTCAGAGTCTCAAGGTAAGAGTATTCATAAAATCTGGTTTGTAAATCAACTCAAATCATTTCTCACTGACTGTCATCCTGGTTCAAAATATCCCACCATATTTTTACAACTACCTGAATCATGTAATTCACAAGCTTCAATATCCTCTCAGGAGGTGTCTCTGGATGTTTAAATATTGATAAAATAGTCTCAATACATAGCTTAAAATCCTGTGGACCACTATCTCCCAATAAAATGGAAGGATTTTTCTACAGGAACACCTGCATCAGCTCTACCATAGATGAGGCAAGTTACGGTGCTCCCTGAAAAATCTATATATAGTGTAAAACCCCTAAAAAAATTATTCCCCAGCACCTTCATCTGGTAAAACAGCTGGTGTTGCAGCTGGGACTATAAGAGGATCCACCGGTATCCCATGGTCTACGACCTTATGAGTGTGGTCATCACCACCCTCCTGGCATGCGACTAGTGTTATCTTTGTGGAATGTCTCTACAATTCCAAATACACACTTCGGAAAATATTGGTAGCCAAGTTCATAGCTAAAAGTGTATGACTTGTTAAAACCTTCAAATAAAAAGGTCTTACCACATAGCCTTCTCCAAAATCCAGAAGTATTAAATAAAAATAGCCATAAATGTCACTAGAGACACTACCGACTGCCCACTCAAAAGTAGGGTCAAGTTCAAGTTCTCTATTTCACAGTCCAAGTTTCCATTTTAATTTATATTCATTTCATATTTCTCTATTAAATAGTTAAACTAAATGGTGTATCACATCTGATCTATAAGGGACCAAACACTTTTGGAGTTGGTTTCCTTGGACCAACTGTTTTTACTTTGATTACATGTATATTCAATGTATTGAATATTAATAAAACTTCTTATTACATATTATTTGTTGTTATACATGAATCTAATTTAATAATGTCATAGAGTATATGTCACATTGATAATGTCTTAGTAGTTCCCCATTATGATGTGAAACTTTAGGTGCTATGATGATATTATCAAATAATGTTCTATAGTTGGATAGCATACTATGATGGGACACATAGTACATAAAATTTCATGTATGAATACGCATAACCATATGTGTCTTCTTCTCATTAAGTTTTAACTTAGTAATCTTTAATATGGGAGATTATGAGAATAGACCCACCGGTAGGAATTCTACATGTTTTGGTGTCATCAGATATTCCTATCTACAAGCATATGTGATGGTACTTAAACTTTAATATTATTATTAATAAAGATTACAACTCATGTACATAGATATATTTCATAAACCATGTTGATAATAGTTCATGTAGAAGTTTGATATGTTGAGTGTGTCATGAGTGACATGTCATTAATGAATAATTCGAGGAAGGATTTATCTCTTCCATCATTATGGAATATGATATCTCTTCCTATTGATTGGAATGGAACCATCACATTAAATTTCATGGACATGGTGTAACTTCATGTTTATTATAGATAGTCAAAGAAAGACATATCAAGAATATAGGTTGGTGACATAATTATACAACCTCCTTGATGAGATATCGTGAAAATGGATTAGATTACATAGTGAGAATTAATATATTATTGTTGAAATTGTGACATTAAGTTATTTATCATGCGTGCCTTGACCTATTTCTTGACAGTAATATTGGACTTTAGGAAAGTCTGCCTATTTCGAATGAGAAAGAATCCTAGATGTTCTCACACTAAGTGTTTCTGTTAATATTGACTAAATTATCTTTTAGTTTAATTAATGGAATAAATATTATTCTCAATTCTAAGGAATAATTTTACTCAATTAATATTGATCACAAAAATTAAATAAATATTTATTATTTGGCTTGTGAATAAAATATTTATTTGATTTACTGAATATTTTAAAAAATATTTATTCACTAGATTGTGAATATAATATTTATTTATAAATAAAATATTTAATCGATTGTTCAATAAATGTTAGAGGATTTTAAATGGACCAAGTCCATGTTTGGTGATAAATATTAATTAACAAGACTGTTACATAGTATTTTTTATTGCTCAAGTTGGCACACACCACAAAATAATAATATTATTATTATTACTATATGGAATGGGGTTTATTAAAGGTATAAATGTTATTTAATGGTAATTATTCAATTAAATAACATTTTATATTAAATATTAACATTATAAATAGATGGCTATGTTTATTGTGTAAAGCATACAAAAATTGAGAATCAAGAATTGTGTGCACAATGAATTCTCTCTCAACTCCTCCTCCTCTCTACCTCTCAAGAACGATAAGTGAAAGATATATTTCTTCAAGACTGAAGAATGAGTGATCAATAATGAACAAATCAAGACATTTTAATCACTGCTCTAGATCCCATAGAATGAGTGGTGTTTCTCTGAGATCATAGGAGCACATGTGGATCACTGCTAAAGGGATTATATCATTGGATACTCACAACGCAATATAGGTAATCTGAAAGGGTCTTTTTGGATGATCAACATTCACCAATGAAGAAAGTTCCGAAAACCAGTTATTTATTTCCTCAAATATTAAATAAATTAATTATAAATTTGATATGCTAGATCCTCTCTCTTGGTTTCGGTCAATGATTATTAAAATAAATTTTAATATATATCACACCTCTGTATGCTTTTTTTATGCCAAAAACCATCAAGTGGTATCATAGCGGTCATGTTTAAATTTATTATTATTTATTTGATTGTTGACATATGCACAATTATGGTTACATTTTAATTACATGTTATTTTTTCTTTAATTCGATTTAAATTAACATGTTATTGACATATTAATCATGTTCGTTTAGTGTTTCATTTTCTTAAAGGTTTAAGAAAAAATGAATAATGATTAGATATTATATCAAGAAGTGTCATATATTTGGATAGTAAAACTAGTTTACAAGGTGTGCAGCCAGAGCACACATTGTATACCCATGTGCATTATATCTAGATGTGTTGAGAAATTAATTACCTGGTGATTTATTTTCACATTGTGTATTGACCAGGCCAACCTGGCACATAGAAAGAAGATACATGGTGTGTGGCTGGCATGTACACATTGTATAATCTAAATGAGGTAACAATCTGAATCCATGAGCATGTGACTTAGATATACAGAAACTGAGGTACATGGTGTGTACCTAGATGTACACATTGTGTAGTCTCCTGTTAATGGACAAAATTAAAATTACTTTGAATATTAAAATTACAACATTAAAACCTTATTTTATTGATTTGTACACCATTGTGTGTTTGAAAATTTAATAATGGTTTTAAAGAAATTTAAATACATAATTAATTTATTGTAATTAATATGTCATTATTGGTTCTTTCGTTTATTTTCCATGAATTCCATTAATGATGGGTATCTCTAAATAAGATAGAATAATCAATAGGATGAAAGGGAATTATTTAATTAATTTATTAATTAATTAATGAAACCGCATTTATCTTAAATAATAAATAATTAATAAAAAAATTAATGCTATCCATTTATTTTTTGTTTATTTGTTTCATGTATGATCATTTATGAGCTCGAAGAAGACCTATGTATGTTTTGGATGTTTTTATATAATTTATCACATGAGTTTTCAATTATTTAATATTAAATTAAATGATGGTTTGTGAGTTATCTCTCACTCCATTATTATGTAGGACATGTATGTCCAATGTTACTTATGTGATCCCCTTTAACCAATCCTTTAGTTCCCCTCACCTGTGTGTGAGTAATGATCGTACCACGATTCACTGTTTTATTCCACCCTTACACCGCAGTTTTAAACTAGTTTTGTAATGAATATTACAAATATAATAATAAATTTCACTTCATATTTGAATAAATCAATTAATGTTAATAAATATTATATTGGGAAATGTTACTTGTTTTTATTGTTTCAATGTAGGTGGAGGTGATTTGGAGGGCCTTTGATGAAGTGGAAGAAAAATGGGTCAAACTTGCATGGATCCATGAATATCTGTCCACTGTTTTGCATAGTACACGAAATCCGTGCATCCAAATGGGCTGAAATTTTGTGGGCCTGTCCAAAATTTAATAGTTTACATTTCATATTAAGGAACCCAATTCGGATTCGGCTCCTATGGGGCCCATCCGAACTGATCTGTCCAAGACACCGAATTTGGACCAAGTCAAATGAGGTGTTCTGTATTTTATCAATATCTTGAGCTGTAGTTGTCCAAAGGGTTACAAACTTTCGGTGGAGATATTCAAGAGGTAGGGATACAAATTATATATTTTCTCCAAAGGGAGATAAGAATTTCTAAAGGCCGAAACGCGTGGTACAAGTAGATTGAAAAAATATGTGTGCCTAAACCACCTTCCAATTTTCCTATAAAATGGCACCTTGGGATCCCCATTTGAAAGTTCGGTCAATAGGAAAGGTGTTGCCATTTTGGAGTCCCCAAAGAGTCTTCTCAACATCCCTAGCAGTTCTGGAGGCTATGGGAAGTTCTACCCCAACATCTTTCTCTTCCTCCTCTCCCATGGGTTTCTAAACCCCTTGTGATCACCCGGGGAGGAACGTGATGTACATCTCGAGCTTCATGTTTGTAATATTTGAATTATCTTTTAAATTCCAGGTTTTTGTGTTGTTTTTAATCATCCTATATTCTTATTTTATTTAGTTATGTACTGGTATGTCATGATCAACTCATATGATCATGTTTGGGGGTACCCATTCATGTGATGTTTCACACACCGTTCACCACTTTCTTTCCCCCTTTCAATTGCGGTGTTTGTGTGGTTTATATTGGTCAATTGAAATCACACAAGCACTGTAAAGGCCATGTAAATTTATGTCATGGTATCATAATGAAGTAACATGAAAACCTAGAGAGCACATCGAATTCTTCATGTGTTTCCTTGGTGAGTTTCAGTTATGATGTCGAACACAAATCACCCAATCATCGGCGGTGTCCGGTGAATCATTATGTGTTTTCGACTGAACCCTAGGAGGTATCCTAGTACAAAATCAGTAAAATTCTGGTTCTAGGTGTTACAAACCAGATATTAAAAGATCATAACCCCATCCCTTGAAGCGATGAAGGATGAGCATCACGAGACTTCCCCTGATTGGTTATGCTTAATCAATCTTGTTCATTTCTACTTTGTTTTATCACTTTCATTTTCTATTTTCATCATTAATCATAAAACCCCCAAGTTTCAAAAAACCTAATTCTAATTTCATAATCATAACCCTATTTTTAAATTAATGATCTAAGGCTCCGTTGAGATATGACCTAGGGTTGCTGTTATACTGTAGAAATTCTAGTCAAAATAAAACAACTAATTTGACGCGCTCGACAACACAATCAAATTTTGGCGTCGTTTCTGGGGATCCAAGATCATTTTTTTTCTTTCTTTTTTATTTCATTTTATTTATTTATTTTACTTCTTAATTATTACTCCTTTAAATACCCCACCCCCATTTGATTGTTTTTTGTTTTGGGTTTTGTCTTTATTTTGTCTTGTTTTTTGGTGTGTTCTTTATCTCTCTCTCTCTCTATTATTCCACGTATCCCTATCTAATTCTATAGTATAAAATTATATTCTTCTTTCACCCTTCTTAAGTTTCTCTTTTATCCATCTTAAATAAAAAAAACACAACAAACAATCAATCAATCAAACTGGACATCATTGTTGCATGAAAAGATCTGGTAAAGGAACACTACTTGAATTTGATCATGAAATTGAAAAGTAACTTCACACACAAATCAAGGAATATAGATAAGTTCAATCAAGTAACATTGTGGAACCCCTTTTGGAACCTCAAGTGGTCCTAAACCAATCCAAAATTGAACCAAATCAAACCCCAGAGATCATGGATGCAAATAACAGAACATTAAAAGAACTGACCACCCCGGATGTGGAGTACCAACCTACGTACATCCAATATCCTGAGGAAGCGGCCAATTTTGAGCTAAGATCAGGCCTCATCCATCTCCTTCCAAAATTCCATGGTCTTCCCTGAGAGGACCCTCACAAACATCTAAAGTAGTTTCACATAGTGTGCTCCACCATGAAACCCCAAAATGTGTCTGAGGACCTCATTAAGTTTAGGGCCTTCCCTTTCTCCCTTGATGGTGTAGCCAAAGATTGACTATACTATTTTCCTTCCTCAATTGGGGGCTGGAATGACATAAAAAGACTTTTTCTAGAGAAGTTCTTCCCTGACTCCTGAACTGTATCAATTAGGAAAGAAATATGTGGAATTTGGAAATCACAAGGAGAGACCCTTCATGAATACTGGGAGAGATTCAAGAGACTTTTCTCAAGATTCCCCCACCATAAGATTAGTGAACAACTATTAATTCAATACTTCTATGAGGGACTTATCCCTATGGATCGTGGAATGATTGATGTTGCGGCTGGTGGTGCCCTAGTTGACAAAACTCCTTCTGCCGCTCGTGACTTAATAGCCAACATGGCTTAAAATGCACAACAATTTGGTACACTAGCTATTGCACCAACCTGAGGAGTTCATGAGGTAAGTCATTCATCCCTAGAACAAAAGTTAGATACTAAACTTGATGAGATTCATACCCTTCTAAGGCAATTAGCTCAAGCACAAGGTAACTCACTCTCTACTTCTATTCCATTACATTGTGGGATTTGTTCTGATAACACTCATTTTTCTGACCAGTTCCCACAACTTCAAGATTCATCTGAGTCCTGTGCATCTGTGTTCCCAGGGCGTCCATTCCAACAAGCGCCTCCCTTCAAGCAAGAACAATTCAGGCCAAATCCAAATCCAGGGTGGCAAGCACAACCCCAATACCGACAAGGAGGAAACTCAAGCTACCCAAAGAAGAATTGGTATCAACAAGGCCAAGGTATGAAACCTTCTTATCCTTCAACTTCTCAAAACAATCATCATCCTCCTACTCCCAAATCTAAACCAAGCCTTGAGGACATGGTGAAACAAATGGAAACCCAGAACCTTCAGTTCCAACAGAACACACAATTAGCTATTCAAGACCTACGAACCCAAGTGGGGAAATTGGAAAACACCATCTGTGAGCTTAAGATGCAAGGTTCTGGAAAACTACCATCCCAACCCATTGCCAATCCAAAGGACAAAGGTAATGTATGTGCAGTTACACTTCGTAGTGGTAAATAAGTTTCTCCTTCTACTGATTCTGCACAGCAGGTATGTCCCCCTCATGAAAACTCTCTTTCCCAACCCTCAAAAACTTCATGTAAAGAAAAACAAGACAAAAATGGTAATCGAATAGTCATTGATGATTCAAATGAACAATCCATTCGTCTTCCTTTCACTCAAAGACTCTCTAAATCTAAGAAAAACTTTGATAATGAGATTTACAATGAAATAATGGATACATTTAAAAAAGTTCAAGTTAATATTCCATTGTTGGATGCAGTCAAGAAAATTCCCCGTTATGCCAAATTTCTTAAAGAGCTTTGCACCCATCGACGAAGGTTGAAGGGGAATGAGAGAGTCAACCTGGGAAGGAATGTCTCAGCCTTGATTCAACTAGAAATGCCAACCAAATGCAAGGATCCCGGCACATTCACTATACCTTGTACCATAGGGGAGACCTTCTTTTCTAATGCTATTCTAGATTTAGGTGCTTCCATTAATGTAATTCCTCACTCCATGTATACTTCTCTACAGTTTGGAGAGCTTCAACCAATAGGAATTGTTGTGAAACTTGCCCACTGGAGTACAACACATCCAAAAGGAGTCATTGAGGATGTCCTTGTTAGAGTGAAGAATCTCATCTTCCCCGCTGATTTCTACATTCTTGAGATGGAAGATACTCGAACCCAAGGACATGCCCCTCTCATACTTGGGAGGCCATTCCTAAAAATAGAAAATATGATCATCAATGTTCACAATGGTACGCTGTCCATGGAATTCGGAAAAGAAAGGGTAAGTTTTAACATCCTTGAGGCTATGAAACACCCTGTTGAAGAGCACTCCACTCTTCTTGTCTATTCGATGGAAGTGCTCTCAAACGATGCACACACACACAATTCTCTCCTCAACCCAAACTCTGATTCTTTTTTTTTCTTCACCCTTGGATGATTTGAGTTTTGGTTCTTCTTTTGAATGTTGTGTGGGTTCAGAAAAATGTAAATTTTGTGCTTTAATTGATGAGTGTGTTTATTCTGAGGTACCCATGACTATCGATGATTCTGCAAATCTCATTTCAATAGATTCTCTTTCCTTTGAGAATAAACATGAAAAGATAGATAGTTTCAGGGACCTCACTCCCCCTAAATCCCCTCCCTCAATCCAGAAACAACCGGTGTTTGAACTTAAACAACTTCCTTCTAATTTAAAATATGCATATCTTGAGGGTATTGACCAATTGCCCGTCATTATTGCCAATAACCTCTCTCCACAACAGGAATTGAAACTGCTCAAAATATTGAGAGAGTGTAAAAATGTAATAGGATGTACATTAGATGATATTCCTGGGATTATCCCATCTATTTGTATGCACCATATACTTTTGGATGATGAGGCTAAACCTGTAAGACAATCTCAACGCTGGTTGAATCCCACTCTCCTTGAAGTGGTAAAATTGGAAGTCAGTAAATTACTTGCTGCAGGGATCATTTATCCTATATCTGATAGTAAATGGGTTAGCCCAGTGCAAATTGTGCCTAAAAAACATGAGTAACAGTTGTGTCAAATGAAAGGAATGAATTGGTTCCAACACGTGTGCAAAACAGTTGGCGAGTCTGTATTGACTACCGTCGACTGAATCAAGCCACGCAGAAGGACCACTTTCCTTTACCTTTCATTGACCAAATGTTAGAACGACTGGCTAGTAAGTCTCATTATTGTTTCCTTGATGTCTATTAGGGTTATTTCCAAATACATATAGCCCCTGAGGATCAAGAAAAGACAACATTTACCTGTCCATTTGGCACATTTGCATACAGAAGGATGTCATTCGGTCTATGTAATGCTCCTGGTACTTTTCAGCGATGTATGTTGAGTATTTTTTCTGAGTACCTTGAGAGTTTGTATGGAAGTCTTTATGGATTATTTCACGGTTTATGGTTCTTCTTTTGATGATTGTTTGGAAAACCTAGGTTCTGTCCTCCACCGCTGCATTGAAAAAGATCTTGTTTTGAATTATGAAAAATGTCATTTCATGGTTGAGCGGGGGATAGTTCTTGTGCATATCATTTCAAATAAGGGAATTCAGGTTGATAAATCTAAAATTGAATTAATTTCATCCCTTCCATTTCCAAAATGTGTTCGTGAGGTGCGGTCTTTCTTGGGTCATGCTGGTTTTTACCGACGATTCATTAAAGACTTTAGTAAGATCGCACTTCCCTTATCTCAGTTATTACAAAAGGGTTCTGAGTTTGTGTTTGATAAAAATTTTGAGGATGCATTCAATTCACTAAAAAAGAGTCTCACATCACCTCCCATAATCCAACCACCTAGGTGGGATCTCCCCTTTTAGCTTATGTGTGATGCCTCTAGCTTTGCAGTTAGGGCAGTTTTATCACTAAGGGTTGAAAAGGCTCCTCATGTCATTGTGTATGCCTCGCGTACCCTTGAACCAGCCCAGGTAAACTACACAACCACAGAAAAAGAACTCCTTTCTATTGTGTTTGCCTTGGAAAAATTCCATTCATATATTCTTGGGTAAAAAGTGATTGTGTTTTCTGACCATGCTACCCTTCGTTTCCTCCTAAAGAAACCTGAAGCCAAGCCCCGCCTCATTCATTGGATGCTCCTCCTCCAAGAGTTTGACCTTGAGATTAGAGATAAGAGGGGGGTGGAGAATGTTGTAGCTGACCAAATTAGTAGGATTTCCCCACCATTGGACCATCATGTTGACTCCCCCCTACCCATTGTAGAATTATTCCCTCATGAGAACCTTTGTGATGTTGTGGACCTTACCCCCTGGTATGCAGACATTGTGAATTTTCTAGCAACATCTAGGTTCCCCCCTGATTTTAGCACTTCACAATCCCAGAGACTTAAGCATGAGTCTCGTTGGTACATTTGGGATGACCCATACTTGTGGAGAATTTGTAGTGACCAAGTAGTTCGTCGGTGTGTCCCTGACCATGAGTTCACCTCTGTTTTGACCTTCTTCCACACTTTGTCCTGTGGGGGCCACTTCGGCTCTCAGCGTACAGCTCGAAAGGTCCTTGACTCAGTACTTTATTGTCCAACATTGTATAGGGATGACCATAGATTTTTTGAGTCATTTAGTTGTTGTCAATTCACAGGGAATATCTCCAAGAGGAATGAAATGCCCCAACAACCCATGTTATTTTATGAGATCTTCGATGCAAGGGGCATTGACTTCATGGGGCCTTTTCCAAATTCATTTGGCTTTGTGTACATCTTATTGGCTGTTGAATATGTATCTAAATGGTTGGATGAAAAGGCCACCAGGATCGATGACTCTCGAGTGGTTGTTGATTTTTTGAGGTCCCATATTTTCAGTAGGTTTGGTCTACCAAGATTCATCATTAGGGATCAGGGTTCACATTTTTGCAATCGTTACATGAAAAACTTGCTTCGTAAGTATGGGGTTGTTCATAAAGTCTCCACTTAATATCATCCCCAAACTAACATACAAGCAGAAATTTCAAATCGGGAAGTTAATCGAATCTTGGAGAAAACAGTACAACCCAATAGGAAAGATTGGAGTTTGCGCTTGGATGATGCACTTTGGGCGTACTGTACTGCTTTTAAAACACCGATCGAAATGTCACCATATAGGATTGTGTTTGGAAAATCTTGTCACCTCCTAGTGGAGGTAGAACACCGTGCATATTGGGTTGTTAAACAATGTAATATGAACCTTTCAGGTGCAGGTGAGGAAAGAAAGCTACAGATTCAAGAGTTGGAATAAATTCGACGTGATGCATATGATAACTCCCGAATCTATAAAGAGAGGACAAAGGCTATTCATGATAGCATGATTCACCAGAGGAAGTTACATATTGGTGAGAAGGTCCTCATGTACAATTATAGGCTTAAGATCCACTCAGGTAAGCTTCGTTCCCGATGGCTCGGTCCTTATACTGTTACTAATGTTTACCCTTTTGGTGCAATACAGGTTTTGCATGAGCAGAGTGGAAGATGTCTTACCATCAATGGGCAGCGACTTAAACACTTCTATGAGGATTTTCCAAAGAATCTGGTGGAGTAAATCCACCTTCTCGACGCATCATACCAATAAAACACACCAGGTTTTATCCTTCCTTCTCACATTTTCAATTATTTCAGTGAGGACACTGCACATTCTAGGTGTGGGGGGGGGGGTGGATACACTCCTGGGTTAGTTAGGATTTTTCATCATTTTCTCCTTTTGTTTTCACTTTTTGGCCTTCTTTAGGGTATTTTTATTTTTCCCCATCAACAATTTTGAAATTCCATGATGTGGCGACCATAATGTGGGGAAAGTAAAAATACCATAACGAAGGCTAAAAAGAATTTGTGTATGAGTTTACCATCAAGGAGTGATTTTTAGTGAATTGGTTTTCTGTCAATGATATAAATGGTTGTATCTATGTGAAACCTTTGAGATAATTGATGCCCTTTGTGTGAGTGGTTTTTTGGAAAACTGTGTCATTAATATCTCCACAAATATTTTCACCAAACCACAAAGTGTGATTATTTATTACTTAATATAAGGTAAATATATTTTGGGTTAATATTTTTCATCTTTAAATGATATTTCCATAAGTTCGTTCCTTATCTGATCTGTTTCATTACTATACCAGATTGACCTATGCGTGTGTACCTAATGTCCGACTGTTGTACGCCCTCAAAAAAAATTGTTGTGTCTTGGGCAGGTCAAAAACCACTCCTACTCAACCTTTGATCTTGTTATAACTATTTCAATTAGTTTTGTGAGGAGATCAAACAAGGGTTAAGAGATGAGTGTGAGATTTGTTCCAATTGCAACTTCAAAAAAATATAATAAATGAGGGGAGTGATGAAATGTGCAACATATGGGTATATCTAGGTCGGAAGCTTATGGTTTGACTTCTAGGAATTCTTAAATGAGTGGGTCTTGAAATATTATTTCAAAGGATGTAGGACAGGTTCGGTGACAAAATCATTTAAGCTAAAAAATGTTAAAATAACATATATTTATTGGATAGAAAGTGGAAAGAATAGCATGGAATTGTTTTCACACACACACATGGAGATTTAGTGTCATGCTTTACTTCTGAATTCCTTTCTCAATTGGGTATCATGAATCTTTTTGAATTTTTCTATGATATGATTTATGAGACATCTTTCTCTATTTTCACTAGGAAGAACTCCTTGGTGTGGTTCGTGCATTGATAACTTTAATTTAAAAAAAATTCCTCAAATGATAAATCGTCAGGATGTTGGAAATATATATATATATATGAATCATTGTATTTCGATATGTGACTTTGCCCAGGAGTGAAAATTTTTAGGTGTGGGGGTGTGATCGTACCACGATTCACTGTTTTATTCCATCCTTACACCGCATTTTTAAACTAGTTTTTTAATGAATATATCAAATATAATAAGAAATTGCACTTCATGTTTGAATAAATCAATTAATGTTAATAAATATTATAATGGTCAATGTTACTTGTTTTTATTGTTTCAATGTAGGTGGAAGTGATTTGGAGGGCCTTTGATGAAGTGGAAGAAAAATGGGCCAAAGTTGCATGGATCCATAGACATTTGTCCACTGTTTTGCATAGTACACGAAATGCGTGCATCCAAATGGGATGAAATTTTGTGGGACTGTCCAAAACTTAATAGGATACATTTCATATTAAGGAATCTAATGCTGATTAGGATCCTATGGGGCCCATACGAACTGATCTGTCCTAGCCACCAAATTTGGACCAAGTCAAATGCAGTGTTCTGTATTTTATCAATATCCTGAGCTGTAGTTGTCCAAAGGGTGCCAAACATTCGGTGGAGATAGTCAAAAGGAAGGGATACAATGTTTCTATTTTCTACAAAGCTGGATAAGACTATATGTTGGCCGAAACTCATGGTACAAGTGGATTGAAGAAATCATTGTGCCTAAACAACCTTCCAATTTTCCTATAAAATGGCACCTTGGGATCCCCATTTGCAAGTTTGGCCAAGAGGCATGGTGCTACCATTTTGGAGTCCCCAAAGAGTCTTCTCAACATCCCTAGCAGTTCTTGAGGCTATGGGAAGTTCTACCCCAACATCTTTCTCGTCCTCCTCTCCCATGGGTTTCTAAACCCCTTGTGATAACCCGGGGAGGAACGTGATGTACATCTCGAGCTTCATGTTTGTAATATTTGAATGATATTTTGAATTCCAGGTTGTTGTGTTGTTTTTCAACATCCTCTATTCTTATTTTATTGAGTTATGTATTGGTATGTCATGCTCAACTCATATGATCATGTTTGGGGGTACCCATTCATGTGATGTTTCACACACCGTTCACCACTTTCTTTCCCCCTTTCAATTGCGGTGTTTGTGTGGTTTATATTGGTCAATTGAACTCACACAAGCACTGTCAAGGCCATGTACATTTATGTCATGGTATCAAAATTAAATAACATGCAAACCTGGAGAGCACATCGAATTCTTCATGCGTTTCCTTTGTGAGTTTCGTTTATGATGTCGAACACAAATCACCCAATCATCGGCGGTGTCCGATGAATCGTTATGTGTTTTTGACTAAACCCCAGAAGGTATCCTAGTACAAACTTAGTAACATTATGGTTCTAGGTGTTACAAACCAGGGAATAAAAGATCATAACCCCATCCCTTGAAGCGATGAAGGATGAGCATCACGAGACCTCCCCGGGTTGATCACGCTTAATCAATCTTGTTCATTTCTAATTTGTTTTATCGCTTTCATTTTCTATTTTCATCATTAATCATAAAACCCCCAAGTTTCACAAAACCTGATTCACCTTCTACTTTCATAATCAGAATCCTCTTTTTAAATTAATGATCTAAGGCTTCATCGAGAGACGACCTAGGGTTGCTTCTATACTGCAGAAATTCTAGTCAAAATTAAACAACTAATTTGACGCGCTCGACAACGCGATCAAGTAATAAATATTTTTAATTAATGGAGCATCCTAAGGCTCATGTAGGAATTTCAAGATGGAACCGTAATGATGTCAACCTAGGTGATGAATAGGTGGACGGGTGGAATGTTGTAACTAATGCCAAGATCGACAATGGGATTTATTTCCCCTAGGTCAATGGTTTATTTAATGTATTCTTATTAAATAAACCTTTAGATAAATCTCATTAATGGGTCATTTAATTAATTAATTATTTATGTCTATTCAATTATTTATTTTATCGATTCAAGGTCGTGATCACATAAATAAATTAATTAATGTGAAAATATGAAAATTAAATAAATGAATTGTGCATAAAAGTTTTGTCCAAAATGATTAATTAATTAAGTAACAAAAACTTAATATTAACAATATGTGTAAAGGATAAAAAAGATAAAATTTATGCATAATAAATTTAAACGATTTAATTAAATATAAAATTTTTATAAGCCTTCCATTACTTGATTTGGAATGAAACCGTATAACTAAGAGTAGTATGTAGCAAAACTCTATACAATTAATTTTATTGGGGAGTTCTCAGGAGATTTTTGGGTTGACTTACAGAAATTATATTGAGTTTAATAGCCAAATTCTGTTTAATACAAATTTAGAGGCAAGTGTTGAGGTAATCCAAATCTGTATTTCTGGATAGGGGATCCACTCAACAGATCAAGGAGATTAAAGTCCGCATTTGGAAATACCGCCTACCTAATTACATTATTATGGTTTTCATGACCAAATTTTGAATCATTAAAAAAAGTAATGGGGATACTTTCCACTAGAATGTTAAAGAAACTAAAAATTGTGAGTTCAATGGTGAGGGATATTGAGACTTGATAAAATAGTGAGATATTAAATAAATAAATAAATTTAATTTATTATATATTACTTATTTTTTAATCAAGAAAATTACTAATAAAATGATCTTTTTAATTGTAGAAAAAAATTACAAGTTTATTATCCACACTATCCCTACGATCAATATTGGAGAAAGGTAACCTTCTAACTGGAAGTAACTTCCAGGAGTGGTTTAGACACCTTTGGGTTACACTACACCATGAACAAAAATATCATGTTCTATAGTCTTCAATGCCTGCACATGAGCCTTAGCCTGGTTGGCAAGGTCTCTGATGGTGCATCCAAGCGACCAGGGATCAAAACTAGGCGGAGGTAGGATTTCCGGTACTGTAGCAGTACTGTACCAGGGACTGTAGCGGGCACTGTTTGGCACTGTTGTAGATGGGAATATGCCCCCATTTGGGCCTTCGGGCATCAGATTTGGTCCCCGAGTCCTTCATTGGCCTTCAGGCACCCAGGCCTTCGGGTCAGTTGGGCCTTCGGGCTATCCATATGGCCTTCGGGTCACCTGCAGATAAAAAATAGACCAAACTACAAGGAACAAGATCTAAAAGGAGGATGAGAAAAGGAGATTTCACCACAGCAGGAGCTAAACGGATTGCAATAATGAGAGGGTATGACACCTGCCATCTGGACAAGCCTGTGCATGCACGGGAATGCCAAACCAAACAGCCTTGCGGAGGTGAAGAGCTGATTTCAAAGATGAAGATGTTGGGGAGGAGTAGTTCCAAGTTGTTATTCTGGGTTGTATGGTATGTTCGTGCCTACGGGCATTGGTTCCTATATGGCCTACGGGCATGTAATAGGGTTCCACCTCATCCCTTGAAAGGTGGATTATCAATCAATAAAAAATAAAGGCCTTCAGGCCATTGGAGGATAGTCTTCAATGCCTAATCCACCTTCTAAATAGGCAATTGATGAATAGTTCCATATCTATGAAAAAAATTTGATTGGAATGGTCGATGTTCAATGTTTGATGCTTTCATCGGTGTCCAGTGAACTAATTAAGTCTCACAAAAACATGGATTCATATAGCATGTTTGATCCCCTTCATGTTCTTTGTTAGGAGAGAGATAGATAGGAATGGTTTTATATTTTCAAGGCACTCTTTTAGAGAAGGCTTGGAGAGGGTTCCATAGCTAAACCTCACATTGTCATTCCCATTGGATACATTGAGCACTTAGAGGTTCTAGGGTTTAAACTCCTTGAAGAACTAGGCACCGACCTCATTCTTGAATCACTCCATTAGAGATTAACTATATTTTTTGTGAATTTTAATATAAATAACATTGAGAATCCTCTTATAGGTCTTGTTACTCTTCTTCTCCAAGTAGATAATGATGCAAAGCATGAAAAAATTTATTTCCTTATGGTGAATAAATTGAAGGGGGGAAATAGATTTAAGACCAAAGCATCTTCAATCCCTTCCAAGAAGAGGAAGATCAAGAGGCCAACAAGGTAATATGATGTTTTTTATTTTTCATGTGGAAAGAAGGACCATTAGAAGAAAAAATACACCCATCCAAAGAAGAAAGGGGAAACTTCCGGTGCATTTATTATCAAGTGAAATTTATTTGTTTGTGCAAATTGGGTATTAGATACAGCTTGTGGTTCTCAAATAATTATTAAAATAAAAAAACCAAGTATATTCATAATTATTTATTAAGTATTGGTAGATATTTGAGTATCCAGTGGAGATAAGATTTTTTTGTAGCTATTGGGGACTACCACCTCATGTTTCTGACCATAATGATATTAGTTTTAAATGGTTTTTATTATGTTCCTTAAGTTACCCAAAACATTATTTCTGTATCCATACTCCATATCATTGAATTTATTTTCAAATTTGAGAATAAATGTTTCTTATTTTATAAATATATCATTTGTTATAGTAAGAAACATTTAAACAATGGTCTTTATGTGTTGGATAACATGAACCAAATAATGGCAATCGATAACTAAGTTACTTCATATGAATCATACCACACTCAAATTTGGAATCATCATCTAGGTCAAGAAATTGAAAATCAATTGAATAAATTACGTCAAGATGGTAATTTAGATTATTTTTTTCTAAAACCACTTGGTGTATATCATGCATGTTAAAAATAAAAAATGATTAAATCCCCATTTAGTGGGAAAGGTGAAAGGGCTAAATATCCTCTTGAATTAGTTCATAACAATGTGTGTGGACTATTTTCTATTGAATCAAGAGGTGGGTACTCAAACATAATAACTTTTACTGATGATTTTAGTAGATATAGATATGTCTACTTAATGAGGAATAATCCATATTCTTTTGATAAATTCAATGAATTAATTAATGAAGTTGAGAACCATCTTGGTAATAAGATTAAGAAACTTCACTCAGGCCATGGTGGAGAATATCTTAATCAAGACATTATTGATTATTTATTAGAGTTCAGGATTTTATTCCAACTCACTCATATTTATATGCCTTAATGGAATGGTGAAAAATGAGTAACTGCACTATGTTGAACATATTGAGATAAAAGATGATTCATGTGAGTCTTTGATTATCCTTTTGGGGGTATGTGTTACAAATAGAAGAAAACGTACTAAAATGAGTGTCAAATAAAGTAAAATATGGTATTCCATAACAATTATGGAATGAAAAGAAACCTGTGTTGTCTTACTTATATGTGTGGGGTTGTAAATAATTTTTAAAGGCCTCTTCAGGTACAAATCTTGCACCTCCAGGTAAAAAGTGTATCTTTATATGATATCCCAACGAAATAAGTGGATAATACCTATACCATTATGCAAAAAAAAAAGGTTTTGGCTGATATAATTACCACATTTCTTGAGAAGAATATTATATCTAAAAGAGACAGTGGGAGTGATATAGACTTCAATAGAGTCTAGGCTCAAGATATAGTAGAGTTGGCATAAGAAAAAATTCCACAAGGCCCCATAGAAAAAGAAATTGTTTTGGGGACACAATTACTGTGTAGAAGTACTCTATAGGTTAGAGAAATAGAATTGTATGGTTTTCTAGTCACGAATGATGGAGACTCATTATTAGTTGATAGTAATGATCCTTTAACTTACAAGGAATAAGTAAGTATCAAATATGTTTCCAAGTGGAAAGAATCTATGAATTCTGAAATGGATACCATGTACCAGTTTTATCAAGTTTTATGTTGTGGAATGAGTTTTTCTCATAACATTATCATTGTCACTTTTCCATAAAACTCCCAATGGTTCCCCCATCCGTAGATGGGTATAGAATTTCTTTCCAAAGGTCGGTGGTCACATGGGTGTTCAGGCCCGATGACTCTTAGGGACTCACATTGGTCGATAGGATGGGTGGTTGGGCTCATCACACCCTTTTGGGTGGAATTGTTTCCTACTCTGGGACCCTCTAATATATTTAAGATGTATTTTTGAAATCGTTCATAGACCCTAATACAAGATTAGTTACCCCTGTGTCAATGAATTGATTACAAACATGTATCGATAGGGATTATTGTGCACATATTGTGGGTTCTCTATCACTCTCTTATTTAATTACGATGCTTTGGACTATGGACATTCTCAAGCACTCTAGAGTTTATTATTATCCAGGGGGATGGATGGTGTCTTGTATAAGGGATTGAACCCCTATGATACATCCTACATATCCTGTGAGAATAGGAATCAAAACTCATGTAGTTCATTTGACATAGTTTAAGGTCATATGACTGGACCCATACATATAGTTTAAAGTCATACGATAAGAATGTAAATATCATTCTTGGAACTCAATGAGGTTTCCTACATATCCTATTTAATACAGGAATCAGAGTCTACATGACAAACAAAATGGCCTAAAGGCCTTCATTTTTTATTATTTTTGATAATCCACCTTTCTAGGGGTGAGGTGGAACCCTTAAAAGTCCTGCAGGATTAAAGACAATTACATGACCCGTAGGTCTTAGTGGGAATCACCTAGACAAGACAACTTGAAACTTATCCTCCCTAGCATATGTCATGATATCAGCACTCCACCTTTGTAAGGATGGTCTACTAGTTGTCCTATGAAAAGCTACACAGACCCAGTATTGATGGAAAATCCATACCCCCTCATTCTTCCAATTCTAGTTAGCTCTTCTCTAGTGAATGTGTCTACCTTGAATCATTCATATAAATCCTTTTACCTTGTATTCTGACTGGTGCATCTACATTTATGTGGCCTAAAGGCCTTGAGAAACAACTGTACTGAAGGCTTTGGGTGGCCCGAACGCCTTGCAGGACTTGAGGATCAAACTGGTGGCCCAAAGGCCTAGATGGATGAATAGTTCCAGCTACTGTAGTACCAAACAGTACCTGCTACAGTACCTACTACAGTACTTCTACAGTGACCAAAAAATACACCTCCCCCCAGATTTTATCTTGGGTCTCTTGGATGCACTTTTCTAGTCCTCACTAACTGGGATGCGACTCATGTGTGAGTCCACATAGTTCTTATAGAAGGCATCTGTCTCTTGATCCCTATGAGAATATATGGGATGTAATTAGGCTTATATCCTAGAGTTTAGAATCCCATGTTGGTGGAATCCTCATAATTCCATTAGTACAATCATTACTAACCTCTAAGCCCATGTTATCCTTTCTTAGTGTGGAAAACAAGAGATAATGGTATATTGGACACATTACATGAGAGTATATCCGCACAGGACATAGAAATTAAAGTTTCCCTTTGAGAGGAATTATCACCCATCTCATATAAGATATGGTATGGAGCTAAGGCTTAGGGAGGTTTCCTACATATCTCAAATATGGTGGGAATTAGAGTCTTCATAGTTCATATGTAACTTAACCTACTGGTAGTCTATGGTAGGTGATCATGATTTGAGACATTATGGATGTATCCAGTTTTTTAGGAATGATAGAGGCTTATACCAAAATGAATTCCCTATAAGTGGAGACATATTATATGATGTAGGTGACCAAAGATTACACTATGGGGTTTCCTGTGATTGGTGAACTCATATCATGTCACTGGTCGGGGCTTCCACTCCGAGCTTTCCCGATTGGTATCATGTCGGGGCTTACACTCTAAGTCTTCCTGTGGGGTATCATGTTATTGTTCAAGGCTTACACATTGAGGCTTCCCATAATTGGTTCACTCATTCCATGTTTTTGGTTGGGTCTTACAATCTAGGTCCACATGATTGGTATTTTCAAATCATATCACTCATTAGAGCTTACACTATGAGTTTTCCCATGATTGGTTCACTCATTCTCTATCCTATCATGGATTATAGAGAAGTCTGTCTGAGAGCATGAAATTAATGGGGTTGTATGAATGCATGATCTTGACTCCTCAATGACACTTCCTTCATAAAAGTGTAATGTTGATGAAGATTCTTAGCCAGAGTCCACATGGCATTATTCCAAGTAGGTCTTCCATACAAAGTGGACATGTCATAAGGTTTTTTCCTGACATCTCTCAGCCATCCACTAGGAATGTCTTGATTGTATACTCGGTTTTTTGGGAAACAAATAATTTATATTAGACATGTCTGAGGGGGACTTCCTGGTCAATTTTCATGCTCTTTATGTCTTCTCATGGATGAAGCAAACATGTCATAGATTCTTATCATGACCATAATGGACAAATATAGGTTCTCATGCATGATCAGCAAACTTATCTCAGGTGTATTTTCCTAAGTGAATTAGTCATGTAAAAGGTGTTTCCCATAAATAGGTGGATATGTCAGGAATGCTTTGCATGTCCATGTGGACATGTCAGAGGTGCTTCGTATGTCCTGGAGGACATCTCAGGAGTGCTTCGCATGTCCTAGTGGACATGTCCAAGGTGTCTCATGAGATCAAAAGATACTTTTTATGAATATAACAATCATGTATGGGTGTCTTGTCAAGAGGTCCTACAGAGTTGCGCAGTGGATGCATCACATGTCCTTTAGTGACTATGAACACCACTCACCTCCCTCCTTTTGATCTCCTTCACTTTATTTTATGAAGTCTTGGGATTATGTGACTTTGTACAAGTAATGAATATAATTTTTACTCAATTTTTTTTAATTTTATTTGCATTACCAATATAGTTCATATAGAGAATGCACAAGAATATCATAGACATGTATGTCCGCATGTTCTTAGGGCACCGTATGGTTGTCCGGGCATACCTAATGACTTCCATGTGGCAAGGTGGACATGTATGGGGTCCTGTTCTTAGTCCATCTCATGTCAATATAAATATTTTTTCGGATGATCTCATGATAATTCTAACAATTCAATGACTGATTCACATGATCAAAGTGTGTTATACTAGGAAGTTTTTTCATGATCAAGGTAGGAATCTTTGAGGTACCTCGCATGACTAGTACAACTTGTCCTTGGGTCATCGCATGACCACGGTGACATATCAAAAGGGGTTTCACAATACCTGCTCAACTTTTCTGAGTCTTTCCTTGTGATTCACATGGCATTTTTCTAAGGGCATCATGAGACCATCGAAGGGTCTTGCAAGTGTGCTTGGGGTCTTTCGATTGTCCAGGTATCGCAAGAGCATATCCAAATGTGTTATGACTTAAGTTTCATGGTAGTCATATGTGCTTGAGGGTGATGCATGAAGGCTACATATTCAAATTCTCCATGTGCATGGATAAGGGTATGCACTGCATGGTGAGGGGTCCATGGCCCTTGGGTCACGTACCCTTACTATTGGTCCCTCTACTAGGGGGAGTCTGTGAGGATCTTTCACATTGAGGCTACCACACCTAAGGTTGCATGAAAACATCTTGGACCATAGGGGATACTCATTAGGTTGTGAATATGTTCCCGCAATAGGATCAATGGTCATGTGAGGGAGGCTGTATATGGATACCTTCACATGAAGGGGCATGCACTGCATGATCCCATGATCAGTCATGTAGGCACATGATATTCAAAGGGATTATGTGATGAAATCTATAAGAATGTATAAAGTTTGTGTCATTGTCTAAAAATAAGGATTCATGGTTGAGGGTATTCTTTGCAATGAACCTATTATGAGTTTGTGTGGTCGTAAATGGGTCATACGATTCCCTGGCCCGGAATGGGTTTTCATGCTGAGTTCGCTTACACTGGGGGAGATGTACACACAAAACCAAAGGATTCTAGAATTTCCATAGTTATGAGAGTTAATGAAGGTGTTTCTGGTGTAGGAAATCCATATTGAAGGTTTTCCATCATTGTTATCCATGACCAAGCATTGTTAGACCATGAGATAGAAAATCTCCCTCATCAATGCACTTTACATGTCTTGGATGAGGGATCTTGTTATTATTTCCTTCGTCATGCTAAGGGCTTGTGGGAGGTTCCCACATTACCGAATCATCATGTATAGGGTTGCATGTAATTCCACCAAGATAGGGATACACACAGTATTTGCGAGATTGGGATTCACATGTTCACTGGTGCATATTCTCAGGCACTAGTATGAGTGCCCCATGTCACTGTGTCACATGAGGTTCCATTGCACATGCAACTGTGTGATCAAAGGGGGGGGTCATGTTGGAGGTGTCGCGAGCTTTCACATGGGTCTTGTGTGCAATCATGTTATCATATGGAGATCACATGATGATTCCTTCTTAAGTAATCCTTTGGAAGAATCTCACCAGAGGGATACCTTGAATTTCCTAGAGGTGATCCTAATAGTGGTGGTTGGTGAATCTATCCTTAGGTGTTTCCCCTTTTTTAGGATCTCTCCCCCCCTCCCCCTTGAATTGCATTTTTTGGGAGTTGAGGGGGTTTATATAGGCTATGTGAGGCCAAGAGAGTTACTATTTTTATAGTACAAGGGACAAGTTTGTATGGTGTCGCATATCTGGGAAAATTCCGAAATAATTTGGATTAAAAACACATGGAGGGGAAAGTATTTGAGGATGTAAAATGACTCATGAAAACCCATCGATTACCTTCATCTTATTCACATGATCAAGGGTGATCATGTGAAAGCCTAGGATTTTTTTAGAGGTGCTCGTAGAAGGCTGGAAAGGATCACGGAAGCATCTCCCTGGTTTACCCTATTCGGTCACAGGATCAAGGATCACGTGACAGTATCAGTTGTTGTTGGGGAGAATTGTGAGAGACCACCAGAGGTCTCAGATACCTCTGTTGAATGCTTCAGAATATTGTTGTGAATGCCAGAGAAGTGTCAATGAAAAGGGTTGACTGCCAGGTGTTCCTCGAACCAGGGTTCCTGGAGGTTGAAGAGGACAGCTCATGCGACGCATGGTCATGGATATTTTGATTTTGAAATCGGTGGGATCAAGAAGATGGATGGGATTGGTGAGGGAATGATCACATGGCACGGGTTATCAGTGACTTGATCAGATGGCCCTGATTTGATTCCAAAGAAAAAAATTGTGTCCCACATCGAAATCTCATGCCTTCCTCCATTCAGTTTATAAGATATTCAATGGAGGTTGTTATTTCTAGCTGATAATGGGGTCAGAACTTGTACTATACGCATCACTCTCTACCCAGTGGGCCTTAACCTAACTATGTGTGTATGCCTATGGGCATGGACACTCAGTCCCTATACACAGGCTCGACCTGTTACTTACGGGAGCTATGCTCCCCCTACACTGGTCCACTGGTTGGCCCAGGATAATTCCCTTGGGTGAGGTTGACCTGGTCCCACATGGGACTTGGTTGAGTTTTCCTGGCTGTCTGGTGGTCTAGCCATATTTTTTGGATAGTGGTGGTATCAAACTCTCAACTAAGAAAAATATTATTCTTAGTGGAATGTTGGGTCCAAGATATGTTTCTTTAAACCATAGGTCTTCATGTATGTTCTCATCCATATATTAATTCATCGTTTGGCACAAATCTTGGATCTTTGATGGAAAATTAGGACATGAAAAAATAATGGTGCCAAAAAATGACCACCCTTTGAATTAAATTCGTCAAAATAAAATAATATTATTCTAAATTAAACTTATATCACTTTTCTATGCATCTAAATATTTGATGATCTATGGTACTGAACTCCTTGAGAGGGTCTATTATATGTATTTATGAGGAGCTCTCATGTTCTATGAAGATGATACATCTGGCCACAGTTGCTCAGATGAATCCAATATGGGAAATATTTTTGACATAGGGCATGGATACCCAAGAATTGGAATGTATATGAAAATTCCAAAATGAAACAGGGATAGGGTGGAATGGAACTTATGGCTGGATCCAAAGTAAAATACTTATATGTCTCTACATATCCCATGTGGATGGGAATCAAGCTGTAAGTAGTTCTGAAATATATCACTATGAAAATCAAACTCATGCAGAGTAGCATAGGATCATTGATATGGAACTCTATTAAGAATTTCCTTACGTAGATCTAGCTCATATATAGGTGGTAAAATGTCACTATATTGTGATAAAATCCTAGTAGAGAGTTTTGTTTTAGTGGAGATATTGATCATATCATCCACTACACATGGCTTTCATGTGTAATACCAAATAGATCCAATTACCTTCATTTGATATCTTGTCTTCCAATAGGTTAATTTTTTAGGAAAGTTCATGAATTTCTACTAACATGAAATCCTTCATTGATGCTCCTGCTTCAGTAGTCTTGAGATAGTCTGGTCTATAAGGAAAATTTGGACGTGGTATCCTTCCCAAATGTGGAATGCTCTAAATTTTTCTTAATTCAAGGGACTTAGTGGGAATATCTTAATTTTTACTGAGGCCATATAAGGTCCCCACAAGATTTTTATCTTTTCCATTTGTTTTTTCCAAAATTTTACCTAAGATTCGTATCGGGGAAGACTTGGTGGTCATGGAATTGAATTTTTCTTAGGCTCCCCTTCATGGGATTTCAACTTGAAAATTATTGTGCCTATTCCATTTTATAGATTCTTAATAATTCCTAGATCACACAATGTATATATCTATCAAGAAGAGACTCGACTATTTTCTAGGACGCCCTTATCGGGTTTTCATTTTGAAGAGTATCATGTCTCCTACTATTTTAAGGTCGTTTAAGATGGGTTATCATTATTATGTAGTTTAGGTTCTTCTAGCTTGGAACTTTGGTATTTCATGTAGATTAAAGTCTTACTACTAGGAATTTTTGGTGCTATATAGTTTAAAGTCTTAGCACCAAGACTTTTATGGAATATGGGTATGGTTAACCAGGGATGACTCAAAACACTATGGGTTGATAAGTTCTATCATGGTGTTCTCAGGGCTCATGAGGATTAGAGTTCCTTTCTTACAAGGTGGAGATATATTTAGTTAGAAAGTTAAATCCCTTATACATCGTTATCATGTCCAATAAAAGATGATCTCCACTCTTTTCCAAGGGTTGTGAAAGATTCATGGGGTGGAAATGGATTATGGAGAAATATTTGGGAATCTAGGTCTTTGTAGATAGTTTGGATGTGGGTTATGTAAAACACAACCCAGAAGTCTGATTCGAGTGATATTGGATTGGATAGACATGATGGGTATGCCCCTTAACACTATTGGGGTGTCAGGTTCCACCACTATTTCATTGAGTCTCATAAGGATTAGGAGGTCCTCTATACCGGGCCAAGATGTTCTCATTGGTGGGTCAGAGCCCTTGAATCAATAGAATGGCCAAGAGGATATATCTCTACTCATTTCTAGGGGCTGTGAAATGTTTATTAAGGCTCAAACATCAAGATGATGAAGTCGGATATGAAAGGAAGGCTATCTAGGAAGGGTTCTGGCACCCTATGGAAACTTATCTCTTTGTTGAATATCTCAATACCTATGCATTGTGGTTTTGAGTCATGATGTGTGAGCCACAAAAAGGTTCAATAATGAAGGTAAACATTCTAACCTTGGTAATGGGTACAAAACATGGTGATGCAATGTAGAGGATATCAAATTTGCTTGGATAGTCTGATATAGAGACTATAAATCATAGCCCAAAATACTCAGATCATGAGGAAGGTATGAGACAGTATACAAAACCATGACTTTTACATATAACATTACATGATTTTAAGCATAGTTAATCATCATAGTACAAGCCAAGGATCGATAAGTCTAGTGTCTTGGAAGACTATGTACATATAACATAAAACATGGGGCTAAAAAAACACTTCTTTATTTAATATCCATGAAGAGATCCTAACTTCCTTTGAGCCCTTACATCTGCATAGGGTACCCTAGGGAACACATGGACAAAGGGGTGAGCTGAAAAGCCCAATAAGGGAATGAACATAAGGATACATCTTAAGAACATGAGTTAGGAGGCACAACATAAAGATATCCAAAGCATGTAACTTATGAAATCATACCGTATAAGCATGGGTAAAAATAAACATGGAATCATATAAATTTGGATGAATCATAAACCATTTATTTAGTACAGTTAAAGTCTAACCGCCAATCTCATTTCCCATTTTAGTACGGGTCAAGGCTAACTGCCAATCATGTTTCACATCACATCTCATGAGACCTAACTTTACCCAATGCATTGGAGCGCTATCTGGGTGCACGCATCTCAACATTTTCATGAATATTCTTGCACACATAAATATTCTTTCCACATAAATATTCTTTCCACATAAATAATCAGACATTATCAATTTTCCATAAACATAAGGATACCCATGGAGAGAATTGGGTACCACAATCATGACATAAAGCATAAAAAATGAGTGTATCATGAAAATGTCCATGAAAGAAAGGGATTAGAACATACATGGATGTTCATAAGGTAATATATCCATATAACATGTTAGTAAGTAACAAATATAAGTAACAACATATAAGAAATGTATTTGAGAAACCTTAGCATTAAAACATTTTTGTGCGATTTTATGAAAAATACTATAGAGATTTTAAAATAGTAAAGAGGACATTATTTTATATAAAACCAGAATTGAACCAAGAATGTTTTAATAATAAAAATACTGATTTTATAAAGACAATGGTGTCTTAAAATAGAGGATATAGTTCACTTGAAATTGGGTAAAAGTTTGGGAAGTTCCTTTAAAATGAGTGTGTTTATTGTGAAGTGTCGAGGATGGATTCACTTAAAAGCATGTATACACCCAAAAGTGAATGAGAGATGGATCATGGAACATTATTTTGGAGAATATAAACATAAATTATAAGTTTTACATAAAAATAAAAGACAAATACATTTTGGTAAAAAGGAAGATAGAGCAACCCGAAAGAATAAAGGAAGTTCGGGTAGAATCCATCACGGTTTATCGGCATGGTATCAGGTGTCACTAAGAGGGGTTTATGAGAGAGATAATGTGTTTCTAATAAATTATAAAACATTAGGAAAGTATTTGGGAGGTGAGAAAACATACCCCATCACTTTTTATTACACAAAAAAGGCATATCATAGAGAACAATCTTGATTAAAAGTGAAAAGGAGAGGATCCCTTACTTTAAATCCATTGTTGTTCTCCACTTGTTATTAAATACCTGAATAAAAAAGTTAGGCTTATTAATTAATAATTAAATAACATATTATATATTTAATTTATTTATTATAACCCTTTTTAATTCATTAAATTCCTTCTTTATTAGTTATAAGGATCAATTTCTTTGTCCGGGCTCGTTTGTTTACTTGGTTTTAAAAGATCGGATCACTTATATTCAAGTTTGGATAAACATTAAAGATGGAAGTGGTTGTTCAGAAATGAATTTATATGATATTGGTGAATATACAGGGGATTAAATGCTTTTATATTTAAGTTGGTTAGATTTAATTCGAATTATTATATAAAACCAAAGTGACAACCATTTTTGTTAATTAGTTGGTTTGATTACAAAGAACATATTTATCTTTATAACTTAATACCATTTGTAAAAAAATATTAATGAATAAAAAATGGATATATTACATATATATATCTATATATATTCTTTTTCAACCATAAATAAATGGTTTCATGACCAGAATTTATGATGATAATAGAAATTGATAAACTGTTCTCCTTGAATGTACAAAATTAGCACATCTCAAACAGTGATTTCATTACTTTCAAAAAAAAGGTGAGGAAAGGAGAGAAGATAAAAAAGTATCCCATTAGAATAATATCATTCCAGTACATGTATTCTAATAGATTTATCATACCATTTGGGTGAAGGGAGGTGAGGAAATAAACAAAAAGAAAAGAACTTAAAAGAAGAGAAGGAATTGAAAAGAGTAATTTACCTCTTGAGACTTCCTCCTTTGAGAACCTCTTAAGGGGAGAGATTTTGGTATTTTGAAGAGTCTAGGAGCTTTTGGACGTGGGGGAGGATCTTGGGGAGAGATTTGGGCAGAATATTGGCAAGGCACAAGGCTTGAGAGGAGTGAAGAGGAGAGGGAGTGAGGGGGGTTATAGTGGAGGTGAGGAGGGTTTTCATAATTTTTTAACCATTAGTTTATTATTTCCTCACAAGATAGAGAATAGTAATTATTCCATGACCAAGAATAGTAATATATGCATGTGACTTCTAAACAAATGGTCTTAAATCAGCATATCATCATCAATGACTCAATTAATCCATTATTTAGCATTTATTGTGAATTATCGGATTCTACTATTCATCAAAAATTCAAGTATTTCAGAAAAAATCCCAAAAATTCACCCTAACCATTTTTCAACGTGTAGAATCCAAAAATGAAATCAATTTTTTAAAAATAATTTTATAAATATGATTAATTTAATATATAATTAAAATCATAATTTATTATTAAAAATTAGTTTTAAAACATTCATTTACTTATTCTAAAATATAGGTAAATCATAATTTCACTTGAATATTATTTTATGACTATCATAGGTAAGGTTTATATTCATTAGGGTATTTAACTATTCATAAGTGTATGTTACTATTCATAAGGTTAGGTTACTATTCACCCAAAAATTAAGTTTTTCTTATCAGACTCCAAATAACTTACTGATTGCATCCTTGTATATCATATTTTCAAAATTCCAAACACACAAGTGAAAAACTTATTTTTAAAGGCCACTTAATACTTGGTAGTTCATTATGTTGTGTTTTCATGTTTTTTATGACATATTTATAAGAAGGTAAATTTCCATTGAAAACTTTGAGTCGTTACATTCTTCCCCCCTCATGAAATTTCACCCTCGAAATTTTGTTTTACATTCTAGGATGTAAACAGGTGAGGGTACTTTTCCTTCATCGCCTCCTCCGATTCCCAAGTAGCTTCTTCAAACTTTTGGTTCCTCCACAACACTTTGACAAGGTGGGTTATCTTGTTGCATAGAACCTTGTCTCTTTGGTCCAGAATCTTCACTGGCTGCTCCTCATAAGAGAGATCATCTTCTAACTGCACCACCTCTAAGTTCAGTACATGTGAGGAATCATGTATGTACTTCCTCAGGACTGATACATGAAACACATAATTAACTCGAGTCATATTCAGAGGAAGTGCAAGCTGATAGGCCACGGCTCCTTTACAGTCAAGGATCTCAAAGGGTCCAATGTACCTTGGGCTTAGCTTACCTTTCTTTCCAAACTCCATGACTCTCTTCCATGGTGATATTTAAAGGAAGACTTTATCCCCAACTTCAAACTCCAAGTCTCTTCAACGGTTGTCAGCATAGCTCTTTTTCCTATTTTGAGCAGGTTTGATGTTTTTCTGGATTACTTGAACATTCTCTATCATCTCTTGCACAAGATCGGCTCCAATTAGCTTTCATTATCCAACTTCATCCCAATAGGTTGGAGTTCTACATCGTTTTCCATACAAAGCTTCATACAGGGCCATCTGAATACTCGAGTGGAAGCTATTGTTGTATGGGAACTCAACCAACATGATATGTTGATCCTATCCACTTTTGAATTGTAGAGAGCAGGATATTAGCATATCTTCAAGTGTCTAAATAGTCCTTTCAGATTGGCCATCAGTTTGGGGGTGATAGGTCGTGCTGAAATTTAATTCAGTACTCAAAACATGTTGAAGACTCTTCCAGAATTTAGATGTGAACCTTGGATCACGATCAGAGACAATTGAGAGTGGAACACCATTCAGTCTCACCACATCCTTCGCATATATTTTTGCAAGTTTTTCAAGGGATAGGTCTTCCCGAATAGCAATAAAATGGTCAGTCTTGGTGAGTCAATCAACCACAACCCATATCGCATTATTTCCCTTTGACGTCTTCGAGAGACCCGTGATAAAGTCCATTGTGTCATTCTCCCATTTCCACATGGGTATAGGCAATGTTTACATCATCCCTTTGGACTTTTGTCACTCTACTTTAACTTGCTGACATACCAAGAACCTTGATATATATTCCTCAATCTTCTTCTTCATGTTATCCCACCAGAAGTTTTCTCGGATATCACTATACATCTTGGTACTCCCATGATGGATAGAGAATGTTGAGCTATGTGCATTGTCCAATATCACTTTGTTTATCCTGGGTGATGAAGGCACAAAAAGCCACATTTTAAACCAAATCACACCATCATCGTTGATATGGAACTCTTGTCGCTTCCCTTCCTTTACTACATTGACCCTCTTTTGTAACTCCACATCATCCCTTTGTGCTTAATTAAACTTCTCTTGAATGGATGGTTGCGCAATCATTTGGGAAATGTAGGATGTATCCCCTGCCCTTATGATTTCTAAATGCATCTTTTGCATATCCAAGAAGATGAGGTCTTTCTCAAACCATAACATAGATAGAGTACCTAGTTCTTTTCTGCTTAGATCATCAGCAACCTTGTTTGCCTTTTCAGGATGATAGTGAATTGAGAAATCGTAATCCTTGATTAGATCTAACCATCTCCTTTGATGCATGTTGATCTCCTTTTGTGTGAATATATACTTTTGGATCTTGTGGTCATTTCATATGTCACACTTCTCACTATAAAGGTAGTGTCGCCCAATTTTAAAGGAAAAAATCACGGCATCCAGGTCTAGATCATGCATCGGGTATTTCTTCTCAAGGATCTTTAACTACCGTGAGGAATAGGAGATCACATTATCATTTTTCATGAGTACACAACCCAAACATTTCTTTTAAGCATCATTGTATATCACAAAACTTTCTCCACTTTTTGGTAATGTGATTACAGGTGCAATGACCATCCTTCTCTTTAGCTCCTTGAAGCTTACCTCAGATTCTTCCATCCAGATAAGCTTTACCCCCTTCCGTGTCAAATTGGTCATTGGGTTTGAAAATCATAAAAAGTTTTTCATGAATATTTGTTAATACCTATCTAGGCCCAAAAAGCTACAGATCTCTGTTACAGAAGTTGGAATGGGCCACTCTTCAATTGTCTTCATCTTGGAAGGGTCCACAGATATCCCTTTGTTGGTGATAACATGCCCAAGAATGATACTTACTCCATCCAGAACTCACATTTACTGTACTTTTCATACAACTTCTCCCTTCGAAAAGTATTTTACATAGTTCTTAAATTCTCCTCATGTTCCTCCTTTAACTTGGAGTATATCAGAATATCATCAATAAAGACTACCACAAATTTTTCAAGGTAATATCTAAAGACTCTACTCATTAAATCCATGAAAATTGTTGGAGCATTAGTGAGTCTGAATGGAATCACTATGAACTCATAATGTTCATACCTCGTCCGAAAGGTAGTCATGGGTATATCTTCATTCATCACCTTTAGTTGGTGATATCCTGACCGAAGGTCCACCTTAGAGAAATAACTGGCCCCACGAAGCTGATCAAACAAGTCATCTATCTGTGGAAGGGGATACTTGTTCTTTATCATTATTTTATTGATCTCACTTTAATCAATTTATAGTCACATTGATCAATCCTTCTTCTTGATGAAGAGGACTATCACACCCCACGGTGAAGCACTCAGGCATATAAAACCCTTCTCCATATTCTCTTGAAATTGCTTCTTCATCTCCTCTAGCTCTATGGTGGCCATTCTGTAAGGTGAATTTGATATAGGCAGAGATCCATGGATAAGTTCAATTGAGAACACAACCTCTCGGTCAAGAGGAAGACAAGACAACTCTTCAGTGAATACATCAATGTAATCCCTCATGATGGGCATGTCTTCAAGCATGATTCTATCCTTTGTATCAATAATTTGAGCTAGATATTCTTTCTCATAAAGCAATAATATCCACACTTGATATGAAGATTATAAAAGAGACTCATGTTCCTCCTTACACATTTAAATAATCAGAGGATGCTTTGGGATGTGAAAAGTGATCTCCCTTTCCCGACAGTTGATGTTGGCTTTGTACAAAGATACCCAATCCATGCCCAAGATTGCGTCAAAATAAACTAAAGGAAGTATGATGAGATTTTTTGGGAGGTTTAGTCCACAAACATTAACCGGGGAGGAGTTATAAACCATTGATGTAGCGATTTCCCCATTTTTTCTCATAGATAACTTTTCCTCCAAATTTTGAGGTGGTGTTTGAATAGTTCTACTAAACTTGAAAGATACGAAAGAATCTGTAGAACCAAAATCAAATAGTATGTCTACTATTCTTGAATGAATAACCAGTGTACTTGTTACAACATCATTGTCCAGCTCCACCTTAAAAGTAGTGATAGCATAAGCCCTTGTTTTTTTCCTTGGAGGTTGTTATTGATTTCCTCTGACAATCCTTATCTTAGGGCCATTGTTCGCATAATTCCATGTTCCTTGAAGTTGTAACACTACACTGCAGGCTAAGTGTTGATTTGAACCTTACTTTCTTCTTCAACATTCTTAGGATTTTTCATATCCCTTTGGAAGTTCTTGGCCAGATGATAAAACTTTCCACATTTGAAGAAATTCTTGTTTCCTTTCAGATAGTTACCAGGATGATTCTTCCCAAATTTTTTGAAAGGGGAAAAGTCATCCTTCTTTCCATCATAGGATTTGTTTGATGAACCATCCATTTTGTTTTAAATTTTCTACTTATTTTCACTAGGCCCATGATACTGCTAAGAGTCTCCAATCTCCATTTCCACCTTGAGGGAATAATGGAAAATATCCTCATAACTGTCAAAGTCTCAAATTTCAAACACTTTTCGTAAACTCATCTTTAGTCCACTAAAGAAGTTATCCACATTGCTTTCAGTGTTCATGAAAAATCTAAAGGCGTACCTTTCAAGCCTTGTAAAGTTTTCTTCATACGCCCCGATGGACTCATATTCCTTCTGCTTGAGTCTGAGGAACTCTCTTTCCATCTTGAGATGGAGGGTTCTAGGAAAATATTTGTTGAAAAACATCCTCTTAAATTCCTTCCAATCCATGGAATCAATTTCCTCTTGGGACATTGTATTCTTGATCAATGTCCACCACTGATCATCTTCCACGTCAAAACGATAGACTACCAGTACATCCTTCTCTTCTTCCGAGCACTGGAGAATGGAGAATATCTTTTCAATGGAGTTAATACATTGTTCCGTGAGGATGGGATCAGAAGATCCGCTAAACATGGGAGGCCTTTGCTGCATGAAGGATTCTACAAGAACTTTCTCTTTCCTTGGAGGAGGAGGTAATTCAGTGTGATCCAATTTATTATTCATAAATCGAGCCAACAGAGAGAGTAATGTCATGATGTTTTGAGCACCTTCTCCTAGCATATCAATCAAATCATTAGGGAAATCTTCACAATTCTTGTCACATTGGTTATTGGAACATGTTCTTATATTTCCTGCCATTAACTAAAAAAAATAATGTATAATTAGAGGTCTTGAATTCTTATTTATTAAGCATAAAAATGAAACTTTCATTATAAAAGGATAAAATTATAAAGAATAAGTACATCCTAACTTGTGACTCCTTAGGTTAAAACCTAGGTTATCCTCGATCTATTTCTTAACTTATATTCTTATGGGAATTTTTTGGTCCCTTAACAACGGTTTATACTAAGCTCATGAATCTGCCAAAGCATATCCCTCGGGAGTGTCGTAACCAAGAGTGCCGCAAGGCCCGTTGTCATGTACCAGGATACCTCTGGTCGAGCCCGAAACACCTGTTAGAGTTTTCACTCCTAGGTACATCTGTGCCAGAGCCACCTCTACCTGCTCATATTCAGATAGGGATGTATTTGTTTGATAAACCACTTACTTTATACTTACCAAAATTTAGGGATGTTTTATTATACTTCATCTCATCCTTAAGGTTCTCACTAAGGTGATCTATTCCTAATCTCCAAAAATAACTAAACCATCCTTTGATACCAACTATAGAAACTGGGTCCCAGTAATAGCATAGATACCCCACCTTAACAAAGCATATCCCTTGGGATTTTCGTAACCAAGAGTGCAGCAAGGCCTGTTGTCGTGTACCAGGATACCTCTGGTCGAGCCCGAAACTCCTGTTAGAGTTTTCACTCCTAGGTACATCTATGCCAGATCCGCCTCTACCTGCTCATATTCAGATAGGGATGTATTTGTTTGATAAACTACTTACTTTATACTTACAAAAATATAGGGATTTTTTATTATACTTCATCTCATCCTTAAGGTTCTCACTAAGGTGCTCTATTCCTAATCTCCAGAAATAACTAAACCATCATATGATACCAACTATAGAAACTGGGTCCTAGTAACAGCATAGACACCCCGCCTTAACATGGTCGTTAGGTCCTGGCGTGCCAGGTACCACCAGTTTCCCCGCAGACACGTGGTCCCCACCTTGGGGGCCACCCACGTGCCCGAACATGTCATATAAAAAATGAAAGGTTTCCCCAAAGACATGTGGTCCCCACCTTGGGGCCCACCCACATGCCCGAATAGGTTATCTGACTCATGACAGTCCCCACAGGCCAACACATGTCATTTCCAGTGTGATTTGTCCTCACTCACACACACCCTGGGAAACTTCCCAGAAGGTCACCCATCCTGATCACTACTCTAGGCCAATCACGCTTAACTGTGGAGTTATAATCAAGTAGGCTCCCAAAAAAGAAGGTGCAACTTATTGACATGAGTCACATCATTTATTCATTTTACCAAATATCATTTTTTGGGGTGCTACAATCACCCCCCCCCCCCTTTAGAGCACAACGTCCTCGTTGTGGGCCCTGCATCTCAACCCAGGCAGTGCACCGCACTTAAGGCTGGGTACCACCTTTGATACCAACTATAGAAAACCAAGCCTTTTACATATAACATTACATGATTTTAAGCATAGTTAATTATCAGAGTGCAAGCCAATGATCGTTAAGTCTAGTGTCTTGGAAGACTAGGTACATATAACATAAAACATGGGGCTAAAAACACTTCTTCATTTGATCTCCATAAAGAGCTCCTAACTTCCTTTGAGACCTTATATCTGCATAGGGTGCCCTGGGGAACACATGAACAAAGGGGTGAGTTGCAAATCTCAGAAAGGGAATGAACATATGGATACATCTTAAGAACATGAGTTAGGAGGAATGACATAAAGATATCCAAAGCATGGAACTTAGGAAATAATATCATATAATCATGGGTTCATATAAACATGGAATCATATAAATGTCTTAGAATCATAAAACATTTCTTTTGTATGGTCAAGGCTAACCGAAAATCCCATTTCCCATTTTAGTACGGGTCAAGGGTAACTGCCAATCTCGTTTCACATCGCATATCATGAGACCTAACTTTACCCAATGCATTGGAGCGCTATCTGGGCACACCCATCTCAAAATTTTCATGAATATTATTTCCACATAAATATTATTTCCACAGAAATAATCATACATAATCAATTGTTCATGAACATAAGGATACCCGTGGAGAGAATTCGGTACCCCAATCATGACATAAAGCATAACCAATGAGTGTATCATGAAAGTGTCCATGAAATAAAGGGATTAGAACATACATGGATGTTTATAAGGTAATATATGCATATAACATGGTAGTTTGTAACAAATAGAAGTGACAACATATAAGAAATTTATTTGAGAAACATTATCATTAAAACATTTTTGTGTGGTTTTACGGAAAATACTATAGAGCTTTTAAAATAGTAAAGGGAAAATTCTTTTATATAAAAAAATTGTTGAACAAAGAAGGTTTTCATAATTAAAAATAATGATTTTATAAAGACAATGGTGTCTTGAAATACAGGATAGACTACACTTGATATTGGGTAAAATTTTGGGAAGTTCCTTTAAAAAGAGTGTGCTTATTGGGAAGTATCAAGGAGGGATTCAATTAAAATCATGTATATCCCTGAAATATAATGAAATATGTATCTTGGAACATGGTTTTGGAGCATATAAACAGAATTTATAAGTTTTAGAAAAAAATAAAAGACAACAACATTTTGGTAAAAAGAAAGATGGAGCAACCCGAAGGAATAAAGGAAGTTCGGGTAGAATCCATTACGGTTTTTCAGCATGGTATCGGGTGTAACTAAGAGGGATTGATGAGAGAGATAAGGGGTTTCTCATCACTTATAAAACATTATTTCTTTATGGGGAAGGTGAGAAAACATACCCCATCACTTGGTATTACACAAAAAATTCATATCATAGAGAACAATCTTGATTAAGAGTGAAAAGGAGAGGATCCCTTACCTTAAATCCATTGGTGTTCTCCACTTTCTATTAAATACCTGAATAAAAAAAATTAGTCTTATAAATTAATAATTAAAGAAACTATTCAAAATTTAATTGATTTATTATAACCCTTTTTAGTTCATTAAAGGCCTTCTTGATTAGTTTTAAGGATCAATTTCTTTGTTTAGACTCTTTTGTTTACTTGGTTTTAAAAGATCAGGTCACTTATATTCAAGTTTGGATAAAAATAAAAGATGTAAGTGGTTGTCCAGAAATTAAGTTATATGATATTAGTAAATATCAATGATATTACATGGTTTTATATTTAATTTGGTTACTTAGAGTGAAGTCAAATTATTATATAAAACCAAAGTGACAACCGTTTTTGATAATTGGTTGGTTTGATTACAAAGAAAATATTTTTCTTTATAACTTAATACCATTTGTACAAAAATATTACAGAATTAAAATAGGATATATTACATATATATATATATATTCTGGTTAAACCATAACAAAAATGGTTTCAGGACCATATTTGATGATGATAATAGAAATTGATAAACTGTTGTCCTTGAATGTGCTAAATTAGCACATCTGAAAACGTGCTTTCATTTCTTTCAAAAAAAAGGTGAGGAAAGGAGATAAGATAATGATGTATCCCATTAGAATAATAAAATTCCATTAAATTTATTCTGCTGGAGTTATCATACCATTTGGGTTAAGGTAGGTGAGGAAAGAAACAAAAAGAAAATAACTTAAAAGAAAAGAAGGAATTGGAAAGAGGAATTTACCTCTTTAGAATTCCTTCTTTGAGAACCTCTTAAGGGGAGAGGTTTTGGTATTTTGAAGATTCTAGGACCTTTTGGACGTGGTGGAAGATATTGGGGAGAGATTTGGGCAGAATATTGGAAAGGCACAAGGCTTGAGAGGAGTGATGAGAAGAGGGAGTGAGGGGGGTTTATAGTGGAGGAGAGGAGGGTTCTCATAATTGTTTAATCATTAGTTTATTATTTACTCACAAGAAAAGGAATAGTAAGTATTTCATGACCAAGAATAGTAATAAATTAATTTAAATTTGAACCAAATGGGCTTACATCAACAGATCATCATCAATGACTCAATTAATCAATTATTTAGCATTTATTGTGAATTATCATATTCTATTGTACATCAAAAATCCAAGTATTGCAGAAAAATCCCAAAAATTCACCCTAACCATTTTTCAACGTGTAGAATCCAAAAATCAAGTCCATTTTTCAAAAATAATTTTCTAAATATTATTAATTTAATATTTAATTAAAATAATAATATATTATTAAAACCAGTTTTAAAACATACATTTACTTATTCTAAAATATAGGTACATCATAATTTCACTTGAATATTATTTTATGACTATCATAGGTAAGGTTACTATTCATTAGAGTATTTAACTATTCATAAGGGTATGTTAATATTCATAATGGTAGGTTAATATTCACCAAAAATTAAGTTTTTCTTATCGAACTCCAAATAACTTACTGATTGCAACCATGTATATCATATTTTCAAAATCCCAAACACAGAAGTGACAAAATTATGTTTAAAGGCCACTTAGAACTTAGTAGTTCATTATGTTGTGTTTTCATGTTATTTTATAATATATATATAAGAATGGAAATTTACTTTGAAAACTTTGGGTCATTACAGGTAGTCATTCAGGGGTAACCTGTAACATAATGGGGTGTTGGGTTCCACCTTAGTGACATCAGGCTCATAAGAATCAGAAAGTACTTTACATCGGGCCAAGATATCTTTGGTTTGTGGGTATGATCCATCGAATCAATATCATGGCCAAGAGGATAAATCTCTTTTCTTTTTTAGGGGAAATGAAAGGTCTGAAATGATCTTAGATGCTTCAGATTATGAAGTGAGATATATAGTAAATGTGATATCCAAGAAGGGATTGAGCACCCTAAAAGTTGTTCCACCACCTGTCGAACATATTCTCATGGTGAGGAGATGTGATGAATCATTGCTCTTATTTTTTCTTGGACTAGGGGCCCAGTGAGAATATCTTGGCTTTTAGTAGGAATACATAGTAGACCCTATGAGCTCTATTCCTCATTCACTTGTGCCATAATTTTACCCTAAACTCTCAAAATTGTTATTTTAGTGGGAGGAGACTCGACTTTTTCTTAGTCCACCCTTTTTGGGTTTTCAGCCTAATGAGTATTGTGTCTCTTTCATTATCAGTATATGGTCTTATAGTTTGGAACATTATTTTCTAGAGTTTAAGGTCATATATCTTTGACCACGATGTGGGTAGTTTAAGTTCATACCACTTAGACCTGGTATAGGGATGTTACACAATAGGCTCATTAGGATACCCATGTTCAGGAGTACTCCAACATCCTTCCATGTGGGTGGTGGAGATGTCATAATTCATGGATCAAGATTCTCAGGTTGGGAGTGATGATATGGGACTATCATTTTAGGTAAACCTATAACACAATTGGGTGTGGGGTTCCACCTTAGTGATGTTAGGATCACAAGAATTAGAAATCTCTTTATGTCAGGCCAAGGTGTCTCTGGTTGGTGGGTCTGACCCCTTCACATTAATATCATGGAAAATCAGAGAGATCTATTTTCCTCTTCAAGGGCAGTGGGAGGTTTAAGACGACCCGAGATGCTTGAGACATGAAGTTCGGGGCAAGGGATGGGGTGATTAAAAATATGATAGAAGCATTATGTTCTTCGGTTGGCCACGGTAAGACTCTTATGGTCATTTGATAAGGAGGGGTGATGGATGAAGACCTTCACAATTTATCATTTGTATCGGGATGTGATTCCAAGTAGTTTAACGTTTTTCGGTGAGGACGAAGGGTGACATTGTAGTTTATTATCGTGCAGCTAGGATAACTATGGTATAATGTCCCACAAAGGGACATGCATGGTGTGGTAGAACATACCTGAGGTGAATGAGGACAAAAGAGGTACACACCACACCAAGTGAATATCTAGAGAAAACATGGGCCTAGAGACCAAAAAGGAGATGCAATGATTCATGGTACATGGGGTGGGACCCGGAGACAAAATGTATGAGTATTCCTACATATCCGGTTAGGGGAGGAATCAAGACACACATAGTTCTTTATATTCTATGTAGTTTAACTTTATAATGGGAGGAAAAAGGTAGAACCGACATGAATGAGGGCCAAAGAGACCCACACTATGACATGCATCTTTGAAGGGGCTTAGTCCAAGAGGACAAAAAGAAGGTAGGTTTTGTGGTACCTGGGTATGGACCCAAATACTAAATTCCCTAGCATTCCTACATATCCCATAATGAAGGGGATCAATCCATATGTAATTCTAGAAGGTTCCATGCAATTTAATGTCATGCAGTAAGTATGAAGGGTGCCAACATAGTTTATTATCATGCGGCTAGGACCACAAAGGGGGGATAGTACCCAAAATGGGATGCGCTCGACGTAGTAATACAAACCCGTCATGAATGGGGAGAAAAGAGACACACACCATGCCATGAATTCCTGAAGGGGACTTAGGCCAAGGGACCATGAAAGGTCAAAGGGTTCTAGGATTGGACCTGAGGAAAAATTCTCAGGTGTTCCTACATATACCATGACGATGGGTATCAATCCATATGTATTTCTTGATATTCCATGAATTTTCACATCATGTGGGGAGGATGAAGTTCACCCGACGTGAATGGGATGCATTCCATGGGTCTGTATAGTTTTTTGTCATGTGGTAAGGACATTGAATCACCCAATTTGAAAGGAAGATAATCCTATGGATGATCCATGAATAAAGGGTTCAATTATCACTACATTTCACATTGATAATGAGAGTCAATCCTCACATAGTTCTTAAAATGTGGGCGTGGTAGGAGACTGACACCCGTGATGGTGTTCCTCTCAGACGAGGTCCACAAGATCATATAGTTTTTTGTCTTGTTGGGGACATTGACCATGAAGTTTAACATCATGCAGTGGGGAATCATTGCACACATTTTATCTCTCTGTATTTAGTATGGTAATGGGTTCATCCCAAGCCTTCACACCTTTTTGTGTGGGTAAACCCTTATCGAAATTCTTAAGCCTATGTAAGCTATGTTTGGTGTGAGAAACAAGGAATTAAAAGGCCCCTAACACTATTCAGAAGCATGGAGAATAGTATGGTGTTAGTTTATGTCATTTAGTGACTAGGCCAAGACACAAGATCAAGGTGTCCCTATGTATCCCAAAAGGATGGGAATCAAGTTGTACGTAGTTCTAGAGAGACAGTGCAGTTTAACGTCATGCAGTGAGGACTTATCTGCACAGTTTATTGTCATGTTCAAGACATTACATGTAGTTTAGCATCATTCAGAAAAGATATTTCACCATGTTTTAACATCATGGTTTTAGGACATACACAGATAGTTTAGGGTCATGTGGATCAGACTACAATATGGAGATCTTAATGTGGAGATGCGCAGTGGGGTGTCATGAAGCAACCCGATGTGAATGAGGACCAAAAAGGTCTCTGCCACACCATGCACCTTTCCAGGAAAACTCAATCTTAAGGGAAAAAAAGGGTTATTTCTACATCTAGGCCTGAAGATGAAATTTCTAGGTGTCACTACGTATCTCATGATGATAGAAATCAAGTCACACATAGTTCTGGGAAAGGAGATACTCTACATAGGTCTGGACCATACATAGAGGTGGGAATTATCTCCTATTGACTGTTGTAGTTGGTCCTAGGATTGTAGATCCAGGCATCACTATGTATCATGTTTGGACAGGAATCACACTACACATAGTTCTTGAAAGATTGTGCAGTTTAACATTGTACGAAAAGGACTAACTCCCATCTAGTATAACATCATGCGGTAACGACATATTTCCATTCATTTTAAAGTCATGTAGTAAAGATGATACAGGTCATGCAATTTAAATTCTTACGGTGAGGACATCGGCCCCATAAATTTTAATGTCATGCGGTCTGGACGTTGGCCATGTAACCTATCAGGAGAGCATCTCATCTGAAGAAGCTCATAAAAATCTTATTCATATTGCATGAGTCTTAGTATCCTTCAATTCTATCAAACCTTGGGATACTTATTCCTCTAAATGATCCTTTAGACAAAGAAGTTTGCGATCATGTGCCCAAGACTTTATTGGTAAGTGAAATAGTCTTCATAGCCTACCATCCCTACCTCATGAAGTTTTCTCATCGTTGGGAGTTCTATAAAACCACTTTACATGGAACAGTCAAAATATCTAGGTACAGGATTTGTTTGGAAGGACTAGGCTTTGTTCAATATTATATCGAGAGATGGTTGTTTTTTCCAAGGAGGTAAGTGACTCATTCTCAGTTACATGATCGGTACTCCATGATTAGAATTATAAGGTATATGGAGTGGGGATTTAGGTATTGGCAGTTCCAGTATGCCCATGTCTATTTGCTCTTGAAGCTAGTCTTTGAAAGAAAATCAAACTTCCATGGTATGCCTGAGACACCAATGGTAGGGGAAATAATCATCATGGTTTACCAACCCTACCTCATTCAGCTTCCTCACTACTGGGAGTCTCATTAAACCATTCTCCATGGTATAGTTGAAATACCTAGGAACATGTTTGGCTTGGAAGGAATATACTTTTTTCTACCTATCTTCCAGAGAGGGGTGATTATACTACTTTTCCCACATGTTATCCATGCCATTGTGGGTTCGTGACTGGGTCTGGAATTTGGGGTATGGAATCATAGTCTCTATTGATCTAGGGGTAGTTGCTAGAGCATTGGTGGTCTTATATTATACATATATTTACCATTGATTAAAATCCCTCAAATCCCTTGAAGGTTTTGTATCAACACCTGAGGTTGGATGGATTTTTGAATACCCCCGATGTGAAGGTGGAAAATATGGAAATTCCCCAAACACCGCAGGATGGGGTGAGGTGGAGAAATTTTTGGATTTTACCCAATAAGGGGATGAAAAATATGAAAATGACACCAGCCCTATGGTTTATGGAACTTCACTTCAAGGCAGGCTTCTATAATCTCACACAAGCTCACCATCCCTGAGCAGAGATCCTAGGAGTATTGCAACAATTATCTCTCAGAGATCTCTATTATCTTATTGGATTTGAGCGATCTATTCTCCTATAGATATGTCCTTTTCATCCTCAAGGGGATGGATAGTTGGATCCCTAAAAATACCCCTTCCTCTATTGGTTTCATGGGGAGTGGATGATGACGGGGGTTCTGATGTGGATCCTAGAAACTAAATCCACTACTTCCAATGTCCATACGATCCATTTTATTTCCCCTTTGTAATAACAAAAAGATTATTAATGCCTTTTGTTGGTGTATGGTGGATACCAGCACTAGGTGGTAGGTCTAAATATAGTGACCTAGATGACTGCAGGAGGGTGTGATTGTACCCTTCATAAGTATAATCAGATAGATATAGTGGGGAATCTCTAGACCCAGCTAATATAATATAGAACGAAACACAAGAAGGTTGGTTCTCCCCATCGATAGAGTACCTCATTTGGCGGTTCAGTGCCCAATATACCATTTGGGGGGTCAGTTCCCATGATACTGTTTGAGGGTTCAGTGTCCATAATACCATTTTATGGGTCAGATCCCATGATGAAGACGATTACAAGGTAAAATATAGCAAAAATATCGCATACTTGTGGGCTAGGGTGATCCTTTGGATTATACACTCACTACAGCTAGCTGAGCTGAATTCGAAGGCACTTGACTGCCAATGATATGGAACTGGTCCTGGTCCATCATTGAGATGAATTGGTGGACCACAGGAAGGTTGGTGGTAGTAGGGATATGCACTTTCTTTATAGATTCATTGTCTGGATACCCTAGGTGAGAACTCTTGCTAGGTTCTCCATCTTGGATAGTCAGCACAGGCATAACATCCTTTGCAACACCTTGTGGGATCATGGTTTCATATTGGTGATGATGGCAAAAATGGGTGGGATCCCTTATAGGTAGCTACCAGTCAGTTGATTTGTCATGTTGACTATCCTTATCTTCCTTCCAAACATAGGGAAGGTGCATGTCGTTGCCTTTCTGTGATAGGTTCCCAAAGTAGTTGAATTTGGTGATCAATGTCACTTCCTCTCCCACAGCCTTTCATGGGAAATTTGATTTGTGGGAATCCATCCTTTGATTTATTTCAAGATCCAATTCCATAGTCACGATGGAGTTATTGATGTGGTATTAAAATCCCAATACATTCACCAATCAATGACAGAAGTAGTGTGTTGGTGAAAATGTACATCAGGGCCTCGGGATCAAAGTAGTATATCCAGTGATCTCAGAACCTATTGGAACTTTCAATGACATCATGTTGATTTCAAGGAATCTTGAGAGGTCCTAAAGGGAGGAAAACAATACACCTTGACAGTGTAGCATCATATATACAGGTACATGTTTGATCAATAAATTTCATTGTCAAAAGTTAAAGACGTGGACCCTTCTTTTTGCACAAATTTTAGTGTGGTCAAAAGAAACATGTCAGGTACACTATTTTGTCATGCACCAACCACAACATAAACTAGCATGAAAGGCGTTAAATAATCCTATCCTTTTTAACCTGTGAAAGGTATGACATAGTTAAAGTAATTCATGTTAGTTTTGCCATTTTTTTCATTGGGTTTTATAGTGTAAAATGGGGTTTTATTATCACTTTACCATCATCACATTTTTCCTGAAACTCCAAATGGTTCCCCCATCTATAGTTGAGTATAGAACTAATTTTCAAAGGATGGTGGTCACCTTTGTTTTCTGGCCTAGTGACTCTTGGGGACTCACATTGGTCGAGATGATGGGAGTTTGGGATCATTATACCCTTTTTGGGGGATTATTTCCTACTCCAAGACTCTCTTATAGATCTAAAACATATTCGTGAAATCCTTCCTAGAGCCCAATACAGGACCGGTTACCCCTGTATAAATGAATTAATTATGAACATGTATAAAAAGGTATTACCTTGAGAATATCACGGGTTCTCTATCGTTCTCTTATTTAATTACGATGCTTTGTACTATGGTTCTGCTCGATCACTCTAGTGTTTATTATTATACAGAGGGATGGTTGGTGTCTTTGAGATGGGATTGAACCCCTACAAGGAAACCTACATATCCTGTGAGAACATGAATCAAAACCCACATAGTTTGTTTGACATAGTTTAAGGTTGTATGACTGGACCCATCCATGTAGTTTAATGTCATACAGTAAGGACATAAATATCAAGCTCAGACCTCAATGAGGTGTCCTATGTATCCTATTTAATACAGGAATCAGATTCCACATAGTTCTTACAGTGGGTGTCTATGCCGTGAGTCCTGTGAGTAGATATGGGATGTAATCAGGATTATATCCTAGAGGTGATAATCCCATGTGGGGGGAATTCTCATCATGCCATTAGTACAATCATTTATAACCTATAAGACTGGGTGGCCCATGCTCAGTGTGGGAAGCAAGATATAACAATATATTGGATATGTTTCATGAGATTATATATGCACGAGGCCTATACATTAAAGTTTCCCTTTGAGAGGAATGCTCACCCATTTCATGGAAGATATGTTATGGAGATCAGGTCTTAGGTAGGTTTCCTATGTATCCTAAATATGACGGGAATCAGATTCCTCATCGTTCATATGTACCTTAACTTTCTGGTAGGATAAGGTAGGTGATCATGCTTAGATATATTATAGATGTCTCCAAGATTTTAGGAATGCTAGGGGATTATACCAAAATGGATTCCCTATCAGTGGAGAAATATTACAAGATATCAGTGATTGAGGAATACACTCTAGGTTTTCCCATGATTGGTGAACTCATATCATGTCACTTTTCAGGGCTTGCACTCTGAGGTTGCTCGATTGGTATCATGTTAGGGCTTACACTCTGAGGCTGCCAGTGGGGTATCATGTCATTGGTCGGGGATTACACTCTAAGGCTGCCCATGACTAGTTCACTCATTTGATGTTACTGGTCAGGGTTTACCTTCTAGGGATTCCTGATTGGTATGTTCATATCAAATCACAGGTTGGGGCTTACACTCTAAGGCTGCCTGTAATTGGTTCACTCATTCTCTATCCTCTGGTGAATTAGATAGAGGTCTGTCTGAGAGCATTACTGTAAAGACCCGAAATTTCGGTGGAATTTTTTTTTCTTAAATACATGGGAATTTCATGAGTCCGCAGTTTCTAACGGTGTTTGATTATGAGGCCCAGTATACCAGGAATCAATTTCTGAAGTTTTGTTCAGGTACGTTTAGTAAACATACAAGTGGGACTTTATGTTTTTTGAACTGGTTCTCGGAATTTAAATATGAGTGCACCATTGAATTCGCAGTGTCGGTATTCGCTTAAGGAGACCTTCACCGCAGTTGCATTCTAACAAGAGTGGAAGTTAGATATTGGGGTTTTTAATTAAATTGAATAAAAATAAAGTATTAACTTTATTTTTATTTTGGTGGTTGAAACCTCCAAGGGGAGGTTGGAGGTGGGTGCCACCACACTCTAACCTCCCATGGGAGGTTATGGTGGTGGGGCCCACCCAAGCGTAACCTCCCTTGGGAGGATGTTATTAGGTGGGACCCACACGGACTTGAAAACCTTGGAACCCCCCATTTATGTGGGTTAAACTCTCCACCTTCCCCCATTACTTTAATGTGCCAACTCTCTCGTAATTAATTAATTAAACCCCTGAAATTAAATAATTAGATCCTTTTTTAATTCTTTTGAATTCTTTCCAACCATTAAAATAATAGTGTGTCTATTATTTCTCTTTTCTTGGCTTAATATTTTGGTGGAGCTTTGGAGAACCTTTGGGATAACTTCATCCTCTGCATGAAGAATGTCTCTTTCGCCACCAAAGAACGATGAACACCATCTTCTTCCTTCTTCAACCGGGGCAAGAAAGGGAAGCACCACCGCCCATGAAGTACGCCGATGATGTCATCTCAGCTTTTCTTCTCTGAGCTCTTCCTTCTCCGACATTGATGGAATGACGTTTGCCTTCCTCGAATTCTTCATCGATCACCGAACTCGAGGCAGAGGTTTTTTTTGATTGAATTAAATCCTCGTTCCTTGTTGTTTATTGTGGTTCAATGTTGTTCAATTGTTATCACCTAACACAGAGGGCGTGGGATGAACAAACACGACCCGACGTCCCTCTGTTGGTTCTTGATTGGTTGACGATGGTGGTGGAGCAACAATGACACCATAAGAGAGGATTGAGGTGGCACATCGGCGGCCAGCAACGGGCCGGTCGCAAGAGGAACCAGCAGTGCAAGGGTCGTCGGGTCGCCAAAGGGGCACGGCGCCGTCGCGCCGTGCAAAGAATCAGATCGTGGCCAGGCGGGTTGTGGCGGTGCCGAAGGGGAGCAGTGCCATCGCAACACGCCGGAGGAAGGGGGGTCGCATCCATGCGGCTGCAGGCGATGAAGACGGCGCGGTGCTGGCGCGCCATGCCAGAGAAGACTCGCGACCAAAGGTCATGGTGGGCAGAGGAGGGCGGCCGGCTGAGCTGGCCGCCAGCTGGCGCTCCACAGGCGGGACCCCCAGGGTCTCGTGGATACTGGGTTGGCACCATGCACTGGGTGTTACAGAGAGATGGGGGGCGCTGACCACCCCCCCCCCACGGCCACCGCTGGCTTCGGCTGGTGGGCTGCCACGGGCCGGGCCGCCACGGGCCGGGCCGCCACGGGCAAGGCCGCCACGAGCCGGGCTACCACGGGTCGGGCCGCCACGGTCCGAGCCGCCTCGGGCCGGGCCGTCCCCTTGGTCCAGGCCACCCAGAAGGGTTGGGCCGCCCCCCTCGGGCTGGGTCGGACCCGCGGACTAGGTCGGGCCGGGACGATCTGACTGGGTCGGACCAGACCCAGACACGTTATGGCCTGTTTACACCTTTTTGGCCATATCTTGGGCTACGAGTGTCCGATCGACGAACTGTCAGCGGGTACAGAAATATTAGAGTGAGACAGTTCTTTTTGAATACCCGACATAAGGCTTGGACACAGTTGGGGCATGGTCGGTTTGGTTGGAACCTAAAAACTAACTGGTCCCCTGGAACGAAAATTCCAATAACTAACAGACCGGGTGTCCGAATGATGTGTCGTCTGTTGCATTGAGATCACATTTATGATAAGGACCTTTGAGATACTTCTACATGAGACTTCGTGACAATTTTATTTTTTCCCAGTATCTCGGGAAGCGGATCCTTCTATTGACGAGCAGACAGAGTGCGGAGACCTAGGAGCTGACAGACCTGACGACTGCTTGACCGTTTCGACTAGCCCAGTGGGGAGCGCCTGGTAGTTGGTGGAAAACCCATAGAAGAGGATTGCCTGGTAGTTGGAAGAAGACCCACGGTACTCAAAAGGAGGAGTACCTCTGCAGGCTATTAGGGAGAGTTCCTGGTAGTTGACAGCAGACCCACAGTACTCGACAGGAGGAGTACCTCAGCCAAGGTTAGTGAGAAGTGTATTGGTATCGCGATAGACCCACTGTTCTCAATATAGGAGGAGTTCCCCAGTAACCATGGTTTTGATAATGAAAATCATGGTTTGATCTAAGTCAATGACCTTTTTGTTTTCCTCATTATTGAGATGGGTTACTAGATAATTTAGGTATATGTATGGGAATACACCTAAGTAATGCATGTCCGTTGATTCATAATTTGTTATTTATCCTTGTTGGATTTTTTGAGACCTTGAGGGTATGGGGGTCCCTATTGAGTATTGTTATACTCACCCCTATACAGGCTATGCCTGCACCTCATTGTGTTGGATGCAGATGACGGATAGCGCTGACCGAGGTAGAGTGTACGAGGATTGGATGGTACCTGGAGGTGGACCTCACGACGAGACGGTACCCAGAGGAGACAGACAGACGTGGAGCGTTGAGGAGGATATCTATACCTACCCTTCAGGTGTGATACATGGTGGACGATCCAGGAGCATCTAAAAACCCTTCCAGCTATTTGTCTTTTAGTTGTACATGTTTTGTTTTTTCTTTGTACTTTACTGTCGGGCTTGTATTTCTGGCCCCTTTTACTTTCCAACACATCTTTTGTATACAGTTTTCTTAGTTTTTTGGTACCAGTTGTGTACTCTGATTGTGTGTGTTTACTTTTTATAAAGTCAATTCCTTCCCAGCTTAGGGAATTACGCCTTTGGTGTTAGTCCCCATCCCCTGGCCTGTGGAAGGTGGGTTGGGGGTAGTCACGGCACGGGCCCCGAGGACGGGTCGTGACAAATTGGTATCAAAGGAGTCAGTTCTACCGCAGAACTTAGGACTCTGATATTTCTTTTCTGTGAAGAAATAGTGTTAAGGGAACCAAGTGTGGTTTTTAGTTCAGGGAGTCCAGTGTTGGTGCGGCTGCCGACGTATCAGTACACCAGGTCCTTGACTACTGATTTCTGACTTAGTGCACGAAAACACTGATTGCTTGTGTGTTTCAAAAGTTTTTATTTAAGTCATCTCAACCAGGTTAGCTCACTAAGTATAATCGTTTGACCGTTTCACATCTGTTTCTTTCAGGATTCCTCCTCACGGATGACCAGTTAGAGCCCCAAGATTTGTATGCACTTACAGCGCCCCGAGCGATGAGGCCTCAGTGCAGGGCACCTTTCTAGTTGAGGCACCAGTGGAGGCACCAGAGGTACCACCACCTGTTGGTCCACTGATTCCTCTAGCCCCAACAGCAGACGATGAACATCGATTGAACGTGCTACATGAGTTCCAACGCTAGAGGCCACCTAGGTTACGGGGAGAGATGGACCCACAGGCGGCTAAGGATTGGCTGGAGTCTTTGGTGAGAGTCTTCAGGCTAGTAGGGACACCAGCAGACTACATGGTGATCCTTGCTGCCAGCCTCCTTCAGGCAGTAACAAGCAGATGGTGGAGCCTGATTCTTCAGTTCCATGATGAGGAGACGCTACTCTGGGTAGACTTTGAGAGCATGTTCCGGGCGGAGTTTGTCCCAACCACCCTTCGTGAAGTGCGGATACAGGAGCTACTTCATCTACAGGATGGTAGTATGACAATAGCACAGTACTCAGCGAGGTTCATCGACCTCTCACGCTACTCCACGAATATGGTATAGGACCCATTATTCAGGGCTCGTACCTTCGAGCACGGGCTCAGATGAGAGATCAGATCCTCAATGATCTCCCTAAACATTCCAACGTAGGCGAGAGTGTTGAAGTGAGCCCTCCTTGTGGAGAGTTTCCTTGCTGCGCAGTCTCCAGCAGTGAGACCCACTACTAGTCGACTTGCAGTAGAGTCTTCTACAGCTAGAATTATACAGATGAAACAGAGTTCCAAGAGGACCAGACCTACAGGTGGATGGCCGCACAACTAAGGATCAGTTTTGCGGGGAACCTGGAGTGGAGACAGAGCCAGTCTTGCCAAGATCGGGCAGTGTTACTCATGCGGTGGGCTTGGTCACATGGCATGTGACTATCTGACCCGTCGTACTGACGACCATCAGTCAGTTGAGGGACCTCCCAGGAAGAGGCATAGGTTCGATCGAGGCGATCCATAGGGAGCAGTTGGACGTGGTAGAGGATCTGGTCCAGCAGCTAGCAGCGGGCGACATTATGAGATGCTACCGACACCACCACCAGGAGGTCCACCCCGACTACAGGGAGCAGGTGGACAGGGGAGAGCTCAGCTTTAGGCAGCTGAGGAATACGAACATGGTGCTCCAGAGATGATTTGAGGTACGATATGTGTCTACTACACCTTATCTGTAGTACTTATAGACATAGGTGACAGTCACTATTTCATAGCCACTGCCCTTGTTCAGAGCTCAGAGATTCCAACAGAGCCGTTGGCTCGATTCTTACGTCTAGACACTTCTACAGGAGCAGACTCGGCAATTACGCACCAGTGTTGGAAGTGTGAGATTACTCTAGTAGGCGAGAGCTTTGTCTAGGATCTCCTTGTAGCAGCGTCGAGGCCTTACGAAGTTATCTTGGGTATGGACTAATTATCTACAGTCCATGCTTAGATCAACTGTATTAGGTGAAAATTGTGGTGTGTCTATATAGATGGGACCAGGTTCACCTTCAACGGCGAGAAGGGAACCTTTGAAGTGCAGGACATACCTAATATAAGGAGGGTGCAGCCGATCCCTCACCGGTTGGCTTGCCTTACCCTCGGAGCAGTTGATGTGGAGAGTCTGACTTATCCTGTAATGGTGGACCAGTACATAGATGTTTTCCCTGAAAATGTTCTAGGACTACCTCCTCATAGAGAGGTGGAATTCTACATTGACTTGTACCCAAGGATGGCACCGATATCTACTCCAGCATATCGGATGGCTCCCGCTGAGCTTCGCGAGCTGGGGGTACAGCTGGAGGACTTGTAGGGGAAGGGATTCATCTGGCCCAGTGTTTCTCCCTCAGCAACCTCAATTCTGTTCACCAAGAAAACGAATGGATGCTTGAGGATCTATGTTGACTACCGTCGCCTAAACTAGGTGACCGTGAAGAACAAGTACCCACTTCCGAGGATTTAAGACCTCTTTGATCAACTAAAGGGAGCACAATGGTTCTCGAAGATAGACCTCAGATCAGGCTATCACCAGCTCAGAGTTCGAGATGAGGATGTGAAGAATATGACCTTCAGGTGTGGGTATGACCACTACAAGTTCTTGGTTATTCCCTTCGGCATAACCAACTCTCCAGCAGTGTTCATGAGCCTCATGAACAATATCTTCCAGCCTTAACTCAATCGCTTTGTCGTAGTCTTCATCGAAGACATTCTGATTTACTCGAATACTGAGGAGGAGCATGCCTACCATTTGCAGGTAGTACTGGATACAGTTTGAGAGCACCAACTTTATGGTAAGCTCTCAAAGTGCCAGTTTTGGATTTTAGAGGTTCACTTTTTGGGACACATCATCTCGGAGGCTGGAGTTGTAGTAGATCCATCGAAGATTGAGGTAGTGCTTGTTTGGGAGACACCTAGTAGTGTGATGGAGGTACGGAGTTTCCTGGGCTTGGCTGGATACTATCGGAGATTCGTTCCAGACTTCTCTAGAGTTTTAGCACTGCTATCATCCTTGACGAATAAGGGGAAACCCTTTGTGTGGTTAGAGAGATGCCAACAGAGCTTTTAGGAGCTGAGGTAGAGGCTAACTAGTGCCCCATCTTGAGGCTTCCAGAGGAATCTGTAGGGTACGTAGTCTACTATAACGCATCAGGGACCAAACTCGGGTGTGTCCTGATGCAGGAGTGAGCTGTGATCGCATATGGTTCTCAACAGTTGAGACAGCATGAGAAGAACTACACTACCCATTACCTGGAGTTAGCAGTAGTGGTCTTCGCCTTGAAGATGTGGCAACACTATCTGATCGATGAATTTTTTACTGTGTACTCTGATCACAAGAGTCTCAGGTATATCTCCTCTTAGAAGGACCTGAACCTGAGACAACGGTGTTGGCTTAAGTTCCTCTAAGACTATGACTTCGAGATAGTCTATAATCCTGGGAAAGGGAACATTGTTGTGGATGCTCTTAGTAGGAGATCGGGAATTCAGTTACTAGGAGAGGTGACAGAGCAGCTAGTTGCCTTATAGATATCCTCTGTGGATAGGGATAGAGCAGCCTATCTTTAGTCTCTTACAGTCACTCCTCCACTTCTCAGCGAGTCAGGGAGGCGCAACATGGAGATGATGACTGTGAGACGCGACGTGCTCAGATATCCACAGGGCAGGCACCTGATGGATTTTCTAAAGGTAGGGAGCATGTAATCCTATTTAGAGGACGTACCATGGTACCAGTTGCACTTCAGGTGGTGGTGTTGAGGGATTTCCACACTTCCTCTCTAGCGGTACATCCAGGCACGACGAAGATGTACTAGGACCTTAAACAACAGCGTTGCTGTCCAGGTATAAAGAAGGAGGTAGTAGAGTTTGTCTCACGATGCCTCACTTGTCAGCAAGTGAAGGAAGAGCACTAGGTACCAGCAGGCTTGGTTCTTCCCTTAGATGTCCCAGAGAGGAAGTGGGATGGAATATCCATGGAATTCATGACAGGTCTTCCACGTACATCCAGGAGTCACAACTCGATTTGGGTGATTGTTGACTGACTCACCAAGTTGGCCCACTTCCTAATGATCAGAGAGCAGGGCTAAGTACAGAGCTTGGGACGCCTCTACGTAGAGGACATAGTGCGTTTACATGGAGTACCTTCTTCTGTTGTCACAGGGTTGGTATTAGCTTAAGGAGACCTTCACCGCAGTTGTGTTCTAACAAGAGTGGAAGTTAGATATTGGGGTTTTAATTAAATTGAAAAAAAATAAAGTATTAACTTTATTTTTATTTTGGTGGTTGAAACCTCCAAGGGGAGGTTAGAGGTGGGGGCCACCACACCCTAACCTCCCATGAGAGGTTATGGTGGTGGGGCCAACCCGAGCATAACCTTCCTCGGGAGGATGTTATTATGTGGGACCAACACGGACTTTAAACCCTTGGAACCCCCCATTTATGTGGGTTAAACTCTCCACCTTCCCCCATTACTTTAATGTCCCAACTCTCTCACAATTAATTAATTAAACCCTTGCAGTTAATTAATTTTCTCCTTTTTTAATTCTTTTGAATTCTTTCAAACCATTAAAATAATAGTGTGTCTATTATTTATCTTTGGTTGGCTTAATCTTTTGGTGGAGCTTTGTATAACCTTTGGGAGAACTCCATCCTCTCCATGAAGAACGTCTCTTTCGCCACCGAAGAACGACGAACACCATCTTCTTCCTTCTTAAACTGGGGAAAGAAAGGGAAGCACCACCACACACGAAGTACGCTGACGATGTCATCTCGACTCGTCTTCTACAAGATCTTCCTTCTCTGATATTGACAGAACAACGTCCGTCTTCCGTGACTCCATCATCAATCACCGAACTTGAGGTAGGGGTTTGTTTTGATTGAATTAAATCCTCATTCCTCATCGTTCGTTGTGGTTAAATAATCGCCATTTGTTATCACCTAATGAAATGGGTGCGGTCTAAAAAAACACAGACTGACGTCCCTCCATTGGTTCTTGATTGGTTGACGATGGCGGTGGCGCAACGACACCACCGGAAGAGAGGACCGTGGTGGAGCATCGGCGGCCGGCGATGGGCCGATCGTGAGAGGAACTGGTGGCTCAAGGGTCACCAGGTCACCAAAGGGGCGTGGCACCATTGCACCATGAAAAGAATTGGGCTATGTCCAGGTGGGCCGTGGCAGTGCTTGAGGGATGTGGTGCCATCGCACCGCGCCGAAGGAAGGGGGCCAGCGGCGATGCGGGTCACAGTGGACTAAGACAGCGCGGTGATGTCACGTCGCGCTGGAGAAGACTCACGACCAAAGGCCACGGTGTACGAAGGAGGGGGGTTGGCTAAGCTAGTTGTTGGAGGGCGGTCCACAGGCGGGACCCCTTGGGTTAGGTGGATACTGGGCTGGTGCCACATGCCGACCATTAAAGGGAGACGGGGGGCGCTGACCACCCCCCCCCCCCCCCCCCCCCCCGCGGCCACCACTTGCTTCGGTTGGCGGTTCGCCTCCCAGCCATGCAGGCCGGCCAGACGGGCCACCTCGGTCCAGGCCGCCACGGGTCGGGCTGCCTCGGGCATGGCTGCCACGGGCCGGGCCACCATGGGCCAGGCCGCCTCGGTTCGGGCCGCCCTCGGGCCGGGCCACCTCGGGCTGGGCCACCTCGGGTCGGGCCACCCTTAGGTCGGGCCGTGCCTTCAGGTCGGGCCGCCCCCTCGGGCTGGGGCACCCACATGGGCTGGGCCTCCCCCCTCGATTTGAGTCAGACCCACAAATTGGGTTGGGCCGGGTGGGTCCGACTAGTTCGGACCGGACCTGAACCCGCTATGGCATGTTTACACCTTTTCGCCCATATCTTGGGCTATGGGTGTCCGATCGATGAACCGTCTGCAGCGACAGAAATTTTAGAGGGAGACGGTTCTTTTGGAATACCCCTCTTGAGGTTTGGATATATTGGGTTTACCGTCTGGTTGGTTTGAACCTGAAAACTAACCGGACCCCTAAAATGAAAATGCCAATAACTAACAAATCGGGCGTCTGAATGACACGCCGTCTATTGCGTTGAGATCTCATTGACGAGACAGACCTTTGAGATACTTCTACGTGAGACTTTGCGGTAGTTGGAGTTTTTCCAAGTAGCTCGGGAAGTGGATCCTTCCAGTGAGGAGTAGACAAAGTGTGGAGACCAAGTAGCTGACAGACCTGATGACTACTTGACCGTTTCGACTAGCCCGGTGGGAAGCGCTTGGTAGTTGGCGGAAGACCCATGGAGGAGGACAACCTAGTAGTTGGTAGCAGACCTGTGGTACTCGAAAAGAGGAGTACCTCTGCATCTTATTAGGGGGAGCGCCTGGTAGTTGGCGGTAGACCCATAGCGGAGGAGCGCCTGGTAGTTGGCAGCAGACCCTCGGTACTCAACAGGAGGAGTACCTCAACAGTCCAAGGTTAGTGAGAAGCACCTTGGTGTTACGATAGGCCCGCTTTTCTTGATAGAGGAGGAGTTCTCTAGCAGCCTTGGTTTAGAAAATTAAAATCCTGGTTTGAGCTGAGTCATTGACCTTTGTGTTTTCTTCATTATTGAGATGGGTTACTAGATAACTTAGGTATATGTATGGGAATACACCTAAGTAATGGTTATCTATTGTTTCATACTTTATGGTTTATCCTTGTTGGATTTCGTAAGACCTTGAGGGTCTCGTGGTCTCTACTGAGTATCGTTATACTCACCCCTACACGGGCTATGCCTGCACCTCGTTTTGTTGGATGCAGACGACAGAAAGCACTGACCGAGGCAGAGTGTACGAGGATTGGATGGTACCCGGAGGTGGACCTCACAACGAGACGATACCCTGTGGAGACAGACAAACGTGGAGTGCTAAGGAGCCAATATGTACCTACCCTTCAGGTGGGATCCACGGTGGACGATCCAGGAGCTGCTAGACACCTTCCAGTTGTTTGTCTTTTAGTTGTACCTTATTTGTCTTTTCCTTTTACTTCACTGTTGGGATTATATTTCTGGCCCCTTTTACTTTCCAGTACATCTTTTGTATACAGTTTTTTCTTAGTGTCTTGCTACCAGTTGTGTACTCTGATTGTGTGTGTTTACTTTTTATAAAGGAAATGCCTTCCCAGCTTAGGGAATTACGCCTTTGGTGATAGGCGCCAGCCCCTGGCCTATGGAAGGCGGGCTTGGGGTAGTCACGGCACGGGCCCTGAGGAAGGGTCCTGAAAATTACATTAATGGAGTTTCATGAATGCATGATCCCAACTCATTAGGGACACTTCCTTCATATAAGGGGAATGTGGCTGAAGATTCGTAGCCAGGGTCCACATGGAATGAGTCTGAGTAGGTCAATCATACAAAGTGGACATGTCATAAGGGGTTTTCCTAACATGTTTCATCCATACATTGGGTATGTTTTGATTGTATACCTGGTATGTTGGGACACCAATCCATCATAGTATACATATACGATGGCGAATGCCTGATCAGTTTTCATGCTCTGGATCTCTTCTCATGGAGGAATAAAACATGTCTGAGATGCTTCACATAACCATAGTGGAAAAATCTGGGGTCTCAGGTAAGATCATCTAAATTTTCTTGGGTGTCTTCACCAGAGTGAAGCAGTCATGTCAAAGGTGTTACACATGACTAGGTGGACATGGCAGGGTTTCTTCTCATGTCGAGGTGGACATGTCATAGGTGCTTCGTATGTCTTGGAGGATGTGTTCGGAGTGCTTCGCGTGTCCTACTGGACATGTCATGAGTGCTTTGCATGTCCTGGTGGACATTTCCAAGATTTCACGTGAGATAAAAAGATTATTTTTATGATCATAACGAGCATGTATAGTTTACTTGTAAAGAGGTATTTTGGAACTGCATGGTGGACACGTCGCTTGTCCTTCAACAACCGTGAGCACCACTCACCTCCCTCCTTTTTATCTCATTCTCTTTATTTTACGAAACTCTAGGATCATGCGACATTTTACGAGTGATTCATATGATTTTTACTCAATTTTTCGATGTTTCTTCACATGACCAATATGGTTCATGTAGAGAATGCACAAGAATATCATGGAAGTGTTTGTTCGCTTATTCTTAGGGAACTGCATGGTTGTCTGGGCATACTCAAGGACCTCCGTGTGGCAAGATGGGCATGTATGGGGTTCTGTCCTCAAGCCACCGCATGTTATTTTAGACATGTTTGTGGATGATCACATGATAATTCTAACACATAAAAGACTGATTTGCATTATCAAAGTGCATTGTCTTAGGACGTCTTCGTGTGATCAAGGAAGGCAGCTCCAAGGTACCTCGCATGACTGGTAGCACTTGTCCTTGAGTCATCGCATGACTATGGTGACATATGAAAAGGAGTGTTGCGAGACCTACCCAACTTGTCTAAGTCTTTCCTTGCGATTCACATGGTGTTTGTATAAGGGATTCGTGATACCATCGAAGGGTCTTACAAGTGTGGATGGGGTCTTTTTCTTGTCCAAGTATCACAATTTCATATCTAAAGGGATTGCGCCTTAATTTTCATGGGAGGCATATGTGCCCGAGTGTGATACATGAAGGCTACATATTCAAAGTCTTCACATGCATGGATAAGGGTATTCATTTCCTGGTGATGGGTGCATGGCCCATGGGTTGCGTACCCTTATTGTTAGTCCCTCTATTAGGGGAGTCTTTGGGGATCTATCATGTCAAAGTGGCCACACCTAATGCCGTAGGAAAACATCATGGTCCATAGGGGCTCCTCTTATAGTCATGGATAGGGTCTCATGATAGGCCTAATGGTCACCTGAGGGAAGATGTATATCGAGGCCTTCACATGCATGGGAATGCACTACATGATCACATGATCAATCATACAAGTTCATTATCTTCAAAGGGATTATGTGAGGAACTCCACAGGCATGTATAAGGGTTTCAACCTAGTCTAATATCCTCCATATATTAATTCATCATCTGGAACTGCTCTTGGATCTTTGACGACAGAGTGGGAAATGCCCAAATATCAATGCCTACAGTACCAAAACCAAGTCTAGATTTTGTTAGATGAGAAATTATATGTAAATACCATTGGTTACAAATGGGTATTCAAGAATAAAATTTATAAGGAAAGAAAAGTCATTACCTATAAGGCGCGATTGGTTGTAAAATGTTTTAAATAGCGCGAAGTCATTAACTATGATGAAACCTTTTTTTACTATTTGTAATGTTGAAATCCATCATAATTATACTTTCCATTTCATATTTCTAGGATTATGAGATTTGGAACATGGAAGTCAAAACATATTTCCTTAATGGGAACCTTTAAGAAGATGTCTATATGACATATACCAAAGGGTTTGGGACTCCAAAGGATTCCAACATGGTATATAAGTTGAAAAAAATACAATAACGGATTAAAGAAAGCATCCATGTCATGGAACATTTGTTTTTATGACGCCATAATAGAATTTGGTTTCATAAATAATGATTGTGATATGTACGTCTACAAACGGTTTAGTGGGAGTACAATTGTTTTCTTAATAGTATATGTCGATGACATATTACTCATTGGAAATAAAATACCATTAGTACAGTCTATTAAGTCATGGTTGAGTAAATGATTCTCAAGGAAGGACTTAGGTGAGGTTGAATATATTCTTGGGATCAAGATCCATCATGATAAATCAGAGAGGTTTCTCAGCCTAAGTCAAAGTACCAACATTGAAAAGATATTGAAGATATTTAGTATGGAACAATCCAAGAGGGGGGTTGTTTCCATAATCACATAGCATTCATATTTCTAGGAAAATGTTTCCTCAGACAAATGAGGAAATAAAAAACATGACAAGGATTACATATGCATCAGTGATTTGTTTAGTTACATAAGTTATGCTATGTACATGGCTAGATGTGTCCTATGAATTAAGTGTGGTAATAAGATATAAAACTGGTCCAAGTGAATTTTAGTGGATGGAAGTCAAGACTATCCTTAATTATCTAAAGCGTACTATAAATATGTTCCTATTTTATGGAGGAGATAATGAACTATTAATCATAGGATATGCATATTATAGTTTCAAAACTGATCAAAATGACATGAAGTCACAAATGAGATACATATTCACTTTGAATAGAGGTGTTATGAGATGGAAGATTTCAAAAAAGGTTGGGGTTACATATTATACAATAGAGTCTGAGTATATTGTAGCTTCTAAGGTATCTAATGAAGCAGTATAGATGTGAAACTTCATCCAAGATCTTGATGTGGTATCTATAAGTAAATATCCTTCCACACTCAATTGTGATAATACTACAGTGGTGGATCTTGCAAAAGAGACAAGGTCACATCAGTGGATGAAGCACATATTTCAGAAGTATCATCTCTTAAGAGATTTTTCTTACAGAGGTAAAGTTACAGTGAGAAGTATTTATATGAAAGAAAATGTGGTGGACCTCTTAACTAATGCCTTGACTTAGTAGAAAAAATGACTATAATGTGAGGTCTAGCAAACTTAATGTAATAGGCAGTTCAATCTAGTCCAAGTGGGAGTTTTTTAGTATTGGTGTCCTAGGATCAACTATTGGTTCGTTTATAACAAGTATATTTGAAGTATTGAATATTAATAAAACTTATTATTTCATTTTTTCTGTATAAATCTAATGTAATAATGTCCTAGAGTATACATCGCATGGATAAGGTCATAGTAGTTCCACAATATGATGAGAACCTTGATGTTCTATGATGATATTCTCAAATAATGTTATGTGGTTGGATAACGTACTATGATGGGAACATAGTACATAGACAGGTAGGTGTGAGTAATAGTAAGATGATGAGGCTTCTTCTCATGAAGTTCATACATGGTAATCTTCAATATAGGATATTATGAGAACAAACACACTAGTAGGAATTCCACATGTTTTGGTGTCATGGAATATTCCTATCTACGAGCATGTGTGATGGTCCTTAGACTTTAATATTATTATTAATGCATGTTACAACTCACATACTTAGATGTATTTCATAAACCATGATGATAGTAGTTCCTCACAAATTTGGATATGTTGGGTGCATCATGAGTGACATTTCATTAATGAATAAGTTGAGTAAGGATTTTTACCTTCCATATTTATAGAAGCTAATAGCTCATCCCTTTTATTGTAAAAGAACCATTTCATTCAATTCCATGGTCATGGAGTAACGACATGCTTATTTCAGATAGTCAAAGAAAGAAATATCAAGAATATATGTTGGTGAATTGGTTGTGAAATATTATTAATGAGATATTTTGAAAAAATCATTATATTATATAGTGAGCATTCATATGTGGTTCTTGATTTTGAAAAATTAAGTTCTTTCTCTTGGGTATCTTGACCCATTACAGGACAATAATCTTGGACTTTATGAAGGCCGGCCTAATGCCAACAAGAAATAATCTTATAGGGTCACACAATAAGTGTTTCTATTGATATTTATTAAATGATATTTTATTTTAATTAATGGAATCTATATTTTTCTCAATTCTGAGGAATAATTTTATTCAATTTTTTTTTTCATAAATTAAACAAATATTTATTCATTGACTTGTGAATAAAATATTTATTTAATTAATTGAATATTTTAATAAATATTTATTCACTAGATTTTGAATAATATATTTATTTATGAATAAAAAATTTATTTATGAATAAAATATTTATTTAGTTGTTCAATAAAAGTTATAGGAGTTCAAGTGGACAAAGATCGATTCTGGTGAAAAATATTAATTAACAAGATTGTTACAAAATATTTGTTATAGCACAAGTTGGTGCATGTCACAAAATAATAATAATATAATTATTATTATGTGGAATGAGTTTTATTACAGGTAATAAATGTTATTTAATGGCGGTTATACAATTAAATAGTATTTTATCTTAAATCCTAACTCTACAAATAAATGGATTTTTTTATTGTGTAGAGTATCCAAAAATTGAGAATAGAGAATTTTTGTGCACAAATAATTCTCTCTCAACTCCTCCTCCTCTCTCTCTTTCAAGGAAAAAAAGTGCAAGAGAGATTTATTCGTGACCGATGAATGAGAAATCAGAAATGAACAACACAATAAATTCCAATCATCGCGCTAGCACCCAGAGATCTAGTGGTGTTTCTCGGAGATCATAGGAGAACAAGTGGATCACCTATAGAGAGATTATATCCTTGGATCCTCACAATGCAATGGAGATAATCCAAAAGGTTATTTTAAAACAATCAATATTCACCAATGAATAAAGTTACTAATCCCATGTATTTATTCCTTAAAATATTAAATAAATTAGTTATTAATTTGAAATGAAAGATCCTCACTCTTGGTTTTGGGAAACAGTTATTAAAAGAAATTTTAATATGTCTCCCACCTCCAAATGCTTATGATACAACTAGAACCATCATACTCCTCATTAATCGAGATATGGTGTCCACTTAATTCATACCATTATATGTTCTAGTCCATGCGACCAAAGGTCCATGCCTCAACATGCCACAATTGGATTCTTAGGGTGTATATTGTAGATTAATCAGGAAAATATTATTTAGGTTATAGTAGAAACTCTAAGTACCAACCCTGTTTTTTGACAATTCCCTATACAAACCATTTTCCAAATCGTCGGGTATATCAATTAAGGCATGCATTAAATTCATGCAAAAAAACAATGTACCCTATATGGCATGGAATAATGCATGTCATGTGAGTCTTATAAATTTCCAAAAATGTTTCATGATATGGAATACCCTCATCTCATCAGGTTGAAATAAAATATAACCCTCAATAATATCAATGATAACATCATAATTCAAGTGCATCACTCAACGGTTATATCCAAATCAACTGTAATAGTAAAAATCCAAAAAATAGATATTTCAATTTGGATTTTCCTGTACATGGGTTAGATACTCACTATCATAGATCGTTACCAAATTCCAATTCCTTTATACCCCTTTCTATTTTCTTAGAATATTAAAGCAAGAAAAGGAACCACCTTTGATACCACTTTGTAACATCCCAACCTAGATTCTAATAAATGGTGCCCTGAGCTGGTAGGTCACATGGCCTCAAGCATATCTCCCCAAACACCATAGGATTGTGAATAGTAGTGAGGGCCTAGGGTGTGTCCATGGGGAGACTATTACCTAATTACCTGAGCATAACACAATAGATATACAGTAACAGTTAAGTAGTGGAAGCATATGTAAATCAATCAGACAGAAGATAAGCATCCAAGACAATAATAATTACCAATTCCAAAAGTAATATCATATAAAAATGATGATGATACTTTTCAGGTCTCTAAAATGCATCCTAAATAGGTACACATACATCTAGTATAATACTTATATCAAAATCTCAAAAATACTAAAAATATTTTTCCCATCTACCATCATAAGACTCAGTTTGGTCATGTACTCTTCTACTCCTAAGCATAGAACAAAGTCAAGAATTGAATTTTGGGTGCTTTCCATGGTCCCTACCTACATCCATATAGTTTTTCCAGGTACCCAATAGTGGCTCGAGATAGGGTGTAAGATAAAATACAAGTAGTCCACCACCAGCAGTGTCTTTAAAAATCCATTTTGTGAAATATAATCTAATTAGTGTCAAATGTATATCTCAAGGATAATAGAAATGAAACAAGTTCTTGTGGAATATGTAAAAAAATTAAATGAAATTTTCTATCCAAACAAGGCTCCCTAAAAAATAGTGGTCAATCTTCTATAACATTGAAATTTTAAATCAATTGAATTAAACATCATCTAATTTTTGTATACACAATATATCATATCATCCATGACCACTCTGCATAACATGTACATCATATCAACCACGTTTGAGCCATATAATCAATCATGTCACATTTACGATGGTCGACCCATATAATTATAAGTGTCATATCAACAAAAACTGAGTTTTATAGTGTAAAATATCCATCATGGTCACGCCTTATAATGTAATGTGTGTCGTACCCCGTAGGGTTGGATCCAAGGTCTAATAGGCCAAGGAATCATCGTCGAGTCTTAGGAGAATTTTAGAGACCCAAATCATGATGTACATGGACATTAGATTACTTTTTTGGAATACTTAATAAATAACAAAAACAAACACACAAGGACCGTAATAGTTTATTGTCTTTGGAAACTCGGGAAAAAAAATCTTTCACTCATGGTGAAAGATCTTCAACATCTCCCAAAAAGATCTTCCCCTTTTGTTTTCTTACCTAAAACATTTCTTTATATCCTGGAGAAAATAAAACATAAAAAGGGTGATCTCAAATTCTCAGTAAGGGTAAACATAGAGACGATAAAACAATCCATAAACATTTGAATGCAAAAACATGAACATAAAATCTAAACATCAAAATCTTGAGATCAGACATAAATCTTGGAAGTATGTAAGGAATATATCATAAAGGAACATCAATAATGATAAAATATCATGGGAATAAAACATGTAACTGTGACAACCATTAATCACATGATATTATTTCCATTGTATCCAAGGTATTTCTGCCAACACCATCTTAGTGGACAAAGTCCCTTTCTGAATCGAGTTCACTCTTCATTCCAATCCTGTATCACTGAACCAGATTAACTTACCATTCCATCCATGTCTATCTCATAAGATATAAATCTTTACCCAATGAATTGGAGGGAGATATAGGTCTCACCCATCTCATAATGAAATCATTCTTACTTGTGCCACAACATAAACATAAATCATTCATCATAACCCAAAGAATAAAAATGGGTTTTGTAAACATCATCCCATCATAACATAACCCATATAAAAAATGGATATCATTTCATAATAATAAAAGTTAAACCATTTAAATCATATAGATATTATACTTGAAACATACACATATGATATAATGTCATCTTATATGGAAAATGGTTTTGATAAAACACTTGAAAAGAATTCTTGAAGAAAATATCCTTTCTTCTTAAAAATAATTTTCTTTTCACAAAATGCCATTCAATTTTAATAGAAAAGGATTTTGTTGAAAATAATCATGAAATATTGTAGAGAAATCTTAATGAAGAAAAATCTTTATGAAACTGTAAATATTCATTCATTTCGTATAAGTTAAAAAAACATTCTTCTCGTACTTTTGCCGAAAAAGTCAAAAAGTACCTTGTAAAAGAAAGATTCCTTACATACCATGTAGTAAAATTCAAAAATGGGTAAAAAGGACTTTAAAAATACATGAAACCATTTTTAGAAAACAGGGACATGGATGATAAATATAACCCCAGCAAATACTTACGAATAAACAATCTCAGATAAAAACGAGATTACAAAAGTTATCCCTTATCTTATGTCTGATATGCTTCGTATGTATCCAAATTTCCTGTATAATGATTTAAATTATGTCATTGACTTATTAAAGAATCATATTAATTGTTATTATATCATATATGGTTCAATTAGGTATTTATATTACTCGTTCATTTGTCAATTCCATGTTAAAGTAGCGTTTTGGGTAAAATCGTTTCATTTATCTTATGTGTTTGGACTTGTTGTTATTAATATTATTATTACTAATATCATGATTTACTTACTTCCAAAATGTAAATAATGATTTATATATCATATATATTCATTATATATACATATATATAATAGATAGAAGAATGAATGAAATGAAATACACCATTCATGGAGACAGTAGGTCGTACTTACGCATGAACGATGTTTTCCTTTCCTTATTGACTTGAATGGAATTAAGTAGATGAAATATATATATATATATATATATATACAAATCCAGTATATTCATTATGTCATATATTTCATTATTATTCATTATATATAATTTATAATCATTCTTGAATGGTTAACATGGAGAATGAATCTCATCGCGTCGTGGAGACGGTAATCCATACGTACGCACGAGCGATGATATCATTCCCATAATTATTGAATGGAATTTCAGTGGATGATATAACATCTCAGAATAAATATGATTTTATAATAATCATATATTTTTATTCTTTACACCATTATACCCATCCAAGTAATGTGGTGGTGGAAAAATAGATTACAGCACGGCGTGGAGACGGTATTCCGTACGTACGCACGCGCGGTGATTTCATTTTTCGTAGGATGGATAGAAGGTGAAATGGTGATGTTTCATATTTATAATAAAATATCAGTATATTAGAGATACTGATTTTATTACTTTATAATGAAACAACTAATGAAGAAGAAGTTTAAGAAGAAGGAAACTTGAAAGAATCGGTAGAAGAGATTACCTCTTCTTCGACGCACCTCTTTTAAGCTTCCTTTTAAGGCACTAAAGTTGGTCTTTTGAGGAGAGAAGAACCTCTATAATGTTTCTAGGGAAGTTGAGAAGGGAAATGTGCAGGGTTTGGCCGAGCTTGAAAGCTCGAAATTGTGTAAAGAGAAGAGGTAGGTTGTTCCCTTTTACAAGGGAGGAGAGGGGAACCTTAAGAAAAACATAAAATATTATTTTATAATAAAGTCATATTCAGTTTATAACAACTCCAAATTGATATATTTCGAAGTTAAAGTTTGGATGTGTCGAAATAATCTCATAAAATAGGATTTATACAAGTTTAGGTTACTATTTTAACCTTATCATTTAGATTTAACTCTAAGTTAAATAATTTAACTTTTACCGTGTCTTCTTGTTTTCTTACAATATATGTTTATTAAACTTACTATAAACTGCCAAACGAACCCCAAGTGGTTCATTATTAATATATATAACCTTATCTAAATCATTTGGCCGAACATTAGATTTTCAGGAATATAATATCAATTAATAATATAATATTTGTATTAAAAACTATTTTGTGTCAATTTTGACACTATTTGGTAATTGATTTTGGTGAAAATCATAACAGCGTTATTAGTTCGAAAAAAGTTGATTAAATCAATAATAACATGTCATATTAACCTATAAAATTAGTTTAATCCATAAAAATTCTCAAATTACATTTATTTGGGTATTTATAACATCAATTATGTTAATTTTTCATTAATAAGGTAATTATTGTATCATCATTGTGTCATAAATAAATTAAATTATTTAATGTCTAAAATTTATAAATAAAAAACCATTATGTGGGAAATCCTTTTATATTTATAATGAAAATTTATAGTCAAATTTATCCTATGCATAACCCTATATTAAAAATGTTTTAGTTATTAAACATTGATTTTAACTCTTTTAACTCTTCTTTAAATAAAATAATAATAAGTGTCCTAATCTAATACAAGTAGACCTAAAGGGTAATATTTTAATCCTAAGGTTGTTTTTGGTCGAATTAAACTTATCCAATATAATTAGGGTACATGTTAATGTAATAATAATGTCATTTTTACCCTTAATTACCCTATTTACTTTTAACCGTGGTAACGGGCCGGTCGCCAGAGGAACCGGCGGTGCAAGGGTCACCGGGTCGCCAAAGGGGCACGACGCCGTCGCGCCGTGCAAAGAATCGGGTCGCGGCCAGGCAGGTTGCGGCGGTGCCGGAGGGGTGCGGTGCCATCGCAACGCGCCGGAGGAAGGGGGGTCGTAGCCATGCGGCTGCAGGCGACGAAGACGGCCCGGCGCTGGCGTGCCGTGCCAGAGAAGACCCGCGACCAAAGGTCGTGGTGGACAGAGGAGGGTGGCCGGCTGAGCTGGCCGCCATCTGGCGCTCCATATGTGGGACCCCTCGGGTCTCGCGGATACTAGGCCGGCACCATGCGCTGGGTGTTACAGAGAGATGGGGGGCGCTGACCACCCCCCCACGGCCACCGCTAGCTTCGGCTGGCGGGCTGCCACGGGCCGGGCCGCCACGGGCCGGGCTACCACGGGCCGGGCCACCTCGGTCCGGGCCGTCCCCTTGGGCCAGGCCACCCAGATGGGTTGGGCCACCCCCCTCGGGCTGCGTCGGACCCGCAGACGAGGTCGGGTCGGGTCGGTCTGACTAGGTCGGACCAGACCCGGACACGTTATGGCATGTTTACACGTTTTTGCCCATATCTTGGGCTACGAGTGTCCGATCGACGAACCGTCTACGGATACAGAAATATTAGAGAGATAAGGTTCTTTTTGAATACCCCACTTAAGGTTTCGACACAGTTGGGGCATGGTCGGGTTGGTTGGAACCTAAAAACTAACTGGTCCCCTGGAACGAAAATGTCAATAACTAACAGACCGGGTGTCCAAATGATGTGTCGTCTATTGCATTCAGATCACATTTACGATACGGAACTTTGAGATACTTCTACATCAGACTTCACGACAATTGTATTTTTTCCCAGTATCTCGGGAAGCGGATCCTTCCATTGACGAGCAGACAGAGTGCGGAGACCTAGGAGCTGACAGACCTGACGACTGCTTGACCGTTTCGACTAGCCCAGTGGGGAGCGCCTGGTAGTTGGTGGAAAACCCATGGAAAAGGATTTCCTGGTAGTTGGCAGAAGACCCGCGGTACTCAACAGGAGGAGTACCTCTGCAGGCTATTAGGGGGAGTGCCTGGTAGTTGACAGCAGACCCACGATACTCAATAGGAGGAGTACCTCAGCAGTCCAAGGTTAGTGAGAAGTGTCTTGGTATCGCGATAGACCCACTATTCTCAACATAGGAGGAGTTCTCCAGCAACCATGGTTTTGATAATGAAAATAATGGTTTGATCTGATTCAATGACCTTTTTGTTTTCCTCATGATTGAGATGGGTTACAAGATAATTTAGGTATATGTATGGGCATACACCTAAGTAATGGCTATCCGTTGATTCATAATTTTTTATTTATCCTTGTTGGATTTTTTGAGACCTTGAGGGTCTGGGGGTCCCTTCTGAGTATTGTTATACTCACCCCTATACAGGCTATGCCTGCACCTCGTTGTGTTGGATACAGATGACGGACAGCGCTGACCGAGGTAGAGTGTACGAGTATTGGATGGTACCTGGAGGTGGACCTCATGATGAGACGGTACCCAGAGGAGACAGACATACATGGAGTGTTGAGGAGGCTATCTATACCTACCCTTCACGTGTGATCCATGGTGGATGATCCAGGAGCAGCTAGACCCCTTCCAGTTATTTGTCTTTTAGTTGTACATGTTTTGTTTTTTCTTTGTACTTTACTGTCGGGCTTGTATTTCTGGCCACTTTTACTTTCCAACACATCTTTTGTATACAGTTTTTGCTTAGTTTTTTGGTACCAGTTGTGCACTCTGATTGTGTGTGTTTACTTTTTATAAAGTAAATTCCTTCCCAGCTTAGGGAATTACGCCTTTGGTGTTAGTCGCCAGCCCCTGGCCTGTGGAAGGTGGGCTGGGGGTAGTCACGGCACGGGCCCCGAGGACGGGTCGTGACAAATTGGTATCAAAGGAGTCGGTTCTACCGTATAACTTAGGACTCTGATATTTCTTTTCTGTGAAGCAATAGTGTTAAGGGAACCAAGTGTGGTTTTTAGTTCAGGGAGTCCAGTGTTGGTGCGGCTGCCGAGATATCAATACACCAGGTCCCTGACTACTGATTTCTGACTTAGTGCATGAAAACACTGATTGCTTGTGTGCTTCAAAAGTTTTTATTTAAGTCAGCTCAACCAGGTTAGCTCACTAAGTATAATTGTTTGATCATGTCGCATCTGTTTCTTTCAGGATTCCTCCTCACGGACGACCAGTTAGAGCCCCAAGAGTTGTATGCACTTACAGCCCGCCGAGCGACGAGGGCTCAGTGCAGGGAACCTTTCTAGTTGTGGCACCAGTGGAGGCACCAGTGGTACCACCACCTATTGGTCCACTAATTCCTCTATCCCCAGCAGCAGACGATGAACATTGATTGAACGTGCTACATGAGTTCCAGTGCTAGAGTCCACCTAGGTTCCGGGGAGAGACGGACCCACAGGCGGCTAAGGATTGGCTGGAGTCTGTGGTGAGAGTCTTCAGGCTAGTAGGGACACCAGCATACTACATGGAGATCCTTGCTGCCAGCCTCCTTCAGGCAGTAATAGGCAGATGGTGGAGCCTGATGCTCCAGTTCCATGATGAGGAGACGCTACTCTGGGTAGACTTTGAGAGCCTGTTCCGGGCGGATTTTGTCCCAACCACCCTTCGTGTGGTGCGGATATAGGAGCTACTTCATCTACAAGATGGTAGTATGACAATAGCACAGTACTCAGCGAGGTTCACCAACCTCTCACGCTACTCCACGAATATGGTATGGGACCCATTATTCAGGGCTCGGACCTTCGAGCAGGGGATTAGGTGAGAGATCAGATCCTCAATGATCTCCCTAAACATTCCGACGCAGGCGAGAGTGTTGAAGTGAGCCCTCCTTGTGGAGAGTTTCCTTGCGGAGCAGTCTCCAGTAGTGAGACCCACTACTAGTCGACTTGCAGTAGAGTCTTCTTCAACTGGAATTATACAGATGACACAGAGTTCCAAGAGGACCAGACCTACAGGTGGATGACCGCACAACTAAGGATCAGTTGTGCGGGGAACCCGGAGTGGAAACAGAGCCAGTCTTGCCAGGATCGAGAAGTGTTACTCATGCGGTGGGCTTGGTCACATGGCATGTGACTGTCTGACCCGCCGTACTAACGATCATCAGTCAGTAGAGGGACCTCCTAGGAAGAGGCAGAGGTTCGATCGAGGCGATCCGCAGGGAGTATATGGACGTGATAGAGGATTTGGTCCAGCAGCTAGTGGCGGTCGACATTACGAGATTCTACCGACACCACCACCAGGAGGTCCACCCCGACTGCAGGGAGCAGGTGGACAGGGGAGAGCTCAGCTTTAGGCAGCTGAAGAATACAACCATGGTGCTCCGGAGATGATTTGAGGTACGATATGTGTCTACTCCACCTTATCTGCAGTACTTATAGACACAAGTGACAGTCACTATTTCATATCCACTGCCCGTGTTCGGAGCTCGGAGATTCCGACGGAGCCGTTGGCTCGATTCTTACGTCTAGACACTTCTACAGGAGCAGACTCGGCGATTACGCACCGGTGTTGGAAGTGTGAGCTTACTCTAGTAGGCGAGAGCTTTGGCTGGGATCTCCTTATAGCGGCGTCGAGGCCTTATAACGTTATCTTGGGTATGGGCTGATTATCTACAGTCCATGCTTAGATCGACTGTATTAGGTGAAAAGTGTGGTGTGTCTGCATAGATGGGACTAGGTTCACCTTCAACGGCAATAAGGGAACCTTTGAAGTGCAGGAAAGACTTAATATAATGAGGGTACAGCCGATCACTCACCGGTTGGCTTGCCTTACCCTCAGAGCAGTTGATATGGAGAGTCTGACTTATCCTGTAGTGGTGGACCTGTACACAGATGTTTTCCCCGACAATGTTCCAGGACTACCTCCTCATAGAGAGGTGTAATTATACATTGACTTGTACCCAAGGATGGCACCGATATCTACTCCAGCATATCGGATGGCTCCCGCTGAGCTTCGTGAGCTGGGGGTACAGCTGGAGGACTTGCAGGGGAAGGGATTCATCTGGCCCAGTGTTTCTCCCTGAGCAGCCTCAATTTTGTTCAACAAGAAAACGATTGGAAGCTTGAGGATCTGTGTTGACTACCGTCACCTAAACCAGGTGACCGTGAAGAACAATTACCCACTTCCGAGGATTGAATACCTCTTTGATCAACTAAATGGAGAATGATGGTTCTCGAAGATAGACCTCAGATCAGGCTATCACCAGCTCAGAGTTCGAGATGTGGATGTGAAGAAGATGACCATCAGGTGTCGGTATGACCACTACGAGTTCTTGGTTATTCCCTTCGGCATAACCAACACTCCAGCAGTGTTCATGAGCCTCATGAAAAATATCTTCCATCCTTAACTCGATCGATTTTTTGTAGTCTTCATCGACTACATTCTGATTTACTCGACTACTGAGGAGGAGCATGCCTACCATTTGCAGGTAGTACTGGATACAGTTTGAGAGCACCAACTTTATGGTAAGCTCTCAAAGTGCCAGTTTTGGATTTGAGAGGTTCACTTTTTGGGACACGTCATCTAAGAGGCTGGAGTTGTAGTAGATCCATCGAAGATTGGGGTATTTCTTGCTTGGGAGACACCTAGGAGTGTGACGGAGGTACGGAGTTTCCTGGGCTTGGCTAGATACTATCAGAGATTCATTCCAGACTTCTCTAGAGTTGCAGCACTACTATCAGCCTAAATGAATAAGGGGAAACCCTTCGTGTGGTTAGAGAGATGCCAGCAGAGCTTTCAGGAGTGAGGTAGAGGCTGACTAGTGCCCCCATCTTGAGGCTTCCAAAGGAATCTGTAGGGTACATTGTCTACTATAACGCATCAGGGACCAGACTCGGGTGTGTCCTAATGCAGGAGTGAGCTGTGATCACATATGGTTCTCAACAGCTAAGACAACATGAGAAGAACTACGCTACCCATTACCTGGAGTTAGCAGTAGTGGTCTTTGCCTTGAAGATGTGGCAACACTATCTGATCGGTGAACATTTTACCATGTACTCTAATCACAAGAGTCTGAGGTATATCTCCTCTCAGAAGGACCTGAAACTGAGACAACAGTGTTGGCTTAAGTTCCTCCAAGACTATGACTTAGAGATAGTCTATAATCCTGGGAAAGGGAACGTTTTTGTGGATTCTCTCAGCAGGAGATCAGGAATTCAGTTACTAGGAGAGGTGACAAAGCAGCTAGTTTCCTTATAGATATCCTATGTGGATAGGGATAGATCAGCCTATCTTTAGTCTCTTACAGTCACTCCTCCACTTCTTCAGTGAGTTAGGGAGGCGCAGCATGGAGACGATGACTGTGAGACACGATGTGCTCAGATATCCACAGGGCAGACACCTGATGGATTTTCTAAAGGTAGGGAGCATGTACTCCTATTTAGAGGATGTACCATGGTACTAGTTGCACTTCAGGAGGAGGTGTTGAGGGAGTTCCACACTTCCCCTCTAGCGGTACATCCAGGTGTGGCGATGATGTACTAGGACCTTCAACAACAGTGTTGTTGTCCAGGTATAAAGAAGGTGGTAGTAGAGTTTGTCTCATGATGCCTCACTTGTCAGCAAGTGAAGGCAGAGCACTAGGTACCAGCAGGCTTGGTTCTTCCCTTAGATGTCCCAGAGAGGAAGTGGGATGGAATATCAATGGAATTCATGACAGGTCTTCCACGTACATCCAAGAGTCACAACTCGATTTGGGTGATTGTTGACCGACTCACCAAGTTGGCCCACTTCCTAACGATCAGAGAGCAGGGCTATGTAGAGAGCTTGGGATGCCTCTACGTAGAGGACATAGTGCGTTTACATGGAGTACCTTCTTCTGTTGTCGCAGGGTTGGTATTCTCTTAAGGAGACCTTCACCATAGTTGTGTTCTAACGAGAGTGGAAGTTAGATATTGGGGTTTTTAATTAAATTGAATAAAAATAAAGTATTAACTTTATTTTTATTTTGGTGGTTGAAACCTCCAAGGGGAGGTTAGAGGTGGGGGCCACCACACCCTAACCTCCCATGAGAGGTTATGGTGGTGGGGCCAACCTGAGCGTAACCTTCCTCGGGAGGATGTTATTATGTGGGACCCACATGGACTTGAAACCCTTGGAACCCCCCATTTATGTGGGTTAAACTCTCCACCTTCCCCCATTACTTTAATGTCCCAACTCTCTCACAATTAATTAATTAAACCCTTGCAGATAATTAATTATCCCCTTTTTTAATTCTTTTGAATTATTGAAAACCATTAAAATAATAGTGTGTCTATTATATATCTTTGGTTGGATTAATCTTTCGGTGGAGCTTTGGTGAAACTTTGGGAGAACTCCATCCTCTCCATGAAGAACGTCTATTTCGCCACTGAAGAACGACGAACACCATCTTCTTCCTTCTTAAACTGGGGCAAGAAAGGGAAGCACCACCACCCACGAAGTATGCTGACGATGTCATCTCGACTCGTCTTCTCCAAGATCTTCCTTATATGACATTGATAGAACAATGTCCGTCTTCCGTGACTCCGTCATCGATCACCGAACTTGAGGTAGGGGTCTGTTTTGATTGAATTAAATCTTCATTTCTCATCATTTTTTGTGGTTAAATGATCGCCAATTGTTATCACCTAATGAAATGGACGCAGTTTAAAAAAACATAGCCTGACGTACCTTTGTTGGTTCTTGATTGGTTGATGATGGCGGTGGCGCAACGACGCCACTGGAAGAGAGGACCGTGGTGGAGCATCGGCGGTCGGCGATGGGCCGATCGTGAGAGGAACTGGTGGCGCAAGGGTCGCCAGGTCACCAAAGGGGCGTGGCACCATCGCACCATGAAAAGAATTGGGCCATGTCCAGGTGGGCCATGGCGGTGATTGAGGGACGTGGTGCCATCGCACCGCACCGAAGGAAGGGGGCCAACAGCGATGCGGGTCACAGTGGACTAAGACAGCGCGGTGACGTCACGCCGTGCTGGAGAAGACTCACGACCAAAGGCCACTGCGTACGAAGGAGGGCGGCCAGATGAGCTAGCCGCCGGCAGGTGCTCCACAGGCAGGACCCCTTGGTTTAGGTGGATACTGGGCTGGTTCCACATGCCGACCATTACAGGGAGACGGGGGGCACTGACCACCCCCCCCCCCCCCCCCCCCGCGGCCACCACTGGCTTCGGTTGGCGGTTCACCTCCCAGCCATGCAGGACATCCAGACGGGCCACCTCGGTCCAGGCTGCCACGGGTCAGGTTGCCTCAGGCCTGGCCGCCACGGGCCGGGCCACCATGGGCCAGGCCGCCTCGGTTCGGGCCGCCCTCGGGCCGGGCCACCTCGGGCTGGGCCACCTCGGGTCGGGCCACCCTCAGGTCGGGCCGCGCCTTCAGGTCGGGCCGCCCCCTCAGGCTGGGGCACCCACATGGGCTGGGATGCCCCCCTCGATTTGGGTCAAACCCGCAGACTGGGTCGGGCCGGGTTTGTCCGACTGGGTCGGACCGGACCTGAACCCGCTATGGCATGTTTACACCTTTTCGCCCATATCTTGGGCTATGGGTGTCCGATCGACGAACCGTCTACGGCGACAGAAATTTTAGAGCGATACGGTTCTTTTGGAATACCCCTATTGAGGTTTGGACATAGTGGGTTTACTGAATGGTTTGTTTGAACCTGAAAACTAATCGGGCCCCTAAAACGAAAATGCCAATAACTAACAGACCGGGCGTCTGAATGACACGTCATCTGTTGCGTTGAGATCTCATTGATGAGACGGACCTTTGAGATACTTCTACGTGAGACTTTGCGACAGTTGGAGTTTTTTCAAGTAGCTTGGGAAGAGGATCCTTCCAGTGAGGAGTAGACAGAGTGTGGAGACCTAGTAGCTGACAGACCTGACGACTAATTGACCGTTTCGACTAGCTCGGTGGGAAGCGCCTGGTAGTTGGCGGAAGACCCATGGAGGAGGATATCCTAGTAGTTGGTAGCAGACCCGTGGTACTCTAAAAGAGGAGTACCTCTGCATGTTATTAGGGGGACCGCCTGGTAGTTGGTGTTAGACCCACAGCGGAGGAGTGTCTGGTAGTTGGCAGCAGACCCTCGGTACTCGACAGGAGGAGTACCTCAACAGTCCAAGGTTAGTGAGAAGCACCTTGGTGTCACGACTGGCCCACTTTTCTTGACAGAGGAGGAGTTCTATAGCATCCTTGGTTTAGATAATGAAAATCCTGGTTTGATCTGAGTCAATGACCATTGTGTTTTCCTCATGATTGAGATGGGTTACTAGATAACTTAGGTATATGTATGGGAATACACCTAAGTAATGTTTATCTGTTGTTTCATACTTTATGGTTTATCCTTATTGGATTTTGTAAGACCTTGAGGGTCTCAGGGACTCTACTGAGTATCGTTATACTCACCCCTGCACAGGCTATGCCCGCACCTTGTTGTGTTGGATGCAGACGACAGAAAGCACTGACCGAGGCAGAGTGTACGAGGATTGGACGGTACCCGGAGGTGGACCTCACAACAAGACGGTACCTTGTGGAGACAGACAGACGTGGAGTGATGAGGAGCCTATCTGTACCTAACCTTCAGGTGGGATCCATGGTGGATGATCCAGGAGCTTCTAGACACCTTCTAGTTGTTTGTCTTTTAGTTGTACCTTATTTGCCTTTTCCTTGTACTTCATTGTTGGGCTTATATTTCTGGACCCTTTTACTTTCCAGTACATCTTTTGTATACAGTTTTTGCTTAGTTTCTTGCTACCAGTTGTGTACTCTGATTGTGTGTGTTTACTTTTTATAAAGGAAATGCCTTCCCAGCTTAGGGAATTACGCCTTTGGTGATAGTCGCCAGCCCTTGTCCTGTGGAAGGCGGGCTTGGGGTAGTCACGGCACGGGCCTCGAGGACAGGTCGTGACAATTACATTAATGGAGTTTCATGAATGCGTGATCCCAACTCATTAGGGACACTTCCTTTATATAAGGGGAATGTGGCTGAAGATTCGTAGCTAGGGTCCACATGGAATGAGTCTGAGTAGGTCAATCATACAAAGTGGACATGTCATAAGGGGTTTTCCTAACATGTTTCATCCATACATTGGGGATGTTTTGATTGTATACCTGGTATGTTGGGACACCAATCCATCATAGTATACATATACGACGGCGAATGCCTGATCAGTTTTCATGCTCTGGATCTCTTCTCATGGAGGAATAAAACATGTCTGATATTCTTTGCATAACCATAGTGGAAAAATCTGGGGTCTCAGGTAAGATCATCTAAATTGTCTTGGGTGTCTTCACCTGAGTGAAGCAGTCATGTCAAAGGTGTTACACATGACTAGGTGGACATTTCAGGGTTTCTTCTCATGTCAAGGTGGAAATGTCATAGGTGCTTCGTATGTCTTGGAGGACATGTCCGGAGTGCATCGCATGTCCTATTGGACATGTCATGAGTGCTTCGCATGTCCTGGTGGAAATTTCGAAGATTTCACATGAGATAAAAAGATTATTTTTATGATCATAACGAGCATGTATAGTTTACTTGTAAAGAGGTATTGTGGTACTGCATGGTGGACGCATCGCTTGTCCTTCAGCGACTGTGAGCACCACTCACCTCCCTTCTTTTTATCTCATTCTCTTTATTTTACGAAATTCTAGGATCACGCGACATTGTACGAGTGATTCATATGATTTTTACTCAATTTTTCAATGTTTCTTCACAAGACCAATATGGTTCATGTAGATAATGCACAAGAATATCATGGACATGTTTTTTCACTTATTCTTAGGTAACTGTATGGTTGTCTGGGCATACTCAAGGACCTCCATGTGGAAAGATGGACATGTATGGGGTTCTGTCCTCAAGCCACCGCATGTTATTTTAGACATGTTTGTGGATGATCACATGATTATTCTAACACATAAAAGATTGATTTTCATTATCAAAGTGCATTGTCTTAGGAAGTCTTCATGTGATCAAGGCAGGCAGCTCCAAGGTACCTCGCATGACTAGTACCACTTGTCCTTGAGTCATCACACGACTATGGTGACATATCAAAAGGAGTGTTGCGAGACCTACCCAACTTGTCTAAGTCTTTCCTTGCGATTCACATGGTGTTTGTATGAGGGTGTCGTGATACCATCGAAGGGTCTTACATGTGTGGCTGGGGTCTTTTTCTTGTCCAAGTATCACAATTTCATATCTAAAGGGATTGCGCCTTAATTTTCATGGGAGGCATATGTGCCCGAGTGTGATACATGAAGGCTACATATTCAAAGTCTTCACATGCATGGATAAGGGTATTCATTTCCTGGTGATGGGTGCATGGCCCATTGGTTGCGTACCCTTATTGTTAGTCCCTCTATTAGTGGAGTCTTTGGGGATCTCTCAGGTCAAAGTGGCCACACCTAATGCTGCAGGAAAACATCATGGTCCATAGGGGATCCTCTTATAGTCATGGATAGGGTCTCATGATAGGCCTGATGGTCACCTGGGGGAAGATGTATATCGAGGCCTTCACATGCATGGGAATGCACTACATGATCACATGATCAATCATACAAGTTCATTATCTTCAAAGGGATTATGTGAGGAACTCCACAGGCATGTATAAGGGTTTCAACCTAGTCTAATCTCCTCCATATATTAATTCATCATCTGGAACTGCTCTTGGATCTTTGACGACAAAGTGGGACATGCAAAAATATCGATGCCTACAGTACCAAAACCAAGTCTAGATTTTGGTAGATGAGAAAGTATATGTAAATACCATTGGTTACAAATGGGTATTCAAGAATAAAATTTATAAGGAAATAAAATTCATTACCTATAAGGCGCGATTGGTTGTAAAAGGTTTTAAACAGCGTGAAGTCATTAAATATGATGAAACCTTTTTTTTACTATTTGTAATGTTGAAATCCATCATAATTATACTTTCCATTTCATATTTCCAGGATTATGAGATTTGGAACATGGAAGTCAAAACATCTTTCCTTAATGGGAACCTTTAAGAAGATGTCTATATGACATATCCCAACGGGTTTGGGACTCCAAAGGATTCCAACATGGTATATAAGTTGAAAAAATACAATAATGGATTAAAGAAAGCGTCCATGTCATGGAACATTTGTTTTTATGACGCCATAATAGAATTTGGTTTCATAAATAATGATTGTGATATGTACGTCTACAAACGGTTTAGTGGGAGTACAGTTGTTTTCTTAATAGTATATGTCGATGACATATTACTCATTGGAAATAAAATACCATTAGTATAGTCTATTAAGTCATGGTTGAGTAAATGATTCTCAAGGAAGGACTTAGGTGAGGTAGAATATATTCTTGGGATCAAGATCCATCATGATAAATCAGAGAGGTTTCTCAGCCTAAGTCAAAGTACCAACATTGAAAAGATATTGAAGATATTTAGTATGGAACAATCCAAGAGGGGGGTTGTTTCCATAATCACATAGCATTCATATTTCTAGGAAAATGTTTCCTCAGAAAAATGAGGAAATAAATAACATGACAAGGATTACATATGCATCAGTGATTTGTTTAGTTACATAAGTTATGCTATGTACATGGCTAGATGTGTCATATGCATTATGTGTGGTAATAAGATATAAAAATGGTCCAAGTGAATTTCAGTGGATGGAAGTCAAGACTATCCTTAATTATCTAAAGCGTACTATAAATATGTTCCTATTTTATGGAGGATATAATGAACTATTAATCATAGGATATGCATATGCTAGTTTAAAAACTGATCAAAATGACATGAAGTCACAAATGAGATACATATTCACTTTGAATAGAGGTGTTATGAGATGGAAGATCTCAAAAAAGGTTGGGGTTACATATTATACAGTAGAGTCTGAGTATATTGTGGCTTCTAAGGTATCTAATGAAGCTGTATAGATGTGAAACTTCATCCAAGATCTTGATGTGGTATCTATAAGTAAATATCCTTCCACACTCAATTGTGATAATACTATAGTGGTGGATCTTGCAAAAGAGACAAGGTCACATCAGTGGATGAAGCACATATTTCAGAAGTATCATCTCTTAAGAGATTTTTCTTACAGAGGTAAAGTTACAAAGAGAAGTATTTATATGGAAGAAAATGTGGTGGACCCCTTAACTAATGCCTTGACTCAGTAGAAAAATGACTATAATGTGAGGTCTAGCAGACTTAATGTCATAGGCAGTTCAATCTTGTCCAAGTGGGAGTTTTTTAGTGCTGGTGTCCTAGGATAAACTATTGGTTCTTTTATTACATGTATATTTGAAGTATTGAATATTAATAAAACTTATTATTTCATTTTTTCTGTATAAATCTAATGTAATAATGTCCTAGAGTATACATCGCATGGATAAGGTCATAGTAGTTCCCCACTATGATGAGAACCTTGATGTTCTATGATGATATTCTCAAATAATGTTATGTTGTTGGATAACGTATTATGATGGGAACATAGTAAATAGACAGGTTGGTGTGAGTAATCATAAGATGATGAGGCTTCTTCTCATGAAGTTCATACATGGTAATCTTCAATATAGGATATTATGAGAACAAACACACTGGTAGGAATTCCACATGTTTTGGTGTCATGGAATATTCTTATCTACGAGCATGTGTGATGGTCCTTAGACTTTAATCTTATTATTAATGCATGTTACAACTCACATACTTAGATGTATTTCATAAACCATGATGATAATAGTTCCTGACAAATTTGGATATGTTGGGTGCATCATGAGTGATATTTCATTAATGAATAAGTTGAGTAAGGATTTGTCCCTTCTATATTTATATAAGCTAATATCTCATCCCTTTTATTGTAAAAGAACCATTTCATTCAATTCCATGGTCATGGAGTAACGACATGTTTATTTCAGATAGTCAAAGAAAGAAATATCAAGAATATATGTTGGTGAAATGGTTGTGAAATATTCTTAATGAGATATTTTGAAAAAATCATTATATTACATAGTGAGCATTCATATGTGGTTCTTGATTTTGAAAAATTAAGTTCTTTCTCTTGGGTATCTTGACCCATTATAGGACAATAATCTTGGACTTTATGAAAGCCCGCCTAATGCCAATGAGAAATAATCTTATAGGGTCACACACTAAGTGTTTCTATTGATATTTATTAAATGATATTTTATTTTAATTAATGGAATCTATATTATTCTCAATTCCGAGGAATAATTTTATTCAATTTTTTTATTGCATAAATTAAATAAATATTTATTCATCGACTTGTGAATAAAATATTTATTTTATTTATTGAATATTTTAATAAATATTTATTCACAAGATTGTGAATAACATATTTATTTATGAATAAAATATTTATTTATGAATAAAATATTTATCTGGTTGTTCAATAAAAGTTATAGGAGTTCAAATGGACAAAGATCGATTCTGGTGAAAAATATTAATTAACAAGATTGTTACAAAATATTTGTTATAGCACAAGTTGGCGCATGTCACAAAATAATAATAATATAATTATTATTATGTGGAATGAGTTTTATTATAGGTAATGAATGTTATTTAATGGCGGTTATACAATTAAATAGTATTTTATCTTAAATCCTAACTCTAGAAATAAATGGATTTTTTTATTGTGTAGAGTATCCAAAAATTGAGAATAGAGAATTTTTGTGCACAAATAATTCTCTCTCAACTCCTCCTCCTCTCTCTCTTTCAAGGAAAAAAAGTGCAAGAGAGATTTATTCGTGACCGATGAATGAGAAATCAGAAATGAACAACGCAATAAATTCAAATCACCGCGCTAGCACCCAGAGATCTAGTGGTGTTTCTCGGAGATCATAGGAGAGCATGTGGATCACCTATAGAGAGATTATATCCTTGGATCCTCACAATGCAACAAAGATAATCCAAAAGGTTATTTTAAAACAATCAATATTCACCAATGAATAAAGTTACTAATCACATGTATTTATTCCTTAAAATATTAAATAAATTAGTTATTAATTTGAAATGAAAGATCCTCACTCTTGGTTTTGGGAAACAGTTATTAAAATAAATTTTAATATGTCACCCACCTCTACATGCTTATGATAAAACTAGAACCATCATACTCCCCATTAACCGAGATATGGTGTCCACTTAATTCATACCATTATATGTTCTAGTCCATGCGACCAAAGGTCCATGCCTCAACATGCCACAATTGGATTCTTAGGGTGTATATTGTAGATTGATCAGGAAAATATTATTTAGGTTATAGTTGACACTCTAAGTACCAACCCTGTTTTTTTGACAATTCCCTATACAAACCATTTTCCAAATCGTCGGGTATATCAATTAAGGCATGCATAAAATTCATGCAAAAAAACAATGTAACCTATATGGCATGGAATAATGCATGTCATGTGAGTCTTATAAATTTACAAAAATGTTTCATGATATGGAATACCCTCATCTCATCAGGTTGAAATAAAATATAACCCTAAATAATATCAATGATAACATCATAATTCAAGTGCATCACTCAACGGTTATATCCAAATCAACTGTAATAGTAAAAATCCAAAAAATATATATTTCAATTTGGATTTTCCTATACATGGGTTAGCTACTCACTATCATAGATCATTACCAAATTCCAATTCCTTCATACCCCTTTCTATTTTCTCAGAATATTAAAGTAAGAAAAGGAACCACCTTTGATACCACTTTGTAACATCTCAACCTAGGTTCTAATAAATGGTGCCCTGAGCTGGTAGGTCACATGGCCTCAAGCATATCTCCCCAAACACCAGAGTATTGTGAATAGTAGTGAGGGCCTAGGGTGTGTCCATGGGGAGACTATTACCTAATTACCTGAGCGTAACACAATGGATATATAGTATCAGTTAAGTAGTGGAAGCATATGTAAATCAATCAGACAGAAGATAAGCATCCAAGACAATAATAATAACCAATTCCAAAAGTAATATCATATAAAAATGATGATGATACTTTTCAGGTCTCTAAAATGCATCCTAAATAGGTACACATACATCTAGTATAGTACTTATATCAAAATCTCAAAAAATACTAAAAATATTTTTCCCATCTAGCATCATAAGACTCAGTTTGGTCATGTACTCTTCTACTCCTAAGCATAGAACAAAGTCAAGCATTGAATTTTGGGTGCTTTCTGTGGTCCCTACCTACATCCATATAGTTTGTCTAGGTACCCAATAGTGGCTCGAGATAGGGTGTAAGATAAAATACAAGTAGTCCACCACCAGTAGTGTCTATAAAAATCCATTTTGTGAAATATAATCTAATTAGTGTGAAATGTATATCTCAAGGATAATAGAAATGAAACAAGTGCTTGTGGAATATGTAAAAAAATTAAATGAAATTTTCTATCCAAACAAGGCTCCCTTAAAAATAGTGGTCAATCTTCTATAGCATAGAAATTGTAAATCAATTGAATTAAACATCATTAAATTTTTGTATACACAATATATCATATCATCCATGACCACTTTGCATAATATGTATATCATATCAACCACGTTTGAGCCATATAATCAATCATGTCACATTTACGATGGTCGACCCATATAATTAGAAGTGCCATATCAACAAAAACTGAGTTGTATAGTGTAAAACATCCATCATGGTCATGCCTTATAATGTAATGTGTGTCGGACCCCGTAGGGTTGGATCGAATGTCTAATAGGCCAAGGAATCATCGTCGAGTCTTAGGAGAATTGTAGAGACGCAAAGCATGATGTACATGGACATTAGATTACTTTTTTGGAATACTTAATACATAAAAAAACACACAAGGACCGTAATAGTTTAGTGTCTTTGGAAACTCGGGAAAAAAAATCTTTCACTCATGGTGAAATATCTTCAACATCTCCCAAAAAGATCTTCCCATTTTGTTTTCTTACCTAAAACCTTTCTTTATATCCTGGAGAAAATAAAACATAAAAATGGTGATCTCAAATTCTCAGTAAGGGTAAACATAGAGAACATAAAACAATCCATAAACATTTGAATGCAAAAACATGAACATAAAATCTAAACATCAAAATCTTGAGATCAGACATAAATCTTGGAAGTATGTAAGGAATATATCATAAAGGAACATCAATAATGATAAAATATCATGGGAATAAAACATGTAATTGTGAAAACCATTAATCACATGATATGATTTCCATTGTATCCAAGGTACTGCTGCTAAGACTATCTTAGTGGACAAAGTCCCTTTCTGAATCGAGTTCACTCCTCATTCCAATCATGTATCACTGAACCAGATTAACTTACCATTCTATCAATGTCTATCTCATGAGATATAAATCTTTACCCAATGCATTGGAGGTAGATATAGGTCTCACCCATCTCATAATGAAATCATTCTTACTTGTGCCACAACATAAACATAAATCATTCATCATAACCCAAAGAATAAAAATGGGTTTCGTAAACATCATCCCATCATAACATAATCCATATAAAAAAATGGATATCATTTCATAATAATAAAATTGAAACCATGTAAATCATAGAGATATTATACTTGAAACATACACATATGATATAATGTCATCTTAGATGGAAAATGGTTTTGATAAAACACTTTAAAATAATTCTTGAGGAAAATATCCTTTCTTCTTAAAAATAATTTTCTTTTCACAAAATGCCATTCAATTTTAATAGAAAAGGATTTTGTTGAAAATAATCATGAAATCTTGTATAGAAATCTTAATGAAGAAAAATCGTTATGAAACTGTAAATATTCATTCATTCCGTATAAGTTAAAAAAACATTCTTCTCGTACTTTTGCCAGAAAAGTCAAAAAGTACCTTGTAAAAGAAAGATTCCTTACATACCATGTAGTAAAATTCAAAAATGGGTAAAAAGGACTTTAAAAATACATGAAACCATTTTTAGAAAATAGGGACATGGATGACAAATATAACCCCAGTAAATACTTACGAATAAACAATCTTAGATAAAAACGAGATTAGAAAAGTTATCCCTTATCTTATGTCTGATATGCTTCGTATGTATCTGAATGTCCTATATAATGATTTAAATTATGTCATTGACTTATTAAAGAATCATATTAATTGTTATTATATCATATATGTTTCACTTAGGTATTTATATTACCCGTTCATTTGTCAATTCCATGTTAAAGTAGCGTTTTGGCTAAAATCGTTTCATTTAGCTTATGTGTTTGGACTTATTGTTCTTAATATTATTATTAATAATATCATGATTTACTTACTTCCAGAATGTAAATAATGATTTATATATCATATATATTCAGTTTATATACATATATATAATAGATAGAGGAATTAATGAAATGAAATACACCATTCATAGAGACGGTAGGTCATACGTACGCATGAACACTGTTTTCCTTTCCTTATTGACTTGAATGGAATTAAGTAAATGAAATATATATATATATATATATAAATCCAGTATCTTAATTATTTCATATATTTCATTATTATTCATTATATATAATTTATAATCATTCTTGAATGGTTAACATGGAGAATGAATCTCATCGCATCGTGGAGACGGTAATCCATACGTACGCACGAGCGATGATATCATTCCCATAATTATTGAATGGAATTTCAGTGGATGATATAATATCTCAGAATAAATATGATTTTATAATAATCATATATTGTTATTATTTACACCATTATAACCATCCAAGTAATGTGGTGGTGGAAAAACAGATTACAACACGGCGTGGAGACGGTATTCCGTACGTACGCACGCGCGGTGATTTCATTTTCTGTAGGATGGATAGAAGGTTAAATGGTGATGTTTCATATTTATAATAACATATAATTCTATTAGTGATACTTATTTTATTACTTTATAATTAAACAACTAATGAAGAAGAAGTTTAAGAATAAAGAAACTTGAAAGAATCGGTAGAAGAGATTCCCTCTTCTTCGACGCCCCTCTTTTAAGCTTCCTCTTAAGGCACTAGAGTTGGTCTTTTGAGGAGACCAGAACCTCTATAATGTTTCTAGGGAAGTTGAGAAGGTAAATTTTCAGGGTTTTTCCGAGTTTGAAAGCTCAAAATTGTGTAAATAGAAGAGGTAGGTTGTTCCCTTTTACAAGGAAGGAGAGGGGCACCTTAAGAAAAACATAAAATATTATTTTATAATAAAGTCATCTTCGGTTTATAACAACTCCAAATTGATTTATTTCGAAGTTAAAGTTGGGATGGGTCGAAATAATCTCATAAAATAGGATTTATACAAGTTTAGGTTACTTTTTTAACCTTATCATTTAGATTTAACTCTATGTTAAATAATTTAACTTTTACCGTGTCTTCCTGTTTTCTTACAATATATGTTTATTAAACTTACTATAAACTACCAAACGAAACCCAAGTGGTTCATTATTAATATATATAACCTTATCTAAATCATTTGGCCGAACCTTAGATTTTCAGGAATATAATATCAATTAATAATATAATATTTGTATTAAAAACTATTTTGTGTCAATTTTGACAATATTTGGTAATTGATTTTGGTGAAAATCATAACAGCGTTATTAGTTCTAAAAAAGTTGATTAAATCAATAATAACATGTCATATTAACCTATAAAATTAGTTTAATTCATAAAAAGTCTCAAATTACATTTATTTGGGTATTTATAACATCAATTATGTTAATATTTCATTAATAAGGTAATTACTCTATCATCATTGTGTCATAAATAAATTAAATTATTTAATGTCTAAAATTTTTAAATAAAATACCATTATGTGGGAAATTGTTTTATATTTATAATTAATATTTATAGTCAAATTTATCCTATGCATAACCCTATATTAAAAATGTTTTAGTTATTAAACTTTGATTTTAACTCTTTTAACTCTTCTTTAAATAAAATAATAATAATTGTACTAATCTAATCCAAGTAGACCTAAAGCGTAATATTTTAATCCTAAGGTTTTTTTGGTCAAATTAAACTTATCCAATATAATTAGGGTACATGTTAAGGTAATAATAATGTCATTTTTACCCTTAATTGCCCTATTACTTTTAACCGTGGTAAATAAAAGTAAAAAGTTACTATTCACCAACAAATATTTTCATCTCATTGAACTACATTTTACTTACTGATATAAACCATGTCTCTTAGATTTTTTAAATTCCACTCACAGAAGCGGTAAAATTATGTTTTATGTAAATTTGCAAATTCTCCTAAGAGGTGGGTAAAAGACGGTGAAAAGTTCAATAAAATTTTTATATATGTAAAATTATTATAAAATGACTCCAATGAATTAAATTAAACTTATATAGGTATTATGTATCTATTTTGACCTAAAATAAATTTAAATAAAATAAATAATTATTTAAATAAAAAGTCGGTTTTTAAATAGTAACCCAGTGTTTTCACTATTCATCAAAAATTAAAAGTTTTCAGAAAAATACCAAAAATTCACCCTAGGCTAATTTAGATATTCTGAATCAAAAAAATTAAGTCCATTTTGAAAGATAAAATCTCAAAAATAGGGTATTACTATTCATAATGGCTAGTTCATAATAATAATATAATAATATCTCGTTTAGTGAAACTCAGTATTACGTACAACACACGCTATCGAGGAAGGTTTCTCTAGCATGCAACACAAGCCTAGAATAGTGTTTACATATACTGTAAGCTAATATGGTGTTGTGTATAGTGCAATCTAATCTTGGTGTAGTGTACAACACAAGACATCAAATTAATTAAAAATAATATTTCTCATAAAATCTCAGGGGTGTTACATTCTACCCCCCTTAAAATAAATTTCACCGTCGAAATTCGTTGGGGTTATAAATGGTTTACTACTTGAAATTTTATTTCATAGAAATCCACATCGTAAAAAGGAATACTAAAACTTCATTTTAAAAAGGAAAGTTAGAATCATAACAGTCACCCAAAGTAACTCAGCACTCGGTTTCCACATAGGACAACATAGGTGAAAATATGGATATGGAAGAGAAATCTAACCATCAAGTTCTGATGGAGAATGGTAGAGAACATGGCTATGAAAAATACAACAATCACAAAGCCATAAATTTGTGATGATCTAAGGTACCATCTGATTCATCAGATATGAGGGCACTAGGACAACATTTTTGGTTTTCAAGATCATTTCCCTAATGTTGAATAATTTTTTAATTAAAATAAATACTTACTTGATTTTGGTAAAATCTTATTGTTGTTTGCACCTTGAACAATTTCCACTTAATCTCTTAAAGAAATGAAGTTGAATTTGTCTTCCATGAAGTGTTAGTAGATCATGCGATAGAATGATAGGTCATTCCATCTGTCTCAAACATAAGCACAAGTTATATACATAAGTCCATCTTATGGTTATATTAATCATATAGGGTTCTAAAAATGGACATATACTTCATCTATCATACCTCTTAATAAAATAAAACTAGTTTCTACTAACCAGGGACTTCCTGTAGGCCAGTGGTAGGCAATAAAGGCCTGTCGCACTTTGGTTGTGGGTTCAATTCCCGCAACCTTGTCTGACGTGACGGGTTGTCTCCCATCCTACAGGTTGTCATTTTTTCTAAAACATTACTATTATAACATTACAAAAATAATATCAAAAAAAGTTCTAGCCTTAAACAATACTATCTGATGTCCAACTTAATCCATTCCAACCTTAAGACTTATCCAAAATACTTCTTTCCAAACTCATAGTATAAATAGAATGATTACTAAAAAGGTCATATAACAAGAACGTGAATACCATCATTTATCCCTAATATATCACAAGATATATCTTGTTGGTCACATTCCAAACATGTGATTACCTTAATATTGTATTATCTTGCAACAAAAATTACCATAGAACCTTAGTGAAAACATTAATGTTGTCAAAAGGTAACTCCTTCCACATACTAAAATCCCAAATATTCTATATACTCAAACCATGATATCACTTTGTCCTTATACCAGTCATGAGCTCATTAATACTTTCAAAAATCTCATTATCTCTTTATCCTTTCATTACGCACATATCATCTACCTTCCAAAAATATTTGAATAACCTTTCATGGTTACCGGTACCATTCATCATATACTTTCAAAAACTCAAGGAAAGACAATAGTGTAATAATTTTTACATTTTTATTTATTCCATAGTACTATACATTATTCTTGATAAACATACAATCATTCCACTACCTTCTTTAACCATTGACTGAGCTTCATCATTTATTTCATCTCATATATCATTTTTAGTCTCTTCATCATCATCCACATAAATACTACCCATATGACCATGCATATTCTCTTTATGAGACTTTCCTTTAGGGAATCTATTTTCATAATGCTCGTACATTCCACATTTAAAACATTTAACTGTTGTTGATGTCTTAGCAATACTATTATCCTTGTACATGGTGTTAACTGGACCTTTTCCTTTACAATTACTGGCTTTGTGTCCTTTTCCACACCCAAAGAATCTTCCAGTTCCTTTGAAACATTTTCCCTGATGCCTCTTCCCACATGATTTACATGGGGGAAATTGAACTTTCTTTCCTCTGTGATCATCATGAAACTCCATCTTTCTCTTATTATCTGAGTTGGGAAACTTACCAAATTTGAGATTATTGATCATATTATGAGATTGCTGATTAGTCATAATAACGATATGTGGACTTCCAGATCGAATTTCATTTGGTTTCTCATGAAGAATATCATTCCATTGTCTATCATATCCTCCATTATCATGAATCTTCCTGTTTCCAGCCATTTTCTAAAACCCAAAAATAATAGTGTGAGAGGCAAAAATCATAATCAAGGGGGAGTACCTTCAATATCTAACATCCTAGGTTTAATTCTAATATCGTTACCATAATTCTAGGACAATAACCTATACTTATACTTAACCTTAGGGACATCCCTAGACATACCTTAGAAATATCTCTAGGGATTTCACTAAAGTTTTCGCATCCTAGTTTTCAAAGGTTAACTAAACCTTTCCTCTCATACCAACTGTAGAGACCCAAATCTTGATGTACAAGTACATTTCATTAATTTTGTGGAATACTTAATACATAACAAAAACAAACACACAAGGGCCGTAATAGTTTAGTGTCTTTGGAAACTCGGGAAAAAAATATTTTATTCATGGGGAAAGATCTTCAACATCTCACAAAAAGGTCTTCCCCTTTTTTTCTTACCTAAAACTTTTCTTTATATCCTGGAGAAAAGAAAACATAAAAAGGGCGAGCTCAAATGCTCAGTAAGGGTAAACATAGAGAACACAAAACAATCCATAAACATTTGAATGCAAAAACTTGAACATAAAATCTAAACATTAAAAAATCTTGAGAAAAGACATAAATCTTGGAAGTATGTAAGGAATATATCATAAAGGAACATCAATAATGATAAAATAGCATGGGAATAAAACATGTAATTGTGACAACCATTAATCACATGATATGATTTCCATAGTAGCCAAGGCATTGCTTCCAAGACTATCTTAGTGGAAAAAGTCTCTTTCTGAATCAAGTTCACTCCTCATTCCAATCCCGTATCACTAAACTGGATTAACTTACCATTCAATCCATGTCTATCTCATGAGATATAAATCTTTACCCAATGCATTGGAGGGAGATATAGGTCCCACCCATCTCATAATGAAATCATTCTTACTTGTGACACAACATAAACATAAATCATTCATCATAACCCAAATAATAAAAATGGGTTTCATAAACATCATCCTGTCATAACATAATCCATATAAAAAAATGGATATCATTTCATCATAATAAAATTGAAACCATGTAAATCATAGAGATATTATACTTGAAACATACACATATGAAATAATGTCATCTTAGATGGAAAATGGTTTTGATAAAACACTTGAAAAGAATTCTTGAGGAAAATATCCTTTCTTCTTAAAAATAATTTTCCTTTCACAAAATGCCATTCAATTTTAATAGAAAAGTATTTTGTTGAAAATAATCATGAAATCTTTTAGAGTAATATTAATAAATAAAAAACGTTATGAAACTGTAAATATTCATTCATGCTGTATAAGTTAAAAAAACATTTTTCTCGTACTTTTGCCCGAAAAGTCAAAAAGTACCTCGTAAAAGAAATATTCCTTACATACCATGTAGTAAAATTCAAAAATGGGTAAAAAGGAATTTAAACATACATGAAACCATTTTTAGAAAACAGGGACATGGATGATAAATATAACCCCAGTAAATAATTATGAATAAGCAATCTCAGATAAAAAACGAGATTGGAAAAATTATCCCTTACCTTATGTCTGATATGCTTCGTATGTATCTGAAAGTCCTGTATAATGATTTAAATAATGTCATTGAGTTATTACAGAATCATATTCATTGTTATTATATCATATATGATTCACTTAGGTATTTATATTACCCGTTCATTTGTCAATTCCATGTTAAAGTAGCGTTTTGGGTAAAATCATTTCATTTATCATACGTGTTTGGACTTGTTGTTCTTGATATTATTATTACTTATACCATGATTTACTTACTTAAAGAATTTAAATCATGATTTATATATCATATATATTCAGTATATATACATATATATAATAGATAGATGAATGAAATGAAATACACCGTTCATGGAGACGGTAGGCCGTACGTACGCATTAATGCTGTTTTCTTTTCCTTGTTGACTTGAATGGAAGTAAGTAGATGACATATATATATATATATATACATAAATCCAGTTTCTTCATTATGTCATATATTTCATTATTATTCATTATATATACTTTATAATCATTCTTGAATGGTTAACATGGAGAATGAATCTCATCGCGTCATGGAGACGGTAATATGTACGTATGCACTAGCGATTATATCATTCCCGTAATTATTGAATGGAATTAGAGTGGATGATATAATATATCAGAATCAGTATGATATTATAATAACCATATATAGTTATTCTTTACACCATTATACCCATCCATGTATGGTGGTGGTGGAAAAACAGATTACACCACGGCGTGGAGACGGTATTCCGTACGTACGCACACGCGGTGATTTCGTTTTCCATAAGATGGATAAAAGGTGAAATGGGGATGTTTCATATTTATAATAACATATCAGTATATTAGTGATACTGATGTTATTACTTTATAATGAAACAACTAAATAAGAATAAGTTGAAAAAGAAAGAAACTTGAAATAATCAGTAGAAGAGATTACCTCTTCTTCGACGCACCTCTTTTAGGCTTCCTCTTAAGGCACTAGAGATGGTCTTTTGAGGAGACCAGAACCTCCATAATGTTTCTAGGAAAGTTGATAAGAGAAATGGGCTGGGTTTGGCCGAGCTTGAAAGCTCAAAATTGTGTAAAGAGAAGAGGGATGATGTTCCCTTTTATAAGGGAGGAGAGGGGTACCTTAAGAAAAACATAAAATATTATTTTATAGTAAAGTCATATTTGGTTTATAAGAGATAAAAATTGATTTATTTCGAAGCTAAAGTGGGTATTGGTCGAAATACTCTCATAAAATCAGATTTAGACAAGTTTAAGTTACTATTTTAACCTTATCATTTAGATTTAACTCTAAGTTAAATAATTTAACTTTTACCGTGTCTTCTTGTTTTCTTACAAAATATGTTTAATAAACTTACTGTAAACATCCAAAAGAACCCAAAGTGGGTCATTATTAATATATATAACCTTATCTAAGTTATTTTTCTGAACCTTAGATTTTTAGGAATATAATATCAATTAATAATATAATATTTGTATTAAAAACTATTTTATGTCAATTTTGACACTATTTGGTAATTGATTTTTGTGAAAATCATAACAACATGATTAGTTCATAAATATTTGATTAAATAAATAATAACATGTCATATTAACCTATAAAATTAGTTTAATTCATAAAAAGTCTCAAATTACATTTATTTGGGTATTTATAACATCAGTTATGTTAATATTTCATTAATAAGGTAATTATTGCATCATCGTTATGTCATAAATAAATTAAATTATTTAATGTATAAAAATTATAAATAAAATACCATTATGTAGGAAATAATTTTATATTTATAATGAATATTTATAGTCGAATTTTTCTTATGTATAACCCTACATTAAAAAATTTTTAGTTATTAAACTTTGATTTTAACTCTTTTACCTCTTCTTTAAATAAAATAATAATAAGAGTCATAATCTAATACAAGTGGACCTAAAGGGTAATATTTCATTCCTAAGGTTGTTTTTGGTCTAATTACACTTATCCAATAGAATTATGACATGTGTTAAGGTAATAATAATATCATTTTTACCCTTAATTACCCTATTTACTTTTAACTGTGGTAAATAAAAGTAAAATGTTATTATTCACCAAAAATTATTTTCATCTCATTGAACCACATTTTACTTACTGATATCAACTGTGTCTCTCGGATTTTTGAAATTCCACTCACAGAAGCGGTAAAATTAAGTTTTATGTAAATTTGAAAATTCTCTTAGGAGGTGGGTAAAAGAAGGTGTAAAGTTCAATAAAATTTTTATATATCTAAAATTATTATAAAATGACTCCAATGAATTAAATTGATCTTATATAGGTATTATTTATCTATTTTGACCTAAAATAAATTTAAATAAAATAAATAATTATTTAAATAAAAAGTCGGTTTTTAAATAGTAACCCAGTATTTTCACTATTCATCAAAAATTAAAAGTTTTCAGAAAAATTTCAAAAATTCACCCTAGGCTAATTTCGATATTGTAAATCAAAAAAATGATGTCCATTTTGAAAGATAAAATTTATAAAATTTCAAAAATGGGGTATTACTATTCCAAACAGCTAGTTCATAATAATATTATAATAATATCTCGTTTAGTGAAACTTGGTATTTCGTACAACACACGCTGTCGAGGAAGGTTGCTCTGGTGTGCAACACAAGACTAGAATAGTGTTTGTGTAAACTGTAAGCTAATACGGTGTTGTGTATAGCACTATCTAATCTTGGTGTAGCGTACAACACAAGACATCAAAGTAATTAAAAATAATATTTCTCATAAAATCTCGGGGTGTTGCAAGAATGTCATTGGAAGATCGGTTAGACTTGAATTGGGGTCCAAGGGGCATGTAAACAGACCATGTCCACTATGATCCTATGCAAGCCAGATCCAAGGGGAAGCAAGGCCTAAGGAATCCCATGGAATCAAGGCCCAATGAGACATATCATCCAAGGAATCCACTACTGCTATCAAGATCCATGGAGAGTCTTCCATGACATCAAATGGAATCAGGATACATGGTATACTAACCAAGACATCTACTACAATTAAATTCATCAAATTAATTTTATCATTCACAAGAATTCTCAATCCATGAGTTTACCGACTCATATAACAATTCACATTTAAACAATTAAATAGTTCACATCAAGATATCACATGGAAAAGGAGGAAAATTGTCTCCTAATCAATCAATACAATTAAATTAAATTTATAAAGGGCTTCCTCTAACTAGTAAATCACTCATGCACCCCAAATGATGGTATAAAGCAAGTAAAATACAAGGACACACCCAACGGGTGTCTTGGGTTGGGGAAACAACCTCTAAAAATCTCAAAGTAACAATAGGGGATCCCTAACAAGTTCTAGTATGTTCAATACAATTATTCAATTAATTATCGGGGAACCTTTGGAAAGTATGGCATGCAACATAATAGAAACTTGGAATATAAAGCACCAAACCCCAAGGGAAAGGTATAGACAACCTACCTTAGGTCCTTAGTAGAGTGTTCATCCTGTATCATCTTTTGATTTGATACAAATCATAAGAAAAATGAATAATGGATGAAGAATTTGAAAATAGGGTATATTATCTTGCACCTAAATAACATTGTCGATATGAACTCAAATGAAGAGCGACACAAGATGATCAAATCATTTATCAGCATGAATCCAACAAGACTGATGTTAATTGAATCTGAGATCAGATGGAGAAATAGGATAAAAACTACTAAAGGGCCTTAAAGGTGAGATCTCACTACTACAAAATGCGCCTTTAACTGTGTCAGAATTTATCAGTGCTAAATTAAGCACTGATAAAGTTGGACCTTTATCAGTGCTAAATAAAAGCACTGATAAAGGGAACCCTTTATCACTGCTTTTTATTTAGCATTGATAAAATTAACCTTTATCATCACTTTATATTAGTGCTAATAATGGTTACTCTTTATTAGTGTGTTATTTTCAGTGCTGATAGAAAGTATCCTTTAGGAGCACTAAAAATAAAGCATTGAGAAAGGTCCACAATAAAATGAAATAATTATACAAATAAAATTAAAAAAAATTCACAATTTCATTAACTAAATAATTATTGTTAAAATTTAGTAAATTGAATATACATATATATAAATTTTAAAAATTAATAAATAGTATAAATTAAACATATAGATATGTAAAATTAATAAAATTAAATTATTAAACAAATAAAATTTTAAAATGAGTAAATTAAGAATAATATTAGACATTTTATTAATTAAATAATTATTGATAAAAATGAATAAATTTAATATACATATATATAGATTATAAGTATTGATAAATAGTATATATTAAATGTAGATATATAAATGAATATATAATTAAACAAAAAAATTAAAAATGACTAAATTAAAAAATTATTTAAAAAACTGTTAATGAAACAATTATTAATAAAAATAAATAAGTATAATTTATATATATATTAATTATAAATTGTAATAAATAATATATATTAAATATAAATATATATAAAATGAATAAACTTTTAACTAAAAAATATTAATCTCTTATTCATTTTTAATGTTGTTTGATTTTTCAATTTAGTATATATAAAATATCACGTGTTACATTGATTTCACATACATACATACATATATATATATATATATATAATTAATGTATTTTTATATGCAAATACACACACAAATACATTTACGTAATATATAGAAACACATACACCTAAGATTTATATAATTTATTCAAATTTCATTATATTTTAGAATTTTATTATAACATAATACATTTAATATATTATGTTTTTAATCAGTCAATTTTATTTATTTATTTTTATTACTATTACAGTCAGGGTATGCATTTTTAATATATATATTTTTTTATTTTTTTTTAAATTAGATCATTTTCTGTTACCTATTTATATATATTTATTTATTATGTTTTATTATTTTCAATATGTATTCATCTTACATAAATATATATATATATATAATAATTTATATTAAATTAATAAAACCTGTCAACTTTTTCAATATTTTTAAATTGTGCTCTTTTTTAAAATTCATGTATTTAAGATTATATATCCAGTAATAATGTTAAAAATATATTTCTAAATAAATATATTTATAAATGTATATTTCCCATATTTATAAATTTATATATTTATAATTATTATAAATAAATTATTATTATTTTTAAATAAGTATTTATATAATTATAAATAATTAATTATATATATTTAATTGTTGTAAAATTATGATAATTTTTTTTAAATAAATCCTTTATCAATGCTAAAAAATATATGATAAATATTGACCTTTATCAGCACTAAAAAACGCTATTAAAAAGAATCTTTATCAGTATTAAAATATTAGCACTGATAAAGATGTTTTTTATCAGCAATTTTTTAGCACTGATAAATATATATTGTATCAATACTTATCAATTTAATGCTAATAAAAGGTATATTTATCTGTGCTTTTCTGAAATCATTGTTAAAAGTGTTCTCGATATTTTTAAAAGAACCCTAAAAGGTACTCAGTCAATCACAATTCTCAAGATCTCGCAGAACTCATCTGCTGCTGGCACAACTCTTATATGTTTCCTTAGATGAATCGAGTATAGAATCCAATGTGTGTTATTTACTACTTTTCCTCTATCATTGTTGGATCTTTTGGGTTCCTTGTTTTGCATTATGCATTTTGTGCTATTCTTAATCATAGAAAACCCTATATCTCATCTCCTCTCCACTATCGGCGTGACTCCTCTAGGTTCATGTAAGGATCATAAAGATGTACCATGATATTAGTCACTATTTTTTGTGGCCTTTAATGATGAAATAGATCAAATTATTCCTCGCTAAATTGTTTAACTATAATCTAGGGAAGGAAAAATAAAAAAACAATAAGTACTCTTTCAATACTTTCTTTTCCTATTAGGAAATGGGATGAAATGATGATGGATTTATTAACCATTTTTTCAAGATCAACTAAATTGAATGATGTAGTGTGGGTTATAGTGGATCATCTAACTAAGATGAAAAACTTATTACATGTTTTAGAGGCTTCCTCAATAGATTAACTTGATTAATTGTATGTCAAATAGATAATAATGATTCTAGGTGTTCCATCTAGTGTTATATCTGATAGAGATATGATGTTTTTTACCTTCGTTGTAGCAAGGGAATTAATTTTCAATGAGGTTATGGATGAAATTCTAATTATTCCACAGATTAACGGTCATTCCAATCCTATTATCTTGATATTGGAGGATATTTTTTGAGCCTTAATTCCTGACTTGAGTGGCTCCTTGGAGGATTAACTTTCCTTGGTGGAATAATCATAAAAAACAGTTGTGAATCACTTATCCAAATAGGTCGTATGAATAATTATATTAAATATATTTTCACTCTCCTTTTTGTTAGATAAAGATAGAAGAATCTCCTATGAATAGCCCTGGTATTTTCTAAGAAATAATAGAACAAGTGATGTTAATTTAAAAACATTTTGAAACTACTCAAAGTCAAAAAAAATCCTACAATAACCATTAGATATGACCCCTGTAATTTAATGTTAATGATCGTGTTTTTATTTATATTTCCTTGGGATTGGTTCACTAATGGATTATAAATAAGTGGAAATTAACCTTTAAATACATCAGACCTTTTAAAATTCTTATAAAAGTCTTGGAAATTTCGTAACAGCTAGCCTTACACATATGAAAACCCAATGGTTGAGTTCTAGGTGTGCATCGAACCAGGGTGCCTGGAGGTTGAAGAGGACAGCTCATGCGGTGCATGGGCATGGCTAGTTTGATTTTCTGATCGGTGGGATCGAGCGGATAGATGGGATCGGCGAGGGCATGATCATATGGCATGGGTCATCAGCGGCTTGATCATATGGCCCAAATTTGATCCCACAAAAAAAATCTATGTCCCACATCGAAATATTGTGCCTTCCTCCATTCAGTTTATAAGATATTTGGTGGAGGTTGTTAGTTAGAGCTGATAATGGGGTTGGCACTTGTACTATACGCATCACTCTCCACCCAGCGGGTCTCATCCTAACTATGTGTGTGTGTGCCTATGGGCATGGACACTCGGTCCCTATACGCAGGCCTGACATGTTACTTATGGGAGCTATGATCCCCCTCCACTGGTCCACTGGTTGTCCCGGGCTAATTCTCTTGGGTGTGGTCGACCTGGTCCCACATGGGCCTTGGTTGAGTTTTCCTGGTTATCTAGTGGTCTAGCCATATTTTTTGGATAGTGGTGGTATCAAACTCTCAACAAAGAAAAATGGAATTCTTAGTGGAATTTGGGGTCCAAGATATGTTTCTTTAAATCATAGGTATTCATGTATTCTCTCATCCATATATTAATTCATCATTGGGCATAGATCATGGATATTTCATGGAAAATTAGGACATGCAAAAATATTGGTGACAACAAATGACCACCCTTAGAATTAGATTCATCAGAATTAAAGAATCTGATTATAAGGTAAAATTATATCACTTTTCTATGCATTAAAATATTTGATGATCCATGGTACTGAGCTCCTTGAGAGATTTTATTCCAAGTATGTATGAGGATCTCTCAAGTTCTATGAAGATGATACATCTAGCCATAGTTGCTCAGATGAATCCAATATGGGAAATATCTTTGACATAGGGCATGGATACCCAAAAATTGGAATGTATATACAAATTCCAAAATGAAACAGGGATAGGGTGGAATGGAACTTGTGGCTCGATCCAAAGTAAAATACTTGGATGTCTCTACGTATCCCATTTGGATGGGAATCAAGCCGTAAGTAGTTCTGAAATATATCACTATGCATATCAAACTCGTGTATATGAGAATAGGTTCATTGATATGGAATTCTATGAAGAATTTCCTTACATAGATCTAGCTCATATATAGGTGGGGAAATGTCACTATATTGTGATAAAATCCCTAGTAGATAGTTGTGTTTTAGTAGAGATATTGATCAGATCATCCACTACGCATGGCCTTTGTGTGTAATACCAAATGGATCCAATTACCTGAATTTGAGATCTTGACTTCCAATAGGTTAATTTTTTAGGAAAGTTCATGAATTCCTACTGAAATGAAATCCTTCATTGATGCTCTTGCTTCAGTAGTCATGATATCATCTGGTCTACAAGGAAAATTTGGATGTGGTATCCTTCCCAAATGTGGAATGCTCTAACATTTTCCTAATTAAGGGGACTTAGCGAGAATATCTTGATTTTTAATGAGGCTATACAGGGGCCCCACAAGTTTTTTATCTTTTCTGTTTGTTTTTTTTCAAACTTTTTCCTAAGCTTCGTATCGGGGAAGGTTTAGCAGGCATGGACTTGGATTTTGCTAAGGCTGCCCTTCATGGGTTTTTAACCTGAAAAGTATTGTGCCTATTCTATTTTATAGATCCTCAATATTTCCTGGATCACACAAAGTATATGTCTAGAAAGAAGAGACTCAATTTTTTTATAGGACGCCCTTATCAGGTTTTTATTCTAAAGAGTATCATGTCTCCTACTGTTTTAAGGTCATTCAAGCTAGACTGTATTTATTCTATAGTTTAGGTTCTTCTAGGTCAGAACTTTGGTATGTCATGTAGTTTAAAGTCTTACTACTAGGACTTTTTTGTGCTAAATAGTTTAAAGTCTTACCACCAATACTTTTATGTAATATGGGGATGGTTAACCAGGGGTGAATCAAAACACAATGGGGTGTTGAGTTCTATCATGGTGTTGTTAGGGCTCATGAGGATTGGAGTTCCTTTCTTACAAGGAGGAGATATATTTAGTTGAAAAGTTAAATCCCTTATGCATCATTACCATGAGAAATAAAATATGATTTCCACTCTTTTCCAAGGGTTGTAAATGATTCATAGGGTGGAAATAGCTGAGGGTGAAATGTTAGGGAATCGAGGTCTGTGTAGATAGTTGGGATGTGGGTGATATAAATCAAAACCCAGAAGTCTAAGACAAGTGATATGGGATGGGATAAACATGATGGATATGTCCCTTAACACCATTGGGGTGTCAAGTTACACCACTGTTTTATTGAGGCTCATAAGGATTAGGAGGTCCTTTATACCAGGCCAACATGTTCCGGTTGGTGGGTCAGAGCCCTTGCATCAATAGCATGGCCAAGAGGAGATATATATACTCCTTTATAGGGGCTGTGAAATATTTATTAAGGCTAAAACATCAATATAATGAAGTTGGATATGGAATTAAGGCTATCTAGAAAGGATTCTGGCACCCTAGGGAAACTTATCTCTTGGTTGAATATCTCAATCCCTATGATTTTTGGTTTTGAATCACGAGGTGTGAACCACAAAAAGGTTCAAGAATGAAGGTACACATTCCATCCTTGATAATGGGAACAAAACATTTTGATTAAATGTAGTGGATATCGAATCTACTTGGATAGTCTGATATAGAGACTGTAACTCATAGCCCAAACTACTCAGATCATGAGGAAGGTATGAGACAGTCATTCAGGTGTAACCTATAACACAATGGGGTTTTGGGTTCCACCTTGGTGACATTAGGATCATAGGAATCATAAAGTACTTTACATTGGGAAAAGATATCTTTTTTTGGTGGTTTTGATCCCTCAAATCAATAGCATGGCCAAGCAGATAAATCTCTTTTCCTCTCTAGAGGAAATGAAAGGTCAACAATGACCTGAGATGCTTCAGATTATGAAGTGGGGTATATAGAAAATTTAATATCCAAGAAGGGTTAAAGCACCCTAAAATTTGTTCCACCAGCTGTCGAACGTATTTTCATGGTGAGGAGATGTGATGAATCATTGCTCTTATTTTTTCCTGGACCAGGGGTCTAGTGAGAATAGATTGTATTTTCATAGGAATACATAGTATACCCTATGAGCTTTATTCCTCATTCACTTGTGCCATAATTTTACCCTAAACTCTAAAAATTATCATTTTAGTGGGAGGAGACTTGACTTTTTCTTAGGTCACCCTTTTCGGGTTTTCGCCCTAATGAGTTTTGTGTATCTTTCATTAGCAGTTTAAGGTCATGTGGTGTAGAATATTATGTGATAGATTTTAAGGTCATACATCTTTGACCATGATTTGGATAGTTTAAGGTCATACCACTTGGAACTGGTATGGGGATGTTATACAAGAGGCTCATTAGGATACCCTAGGTCAAGATTACTCTAATGTCCTTTCAAGTGGGTGGTGGAGATGTAATAATTCATGGATCAAGATTCTTAGGTCGGGAGTGATGATATGGGACAATCATTTTAGGGTAACCTATAAAAAAATTGTGTGTGGGGTTCCACCTTAGGGATTTCAGGCTCATAATAATTAGAAATCTCTTTATGTCGGGCCAAGGTGTCTCTGGTTGGTGGGTCTGAGCCCTTCGGATTAATATCATGGAAAATCAGAGAGATATATTTTCCACATCAAGGGTAGTGGGAGGTTTGAGATAACCTGAGATGCTTGAAACATGAAGTTTGGGGCATGGTTTGGGGTGATTAAAAAGATGAAAGAAACATTCTGTTCTCTGGTTGTCCATGGTAAGGCTTTTATGGTCCTTTGATAAGGAGGGGTGATGGATGACGACCTGCACAATTTATCTTCATGTAGCAGGATGTGATTCCATGCAGTTTAACATTTTTCAGTGAGGACGATGGGTGCCAATATAGTTTATTATCATGAAGCTAGGACAATAGAGGTATAATGTCCCACATAGTAACATGCATGGCATGTTAGAATATACCTGAGGTGAATGAGGACAAAAGAGGTCCACACCACACCAAGTGCATTTTTGGAAAGGACATGGGCCAAGAGGCCAAAAAGGAGATGAAATGATTCATGGTGCATGGGGTGTGACCCGAAGACAAAATGTTTGAATGTTCCTACATATCCAATGAGGTAAGGAATCAAGACACACATAGTTCTTGATATTCCATGTTGTTTAACATTATATAGGGAGGAAAAAGGTAGAACCGACGTGAATGAGGGCCAAAGATACCCACACTATGACATGAAACCCTGAAGGGGCTTAGTCCAAGAGGACAAAAAGGAAGGTTTTGTGGTACCTGGGGATAGACCTAAAGACTAAATTCCCTAGAATTCCTACATATCCCATAATGAAGGGAATCAATCCATATGTAGTTCTAGAAGGTTCCATGAAATTTAACATCATGCGGTATGTTTGAATGATGCCAACATAGTTTATTATCATGTGGCTAGGACAACAAAGGGGGGTAGTACTCAAAAGGGGATGCTCTCAGCATAGTACAACAAACCCGAAATAAATGGGGAGCAAAGATACCCTCACCATACCATGCATCCTTGAAGTGGACTTAGGCCAATGGGCCAATAAATGTATAAGGGTTCTAGGTTTGGACCTGAGGAAAAATGCTCTGGTGTTCCTACATATCCCACGAGGATGGGAATCAACCCGTATGTATTTCTTGATATTCCATGCATTTTAACATCATACAAGGAGGATTAAGGTCACCTAATGTGAATGGGATTCATTCCATGGGTCTGTGTAGTTTTATGTGATGCGGTAAGGACATTGGATCACCCAATATGAAAGGAAGATAATCCTATAGATGGGCCTAGAATAAAGTGTTCAGTTATCACTACATATCACATTGATAATGAGATTCAATCCTCCCATAGTTCTTGAAATTCGGGTGCGTTAGGAGACAGACACTAGCGATGGTGTTCCTCTTAGACGAGGTCTACAAGAGCGTATAGTTTTATGTCTGGTTGGGGACATTGACCATGCAATTTAACATTATGCAGTGAGGACTCATTGCACGCATTTTATCTCACTGTATTCAGTATGGTAATGGGTTCATCCCAAGCCTTCACGCCTTTTTTGTGTGAGGAAACCCTTATCGGAATTCTTAATCCCACGTAAGCTATGCTCGATGTGAGAAACAAGGAATAAAAAGGACCCCTACCACTATTCAGAGGCATGGATAATAGTCTGGGATTATTTTATGTCATGTAGTGGCTAGACCAATAAATAAGGTCAAGGTGTCCCTACGTATCCCATAAGGATATGGATCAATCTGTACATAGTTATAGAGAGACGGTGCAGTTTAACGTCATGCGGTGAGGACTTATCCACATAGTTTATTGTTTTGTGAAATACATTCAATGTAGTTTAACATCATTCAAAAAGTAAGTTTCACTATGTTTTAACATCATGTTGTTAGGACATACACAGATAGTTTAGGGTCATGTGGATCGGACCATAATACGGAGCTCTTAATATGGATATGCGCAGTGGGGTGTCATGAAGCAACCCGATGTGAATGAGAACCAAAAAGGTCTTAGCCACACCATGCACCTTTCCTAGAAAACTCAAGATTAAGGGAAAAAAGGGTTATTTCTACAACTAGGTCTGAAGATGAAATTCCTAGGTGTCACTATGTATCTCAAGATGATATAAATCAAGGCACACATAGTTATGGGAATGGAGATTCTACATAGTTCTGGATCATACATGGAGGTGGTCATTATCTCCTATTGGCAGTTGTATTTGGTCCTAGGATTGGAGATCTAGGCATCACTATGTATCATGTTTGGAATGAAATCACGCTACACATAGTTCTTGAAAGATTGTGCAGTCTAACATCGTACGGAAAAGACTTACAGCCATGTAGTATAACATTATGTGGTAAAGAAATATTTCCATACATTTTAAAGTCATGTAGTAAAGACGATACATGTCATGAAATTTAAAGTCTTATGGTGAGAACCATTTCCCTATACATTTTAATGTCATGCGGTCAGGACATTGGCCATGTAACCTATCAGGAGAGCATCTCATCTAAAGGAGATTAGATAAATATTATTCATATTGTATGAGTCTCAGGATCCTTCAATTCTATCAAACATATGGATACCTATTCCTCCAAATGATCCTTTAATACAAAGTAGTTTTTGATCTTGTGCCCAAGACTTCGGTGGTAAGGGAAATGGTCATCATAGCCCACCATCCCTACCTCATGAAATTTCCTCATCGTTGGTACATCTATCAACCCACTTTACATGGAACAATAAAAATATCTAGGTACATGATTTGTTCTGAAGGAATAGGCTTTCTTCAATCTTGTATCGAGAGATGGTTGTTTTTTCATAGGAGGTAGGTGACTTGTGCTTAGTTTCATGATTGGTACTCCATTATTAGAATGATAAGGTTTATAGAGTAGGGATTTAGGTATTGGCAGTTCCAGTATCCCATGTCTATCGGCTCTTGAAGATAGTCTTTGAAAGAAATTCAATCTTCCATGGTATGCCCGAGACGATGATGGTAGGGGAAATAATCATCATGTTTTACCGACCCTACCTCATTCGGCTTCCTCACTACTGGGAGTCTCATTAAACCATTCTCCATGGTATATTTGAAATACCCAAGAACATGTTTGGCTTGGAAGAAATATACTTTTTCCTACCTGTCTTCAAGAGATGGGTGACTATACTACATCTCCCACATGTTATCCATGCCATGGTGGGTTTGTAACTATGTCTGGAATTTGGGGTATGGAATCATAGTCTCTATTGATCTAAGTGAAGATGCTAGAGCTTTGGGGGTCTAATATTATACAGATGCTTCCCATTGATTAAAAGGCCTCAAATTCTCTGAAGGTTTTGTAGTGACACCTGTGAGGTTTGATGGATTCCTGAATACCCCTGATGTGAAGGTGGAAAATTTGCAAATGCCTCAAAACCTACGGGATGGGGTGAGGTGGAGAAATTTTTGGATTTTACCTGATAAGGGGATGAAAAATATGAAAATGACCCTAGTCCTCTGGTTTAGGGCTACAATGCAGGCTTCTATAAGCTCACACAGGCTCATCATCCCTGAGTAGAGATCCCATGAGTATTCCCACAATTACCACTCAGAGATCCCTATTATCTTGTTGGAGTTGATTGATATATTATCCTATTGATATTTCCTTGTCATCCTCAAGGGTATGGTTAGTGGTATCCTTGAAAATACTCCTTCCACTATCGGTGTCATGGTGAGTGGATGATTATGGGGGTTCTGATGTGGATCCTAGAGACTATATAAACTACTTACAATGTCTATACGATCCATTTTATTTCCCCTTTGTAATACCAGCAAGATTAGTAATTCCTTTTGTAGGTGTATGGTGGATACCATTAGACCCTTCTGCTCTCGTGCCAGCAGCAGGTGGTAGGACAAACTACAGTGGCCTAGATGACTGCAGGAGGGTGTGATTTTACCCTTCATAAGTATAATCACATGGATCTGGTGGGGAATATCTAGACCCAAATAATATCATATTGACTTAAACATAAGAAGGTTGGTTCTCCCCATCGATAGAGTACCTCATTTGGCAGGTCAGTGCCTGATATACCATTTGGGGGTCGGTTCCCATGATACTTCTTGAGTGGTCAGTGACCATGATACTGTTTTATGGGTCAGAGCCCATGATGAAGATGATTATAGGGTAAAATATAGTAAAAAATATCTCATACTTGTGGGATGGGGTGATCCTTCGTATTCTATAGTCACTACGACTAGCTAAGGTGAATTTGGAGGCACTTGACTATCAATGATATGGAACTAGTCCTGGGCCACCATTGAGATGAATTGGTGGACCACAGGCAGGTTGGTGGTAGTAGGGATATGTGCTTTCTATGGAGATGCATTTTCTCGATACCCTAGGAGGGAACTCTTGCTAGGTTCTCCATCTTGGATAGTCAGCACAGGCATAACATCATTTGCAACACCTTGTGGGATCATGGTTTCATATTGGTGATGATGGTAACGGTGGTTGGGATCACTCCTAGGTAGCTCTTAGGTAGTTGATTTGTCATGTTGACCATCCTTATCTTCCTTCCAAACATAGGGAAGGTGCATGTCGCTGCCTTTTTGTGATAGGTTCCCAAAGTAGTTGAATGTGGTGATCAAAGTGAATTTCTCTCCCACAGCCTGTCATGGGAAAGATGATTGGTGGGAATCCATCCTTTGAAGGATTTCAGGAGCCAATTCCATAGTCGTGATGGAGTTATTGATGTGGTATTCCCAACACAAGACATTCACCAATTAATGATAGAAGCAGTGTGTTGGTGAAAATATATGTCGGGGCCTCAGGATCAAAGTAGTCTATATAGTGACCTTGGAACCTATTGGCACATTCAATGAAATCATGGTGATTTCAAGGAATCTTGAGAAGTCCTAAAGGGAGGAAAACAATAAACCTTGTCAGTGTAGCATCATATATAAAAGTACATGTTTGATCAATAAGTTTCACAATCAAAAGGTAAAGAGGCAGTCCCTTCTTTTTGCACAAAGTTTAGTGTGGTCAAAAAAATATGTTGGGTCCACTGTTTTGTCATGCCCCAACCACACCATAAACTAACATGACGGGCGTTAAAGAAGACTATCCTTTTTGACCTGTGAAAGGTATGACATAGTTAATGTAATTCATGTTAGGTTTGCCATTTTTCATTGGGTTTTATGGTGTGGAGTTGGTTTTTCTTGTCACTTTACCATTATCACTTTTCACTGAAACTCCAAATGGTTCCCCCATCTACAGTTGAGTATAGAACTAATTTCTAAAGGATGGTGATCAACTGGGTTTTTCGGCCCAGTGACTCTTGGGGACTCACATTGGTTGAGAGGATGGGTGGATGGGATCATTATACCCTTTTTGGGGGGACTATTTCCTACTTCGAGACTCTCTTATAGATCTAAAACATATTCGTGAAATCCTTCCTAGATCCCAATACTGGATCGGTTACCCCTGCGTCAAAGAATTGATTATGAACATGTATCAATAGGTATTACCTTATGAATATCACGGGTACTCTATCGCTCTCTTATTTAATTACGATGATTTTGACTATGGTCTTGCTCAATCACTCTAGAGTTTATTATTGTCCAGAGGGATGGTTGGTGTCTTGGAGATAGGATTGAACGCCTACAAGGGAACCTACATATCCTATTAGAATAGGAATCAAAACCCACCTAGTTCATTTTACATAGGGTTAAGGTCGTATGACGAGACCCATCCATGTAGTTTGAGGTCATAAAGTAAGGATATAAATATCGAGCTCAGACCTCAATGAGTTGTCCTATGTATCCTATTTACTACAGGAATCAGATTCCACATAGTTCTTATAGCGGGTGTCTATGTCGTGAGTCCTGTGAGTAGATATGGGATGTAATCTGGCTTATATCCTAGAGGTGATAATCCCATGTGGGGGGAATTCTCATCATTCCATTTGTACAATCATTAATAACCTACAATCCTAGGTGGCCCATGCTCGGTTTCGGAAACAAGAGATAACAGTATATTGGACATGTTTCCTGAGAGTATATCTGCATGGGGCTTACACATTAAAGTTTCCCTTTGAGAATAATTGTCACCCATTTCATGGAAGATATTGTATGGATCTTAGGTCTTAGGTAGGTTTCCTACGTATCATAAATATGATAGTAATCATAGTCCTCATAGTTCACATGTACCTTAACATGCTGGTAGGATAAGGTAGGTGATCATCCTTAGATACATTATAGATGTATGCACAATTTTAGGAATTCTAGGCGCTTATACCAAAATGGATTCCCTATCAGTGGAGAAATATTATATAATATCAGTGATAAGGGAATACGCTTTGGGGTTTCCCATGATTAGTGAACTCATATCATGTCACTTCTCAGGGCTTGCACTCTGAGGTTGCTCAATTGGTAACATGTCAGGGATTACACTCTGAGGCTTCCTGTGGGGTATCATGTCATTGGTTGGGGCTTACACTCTGAGGTTTCCCATGACTGGTTCACTCATTCCATGCTACTGGTCAGGGTTTACATTCTAGGGATTCTTGATTGGTATGTTCATATCAAATCACCGGACAGGGCTTACACTCTGAGGCTACTTGTAATTGGTTCACTCATTCTCTATCCTCTGGTGAATTAGAGAGAGGTCTATCTGAGAGCATTACATTAATGGGGTTGCATGAATTCATGACCCTAAATCATTAGGGACACTTCCTTCATATAAGGGGAATGTGGCTGAAGATTCTTAGCTAGGGTCCACATGGAATGAGTCCGGGTAGGTCTGTCATACAAAGTTGACATGTCATAATGGGTTTTCCTAACATGTTTCATCCATACATTGGGTATGTTTTGATTGTATTCTTGGTGTGTTGGGACACCAATCCATCATAGTATACATATACAAGGGCGAATTTCTGGTCAATTTTCATGCTCTGGATCTCTTCTCATGGAAGAATATGAGATGCTTCGCATAACCATAGTGGAAAAATCTGGGGTCTCAAGAATGATTAGCCGAATAGTCTTAGGTGTCTTCACCTGAGTGAAGCATTTTTTTTGATAAAAGTGGTGACATGAACTAGTTTCCCAGTTCATGACCCAAGAGGAATTTATTAAAATCAAAAGAGTTACAATACAAGTACGAGGTGCAATGAACTTGCACCAGCAGGGAAGTATCTAGGATACAAAGAAATGGACCCATGAGTATCCAAGCTACCAATGAAAACAGCCAACAAGAGATGCCCAGAGTGCAGAACCTTCAATCAAGGATCCTCCATTCAAGCATTGGCTTGCTGAAAATGAAGCTCCAGTTAGATATCTCCACTGTGCACCAATGGCCTGAAAGACATCCTCAAATAGCATTAAAGGTGGTGTGCAATATGTATAGCCATGAGGTGGGAATAATCCATCAGAGATTTGTCCAAGCATCATTCTTCAGGACTGGGCAGCAGCATTCAAGGATTCTTCTCATGTTAAGGTGGACATGTCATAGGTGCTTCATATGTCCTGTCAGACATGTCAGGAGTGATTTTCATGTCCTACTGGACATGTCATGAGTGCTTTGCATGTACTGGTGGACATGTCCAAGATTTCACATGAGATAAAAAGATGCTTTTTATGATCATAACTAGCATGTATAGTTTACTTGTAAGGAGGTATTGTGGAACTGCATGGTGGATGCGTCGCGTGTCCTTTAGTGACCGCAAACACCACTCGACTCCCTCATTTTTATCTCATTATATTTATTTTACATAGGTATAGGATCATATGACAATGTATGAGTGATTCATATGATTTTTACTCAATTATTTTATGTTTCTTTTCATGACCAATATGGTTCACGTAGAGAATGCACAAGCATATCGTGGACATGTTTGTCCACTTATTATTAGAGAACTGCATGGTTGTCTGGGAATACTCAGGGACTTCCATGTGGCAAGATGGACATGTATGGGGTCCTATCCTCAGGCCACCAAATGTTTTTTTAGACATGTTTTTGGATGATCACTTGATCATTCTAACACATCAATGACTGCTTTGCATGATCAAAGTGAATTGTCTTAGGACATCTTGGCGTGATCAAGGTAAGAAGCTCCAAGGTACCTCACATGACTGGTACCACCTATCCTTGGGTCATCGCATGACTATGGTGACATATAAAAAGGAGTTTCGTGAGACCTACACAACTTGTATAAGGCTTTCCTAGAGATAAACATCATGTTTGTATGAGGGTGTCGCGATACCATCGAAGGGTCTCACTAGTGTTCTTAGGGTCTTGTTCTTGTCCAAGTATCACAATTTCATATCTAAAGGGATTGTGCCTTAATTTTCATGAGAGGAATATGTGCCCAAGGGTGATACATGAAGGCTACATATTCAAAGTCTTCACATGCATGGATAAGGGTATGTGCTGCATGGTGAGGGGTGCATGGGACATGGGCTACATACCCTTATTGTCGGTACCTTTATTAGGAGAGTCTTTAGGGATCCATCATGTCAAGGCAGCCACACCTAAGGCCCTTAAAAAACATCATGGTCCATAGGGGCTTCTATCGTAGTCATGGATAGTGTCTCGTGATAGGCTTGACGGTCACGTGAGGGAAGCTGTATATCGAGGCCTTCACATGCATGGGCATACACTACATGATCACATGATCCATCATACATGTTCATTATCTTCAAAGGGATTATACGAGGAACTCCACAAGAATGTATAAGGACTGCATCTTGGTCTGAAAAGAAGGATGCATGGCTGAGGGTATGCTTTACACTGATCATCCTGGGAATTCGTATGGCCACGAAGGGATCCTACGATGGACTCCCTAACCCCGAAAAGGTTTGATTGTTGAGTTCACATACACTGGGGGAGATGTACATGTGGAACCAAAGGATTCTAACATGGTTGTGTGTATGAGAGTTCATAAAGGAATTAGTAGTGTAGGATATCAATATTGAGGGATGTATATCTTCGTTATCCACGAACTAGCATCATTGGAATATGAGATAGCAAAGCACCCTCATCGGTGAGCTTCACATGTCTTCGATGAGGGATCCCTTGATGGTTTCCTTTATACTGTCAAGGGATTATGGGAGGTGACCTCATACTTGGATCATCATGTCTAGGGCTGAATGTAATCACTACAAGGCAGGGACACTCACAATATTTGTGATATCAAGATTCACTCATCCACTGGTGCATATTCTTAGGCACCAGTATGGGTTCCCCAAGTCACTGCATCACATGAGGTTCCATTTCTCATGTGACTTCAAGATCAAAGGGGAGGTCCAGTAGGAGGTATCATGATATTTCACAAGGGGTTGGTGTGTGAGTGTTGGGTGTACGTCTAACCAGGGTGTCCGGATCTTGAAGGCGATGGCTCATGCGGTGCACAGTCACAGCTCGTTTGAGTATGCAATTGGAAGGATCAATTGGAATGTTGGGATCAATGAGGGTGTGATCATATAGAATAAGTCACTAGCGGCTTGACCGAATGGACCTAATTTGATCCTGTGGAAAAAATCCACATCCAATATAGAAATCTCACACCTTCCTTGGTTCAGATAATAAGACATTTGGTGGAGGCTATTAGTTCGATCCACCAATGGGGTTGGCACCCATACCATACGCATCACTCTCCACCCAATGGGACTCATCCCACCTATGTGCATGTGTTCCTATGGGTGTGTGCACTAGGGCCCTGTACACGGGCTCAACCTATTACTTGCAAGAACAATGATCTCCCTCTACTGGTCCACTGGTTGGCCCTGGATGATTTCCTTGGGTGTGGTCAACCCGGTCCAACATGGGCCTTGTTTTAGTTGTCCTGACTGGCTGGTAGCCTAGCCAAATGTTTTGGATAGTGGTGGTATCAAACTCTCAACAAATAAAAATTAAATTCTTAGGGGAATGTTGGGTCCAAGATATGTTTCTTTAAACCATAGTTCTTCATGTATGATCTCCTCCATATATTAATTCATCATGTGGCACTACTCTTGGATCTTTGATGACAAAGTGGGACATGCACAAATATCAATGTCAACAGTACCAAAACCAAGTCTAGATTTTGTTAGAATATAAATTATATGTATATATCATTGGTTACAAATGGGTATTGAAGAATAAAATGTATATGTAAAGAAAATTCATTACCTATAAGGTTTTAAATAGGGTTTAAACAGTGTTAAGTCATTAACTATGATGAGAATGGTTTTTACGGAGTTGTAATGTTGAATTCCAACATAATTCTACTTTCCATTACAGATTTCTAGGATTATGAGATTTTGAAAATGTAAGTAAAAACATATTTCCTTAATGGGAACCTTTAAGAAGATGTATATATGACATAGCTCGAAGGGTTTGGGACTCCAAAGGATTCCAACAAGGTATGTAAGTTGAAAAAAAAATACAATAATGGATTAAAGAAAGAATCCATGTCATGGAACATTTGTTTTTATGAGGCCATAATAGAATATGGTTTTGTAAATAATGAATGTGATATGTACATATATAAACAGTTTAGTGGGAGTACATTTGTTTTCTTAATAGTATATTTTGATGACATATTACTCATTGGAAATGAAATACCTTTATTACAGTCTATTAAGGCATGGTTGAATAAATGCTTCTCCATGAAGGACTTAGGAGAGGTATAATATATTCTTGGGATCAAGATTTATCATGATTGATCCAAGAGGTTTCTCAGCCTAAGTCAAAGTACCTACATTGAAAATAAATTAAAGATATTCACTATAAAACAATCCAAGATGGGGTTGTTTCCATAATCACATGGCATTCATATATCTAGGGAAATTTTTCCTCAGACAAATGAGGAAATAAACAGCATGATAAGGATTACATATGCATCACTGATTTTTTTAGTTACATATGTTATGTTATGTACATGGATAGTTGTATCCTATGCATTAAGTGTGGTAATAATATATCAAACTGATCCAAGTGAATTTCAATGGATGGAAGTCAAGACTATCCTTAATTATCTAATGTGTACTAAGAATATGTTCCTATTTTATAGAGGAGATAATGAACTATTAATCAGAGGATATGAAAATTCTAGTTTCAAAACTGATCAAAATGACATGAAGTCACAAACAAGATACATCTTCACTTTGAATATATGTGTTGTGAGATGGAAGAACTCAAATAAGGTCGTGGTTACATATTATAAAGTAGATTTTGAGTATATTGTGGCTTCTAAGATAGCTAATGAAGTAGTATAGATGTGAAACTTCATCAAAGATCTTGATGTGGTATCTAGAAGTAAAGATCCCACCACACTCTATTGTGATAATACTGCAATGGTGGATCTTGCAAAACAGACAAGGTCACATCAGTTTCTGAAGCACATATTTCAGAAGTATCATCTCTTAATAGATTTCTCTTACAGAGGTAAAGTTACAGTGAGAAGTATTTCTATGGAAGACAATGTGGTGGACCCCTTAACTAAAGCCTTGACTCAGCAGAAACATGAATATAATGTGAGGTCTAGTAGACTGAATGTCATAGGAGTTTTGATCTAGTCCAAGTGGGAGTTTTTTGAAGCTGGTGTCCTTGGACCAACTATTGGTTCTTTGATTACATGTATATTTGAAGTATTGAATATTAATAAAACATCTTATTTCATTTTTTTATTCTGTATAACTCTAATGTAATAATTTCATAGAGTAAACATCGCATTGATAAGGTCATAGTAGTTCCCCTCTATGATGAGAACCTTGATGTGATATGATGATATTCTCAAATAATGTTATGTGGTTGGATAAAATACTATGATGGGAACATAGTACATAGACATGTAGGTGTGATTAATCGTAAGAAGATGAGGCTTCTTCTCATGAAGTTCATACATGTTAATCTTCAAGATAGGATATTATGAGAACAAACATGCTAGTAGTAATTCCACATATTTTGGTGTCATAGAATATTCCTATCTATGAGCATGTGTGATGGTCCCTAGACTTTAAAATTATTATTAATGCATGTTACAACTCACATACTTAGATGTATTTCATAAATCATTATGATAATAGTTCTTGAAATTTTTTTGATAAGTTGGGTGCATCACGAGTGACATGTCATTAATGAATAAGTTGAGTAAGGATTTTTTCCAGTCCATATTTATAGAAGCTGATATCTCATCCATTTTATTCAAAAAGAACCATTGCATTCAATTCCATAGTCATGGTGTAATGATATGTTTATTTCAGATAGTCAAAGAAAGAAATATCAATCATATATGTTAGTGAAATTGTTGTGAAATATTCGTGATGAGATATTTTGAAAAAAGTATTATATTAAATAGTGAGCATTCATATGTGGTTCTTGATTTTGAAAAATTAAGTTCTTTCTCTTGGGTATCTTGACCCATTTCTAGACAATAATTTTGGACTTTATGCAACCCTGCCTAATGCCAACGAGAAATAATCCTATATGGTCACACACTAAGTGTTTATATTGATATTTATTAAATGACATTTTATTTTAATTAATGGAATCAATATTATTCTCAAGTTTTAGGAATAATTTTATTCTAGTTTTATTGATTGCATAAATTAAATAAATATTTATTCATCGACTTGTGAATAAAATAATTATTTTATTTATTGAATATTTTAATAAATATTTATTCACTAGATTGTGAATAAAATATTTATTTATGAATAAAATATTTATTTATGACTGAAATATTTATTTGGTTGTTCAATAAAATCTATTGGAGTTCAAATGGACCAAGATTGATTCTCATGAAAAATATTAATTAACAAGATCGTTACAAAATATTTGTTATTTCATAAGTTGGTGCATGTCAAAGAATAATAATAATTTAATTATTAGGTAGAATAGTGTTTATTACAGGTAATAAATGTTATTTAATGGCTAGTATACAATTAAATAATATTTTATCTTAAATCCTAACTCTATAAATAAATGGATTTTTCTATTGTGTAGAGCATCCAAAAATTGAGAATAGAGAATTTTTGCACACAAATAATTTTCTCTCAACTCCTCCTCCTCACTCTCTTTCAAGAAAAAAAAGTGCAAGAAAGATTTATTCCTGACCGATGAATGATAAATCAAGAATGAACAATACAAGACATTCAAATCACTATGCTTGCACCTGGAGATCGATTGGTGTTTCTCAGAGATCATAGGAGCACATGTGGATCACCTCTAGAGAGATTATATCCTTGGATACTCATAATACAATGGAGATAATCAAAAAGGGTATTTTCAAACAATCAATATTCACCAATAAATAAATTCTCTAAGCCCAAGTATTTATTTCTTAAAATATTAAATAAATTAATTATAAATTTGAAATGAAAGATCCTCACTCTTGGTTTTGGGAAATAGTTATTAAAAGAAATTTGAATATATCTCCCTCCTCCACATGCTTATGATACACCTAGAACCATCATAATACTCATTAATTGAGATATGATGTCCACTTAATTCATACCATTATTTGTTCTAGTCCATGAGACCAATGGTCCAGGTCTCAATGTGCCATAATTGGCTTCTTAGGGTTTCTATTGTAGCTTAATTAGGAAAATATTATTTAGGATATTGTAGACACTCTAAGTTCCAAACATGTTTTTTGACAATTCCCTATACAAATCATTTACCAAATCTTCGGGTATATCAATCAAGGCATGCATCAAATTCATGCGAAAAAACAATGTACCCTATATGGAATGGAATAATGTATGTCATGTGAGTCTTATAAACTTCCTAAAATGTTTCATTATATGGAATACCCTCATCTCATCAGGTTGAAATAAAATATAACCCTCAATCATATCAATGATAACATCATAATTCAAGTGTGTCACTCAACGGTTATATCCAAATCAACTGTAATAGTCAAAATCCAAAAAATATATATTTAAATTTGGATTTTCCAGTACATGGGTTAGCTACTCACTTGCATAGATCATTACCAAATTCCAATTCCTTCATATCCCTTTCTATTTTCTCAGAATAGTAAAGCAAGAAAAGGTATCACCTTTGATTCCACTTTTAAACATCCCAGCCTAGATTCCATTGAATGGTGACCTGAGACGGTAGGTCACATGGCCTCAAGCATATCTCCCTAAACACCAGAGGCTTATGAATAGTAGTGAGGGCCTAGGGTGTTTCCCTGGGAAGACTATTCCCTAATTACCAGAGCATAACACAATGGATATAAAGTAATAGCCAAGTAGTGGAAGCATATATAAATCCATCAGATATAAGATAAGAATCCAAGACAATAATAATAACCAATTCCAAAAGTAATCTCATATACAAATGATGATGATACATGTCAGGTATCCAAAATGCATCCAAAATAGGTATACATACATCTAGTTCAGTACATGTATCAAAATCTCAAAAAGACTAAAAATAGTTATCCCATCTAGCATCATAAGACTCAGCTTGGTCATGTTCTCTCCTACTCCTAAGCATAGAACAAAGTCAAGACTTGAATTTTGGGTGCTTTCCATGGTCCCTACCTACATCCATATAGTTTGTCCAGGTACCCAATAGTGGCTTGAGATAAGGTGTAACATAAAATACAAGTAGGCCACCACCAGCAGTGTCTATAAAAATCCATTTTGTGAAATATAATCTAATTAGTGTGCAATGTATATCACATGGATAATAGAAATGAAACAAGTGCTTGTGGACTATGTAAAACAATTAAATGAAATTGTCTATCCAAACAAGGCTCCCTATAAAATAGTGGTCAATCTCCTATAACCTGGAAATTATAAATCAATTGAATTAAACATCGTGGACTTTCTGTATACAAAATATATCATATCATCCATGACCACTCTACATAACATATACATCATATCAACCACAGTTGAGCCATATAATCAAGCATGTCACATTTACCACGGTTGACCCGTATAATTATAAGTTTCATATCAACCAAAGTTGAGATGTATAGTGTAAAAAATTCATTATGGCCACGTATTATAATTTAATGTGTGTCGGACCCCATATAGATGGATCCAAGGTCTAATAGACCAAGGAATCATCGTCGAGTCCTAGGAGAATCTCAATGGAAATTCGTTTAGACTTGAATTGGGGTCCAAGGAGCATGTCAATAGACCATGTACACTATGATCCTAAGCAAGCCAGGTCCAAGGGGTAGCAAGGCCTATGCCATCCCATGGAATCAATACCCAAGGAAAAATATCATCCAAGGAATCCACTACTACTATCAAGATCCATGGAGAGTCGTCCATGACATCAAATGAAATTAGGATCCAAGGTATACTAACCAAGACATCTACTACTATTAAATTCTTCACATTCATTTTATCATTCACAAGAATTATTAATACATGAGTTTACCGACTCATATAACAATTCACATTTAAATAATTAAATATTTGACATCATGATATCACATGGAAAAGGAGGAAAATTGTCTCTTAATCAATCAATACAATTAAATTAATTTATAAAGGGATTCCTCTAACTAGTCAATTACTCATGCACCCCACATGATGGTTAGAGCAAGGAAAATACAAGGACACGCCCAATGGTTTTCTTGGGTTTGGGAAACAACCTCTAAAAATCTCAAATTAATAATAAGGGATCCCTAACAAGTTCCAGTATGTTCAATAAAATTATTTAATTAATTATCGGGGAACCGTTAGAAAGTATGGCATGAAACACAATAGAAACTAGGAATATAAATCATCAAACCCCAAGGGACAGGTATAGAACACCTACCTTAGGTCCTTAGTAGATTGATCATCCAGTATCATCTTCTGATTTGATCCAAATCATAAGAAAAACGAAGAATGGATGAACAATTTGAAAATATGTTATATTATCTTGCACCTAAATAACATTGTAGATATGAAGTCAAATAATGAACGACACAAGATGATCAAAGATTTTATCAGCATGAATCCAACAAGACTGATGGTAATTGAATCCGAGATTAGATGAAGAAATAGGATCAAAAACTACTAAAGGGGCTTAAAGGTGAGATCTCACTACTATAAAATGCGCCTTTAACAACGTCGGAATTTGTCAGTGAAAAATTAAGCACTGATAAAGTTAGACCTTTATTAGTGCTAAATAAAAGCAATGATAAAGGGAACCCTTTATTAATGCTTTTTATTTAGCACTGATAAAATTCACCTTTATCAATGCTTTATATTAGTGATAATAAAGGTTACTCTTTAATAGTGCTTTATTTTCAGTGCTGATAAAAAGTACCCTTTAGGAGTGCTAAAAATAAAGCACTGATAAAGGTCCACAATAAAATGAAATAATTATAAAAATAAAATTTAAAAAATCAGCAATTTCATTAACTAAATAATTATTGTTAAAAATTAATAAATTGAATATACATATATATAAATTTTAAAAATTAATAAATAGTATATATTAAATATATAGATATGTAAAAAGAATAAAATGAAATAATTAAACAAATAAAGTTTTAAAATGAGTAAATTAAGAAAAATATTAGACATTTTATTAATTAAATAATTATTGATAAAAATGAATTAATTTAATATACATATATATAGATTATAAATATTGATAAATGGTATATAATAAATGTAGATATATAAATGAATATATAATTAAACAAAAAAACAAAAAATGTCTAAATTAAAAAAAAACTATTTAAAAAACTATTAATGAAACAATTATTAATAAAAAATAATTATGTATAATATATATATATATACTATAAATAGTAATAAATAAGATATATTAAATATAAATATATATAAAATGAATAAAATTTTAATTAAAAACATACTAATCTCTTATTAATTTTTAATGTTGTTTGATTTTTCAATTTAGCATATATAAAATATAATGTGTTACATTGATTTCACGTACATGTATATATATATGTAATTAATGTATTTTTATAAGCAAACACACACATAAATATATTTACGCAATATATAGAAACACATATGCCTAAGATTTATGTAATTTATTAAAATTTCATTATATTTTAGAATTTCATTATAACATGGTACATTTAATATATTATGTTTTTAATTCTCCAATTTTATTTATTTATTTTTATTACTATTATAGTCAGGGCATTCATTTTTAATATTTTTTTTATTTTTTTTAAATTAGATCATTTTCTATTATTTATTTATATATATTTATTTACTATGTTTTATTATTTTCAATATGTATTCATCTTACTTATATATATATTTATCCATATTTTTTTAATAATTAATATTTAATTAATAAAACTTATCCACTTTTTTAATATTTTTAAAGTGTGATCCTTTTTAAAATACATGTATTTAAGATTATATATACCCTAATAATGATAAAAATATATATTTAAATAAATATATTTATAAATGTATATTTTTCATATTTATAAATTTATAAATTTATAATTATTATAAATAAATTATAATTATTTTTAAATAAGTATTTATATAATTATAAATAAATAATTATATATATTTAATTATTATAAAATTATAATAAATTTATTTAAATAAATCCCTTATCAATGCTAAAAAAATAACTGATAATGATTGACCATTATCAGCACTAAAAAGTGCTATTAAAAAGAATCTTTATCAACATTAAAATATTAGCACTGATAAAGATGTTTTTTATCAGTACTTTTTTAGCACTGATAAATATCTATTTTATCAATGATTATCAATTTAACACTGATAAAAGGTATATTTATCAGTGTTTTTCTGAAAGTGTTGTTAAAAGTGTTCTTGATCTACGTAAAAGAACCTTAACTAGTACTTAGTCAGTCGCAATTCTCAAGATCTCGCAGAACTCATCTGCTAAAGGAACGACTCTTATCTATTCCCTTAGATGAATCAAGTATAGAATCCAATGTATTTTATTTACTAATTTTCCTCTATCATTGTTTTATATTTTGGGTTCCTTGTTTTTCATTTTACATTTAGTGTTATTCGTAATCATGGCGAACCCTACATCTCATCTTTTCTCCACTACCGGCGCGACTCCTCTAGGTTCATGTAAGGATCATAAAGATGTACCATGATATTAGTCACTAGTTTTTGTGGCCTGTAATTATGGAATAGATCATGTTGTTCCTTTATAAATTGTTTACCTATAATCTGGTGAAGGAAAAATAAAAAAAACAATAAGTACTCTTTCAATAATTTCTTTTCCTATTAGGAAATGGGATGAAATCATGCTGGATTTCTGGACAATTTTTTCAATATGAACTAAATTAAAAGATATGGTGTGGGTTATAGTGGATCACCTAACTAAGATGAACAACTTATTACATATTTAATAGGCTTCCCCAATAGATAAACTTGACTAATTGTATTTCAAATAGATAATAATTATTCCAGGTGTCCCATCTAGTGTTATATCTGATAGAGATATGATGTTTTTATCTTGGTTATAGCAAGGACATTAATTTTCAATGAGGTTATGGATGAAATTTTAATTTTTCCACAGACTAATTGTCATTCAAATCATACTATCTAGATATTTGAGGATATTCTTTGAACCTTAATTCTTAACTTGAGTGGCTCCTAGAAGGTTTAACTTTCCTTGGTGGAATTATCTTATAAAAACAGTTATCAATAACTTATCCAAATAGACCGGTATGAATAATTATATTAAATATATTTTCACTCTCCTTTTTTTCAGATAAAGATAGAATAATCTCCTATGAATTGCCCTACTATTTTCTAAGAAATAATAGACCGAGGCATGTTAACTCAAAAACATTTTGAAACTACTCAAAGTCAAAAAAAAATGTCCTATAATAACCATTAGATGTGACCCTTGTAATTTAATGTTAATGATCGTGTTTTTATTTATGTTTCCTTGGGATTGGTTCACTAATGGATTATAAATAAGTGGAAATTAACCTATAAATACATCAAACCTTTTAAAATTCATAGAAAAGTCTAGGAAATTTCTTAACAGCTAGCCTTACACATATGAAAACCCAAGGGTTGAATCTATTCCCCCAAGAATATGGTTTAATCTTGTTGAGTATCAAATGCTTGAGGCACTAGAGGTTTTAAATTCCCCATCTAATCTAACCATGTAATCCCTGTTAATGTTGGTATCTTAGACTCATTTTGGGTGTATTTTGTGTGAAGGGGAGTTAAAAGAGGGGTTAGAGGATTTGATATGAGAGAGTGGTGAAGAGATATAGGTACCCTTATGTGGTAGGCATTGAGTACCTAATGGAATAAAACTAGGTACTTGTTGATAGGATAGTATAAGTAGGGCCACTGTTAAAACAACTAAGAACATAGTGGCCTAGTATTATGTATATGGTGGTACTTTTGAGATTAGAGTAGTGTTGGGGGTTATTGATATTTTTAATCATAGTAGACTCATATAAAAAGTAAACTATGGCCCACTCACATGTCATTGGGATATGAATGACAACTAGTTCCACATTCCAGTGGTTTAGCGTGAATTATGTATTATTTTGGTCTCAGTTATTGTGAGTAAGCTTTTAAAATGATAATGATTTTGAAAATTAAAATGATTTCTCTCAAATGATCTCGGACTGGGAAAAAATAGTTTTAAAGGAAAATATTTTGTATTGAAATTTTTTTAAATTATTTGGCTTGGTGATAAAGTGGTAAGTGTAACCCTCGGTATTCCTTATGAGAATTTTTATATGTGTGGGTATGTGAGGAATTGATTCTGAACCAGATTTTATGATTTTTGTATTATTCAGAATATGCTGCCTAGAAAGGTCCCCAATGTTTCTAGTGGGTCACGCCCTATTTCTAGTTCTCATCAATTGTTTCCATATTCTATGAAAATAAAGTTTCATTAGAGGTTGTGAAGTGTCTTGAAGAAGTTGAACATGTATTCAGGTTGTCGGGAACTCCCAAATCCATTAGAATTCATGTTGTTCTGGGTCTGCTTGGGGGCCCAACTTTGGAAGAATGGGAGTTGTTTCCCCTCCAATGATGCAAGTTGGGATGACATGGGAAGTTTTTAAGTCCATATTTGTTCAATGGTTTATACCTGAGGAGGTGAAGACGAAGAAAATAGAAAATCTCTATGAGTGCCCATCAAGATTAGCGAACGGTGAAGGCTTATGTTGAACACTTCAAAGATATGGTTCCCTTTTCTCTGAAGGTGGTGTTGCATGATCTTTTAAAAGCTTCTATTTTTATTTGGGGTCTTCATCCCAGGATCAAGGAGTGTGTCCTCTTCTACAAGGATCTTTATTTTAAGAAGTTGGTGGAGGAAGCATTTTTGGCTAATTTGCGGTGAAAGAAGCATACAACACATTGGCTGAGTTGTTTTCTCCTGTGTTGAGGTGAAGACATTAGAAGTTTCCTATTTTTGTTATGGATATTGTAAGTTCATATTTCATTATAAAATTATAATTAAATCGTCCTTTCATAGTTTAAATGTTTTTGTTTTTCAAAATTTTAACCATTTATTGGTTGTCCTTTCTTGAATTAGTTCCCCTCTTTCTATCATGCTTGTTTGGAGATGTCTATTTTTGTGGAAATCACTCTTTGTGCCTTGGGTATGGGTTTTTTTTGGTTCAAGATATTTTTTTTGTTTATTAAAAAAATTATAGGGTTTTGTATGATTGAAAAATATGTTGATGGAGGTGTGTACTTTGTTCACACTTAGGGAAACGAACCATAATTCATTTGAGTCATGTAGAAATCAACCTCACCTCAATTCGATGCATGTTGTGACTGATATGAATCAATGTTTCATGCCTTGGAAAGAATAATCCACACATAAAAACTGAAAAAACACATTCAGAATTTTTTTATACTTTATTTCAAAAAAATTCACTCACTAAAAACCGGTCAAACGCGCTCAGATTTTCTTAATAATTTATAACAACGATTTATAAGTCATTTTTGACATGTAGGAATATTTTTCACGTTAAACCATTACATGATGTGATTGGAATGATTCAAAAGTGTGTGTTTTTAGTTTAAAATGAAATTTTAGTAAAAATACAATCGATGTACTCAAAACTGAGCAAATACATTCATATTGTTTTGATACTTTAGGACAATGATCCACAAGTAATTTGAGATATGTTGGAATCATCTACACCTTAATCTGATGCACGGTGTGACCAGTATGACTCAAAGTTTGTATTTTTATTTTAAATTTACATCAATTTTTTGTAAAATTAACACTTTATGTAAATTTATTTTCATATATTATTACTAACATAAGAATTTTTTTCTTATACAGGTGTGCTCTTTTTCCTGAGAATGGGTGGTTTGTCCGACAATAGCATGAATCGGTTTAGGATTAAAATATAAAGGAATATTGATTTTTTTGAATGTATTTAATAATTTTTATTTATTTAATTGTATAAACCAATGTTTGAAATGTATATAATATAGTGGTATTTTTCTTTTGTTTGTGTTATAAATTATATTTCATTTAAATCTTGTATTGGGACTTATTTTTGTTGATATATGGTGTGTTTTTGGTGTTGTGGTGTGCTGTTACAACACACTATAGTGGTGTTGTAGAGTGATTCTACAACACACTATAGAATGGACCTTTATTAGTACTTTTAAAAGTGCTGATAAAAAACCCCACTTATCAGCACTTTTTAAGCATTGATAAAATCCCAGGGCTTTTAAAATCGCTCATGTAGTTAGTTCTTTTCTAGTACTGATAAAGGATATTTCTATCACTATTAAAGGACTATTTTGTAGTAGTGTCTCAATGCCTCAAGGATTTCCAACAAAGGAATAAAGAATTAGATTTTAGGTTATATAGATTTTAAGGGTAAAAAGACAATTTCTCCAAAAAATTAAATCTGCACTGTTTGGCCACACAGTTGGCCAAACCATGTACCAACTGTGAAAGATTAACTATCTTAAGGGTCACCTCGCATGGTTTTTTCACACAATTTTCCAAACCATGTGTAAACCATGTCTCATCCACCGTTAAAAACTGTAGAGGACCTTTCACAAGCTTGTGCCCTCATCCGAATGGCTTCCAAAAACTATGTAGGCTCTTGAATACAACTTTACAGGCCTTTTATAGTGAGATAAATTGTACGACCTATCCCACATGACTTCTCATAATTGTGAGACATGCCTTGTTTTCCCAAAATTTGGGTTTTGAGCTCCGAACAAGCCATGAATAGCCCTGATACACCCATGATCACAAAGGGTACTCACATTAGGCCTTAAAAATCATTTAAACTGAAAAACTATTTGTACCTCATAGAAAAACCCAGTATCTTACATTATTACCCAAAGATGAATCTATTCTAAAATCACACCCTCTTGTAGTATCTAGACTACAATTTATTTTCTAGGAAAACTAAACAATCACTAAATTCCCAAAAAATTATGATATTATCCAATACATATACTTATCCTAAGATCCTAACATATGTTTTTGTTCTCTAATCTATGTTTTCCTAAATCTAGTTCTCTGGGTTTCTACTAAACTTGCTCTTATACCTACTATAACAACCTTAACACTAGTAACCTAGAGTCGGTGTCTAGTTTATTACATTGGAATAGTATACAAGGGATCACATCACTAAGGATTGATCGGTTTATTATTATTTAAGAACTATATACATGATTGAATATCATATTAAATTTGAAAACATAAAATACAACATAGTATTTTCATTGAGAATATTATTATTACCACTATCATATCCTTGCATATGAATCATAGTATACTTTATGAATTCTTGAGGAAATGAAACATAATAGATGGGTGATCTCATATACTCAATCAGTAAATATGTATAGGGAAGTAATCATAGAATAAGGAATGAATAATATGGAAAGAATAAATTATGATAAAATAATTACATATAAATAATCACATTATCTTGAAACTTATCCATAGAAATCAATAAATTATTTCATAAGGATGGAATGCATAATTCCATACATCTTAAACTTTCCATCTAGGACTCATGTCACGACATACTACATAAATGGGTAAGGCCTTTCCCAAATGCCCATAATATTTTTTCACATGAGACCTACTGATGTATCTAAGGGATGTAAAAGGCCCCTCCCATCACTTACTAAGTACAATGCATTCATTATATGAAAGGGTTTAATAACAATTCAATATATAATCTATATAAATATTCATATTGAAATACTAGAATACAAAATGTTAATATTGTCCCTAATAAATAAATAAAACATGATAAAAATCCATCCAAAGTAATACGGTGGATGGTATCAATATAGTATATCCTTAGTAAATAATAACACTCACCAAATAACGTTGATATAGATGAAAATACTTTAAAAATCATTGGAATATTTCTTTAGGAAAATAACCATTTCATTTTGAAATCACTTTTATTAAAATATAAAAAATTAAAAAAATAGTATGAAAAACATTTTCTTTTAAAATTACAATGAAAACTTATAAATTAATCTTCAAATTAAAGAGTATTCATTATATTTATAATGTTCATTCATGTGTTATACATTAAAACAAATATTTTGTTTACACCTTCGGTAAGAAGAGACTCATTCAGAAAATGAAAAGAAGATTCAATTTAAACCATTTTATATAAAGTTAAACATGAATTAAAATTTCTTTAATAAGTCATTATATAATATTAAAAAAATATTTAAGAAATTTTAAACAAAATGTATACATGGAAGAAAAATATTCCCAACTAAATAGAAAAACAAAATTTGGTTTTCATTAAAAACATTCTTTTGAAATTTTTTGAGTGTTCAATAAGGTAAAAATGAAAATAATTATTAAAAACCCATAAATAACAAAATAATAATAGAATATATTGGTTTTAAGATATAAAGTTCATATAATTCCTCCAATAAAAATGTAAACATAAATAATACAGGATAATAATGAGGTTGTGAAATAATCTCTTACGACTTTGGTAACTTTAAAATCAAAGCCCCTTGGATGAAATATTATAAATTGTAACTTTAAATTTCATGAATTAATAAGGATAAATTATATAACATTTAAAATAATCATTATATACACCTTATAAACATAAATAGGCAAATAACAAGAAATATGACTCAATGAAACAATATTGAGATGATGAACCCTCACCTTGGGTCTGACAAGTGTTATAAGTGATTGTAACCTCCAGTATAAAAAATTTAAATTTATTATAATAATATAATAGAACCATATACATAGTTATAATATCATATATGATCTAATTATAACATTTCAGCACCCTTTTATTGATAATTCTTTATTAAAATCATTATTTCTTAGTGTTAACTATTTCACTTTTCATGTAAGTTCTAGTTATGTAGTTTTAGTCCTTGCATATTGATCATGGTTACATAATATAAATAATTATAATAATGATATAAATATCATATATATTCATTATATACATTTTTATAACAATCCTTGAAAGTTGGACATGAAAAATGAATCACATCATTTTATGGATGTAGTAGTCCACACGTACGCATGAGCGACATTATAATTTTTTAACAAGTGTTAGGGTAAAAGTTAAATGATATATTATATTTACATAATAATAATTATATAATAAATATAATATATATTCATTATTTATATATTTATAACCATCCAATTAAATTGGTTAAGGAAAACAAATTACACGACTATGTAGAGGAGATAGGTCGTATACATGCACGAGCGATGTTTTAATTTTCCATATGATGTAAAGGAGATGAATATGGGTTTTAAAACCAGAATAAAAACATTTAATTATATGTAATATACTTATTTTATTATATTATCAAGGTTATATAATATTTTAATAAGGTGGAATAGGAAATAAAATGAAAACACTTAGTTAAAACTTATACCTCTTCTTTAAGAAAAAACCTTTGGCTTTCACCTTAGGAATTACAGGTTGGTCCTTTGATGATACAAGATCATCTAGGTCATGAGGAGGAAGTTTAAAAAGATATTTTTTCAAATATTATCTTAAATAGAGTTCTAAAAAGGTGTGGGGAAGGGAGAAAATGAGGTTCCCTTTTATAAGTGAGGGGAGTGACACACTTGTAATTTTACTAAAATTGTAAATATTATAAAGTATTAATCATAGAAAAGTGGCTCTAAAAATATATAACTTCAAAGATAATGTCCCATTATCCAATAATATTTATATGGGTTTTTGTGTCATTTTAAACCTTATCTTTTGGTTTAACCCCTTTGTTAAATATTTTTAACTTTAACCATGGGAAAACATTTTTTAGACTTTAAGGATTATAAATTTCTATCTAAGGTAACAAGGGGATAATAAATGGTATAATGATGAAATTTTAAACTATTTCTCATATAAATTTTATTATTTCAATTTTTTTTTATCATTTAATAAAATATTATTTAACATAAAATATCGTTACGGTCATTTTTGGTATAGTTCAATTAATTTGACTTTAAATTCATTAATATTACAATGGATTTTGAATATAAACTATTTTATCATCAATAATACATTATTATTAGCCATAAAATTTATTTTACACCATAATTAATTAAAATTTTATTAATTTTAATGTTTTTAAAATCATTTAATTGATTTTTCTATTACTTGAACAGGCAATGTGTCGGTGTTGTGTAAACATTTAAGGTAATTATTCCATAACTAAAAACTAAAAAAATACCATGATAATAAAAATTATTAATCATTAAAATAAACATTTAGAAAAAAACATAACCTCCTTTTATCCCTATGAAAAATATCAGAGATATTAACATATAGAGTGACATTTTTTATTTTATCCTTTACATGAAAAAATATAAATGTTATAATCAAAGGAAAATAGAAAAAAATGAAAAATTTTATAATATTGGATTATTATGGTTTAAATACACCTATAAAATAAAATAAATATAAATTTTATAGATATTTTAAGTCCTTATCCCATAGTTTTAACCATGTTTTACCCATTTTACCCTTAACAAGGTGATAAATATTTATTATAGTTACTACTCATAATGAACAAAAATAAAAGAAAAAAATTTACCAAATTTTAACCAAATGATTCCAAATATTGAATCAATTTTTCAGTATTTAATTTCTAGAATTTTTAAAAATCAATTTTAATATATATGCATAAAACGTAACAAAAAACAGTTTTTAGAAAAATGTGTTTTTAAGGCTAAAAATGAACATATACCAAAACTAAGTATATTGTTGATTTTTATGTGATTAATTTGATTATATATAATTAAATGTAACTTATTTTACTTTATGGTCCAATTTAATGGGACTTTTAAATTACATTATTTAATGAAAATAAATGATAATTTTACAAAAAAACAATATTTTCACTATTTACTAAAAAATAAATTATTTTATTAAAATCATGAAAATTTACCCTAAAATAATATTGAAATTATCATTTTAAAAATTATATTCATATACTTAAATAAAACTTATAAAAATGGTAGAAATTATCTATAATTTCTACTCACAAAAGATAATAAAAACCATTTTTGAAGAAAAAATATTTTTTTAAGCATAAAATGACTTTACTAAACATTAAGTACATATTTATTAGGAAGTAATCAATAAATTATATAAAAATATTATACATATTTATCATATGGTAGTTATTACTATTCATATCACCAATTTAATGGCTAGGTTATAATATTCACATTTAAATAATAATATTTTTATAGTACATCGCAATTCGCTTAAATCTTATTATTGTATGTTAAAAAATATATCTATATTACTATTATTAACAAAAAAATTTGGGGTGTTACATTAAACATGAATAATTTTTATTCAACGTGGTTCTGATTTAGGGTGTGAGAAATATATCTCATTAGTGATGGTTTCAGATGTAACAAAAGTGTCTGGTGGGCCTATGGACAACTCATCTTTTTTCAGATACAACAGGTCAATCATAATGTACATAATGTGAATACCATGACCAATAAAAAATTTCCAAATAATATTCATGAATATTTTTTCTAACATAACAATGAGATTGGTTTTTTCACATTAATTTATAATTAATTTAATATCATAATGAAATACCTCGATCTTGAGTTCTTTCTTTGATGTAGGTGTTAACCATCTGAAGTTCATTTATTTGTATTTTCATTCCATTGATGATGACCCAAAGTAAATCCCCTATAGTAGTGATCCAAACATTCTCATTTTATCTTGGAATGTCACTGATGGTAATTTAGTTGCTAGGGTAGTGGAATTGATCGTCTTTTATCTCTTCCTTGATCATAACCATGATCCCTTCAGTCTAGAAGGATCATCTCTTGACCTCTACATCATTAGAGGGATAAAGGAGGAAGATAAAATCTCTCAATATTGAGATAAAAGCCCATATAATTTCTCATTGAGAGAATGTTATATGGGGAGGAGAATGTTGTACACAACAACCAACTTCTCACAATTCTCATAATTGTCTATTTATAGACCCAAGGTTAGGGTTTCATATTTATTAATTGAAAAAAGTCTCTTAGTAATATGTTAAACACAAAATAAACCTAATGTCATGTAAAATATTATTATTATTATTATTATTATTATTATATTTCATGGTGTAAGCTAACCCATACAATGATAAATGTTATTTTTATTATGATAAATAAATATTTATTATTTGACCAATTACTAGGTATTCTTATCATCCTTGATATTTATTGAATTTATAAATAAATATCATAAATAAATATTATATTCACAGTTTATATAATAAATTATTTATTTAAATATTAACATAAATAAATAAATTATTCATTAATAAATAATTATTTATTACCTTAAAAATAAAAAGAGATAAATATTATACATTAAATAAATAAATATTATATTCATAGTTTGATGAATAAAATATTTTTTTTTGATATTCACATAACTAAATTATTTATTACCTTGTGAATAACAAGAGATAAATAAATATTATATATATTCATATAATTAAACAATTACCTTATGAGCAAATATTTATTTAATATTTGTGATCATTTAATAAATCCTGAATTAATATTACTTCTCAGTATGGAGGAGAATATTTATTCAAACTATTAAAATATAAATAATATTTAACTAAGATCAGAAGAAATACTTTGTGTGTGAATATCTTGGATTCTTCCTCATTGATATTAGGTGGGATTGCCTAAAGTGAATTATTACTATCTAGCAATGGATCAAGGTGCCCATATAGGAAGAGGATATGTTGAAATGACAACAACCACATACGAATTTTCACTATGTAATATAATCCCATTATCGTGATATTTATCAAGCAGGTTTCACACCCATTTAATCAAATAATATGCTTGATAGGTCTTTATTTGACTATATGAAATAAACTAAATGTTTCACCATGTCTATGGAATTTAATGTGAGGGTTAAATTTCAATCAAAGTGTTGATATATCAACTTCCATAAATATGGAAGGGTAAAATCCTTCCTTAGTTTATTCATTAACAACACATCATTCCTGACTCACCCAATGTACCCAAATTAATCATGAACTATGTCATCATGATTTATTACAATACATAAAATTTTTTGAGTCATGACATGCATTAATAATAATATTAAAGTTTAAGGACAATAACACGCACTCACATATAGAAATATCTAATGAAAATAAACATGTGGAATTCTTATAGGTGGGTATATTCTCATAATCTCCCATCTCAGAGATTCCCAATTGAAAACTTTATGAAATAAATCCTAATCTACTTATTAGTACTTTCACTATATAGTCAACATATTATATGTCCCATCATATAATGTTATCTAATTATTAAACAATATTAGAGAATATTATCATGGAACTTCAAGGTTCTCATCATAGTAGGGAAATTCTATGACCTTTTCAATGGGATGGATATTCTAAGAAATTATCACATTAATATTATATAGAATAATAATCAATGTTTGATAAGGTATTAATAATAAAATCCATTAATATATAGGTAATCTAAATTATAAAGTAGTTGGTTTTAGGGAAACAACTCCAGCATATTCCCACTTTCACTAGATCCAACTGTAAACGACTAGTTAAATATCACGTGTTAAACATGATTCTACTGAGTATGGCTAAAAGTTTTGGTCTTACCATGTTTTTATGACTATAGTTGGTAAATCCATGTTTTTTCATGGAAAATACATTTATTATAACATAACTACATTAAGAAAATCCTTTATGTAGTGATATTTGTAAGTATCCACCTTTGGTTCCCTTATTAAAATCTTGACGTCTTGATTAAGTCCATAGTCAAATATTATTATAATAATGATAAAAAAATTTACTTTTAGTATAACCCAAAATAGAAATAGAAAATTGATAAAACTTTCTTAAGCTATATCAGAATCTATAACATACTTGAATATTTTATATATGGTATCCACTGGTTGTAATAAGTTTGTATTGTATATTACCTTAGTCTTATTATAATACTAGATCAAATTAAACTAAATAATTATAATTATTCCATTACCTTAATCACTAGTATTACCACTTCTCTAGACACCCAGAACTCATCTAGTTCTACTTTTCCAAGTACTATTGAATAGTTCAAACTACAAGTCGATGCAGTTATGTTGAATCTGTTTGATATTCACATATTGTTCATATCATGGCATGAGATAAATTACTAGAACTTAATCTTATGAAATTATTTTAATCTCAATAATATCTTCCTATGTCCATGAATGTTCTACTAGAAATATTATATTCCAATAAAAAATTAAGTCTTGAATTATTTCAACTTATATTTTTCAATGCTTTGTTGATATATGTACTATAACTAGATTCAACAAACCCATAGATAGATTTTTTTTATCTCTTGTTCGCTAGAACGTGGTTTCTAATTTAAGTCATTATGGTAGAAATGTATTCCTTAGTATTAAAAAATTGGTAAGAAATCACTACCACAAAACTGGGTTTCCATAGAACCACCCTTTATCAGCGCTAAAAAAAGTGATGATAAAGGGGGAGCCTTTATCAGCGCTTTTTTTAGTAGCGCTGATAAAGGGGGGTTTTATCAGCGCACATTTTCTTAGAACCGATAAATTTTTATATTTTAAAAGAAATCATAAAAAATAATATATTGATATATAAGTATATTTATATTGATATAAATATAGTAAATATTTTTTTAAATATGTTTTATATCGATTTGATATGTCGTAGACCCAAAATGGACACCCCGGAGTAGAAATTATGGTCATTTGTAGGGATTAAGGAACTTTTAGTACCTTGAAGAATATGAGAAGTTGTTACAATTGTCACCATAGTGTAGTTATGGTCGTATGATTCGATTTTATATGTGGTTGAGGCAAAACGGACACCCGAAGCAGAAGTTATGGAAAACGGACCCCCGGAGCCAAACTTATGACCGTTCAGAGGGTTTTTTGTCCTTTTTGAACCTCAAAAAACATGAGAAAAGGTTTCGGTGATCACCAGAGTGTGTAAAGTTTCGTAAGATTCGATTTGATATGTGGTAGAGCCAAAATGGACACTCGGAACAAAGTTATTTTCATTTGAAATTTTACAACTCTCGTATCTCCTGAAACCCTAAGAAACCAGCAAATCACTGAAACGGGAATAACCACTGCTCTGGTTGTCCATTTTAGCACTATGACCAGTCAAATAGAAACTTTTGAAAGGAGTGACGACTAGTTCTAGTCAAAATCATTAGAAGATTAGAGGAATGAAAGATATATCAGTTATAGCACTCCAAAAAAAGTCCAACTTCAAACGGCCATAACTTTCGCTCTAGGTGTCCATTTGGGATCTACCACATATCGAATCGAAGGCAGTGAAGAGATATACATAGAAAGCTAACTCAAACGTAGTTAGAGTCAATTTTGGGACCCTAAAGTCCCAGAAAACAACCAGAAGTCCTCCAAAACTCAGTTTCCATGTCCGGATCCCTGTTAAATTTTTCTTAAAATGGTCATAACTTCTGATCTGTGTGTATGTTCTGCCTCTGACACCTGTTTTATCATAGTTCGTTCCATGATATTTGGATTGATTGTTCACAGAGCTAAAATAGACATCCAGAGCGGAAGTTATGCCTTTTTCAGTGACTGCGATTTGTTAGGTTTTTCGAGACCTCATTTCTAGAACTTTTGTATATAGATATTAATATATAATATTTGTAAATATATATAAATATGTATAATTATACCTACAAATATACATATAATATATATCTCTCTGTGTGTGTGTGTTGTATATATGTATATATGTATGTATTTATTTATTTATTTATAAAAACACACATAAGAAAACATATTTTATAAATGTATTTAAAACTAATCTTATAAATATATATTAATATATATTAATATACAAATAAATATACGGATAAAAAATTATAACTAAATATATATATATATATAGATATTAATATATATTAATATACCGATATATATATATATATATATATATTAATATAATTAAATATATGTATATATTAATATGACTAAATATATATGTATATATTAATATGACTATATATATATGTTAATATATATATATATATTAATATACGGATATATATATTAATATAACTAAATATACATATATATTAACATATGAGTAAATATAACTATATATATATATATATAAATAGATATATTAATAAATGAAAATTAGAGCAATATGGTGGAGTGGTAAATGCTTAGGCACGCAGGAAAGAGGTCTCGAGTTCGAATCCTGAGGAAGGCAGGTGATGCACGCAGGTGTGGGGAATTACCTAGCACTGTTAAAGGGGGGTGGGGTTGCGTGGAGCTGTCCTGGGGCATGCGTGGGCTACCATGGGAGGTGGGCACTATTAAAGGGGGGCTTCAAGCGCTATTTAATCCCCCCAAAAATGAAAAAAAAAAGTATTTTTTTAATATTTTTAACTTTTATCAGTGCTAAAAAAAGCTCTGATAAAGGACTCTTTTATCTATTCTTCTTTTAACACTGATAAAAGGGGACTTTATCAGCACTTTTCTGAGCACTGATAAAAGGGGCCCCCCCTTATATTCACCTCGATTAACAGAACTTTTTTTAGTGCTATTAATCTATTTTTCTAGCACTGATAAAGGCCATTTTTTAGTAGTGAATAAAATTTATTTTTCACATATTATCAGCATATCTATCTTGAAAACTTATAGTGTTTCCACTATCTTATTAGAGACATGTGTCATTATTTTATTTCGAAATGAATATTCTATGATCACTATGTGTTATTTATACATAAATGAATTTATATAATCAATATATCTTATCGTAATTTATTGATTTCCCTAGCCCTTTATATTTATTCCTTATAGACATATACCATATGGTCTCTTTTATGGTCACATCATATAGACATCTTCCATAAGGTTTCCTCCAAATAAGGTGGACTTGATAATCAATACCCTATTTTTATGATCATAGAAGTATTCTTTGACAAGTATAACTACAAAGTATTTTAGTCATGATAATTGGTGTATAGGTGTTTTCATAGACTAAGCCTTTCAATTATCAATCATGCTTTATTGGTACTGACTTATACCATCCATGTCATGTTTCTCGTGAATAGCCACCAGTGGTATCAAGTATTAGAAACATTCAAAATATGGAATACTCAAATATTGATACATAGAATGCATTACTTTAATTTATACATACTTTTCAAAATTAGTATGTTTTCATTTACTGCTTCTTTATGGTAATCTTTATTATGAAATAGTAATATATATATCACCCACTATGGTGAGTATAAAACACCTCTTTTGATATGAATTCCTACATAGTATCTTTTTATTATACTACTCCTCCCACTGATCTTAGTGGAGTCCAACATTCTTATACCAACTCATGTGCATCTAGATCCTTAACCCATAGAGGATATGTATGGTCCCAGTATCCTTTAAGAGATAGGTTTACTTTATGTAAACATAGTTGGTCTTGAACAGATATTAATTTCCTTAGTGAATATAGGATTATTAATTGAGATTCACCTTGTGTTTGATGATAGTTTATTTTTAAATATAGCTTTTAACAAATGGTTTTCAACAAAAAATTGTGGTTGTGTCCAACTAGAGTATTATCATATCACAATTGATATGATAACCAGTAGTCAATATAGTCATTATATGTTTAGTTATTTCACTATATTTTAAAAACATGTATTGGAAGTAATTATGGAATATTTTCAATATATATATGAATCATCATTGATCTTCCTTTTACTTCCATCACTCTACTGATATATATAAGTAAACATGTGTTTGGGAATAAATTTACTCCACGTATATGATCAATGATTACTTTGATAAGATCTTCTCTAACAACATAGCTTCGATGTTACTATATATTTACCAAGTGAACTCACTTACTTCACTAAGTGTTTCTAAAAATTTTAAAGGAATCTCAGGAAGAATATGAATTTACCTCAAGATTTACAATATTTTATATGGCCTTATTGAAATAAATCTAAAAGATTCATGGTGTATCTTATTTTTAAAGGTTTCTTTATCTAAATCATGATAAGTAGTTTTTTAGTATATATAGTATCTTAGATCAAAAGATACTAAAACACTTTTCTAGGAATAAACAAGTAAACTAAAATTAGTTTTATTTGAAAAATAATTATCTTTACACAATCAGATAAGAGTATAGTATTTTACATCCATCATTCATTACAATGGATATCCATGATTTAATGGTTATTAAAACGTTAGTTTAGTATAAGGTATCGTAACAACATTTATTACAAATGTGAAATAATATCCCATTATGTCTAGATGGACTCTAAGATAAATATTTTTGGTAACACTCATTATAAACTCGAATCAAGCCATTATGGAAAGTTAGAAGTTGTGTATTCTCACTACTAACATAGAAACTACCCTTTCTCGTCCTCTGGAATAATTATCCCTACATCTTATAATATTTAAAACTTTATTAATTCTTGAATGAGAATATATATGAAACATATTATATTAAATCCTTAAGAATTAAAATTAAAATATTATATTCAATGGTGAATATTTCATATGCTAATAACTACTTCCACTTTAATTTATTGTAATTATTCCGATATCCATTTCTTTCCTCATAAGAAGTAAATAAACTCTTGTTAATAACCCTCCCTCTAAATCCATTATCTACTTGAAATATGTTGTAACTAAATTATTAGGTTTAAAATTATATGGTATTCTCAACATTGACTTTTAATATTTTCACCATAAAGAGTGAGGAAATAAGATTCCAAACAACCTTTTTTTTTGTTGAATTATGGATAAAAGGATTTATGAGTGGTTTCTCCATATTTTTCATACATACTTGGATGAATAATGATAGCCTTGGTGTAAATAATGGTTGTATGATATTCATTGATAATATCTTATCCAAATGGGAACTTAACTTTAAACAATATACTTAACATGAAGACATAATTTCAATCTAAACACCCCCTTTATAGTTTACACTAAAATAATATAGTGAGAATATCATTTATCTATAAGCCTCTCTTTCTTAATATAAAGAGATAAAAAATAAGATATAATAGAGGATTATCATTCTATATATCATTTTTAGGAATCCTTTTTCACCTCTTCTTGGTGGGACTATGATAAGTTTTAGGTAATTTCAATAAATAGTATAAATTTTCTAATATTAAAGTAGTGTAAAACATCTATGTCACTCCAGGAAATTTGTGCCTGCGAGGACATGCTCTGAGTTAAGGAATGATCACAATGTTTTTTACTGTTTTTCTTACCATTTTTCTATAATAATTAAAATAGATGATTAGTACTTTAATTTATAACAAAATTTGTGTGATCAAATAATTTTAATCATTTTATTAAGTCTCTCACTATTTTATCAAGTCTTAAAGGCCCTTTCCATTGAACTCTAAATTTCAAGTCATGGTGACATTATAGGGGAAAGGATTTATATTTTCATCCTTATGATATATATTATAGACATAAATCCCATAAGAAGGTGTTTAGGTAGGTGTTATTTCCAATTGAAGGCTTGCAGTTCATTATTTTGTTGAGAAGACTCCCCAATCTTAAAATATGGAATTTTATTTACTCAACATTTGCCTCCAAATTTATATTAAATAGATGATAAGACAAATTCATATACACTTTTTATGTCATTTATTTATGTATTTACATTTATTTACTCGATAATTCACTTGTTATATGCTCAATTTTGCTGGAATAAGGCTTCACAAGATTCAAGGGAAGAATTGCAAAAAAAGTGAAAAAATTTTCCTATTACGCGTCATTACTTCTCTTTAAATGTTATGTTGTATGAGTTCACAGTGTGTGAAATGTCTTGAGCCATTTCATGACCAAGCTACAAAGTTATCATAAGAAATATCCAGTACACATCGTGAAGGCTAAGTACACATCATGATCTCACTCAAAATAGTTAAATGGGAAATCTGTGAGGAATCCACGTAGAGGAACAGATGAAGGCCAATACACGATGTGTACTCAGTCAAACTTCATAAATCTTCCAAATATACATAAAACATGCACGAGATACAAAATCCATAGAAATCTATGTGGATCAATGGTACATGACGTGTACCTTCAGTACACATCGTAACCAATTCTACCTGAAAATTCAAAGCTATGGAAGAGCATTTACTAACAATTCCATACATGATTCTTCTCTGTTTTTCATTCCCTTAAAGTTCCTTCACCCCTTTTCTCCTTAAACTCAAATTTCTTCATTGTTTTACATTTTAATTCAATTCAAGATTTGTGGATCTATTTGTCTTCAACGCCTTACAATTATCATTGCATCATTTCCTATTGTTCATCTTCGATTACTATTAACATGTGTTGGATTTTTTTCCACCTACTATTTCAAATAAGAGATTTATTATTGTGATTTATCTTTTGTAAACCCAATTTCATGCTCATCCTCATTTCACACCTAAAACCTTTAATGATTTTGAATCCATTGGACTTAAATAGCATGTCAAGTATGAATTTCTTTATTTCTTTAATCGCACCTCCACTCTCTATGAGTAACTACACCTCTTAGGGGTAAGGATATATATTAGATGTATCAAAACCCATAATCAGTCCTTAAATGTAATTTTGGAAACCCTAATGAATTAGTAATCCAAATAAATAACCAAAGTCTATCCAATTCATGCGAGCATCCCTGACCAAGGGATATTCAAATGAATTACCCTATCCTAGTTGATGTAGATTAGGCTACAATCACTATCCTAGGATACATTTTTTCAAAGAAGCTAAACTTAATGAACTTAGGATGTTACTATCTCTGAATCATAGAATAGTCACTTCCTAGGTAGAACTATGCTACTTGACCAAATTCAAATAGAGACCACCATTTGATTCACATCCTAAACCTTAGGACACTGACAAGATTAGAATTTAGATCATCCTTTACCCAGATACTCAAAATTGATCATGAACCATCACTAATTACTTGAATTCACTCCCAAATATAGATTTAGTAAAATTACCAAACACCAAGATAACTTGAAAGAAATCCTATAAGGGTCTCAAGCCAGTGATCCTCTATAAGATAAGTTTCCTCCTTGTGGGATTGACCCTACACTTATACTATACTACACCCTTATAGTTAGTAAATTTTGGGAAACAAAATTCTAATTTGACCATAGCACATTTGAACCCAATGATGTGTGTGGGCGTGACCAAATTTTAGAATTGTTTTTAGGGAGAAACACTGTTTATTTTTAAGATCTTTGGTATAAGATCTAGGATTACCTTTCCCTCATCACTTTTATTTCTTTTCATTCAAATATTCCCTTTTATCTCCGTTTTACACACTTGTGCATGCACCGGGTTCCCTTGAATCACTCAAGGAACCTTGATTCAAAAGAACCCGTGACCTTCAATCCTATGATCAAAAGGTATTTGTCTAACCATCACTGGTCAGCAATTTGTGAGTAGCATAATCAAGCAGGACCAAACCTTCCAAACCCCCATCAGATAATTCTGAGAGAACACTAGATGCATTCCAAAAATACAATCACGGATTATGGCTTTCCATTAATCCACGGAATAACCCCAAGCATTGTTCTCCCCCAAATTCAATCCCACACCTTCGAGATCAAGCCTAGACTCATTCACATGATCCATAATATGTTAAAATTTTGTGGTCTTTAGAGTGAAGACCTACATGAACACATTTCCAACATCCAGGAATTTTTTAACACCTTTTTCACCAAGGTATTATCTTTATATTCCATAAGACTACATGTCTTCTCATTCCCACTAACAAATAGAGCTAAGGAGTGGCTTAAAATCCAAGCACTCGAGTCAATCATGACTTGGGACGATCTTTCTAAGAAGATTTTAGACAAGTATTTCCCACCAATCCAGACCTGGAATCTCTAGAATGATATTCAAAAATTTAATCAAGCAGATGGAGAATCTATATGGGAATCATGGGACTAATTTAAGGATCTTATAAGAAAGTGTACACATCATGGACTTGATACATTTATTCAGTTGCAAACATTTTATCAAAGACTCCAACCAGGCACATGAACTATAGTCGATATTTTTTATGATGGAGAATTGATGTTTAAGACCCCTGAATCCAGAAGAGAAATACTAGATAAAGTCTCTCATAATAGAAACATGTAGAAGAGTGATCATGGACCACCATGGTGTGGTATCCACCAGATTGATGAAAACACTAGACTAGCAGTTCAAGTGGAGGTGCTCACAAAGAAGCTTGAATCTTTTCAAATGCCAGCTATACAACCTCAACCTCAACCCCTTATACTCCCATCATGGAAATTCAATATGTGATATGTGTTATAGACCACACCTTTATCAGGATTACAAGGAAGGATATGAAGTACAATAGGATTGTAATTATGGAAATTACAATCAACAGAACCGGTTGTTTCAACAACAACAACAATATTATCAGCAGATGCCTGCTCGGTAGTAACCTTAGAATAGTCAAGGCTACTTTTAAACACAATGTGGTTATGAACAATTCCAAAATAAAGGAACACCAGGGTATCCACCGATAAACCCTATTACTAGACCATAACAACAAGTGCAACAACATCCCTTCCAACCCATAGCTCATCAACAATTTCATCCACCTCAGCTGATACAGCAAAAACCACCTCCACCATCGCAAAGTGACCTAGAGAATCTCCTAGATAATTTTGTTTAAAATTCATACCAAAGAATGAAAACTCAAGAAACCAAAATGCAGAACCAAAGAGATACTTTAAGGAATATTGAGATTCAAATGGGTCAAATATCAAAGACCTTGTCAGATATATTTCCAGGTACTCTACATTGTAACACTGAGATATACCCAAGAGAGGAATCCAAGGTGAAAGTGCTGAAAAGAGAGAATGTTTTAGACTTTAAAAAACCCAGTGGAAAAGAAGAAAGACAGTGGGAAGAGCCTAATAAGAAACTAGTATCAGACGGGGAAGTTGATATAGAAATTCCCCTATCACTTCAAAAAAATCACCAACTAAGAAGAACCACACTTCTGAACTGAAAAATAAACATGGTTATGTTTCCCTACCTCCATACAGGCCAACTATTTCCTTCTTGATAAAGTGAGACAAGGTAGGAAGGAGGCTTGTACAATACAAGAAGTTCCTAGATATGTTCAAGAAATTGCACATCAACATACCATTTATAGAATCCATTGATCATATACTATTTTATGAAAAATTTCTCAAGGATCTGTTATCCAACAAAAGAAAATTAGAAGATCTTGGGGGTAATCTCCTTAAATGAAGAATTATCTATTGTTGTGCAGTAGAAAATTCCCCCGAAGATGAGAGATCCTGGAATCTTATCAATTCCTTGTGCTATAGGAGAATGCATGTTTGGAAGAGCCTTGTGAAATCTTAGAGCCATCATCAATTTAATTCCAACAAGAGTTTTCCAGAATCATAGACTCCAAAAAATCAAAACAACTAGAGTATCATTATATCTAGTCAATTACCCCATAATAATTCCCGAATATGTTTTGGTTAAAGTTGGAAAATTCATCTCTACAATAAACATACTAGTCCTGGACATGGAAGAAGAAGGTGATGTCCTTATCATACTTGGAAGACCATTCCTAGCCATAGTAAAGGATTTGATAGATGTAAATCAAGGACTTCTGATCTTTAGAGTTGGAAAGGAACAGGTGGTGTCCAACCTGATTAAATTTTCCCAGCACTCAGATGATGTTGTGGATTATAATTCCATCTCTCTCACCCACAAATAATATGAGTACATAGAAATTGAGGAAGAAAGCAAAGATTAACTCTTAGATATGGAAGAAGAATATGATTTTTAAGAAGTAAACTTCAATGAACCACTCATAAGGGACACCATGACACCTTTTATTCCTTTCATCATTCATCCACTCTGGTTATAATTAAAACCTCTTCCCAGTATATTTAAGTACTAATACATAGGAATGTCATCCTATCTTCCAATAATTATCAACTTTTAACTATTTCAAGCACAAGAATAGAAATTGGTTGATGTTCTAAAAATACATAAGAAATCAATTTCCTGGGGAGTTTCAGACATTAAGGGGGTCAATCCTACTGAATTCACTCATAGTATCCTTCTTGAAGAAAGTGAAAAGAAGAAATGACAACCTCAAAGGAAGATCACACCCCTAATGAAATAATTTTTTAAAAAGGAAGTGTTAATGATCATGGGTGTAGGAATCATTTTTTCTATATCAGATAGTGAATGGGTGAGTCCCCTCCAAGTTTTTCCAAATAAATGAAGAATCACGGTAGAAAGAATATATTAAAATGAACTGATTTCAACACATATCATCACTGGATGGAGAGTCTGTGTAGATTATAGATTCTTGAATTCAACAACCAAAAAGGATCATTTTACCTTACCTTTCATGGACCAGATGCTATAAAGACTGGAGGGTCATGAATTATACTATTTCCTAGATGGATATTTAGGATGCAATCAAATTCCAGTCAACCCTACTGATTTCCTGAAGACCAATTTTACAATCCAATTTGGTACCTTGGATTACATGAAAATGTTATTCGGGATATGTAATGATCCATTGAAATTTTAGATATGTATGACACATATCTTCTACAAAATGGATGAAAAATTCCTCTAAATCTTCATGGATGATTTATTGGTCTATGGAAGATCATTTAAAGTATGTATAAGAAATTTGGAATTGGTCTTACAATGTTTTGAATAAAAGTACCTATTCGAGAATTGGGAGAAATGATATTTCATGGTATAAGGATTAATATTCCTAGGACATAAAATCTCCAATGAAGGAATCACAATCAATCCCACAAATATCAAAATCATCAAAAAATTTCCAGAAACTTCAACTGTCAAGGGTATCATAAGTTTTTTGGGCCATTATAGATTTTATAGATGATTTGTAAAGGATTTTCATAAAGTTTCCCACCCATTGACACATCTATTGTCAAAATTTGTTTCCTTATAATATGATGAGTACTGTTGAAATGCTTTCAATACACTAAAGATAAGTCTTATATCATCACTAGTTATCATTTCACCCAATTGGCAAAAATAATTTGAGTTAATGTGTGATGCCAGTGACCTTGTTGTAGGTGTTATGCTACGAAAACGAATTGGAAACATCTTCTATCCCATTTATTATGCAAGTCACACATTTAATAAAGCTTAGATCAACTGAAAAACTACAAATAAATAAATCTTAGTCATTGTATATGCCTTTGATAAATTCTATTCATATCTTTTTCTATCCAAATTCATCGTTCACATTGATCATGCTACCCTCAGGTACCTGATGAACAAAAAGGATTCCAAACCTAGGATAATACGTTGGATCCTCCTACTACAGGAATTTGATATCATGATAAAGGACACAAAAGGGACAGAGAATTTGATTGTTTATCATCTCTCTAGACTCCCTCTCTCCATCATCAAAGAAGATGAAGAGATGAACATTAAAGTGTATTTTTCAGACAAAACCTTTTTTAGTATCAATACTCAACTGTGGTTCTCAGATATTTCCAATTATCTTTCCATGGTATTCCTATATCAAGAACCCTCTTACCAATAGTGAAAAATATTTTTTTTAGATATGAACCATTACTACTATGATGAGCCTCTTTTGTTCAAGCATTGTGCTAATGAATATTTGAGACGTTGCATCCCATAAGAAGAAACCCACAATGTAATTAAGATGTGTCACACATCTCCAACTAGAGGGAATTGTGAACCCAAGTGTATAGTGGCCAAGATTCTAAAAGGTGGATTTTTTTTCCTACACTACACCAAGACGCAAGGTGATTTTTCAAAAATTGTGACAAATATCAGCGGACCGAATATATTAGCAAAAGAAATGAGATTCCACAAAACCCCATCATGGAATTCAAAGTATTTGGAATTTTGGGTATTGATTTCAGGGCACAATTTCCAACATCACATGGAAAAACCTGCATTATGGTTTCAGTTGATTACATCTCAAAATGGGTTGATGCTGAAGCTACTACACATGACACGGAAAATGTTTTCATGAACTTTATAAGGAATAATGTGTTTGTAAAATTTGGATTTCTGAGATTAATTATCATTGATCTAGGAACACACTTCACAAACCAATATGTGAGAGGAATACTATAAATATATGGCATTAGATACAATACAGGAACTTCCTACCACCCATAAACAAGTGGGAAAGTAGAACTGTCTAACAAGGAGGTCCAGAAAATTTTGGAAAAGACTATGAATACAAATTTAAATGAATGGAGTCTCAAACTAGATGATGCATTGTGGGAATAAAAAACTACTTAAAATACACCCATATGTACCACCCTATTTAGATTTGTTTATGGAAAACCATGTCATCTTCCGGATGAGTTAGAGCATCACTCATCTTGGGTTATCAAGAAAATGAATTTGGATTCAGAGAAATATGGAGAATCCAGGATGTTTCAATTGACTACTTTGGAAGAGATAAGAAGAGATGCCTATGAAAAAGAAAATATATACAAGGAAAAAAACAAATAAATGGCATGATCAATGCATTGAAATGTGTACATTTCTACTTGGTAATAAGGTTATTTTATTCAACTCAAGATTGAAACTATTCCTGGGAAAGCTGAAATCTCATTGGTCAATCCCATTTGATGTTGTTCAAGTCTTCCCTTACGGAACTATTGAGATTCAGTGATAAGGGGGGACAGAATTTAAATTGGACGATTAAAGGATGAATATTTTTAAGAACACTTCTAGGAAGGTTTTTCTATCATCCTTAAATTTATTTAATCATAAATGGAGTCAATATACTAACTTAGAAGGAAATGCCAACTGGTAGGAAACCTAGGGTAGGAAATATTAGACTAGGTTAGAGTAGAATCATATTAGAAGAGTTCTGGGTGGTCATGAGTTGAAGGCATAGAAGGAGCACAAAAGTTGATAAAAACAATTCAGTACAGATCATGAACCTATGGTTCATGATGTGTACATATTTCAGAAAAAAAAAATTGATTTTATTTAACCAGTGCATGACGTGAACCATCGTTACATGTCATGTACTGGATTGGGTATGTTTTAAAAAAATAGAGGTCGAAAACCTGTGGGTCACGAGCCACACAACCCCCTGACCATTCATCTCCTAAAACCCCCCTTCCATCAAACCAAGACCTCCCTCCCCTATTCTCCCTCTCTTCTTCTCCTTCACCTTCAAAAGAACACTCCTCCCCTCCCTCTCCTTTCTAGCCCACTCCCTTGGTCTACACACCAACCATGTGACCCTCCCTCAGCCAACCCCCTAAAACTGATACATCCCATCCCCTTGTTAGCTTCAACCCCTGAAAGCTGCACCCCCTACCATCATGGAACGCACCAAATGACCCCAACCCTCCTCTTACTCGTCCGCCTCCTCAAACTCCCCATCCTTATCATCAGAGGAATAGCTAGCCTCCAAGCATCCCTGTGATGCATCTATTGAATCTCCTGCACCACCTGCATCATGAACTACCCTTGCTCCTCAGAAAAACATAACCTCCACGTCAAGTGATGAAAACCTGCACCTACACCCTGTGATCTGTTTCACTAACACACACCATCAGGTCAATCTTATCAAGTTACAAGAAAATCCCACGTTTACAAACAAGACTTTGGACATGTGCATTCTCACCTAACTAAATATCATTGATATTTTCCTAGTCCTCCTTGAGACACTGCACATTGAATGCATTCTAGAGGTCCATGAGGAAACCTTCTATGAGTTATTTTAGGAGTTTTTAGCCACCTTCTAGATGTCCATCAACTACCTCCATTACTAATTGGGTGGCAGACCCCATGAGCTATCTTTTGTAGAATTTGGGATTAGTCTGGGCCTCCACACTGATGATTTTTTCATTTCAGATATCTATCCCACACTTCAGCTGTATCCACCTCATGAAGCTACCCTGTAGTTTTGGAAGATGATATCCTGTGACCCCCTGTCACACCATGACAAATTCCTCATGAATTATACTCATCTGCGGGGTCTATCACATCATATCCTACGTGGAGCCGTGGAACATGGATGGTTTTCCTGGGGTGAGACTCATGGAAGCATCAACCAGGTGGATTTCTTAGTTCTTACAGTAGCTATAGGTTGTCCACCCATCAACACGGCTACCCAGTTTTCATAGTATAACAAGACATAGGCATAGCGGAAGCGTGGTACATTGATGGGTGGCTCCTACATTACTCATTGGGCCCAGCACCTAGATGTTTTCGAGCCAGAATTTCCCCTTAACTCCTTAGGACCTATCGAGTTGATCGATCTTGTGATGATACACAAGATGAAGATGTTAGTGAGGGAGGATGACACATACTTTTGGGTGCCAAGAGTACACAACCCCACACCGTAGGATCCATCAAAAGCAGAATCAGTAGACCCATCGGTTCCACCATATTCCTCCCCCACACCTATACCACTCATCCCTCCTCCCAGCTCTACCCCCACCTCATCTCCCATTCCTACACCCTCCCAACCCACCTTGACTAAACTCTCGGCCACTTAGCAGTGTATCTTAGCAAACATATGCCATATATCTTCCCATATCCACCTTACCTTCATTGAGTCAACTAAGTTCACTACTCCACCACCACCCACCCCATCCATCCCCTCATCTTCCACAATTCCACCACCCCCTATAGTCCACCCAGACCTACCTCTAGACCTTACTGACCCTACTCCTCAGCAGGAGTTCTTAGAAGAGCATGTCCAGAGGGGCAAGGGGCCAACCACTGATTCCACCCCTGAGGTACCATTTGTGGATCCAACTTCCAAACAAACAGCCTCCATACTGATCGGTACTTATCCGCCACCCACCCAACCCAACCACCTACCTCCACCACCCCACCATTCACTACAGTAATCGCTTGACTGACTATTGTTCCTGCTGCAGATGTTAACCCAACTAGATAGCTTGTCCCACCACATGATGGTGGGATGATGCTGGAGCAGATATTTTGTCTGGAATCATGATCTACCTTTTCGGGCTTTTGGTAATTTTTTGTGATCAGTTTGGCTATTCATTTTTTTCATATTTTGTATCCCTTGTTTTGTACTAAATTTTATATCTACATATGGGATTTAATTTTCATTTTATTTTTGTGTTCATTTTCATTTATTTATTTTTGTACATAGAAATTTATAGCTCCTCCAAATATTCTATGATTCTCAATGGTATAGTACCACCATCTATTTTGGAACAAAGGGTACTACAACACATCATATACATTTCTTGTCAACTTCAAGAACTTTCAATGCAAATCCATGCACAAAAGCAACCACCTAGAGTTGCGATCCCTTTCCTACCTCACCTCTTTCATTATCATGTAGTATCACCTAAAGTCGTAAAATCACCTAAGCGACCATGTGAACTTGAAGATACAGCCTCTAGTAGCTGTAAGAGGAAACATAGAAACTGAGTCGATGGTGTAACACCCTGACCCCAGAATCCTAGAGATGGTGCATTATTTTAATACATTGGCATGATATAAGGAATCATGTCCTAAAGGGCCAATCAGTTTAGAAGTATTGGAAAATATATTTCATACATGAACCATTCATTAAAATTCAAAACATAATATGAAACATATTCCATTCATTGATAGTGCCATTATTCTTATATATTAACCCTAAATATCAATCATAAAACACTTCTTGGAATCCTAGGAAAATAAAACATACGAAAGGGGTGATCTCAAATGATCAGTAAAGTTAAACAATATAGCGGAAGTTATTATAAATAACCATAAACTTTAAGGCAAGTATAAAATTTAAACACAATCCTTTTAAACATAAACTTGAACATGATAAGGCAATAATAAATAAAATAATACCATTTAAACATTCACATGGATATTCTACTAGTCAAATGATCACATGTAATATCAATAACTAATATCATAATGAGGGAATGCATAATATCAGACATCTAAAACATACCATCGAGGCCTTGACCAAGACATCTAAAAATATGTTGTTAAGGCCTCATCTGAATCCATATCTGAAAATAAATAGGCATGGACTCAGCCAAGTCCATATCTAGTTTGTCTCATGTTACCTAACGATGCATCGAGAGGCTATAGTGGGCCTCTCTCGTCACTTACTAATTATAATACATTCCTCATATGAAAAGGGTGAAACATAACATAAAAATATGTATTAAAACTATCATATGAAATATTAATACTTTAACCATAAACTATGAATGATATTAAAATATCACATCCACAATCAAACATATCATAAAACATTCAATAAAATATGGAATATTGAATAAAAATAAATCAATCTCAATTAAGCATATATCCAACAAATGATGTTTATATAGATGAAAATAATCTAATAAAATCATTAAAACTATTTGAGAGAGATATCCCTTTTTACTTTGCAAACATTAAAAGTCACAAAAATTATAAAAGAATACATTAAAATTTTATTTTTGAATCAATGTTTCCCATACCACTTAGAAACCTTTTAAAGTAATTAACATTTTAAAACATTCATTTCCATATAAATAAATCCTTAAAACCATTTTGAAAACATGGAAATTAATGAGAAAAATTTAGAAGAATAAATATTTAAAATATTTAAAATGATATTTTATTTAAATATTACCTCACATAAAACCTTAAAAATAATAATTTTGAAAAAAAATTAAGAATCATTTACATGGATGATAAATATGTCATAGTAACTACTTACACATAGACAATCTTGGATAATAATGAGATTGTAAAATTAACTCTTACCTTGTATTTTCCTTTAGTTGAGGGTTTTTTAACCTACTATATAATAGTTAAATCATGTTATTAAATCATACTATAACCATATCCATATTTATTATATCATATATGATCCTCTTCTAATATCTTATTACTCTTTTGTTAGTAATCTTTCATTATTTTCACTATTTCGGTTGTTAATCGCTTAGTTTCTCAAGTAAGTTTTGACTTATTATTTGTTGTTCCCATTAATTGGATCATGTTTTAATCATATAAATAATTTAAAGTATGATTTAAATATTATATATATATATGTATAATAATCCATAATACTTGGAGATAAGAAATGAAATGCACCATAGACGGTAGGTTGTACGTACGCATAAATGCTACTTTCATTTCTATGTCGTATAATAATTAAATGATATACCTATGTATTATAATTTAAGTATTATATTAATTTCATATATGTCTCATATTTTTAATAAAACCATCTTTTATGTGTTCCATTTATAGTGTGAATGATTCATATTGCTTTGAGGGGACGGTAGTCCACACTTCCTCAAACGAAATTATCGTATTTACAAAACTTGGAAAGCATAAAGGTATGTTTTAAATAAAATTTAAATAATAATAAATACATAATAAATAACATATATATGATATATAAATATATTTACCATCATAATGTCCACCATGATTGGTGGTAGGATAAAATTGAACAATCATCATTTCGTGAGGCAGTAGTTCATCGTACACAGAAACAATATGTTCTATATCCATTAGATGGAGGTGTGTGTAATTTTAGGTATAAACCTTGGAATAAAACATACTATTATATATACTATACTTTTTTTTATAAATTAATGGAATAAATATAGTTTAGGGGTTGGAGAATGAAAAAAATAAATGAAAGGATCTTGAGAGAAGACATTACCACTAAATCGGGTAACTCCTTTTGATTTGAGCCAAAATTCATTATTGAATTACCTTATTCTAAAGTTAAGGATTATAATAGGAATTTAGATATGTTGGTAGCTTATTTTATCAGAATTTTAATGAGACAATGGACTTGAGAGGTGTGAGTAAGTTGGTAGAGTCGGTGTCCTTTTATAAGTGGAAGGAGGGGAACTTTAGAAAAGTCTTCAAATATTATTTTATTATAAAGTTTTATTATAATTATAATAGATAAAAAGTGATATATTTCGAGTATAAGATGATTATGGGTATAAATAATATCAACCAATAGGTTTTAGATAAGTTTAGGTCACAAATGTAACCTTATTGTTTGTCTTTAACCCTTAGTTAAATAAATTAACTCTTACCATGTCTTCTTGTTTGTTTACACTATATGGTTAATATAGTTACTATAAAATTCCAAGACAACCTCATGTAGATAATTAATTACATTTTTAACATTATATAAGTTATTTTTACAAATCTTATATTTTTATGACTGTTATATCATTTAATAAAATAGTACTTGTTTTAAAAACACATTTATGTCAGTTTTGAAACTATTTATTAATTGATTTTTGTTAAAGTCGTAAAAACTTGATTCATTCTAAAAAACTACATTAACTGAAAGATAAAATGTCATAATATTACATTAAATTTTTTTATGGCATCCAAATTTTCAAATTACATTTATTTTAATATTTATAATATCATTTAATTGAATCTTTAATTAATAATGTAATCATTGCATCATCATTGTGTCATAAATAAATTTAATTATTTAATATTTAGAAATTATAAATAAAATAAAATGATTTAGTAAATATTTTTTAGCTTTATAATAACTATTTATAGTCAAAGATATCAATTATATAACCCAATATTAAAATTGTTTTAGTAAAAAGATACATGTTTATGTTATATTTCTCTTTAAATTAATTATTATAACATGTCATTATAACCCCCAAGTGGCTCCCAAATGCCGAAATTTCAGCCTAAGGATTTTTTGGGTCAAGAATTACTCATACAATAAGATTTTAACATGTTTTAGGGTAGTTTTAAATTATTATAATATTATTTTAACCCTTATTTACCTAATTTACCCTTTAACTGTGGTAATTAAAAATAATTACTAAAGTTACTATTCATAATGTTCAAAAATAAAATGTACCTATTTAAATAAATTTTAAATTATGATTAAAAATATGGAATCAATTTTTAAAAATTAAAAACACAAAATTTTTAGTAATTAATTTAAAAATTAATCCTCTAGTCAGAATGAAAAACAGGTTTTTAAAAGTTAAAACATTGCAAAAGAATGAAATGTGTTTACATTAAAATTCATGGTAAAATTAATGTCAATGACAAAAATTATATTAAATTATAAAAATTCATTATATTTATACTTTAAAACCATTCAATAATATAATTTATCCACATAAATTATTTTGATGAAAAATTTTGTTTTTAATTAAAATTTAGTATATTTTTATTATTCATCAAAATTTAAAACTTATCAAAAAAATATCAAAAATTCCTCCAAAGTAAATTTTCATATCTCGCTTAAAAATAAAAAATTTATTTTTTTAAATAGTATATATTAAAGTTTTAAAAACTTGATTTAAAATGGATGTGCCATCAAAAGGTGGAAAAACTACATTTTTTGAAAAATACTTCTTTTATCTAAAAATGAATTTGTTCTTATATCATGTCTAAAAAATACATAAGATGAATATTAAAGTTATATGTAATATATAATATTCAATATTTGGTTAATACTATTCATAATCACTAATATTATTCTATTAATATATTGTTGTTTAGTAAAACTAGGCCTTGCGTGTAACGCAAACCAACTCATTTTTATGTGTAGTGTTGTCACGACCCGTCCCCCAGGGCCCATGTTGTGACTACCCCAAGCCCACCTTCAATAGGGTAGGGGCTGTAGACTAGCATTGAAAGGCATATCCCCTAAAATCGGGAAGGCATTGCCTTTATATCCTATAAACACATGTAACCAAGCACACGACAAGATACAAACACAAGTAAATTGTATAGAAAAAAGAGTGTTGAAAGTAAGAGGGGTCAGAAAACAAGCACAACAGTAAAGGTACAAGTACAACTGAAATACAAAACAACTAAAGAAACAGAAATACATCTATTGGGTCATCCTCTGAGGTTCCTACCTGAAGGGTAGGTATAGATCACCTCCTTAGCACTCCACGTTCGCCTGTCTCCATTGCGTAATAACACGTCATATGGTCCACCTTCGAGCACCGTCTAGTCCTGGTACCATCATCCTCAGTCTGGCCATCCATCTAAGGATGGAAGGTGGTGCTCAAATGAAGTTTCATCCTGAAAGCCTCCTACAACCCCTTCCATAGCCAGGAAGTAAAACGTGCATCACGATCAGAGACAATTAACGAAGTTACTCCATGTAGCCACATAATATCATGTACATAGTGGCGTCCCAAGATCTCTATCAAACCCTTCTCTCTGATTGGTAGGAAGTGGGTCGACTTAGTGAGTCGGTCAGCGATAACCCAGATAGAATCATGACCACTGGATATATGTGTAAGTCCTATCATAAATTCCATGGATATCTCATCCCAGTTCCACTTTGGGTCCTCTAAAGGTTAAACCAAGCCTGCTGGTACTTGATGCTCCGCCTTCACTTGCTGAAAGTGAGGCACCGATATACAAACTTTGCTACTGCTTTCTTCATTCTCAGCCACCAGTGCTGTCGTCAGAGATCCTGGTACATCTTCGCCACTTATGGATGTACTACTAGTGGTGAAGTGTGGAACTCCCTCAACACTTCCTCCCGAAGTGACACTGGTACCCTAGTACGTCCTCTAAAAAGGATGACGTTCTATCCACCTTTATAAATCCATCAGGTGCCCATCCTGTGGATATCTGAGCACGTTGAGGCTTGCAGTCAGTGTCCCCACACTGCGCCTCCCTAACTTGCTGAAGAAGTGGGGGACTGACTATCAGAGACTGAAGAAAAGCTTCTCCATCCCGATCAACAAAGGGTATCTGCAAAGCAGCCAGCTCCTCTGTCACCTCACCTAGCAGCTGTATACCAGATCTCCTACTGAGTGCATCTTCTACAACGTTCCCCTTCCCAATAGTATAGACTATCTCGAAGTCATAGTCCTGTAGGAACTCAAGCCAACGTCGTTGTCTCAGGTTCAGGTCCTTTTGAGAGAAGATATACCTGAGACTCTTGTGATCAGAGTACACTGTAAAACGCTCACCAATCAAGTAATGTTGCCACAAATTCAAGGCGAAGACCACTACTGCTAAATCCAGGTCATGGGTAGCGTAGTTCTGCTCATGTTGTCTCAATTTTTGAGAACCATATGTGATAAATACTCTCTCCTTCATTAGGACACATCCAAGCTCGTTCCCTGATGCGTCGCAGTAGACTATGTACCCAACACCCTCATCCAGAAGCCTCAAGATGGGGGCACTAGTCAGTATTTTCATCAGCTCCTGAAAACTCCACTGGAATCTTTCCGACACATGAAGGGTTTCCCCTTCTTTGTTAATGCTGATAAAGGTGCTGCAACTCTGTAGAAATTTGGTACAGACCTCTGGTAGTATCCAGCCAAACCCAGGAAACTCTGTACCTCTGTCACACTCCTGGGTGGCTCCCAAGCAAGTACATCCTCAATCTTCGATGGATCCAGCACAACTCCAACCTCCGAGATGACATGTCCCAAGAAGTGAACCTCTCGGATCCATAATTGTCACTTCTAGAGATTACCATAAAGCTAGTGCTCTCAGAGTGTGTCCAGTACTACCTGCAAATGATAGGCATGATCCTCCTTAGTAACTAAGTATATCAGAATTCCATCAATGAAGACCACCACAAAGCGATCAAGGTATGGATGAAATATCCTATTCATGAGTCCCATGAACACTGCTGTAGGATTGGTTATTCCGAATGGCATAACCAAGAACTCATAATGGTCATACCGACATTTGAAAGATGTCTTCTTCACATCCTTGTATCGCACTCTGAGCTGGTGATAGCCTGATCTGAGGTCTATCTTCGAGAACCACCATGCTCCTTTCAGCTAATCAAAGATTTCATCAATCCTCGGGAGTGGATACTTGTTCTTCACGGTCACTCGGTTCAGGTTCTGATAGTCGACACAAAGTCTCAAGCTCCCATCCACCTTCTTGGTGAACAAAATTGGGGCTACCCAAGGAGAAACACTGGGCCGAATGAATCCCTTCCCCTGTAAGTCCTCCAGCTGTACCTGAAGCTCACGAAGCTCCACGGGAGCCATCCAATACGCTGGTGTAGATATTAGTGTCGTCTCGGGGTACAAGTCAATGTAAAATTCCACCTATCTGAGAGGATGTATACCCAGAACATCATGAGAGAAGACATCCGTGTATTGGTCCACCAATACAGGATAGCTCAAACTCCACACATCAACCACTCCGAGGGTAAGGCTAGCCAACTAATGAGTGATCAGCTAAACTCTCCTCCAGGTAAGTCCATCATGTGCTGCAAAGTCTCCCTTTTCACCGGTGAAGGTAAACCTGGTCCCATCCATGCAGACACACTGCATTTTGTGTCTAATACATTCAATCTTATTATGGTCTATAGATAACCAGTCCATACCCAAGATGACACCGTATGGCCTCAACGCCGCTACTAGGAGATCCCAGCTGAAGCTCTCAACTCATAGAGTAAGCTCACACTGCTGACACCAGTGTGTAATCGTAGAATCCTCTCCCGTAGAATTCTCTAGCCATAAATATCGAGGCAACATCTCTATAGTAATCTCCGAGCTCTGAACGAGGGCAGTGGAAACAAAAGAATGACTCGAACTTGTGTCTATAAGTACTACAACTAAGGTGGAGTAGACACAGATCGTACCTTGTATCATCTCCGGAGCGCCATGATCATAGGACTCAACTACATGGAGTTGAGCTCACCCATGTCCTCTTGCTCCCTGTGGTCGGGGTGGACCACCTTGTGGTGGTGGCGGTAACATCTAGAATAGTCTCCCACCGCCAGCTGCACGGCCAGCTCCTCTGCCACGTCCGCCTGCTCCCTACAGACCTCCTCGATCAAACCTATGTATCTGCCTGGATGGTCCCTTGACTATCTACTGATCATCTGTATGGCTGGTCGGGCAATCACAATCCATGTGACCATGCCCACTACATGTGAAACACTGCCTGTTCTTCACATGATTGGCTCTGTCTTCAGTACCCCACACAACAGATCTTGAGTCATGCAGTCATCCACCAGTAGATCGGGTCCTCTTAGACCTCTATGACATATGTATGCTTCCAACTGAAGAAGACTCTGCTACGTGACATCCAGTGGTGGGTCTCACTGTTGGTGACTGCTCAGTAGGAAAACTCTCCACTAAGAGGGCTCGCTCTAACACCCCCACTTGCATTGGGATGCTGTGAGAAATCATTAAAGCCCTGATCTCCTGCCTGAGTCCCTGCTCAAAGGTTCGGGCCGTGAAGAATGGGCCCCACACCATATCAGTGGAGTAGTGTGAGAGGTTAGTGAACCTCGCTGAGTACTGAGCCACAGTCATGCAACCATGCTGCAGATGAACAAGCTTATGTATGTGCACTGCATGAAGAGTCACTCAGAAAAACTCAGCCTAAAATAAGCTCTCAAATTCTGCCCAGAGAAGTGCCACCTTGTCAAGAACCTGGAGCATCAAGCTCCACCATCTGCCTGCTGGTGCCTGTAGAAGGCTGACGGCAAGGATCACCATGAGATCAGCTGGTGTCCCTACTAGTCGGAAGACTCTCACTACGGCCTCCATCCAATCATCAACTGCTTGTGGGTCCATCTCTCCCCTGAACCTGGGTGGCCTCTGGGGATGGAACTTGTGCAACGCGCTCAAGTAGTGTGCACACTCTTCTACTAGGGCTGGTGGCATTAGTGGCCCAATGGGTAATGGTACCGCTGGTGCCTCCACTGGTGCATCTACTAGAAGAGGTCCCTACACCGATGCCTCGTCGCTCTGTGGGCTATTAGAGCGTACTATATCTTGAACCCTACCTGTTTGTCTGCGTGGAGGCATCTTGAAAAGAAATAGGCGTTCCACGATAAATAAGTTATACCTGGTGATCTGAATTAATGATTTCACAAATAATACTCTTGAAAACACACGCACAATTAGTGTTTTCATACACTGAGTCGGAAATCAGAAGTCAGGGTCCTGGTGTATGGATACGTCAACCGTCACACCAAGACTGGATTCCCTAAACTGATAACCACACTCACTAAACTTAACACTATTTTCATTAAAAAGATCAAAGTACAATGTTATACAATAGAACAGACTCCTATAATACCAATTTGTCATGACCCGTCCCCCAGGGCCTGTTCCGTGACTACCCCAAGCCCACCTTCCATAGGCCAGGGGCTAGAGACTAGCACCGAAAGGCATATCCCATAAAACCAGGAAGGAATTGCCTTTATATACTATAAACACATGAAACCAAGCATACAGAAAGATATGAACACAAGTAAACTGTATAACAAAAATAGTGTTGAAAGTAAGAGGGGTCGGAATACAAGGCCAACAGAAAAGGTACATGTACAACTAAAATAAAAAACAACTGAAGAAAGATAAAGACAGCTACTGGGTCATCCTCTAAGGTTCCTACATAAAGGGTAGGTACATATCACCTCCTCAGCACTCCACGTCTTCTCGTCTCCTCTACATACCGACACGTTGAATGTTCCACCTCTGGGTACCGTCCAGTCCCGGTACCCTCATCCTCAATCAGCGTTGTTCGTCGTCTGCACTAAACACAACAAGGTGCAGGCATAAACCATGTAGGGGTGAGTATAATGATACTCAGTAGGGACACCGAGACCTTCAAGGTCTCACAAAATCCACAAATGATAAACCACATAGCATGAAAACAAATGACAGCCCTACTTAGGTATATGCCCATACATATACCCAAGTTATCAAGTATGCCCATCTCAATCATGAGGAAACACAGAGTCCAACTAAAAATCCCAAGATCAACTATTCCACAAAATAACGAGTACCATGAAGGTAAGTACCACATAGGTACGCCACACAGGAGAATACCACTAAGGTATTACCAAAAAGGAAAGTACCACATAGTTAAGGACTCATCTCACACCAGATATATCTTAGGTATAGTAGTAAAGATGATTAAATGTAACTACTGAATCATCTTACCCTATTGAGAGGTAGACCCAAAAAGGATCCAAAATCATCATCAGACCCACAGAGGATCGTAGTACATCTTCAGACCCACACAGGATCCTAGTACCTCATCAGACCCACACAGGATCCTAGTACATCATCAGACCCACATAGGATCCTAGTACGTCATCAGTACATCTTCAGACCCACACAGGACCCCGCCTCTGTAACATACATGTGGGAGGTTTTAGTTTAGGTTTTTATCACCTTTATAACATCCAAATGGTATTTTTCAACAAATAAAAATGTTAAAAAAATTTATTTTCTTTTATTCTTTCATGAAAAACACAAAAATTAACTTTTACCCTCGACCAACTACCATCGAGGTGAAAGTCTCCTTAAGTGAATAATGATGTTGTGAGTTCAACGGTGTCCTCAGATTTCAATTTTGAGAACCAGTTCTAAAGTTACAAAAAAACTGCTCGCACGTTTACTGAATTTACCTGAAAAAAAGTTTAGAAATTCATTCCGGGCACACCGGGCCTCGGAATCACGCGCAGTCAATTTTTGCGGACTCGTAAAATTTCCATATAATTAAAAAAATACATGGAAATTATAGGTCTTTACAAGTGTAAGATTAAAATGGTGTCTTATAAAAATAAATAAAGAAAAAAATTAAATTTATTTAGATATGAAAATATTATAAAGTCTTGGGGTGTTACATTCTCCCCTCCTTTAATAAATTGCATCCTCTCAATTTAAAATCAGTATTGAAAACTAGGGATTTTTCATTTCAAAATATCAATATGGAAATCCCACATCAGAAATGGATTAATGAGACCTCCATTTTAAATTAAATAAAGGGAAGTATGAAGGTCACCATATATAATGAATAGTAGGGTTCCATGTAGTAAAATATGGAAATGAAATAAAAATATAATCATCAAGTTCTAATGGAGAGTGATAGGGAACACAATGAGGAGAATGTTAACAATCACAAAGATAAAAATATTCAATGATCTAAGGAATCATTTGATTCATCAAAAAAATTACTCGTATAGAATTTTTGGTTTCAAGATATTTTCCCTAGGAAGAATTTCTAGGCAAGTATTTAGGTGATTACTTTCCATTTCATAAGTATAATCTCATCCTTTGGTTGTTCTTCGTTCTATTTTCACTTCATCCCTTACACCTGGAGAGTGATAGGGAACATAAGGGGGAGAAAGTTAACAATCAAAAAGCTAAAAATATTCAATGATCTAATCCATCCAAATTAAATTTTTTGTTAAATCAAATCCATTTTAAGGGAAAATGGTAAACCATTGTTCTACAAAAGGAAATAACTAGGTACTGAAGGAACTAACAAAATGATTAAACACCAGGCTAAGATTACTTGACCCAGCTACTCGATAAAGCTCCCAGTGTAGCATGCTAACCTGGGTTTCTGGATCCTCTCTGATTATCTCTTCAAGGTGAGTGATCATCCTTTACATTGTCTGAATAAACTCCTCTATGTTGATTTTACTCTGATTGAATCCCCGGGCCAGTATGCGATCTTGTTTATCAATCCACACTTCTTTCTCCTCATTTTCATCAACTTGAAACTGATGTTAATAAATTATTTTAATCTCTTCTTCAGAGACATTGGGAAGATGACTTGTTTCTAGCATTTCTTCCTTGGAGTGCAGGATAAGTTTTAAGCACTCCACAACTTCCTCTTCCCTATCTCTTGTATTTCTGCTCGATTCTTCACTTTCCCCCTTCTGTGCGTCTTTACCTTCCTTTTTCCTGTCGTTCTTGGATGACCGAGTCTCCATTGGTTTTAGAAAGTATGAGTAGTCCTTGTGTCCCTTTGAAATTTCCCCTAAACCACAATGCATTTCCCCGAGTCGTGCATGCCTTTTTTCCCATTCTTCTGTCTAGGACTATGGGGTCCTTTCCCTTTGATTCGGTCCATGCTATCCACTAAGGGATGACTGTAACTATCATCATCTGAAGAATCCTCCTCATGAGATAAAGGAGGATCATGGACTTCAAGACCATAAAAGCGGTTCCCCACCTCTATTACCGCTACATCAGTATGATCCATCTACATACTCAGAGACTCCTTACATGTTTTCTTCCCCAAGCCAGAAATCTTTCCCCCCTCCCCAGCCTCCTCAGTTTTTCAGAATTGGTTCCAATGGTGTTTGGATCTAAGGAACCCAAGACATTACCATCGAGCATCCTTTCATGTCCACTTTGAGAACCTGTTGCAGCCAGCAGGAAGGATATTACCTACATCAAATCCTTTCCTGTAGCCTGTTTGTAACCTCTTCCCATGAACTGAGGCTACATGTTCAAAACCTCCCAGCCCCAACCATGAGAGCCACCAGTCCTTTGAACCTCATTCACTTCCAAACTCACAGCTAAGGGATCATTTGATTCATCATAAAAATTACTATAATAGCATTTTTGGTTTCAATATCCTTTCCCTAGGAATAATTATTAGGAAATAATTTAATTAATTTCTTTCCATGTCATAATCATAATCTCATCCTTTGGTTGTTCTTAAATCTATTTTTACTTCATCCCTTACACCATGAAATGAATGTTCAAAATGATTTTTTTTATCCTGAATAACTTTTGATAAATCATAAGGCCCATAAGTATTTACTTAATCCTATAAATTTTTACTGAAACAAACCTTAATACTTTTCCAAAATACTCTTGTCCAAATTCACAGTCTAAAAAGGTCTCTAAATTTACAATATCAATTGTAACATCAAATTCCCCAAACAACGTAATGTATCTCTTATTGAAAAATGCCTATATAACCTCAATAGATTTAATAATTTATGATTCCAAATCCTTAAATAATAAGTAGTGCAGTACAATCCTTAAATATCACATTATATAATAACATATTTCTTGAATCCAAAAACATAATTGCATTAATTACTTCATTTAAACTATAGAAACAATATAAGTTTTACCTTGATTCATTTTATTTTTCTCATCCATATTTCCTTGACACTTTGGACACTCATTTTCATAATGTTCTAACTCTTTACAATTATATAATTGCACATTTGCAGCTTCTTTCTTTCCCTTATAATCATGAGCATGATGGAATTTCTCACCACACATGAAACAAACTCATTTTCTTTTAAGCAGGCACTAGGGTATTTCCTTCCACAATTGTCACATGTGGTAAAATCCTTCTTTCCCTTCATCCCATTATCTTTATATTTCTCCACCATTCTCTTCTTCTCTTTCTTTAACTTAAAGTCATAAGACTTAGAAAATTCTTTCTCTGTCTTAATAGCACATGGGACTATATCTTTGTATGATAAGAAAGTTTGGGAGACCAATGCCTTTAGAATAAATGTCTTTAACCCATTAAAGAAACAATCAATATTACTTCTTGGGTTATGTATGTAGTCTACAACATGCCTTTCTAACCTTGTGAAGTTAGCTTCATAATTTTCAACATTCTCATATTCCTTCTACCTCATACTCAGAAACTATCTATCCATATCATCTCATATTTTGCGAGTAAAGTATTTTTCTAAGAAAAGTTATTTAAACTCCCTACATTCCATATTTTATACTTATTCACCATCCTTCATGTTTTGAATTAATGACAGCCATTGATCAGCATCTCTTGAGAGATAATAAACTACCATGACAAATTTTTTCCATTCATTAATTCCCAAAGAAAGAAATATTTTTTCTAAGTAACTTATTCATTGAACAGATACAAATGGATTTGTAGTCCCATTAAATGTTGGAGGTTTTTTTCTCATGAAGCAGACTAACATTGATCCTCCTCAGTGTGGATCATTGTGATCTATATGGGTAAGGTTATTATTCATAACTTGAGTTATCTTTCCCAGTGTGGTTATAAGGTGTTCAGCCCTAGTTGTATCTCTAGATATATAATAATTATGAGGTAAATACCTATATAGATTACTTTTGTTGATATGTTTTCCATTCCTTCTACCAGGCACCATTTCTAATCAATGGAATACAGTATATTAGGTTATGAATCATAATGTATAATTATAAATTAGTAAAATACTTAACATAAATTGAAAATTTATGGCATATATAATCCATAATCATAAAAATGGTTTCTTTGGGGACATATTTACTCATAAATCCTTCATAATGGTTTGTAAATAAAATTTGAATTATCCTAAAAATATCCCTTAGGATTGTAAAACTAGGTGCATAGTAAGGCATATTGTCATGTACCAGGTTACCCCGAGTCAGGCCTGAAACACCATTTCGGAGTTGTTACTCCTAGGTAAATTTGTGCTAGAACCACGTCCACTTGTAGTATCCAAATAGGGATGTATTTCATGTAGAATCCATATAATTTCTACTTAACTAAAATTCTAGGATGTTCTTCTATACTAATTCTAAAAGTCTATCTTAGGGTTATGATCCCTAATCTAAGCATTCTAAATCAAATTTCTAAGGTTGTTGATAAACTTTCTATGATACCATTTGTAACATCCTGACCCCAAAAACCCATAACTGGTGAATTATTTTAATACATTGGCATGATACAAGGAATCAAGTCTCAAAGGACTGATCAGTTTAGCAGTCTTGGAAAATAGATTTCATACACGAACCATCCATTAAAATTAAAAACATAAAATGAAATGTAGTCCATTTATTGAGAATGCCATTATTATTCTATATTAACCCTTCATATCAATCATAAAACACATCTTTTCATCCTAGTAAAATTAAAAATACAAAAGGGGTGAGCTCAAATGATTAGTAAGGTTAAACAATATAGTATAAGCTATCATAAATAACTATAAATTTTAACGCAAGAATAAAACTGAAACAAAATCCTTTTAAACATAAACTTGAACATAATATAGAAATAATAAATCAAATAATTCCATTTAAACATTCACATGGATATTCTACTTGTCAAATGATCACATGTAATATCAATAACTAATCTTATAATGAGGGAATGCATGATGTCAGACATCTAAAACATATCATCGAGGCCATGACCAAGACGTCTAAAAATCAATGGTTAAGGCCTCGGTCAAATCCATAACTAAAAATAAATGGGCAAGGCCTTGGCCAAGTCTGTATCTAGTTTGTCTCACGAGACCTACCAATGCATCGAGGGGATATAGCGGGCCATGCCCATCACATACTAAGTCCAATACATTCCTCATATGGAATGGGTGAAACATAACATAAACATTTGTATTAAAACTAGCATATGAAATGTTAATAATTTAACCATAAACCATGAATGGTAATAAAATATCACATCTATAATCAAACATATCATAAGACATTAAATATAATATTGAATATTTTATCATAAAAAATCAATCTCAATTAATCATATATCCAACAAAGGATGTTGACATAGATGAAAATAATCTTATAACATCATTAAAACTTTTTGAGAGAGATATCCATTTTTACTTTGAAAACATTAAAAGTCCCACAATTTATAAAATAAGATATTTAAAAGAGATTTTTGAATAAAAGTGTCCCATTCCACTTTGAATCTTTTGAAAGGAATTAATATTTTAAAACATTCATGTCCATATAAATAAATCCTTAATCCAATTTTGAAAACATGGACATTAATGAGAAATATTTAGAAGAATAAATATTTAAAACATTTAAAATGTTATTTTATTTAAATATTACCTAACAAAAAACCTTAAAAATATTATTTTTGAACACATTTTTAAGAAACATGGACATGGATGATAAATATATCACAGTAACTACTTACACATAGATAATCTTGGATAATAATGAGATTGCAAAATTAACCCTTATCTTGTATTTTCCTTTAGTTGAGGGTTCATTAACCTCCTGTATAATGATTAAATCAGGTTATTAAATCATAAAAAACCATATCCATATTTATTATATCATATATAATCCTATTATAATATATTATTATTTGTTTGTTAGTAATCTTTCATTATTTTCACTATTTTGGGTGTTAGTCGCTTAGTTTCTCGAGTAGGTTTTGAATTATTATTCTTTGTTCCCATTAATTAGATCGTGGTTTCATCATATAAAGAATGTAAAAACATGATGTAAATATTATATATTTATATATATATATATATATCCATTATATATGTATTTATAATAATCCATAATACATGGAGATAAGAAATTAAATGCACCATTTATGGAGACGGTAGGCTGTGCGTACGCATGAACGCTACTTTCATTTATTTTTCATATAATAATTAAAATATATAAATTTATAATATAATTATAGTATTTTATTAATTTCATATATTTTTCATTGTTTTAATAAAACCATCCTTTATACATTCCATGTATGACATTAATGAGTCATATCACTTTGAGGGGGCGGTATTCTACACTTCCTCAAACGAATTTATCGTATTTACACAACTTAGAAAGTATAAAGGTATGTTTTAAATAAAAATTAAATAATAATAAAGATATTATAAATAAAATATATATTATATTTAAATATATTTTCCATCATAATGTCCACCATTATATATGGTAGTAGAAAATTGAACAATCATCGTTTCATGAGACAGTAGTTCGTCATACACAGAAATAGTGTGTCCTATATCCATTAGATGGAGGTGTTTGTAAGTGTATTTAAAACCCTTAGTATAAAAAAATCCATGTATATTTAGGATACTGGTTTCGTTATAAAGTAATGTAATAAAAAAATGTTAGTGGGTTGGAGAAGAAAAAAATAAATCAAAGGAATTTAAGAGAAGATGGTACCTCTAAATCAGGTAACTCCTTTTGATTTGAGGGAAAAGGATTTCTTGAATTTTGTTCTTCCCAAGGTAATGCTTATAAGAGTAATGCAGGTATGTTAGTAAATTATATGAGTATAATTTGTATGATTCAATGGTCATGAGAGGTGTGAGTAAGTGGGTAGAGGTGGTATCCTTTTATAAGAGGGAGGAGGGGTACTTTAGAAAAGTCTTGAAATATTATTTTATTATAAATTGTTTTTCAAATTATAATAGTTATAAAGTGATATATTTTGAGGATAATATGAGGATGGGTAGAAATCCTTTCAACCAATAGGTTCTATACAAGTTTAGGTCATATATTTAACCTTATATTTTGGCTTTAACCATTAGTTAGATAAATTAACTCTTACCATGTCTTCTTGTACTTTTACACTATATAGTTTATATAGTTACTATAGAATTTCAAGAGAACCTCAAGTAGATCATTAATGAAAATTTAAACATTATATAACTCATTTGGACTAATCTTATATTTTTATGACTACTATATCATTTAATAAAATATTATTTTTTTTAAAACTCATTTAGGTCAGTTTTGAAACTATTTATTAATTGATTTTTTTTGAATTCATAAAAATTTGATTAATTCTAAAAAAATAAATTGACTAAAATATAACATGTCATAATAATCAATAAATTTTTTGTATGGCATCAAAATTTTCAAATTATATTTATTTTAATATTTATAATATCATTTTTTTGAATCTTTCATTAATAAGGTAGTCACTGCATCATCATTATGTCATAAATAAATTTATTTATTTAATATTTACAATTTATAAATAAAATACCATGATGTAGGAAATATTTTTATATTTATAATTAATATTTATAGTTAAATATATCAGTTATATAACCCTATATTAAAATTATTTGAGTAAAAATATACATATTTATGTTGTATTTCTCTTTACTTTAAATTAATTATTATAACATGTCATTATCACACCCAAGTGGTTCCCAAATGCCAAAAGTTTAGACTAAGAATTGTTTTGGTCACCCATGACCCATAAAATAATATTAAGACACATGTTAGGGTAGTTTTATATTATTATAACATTATTTTTTCCCTTATTTACCTAATTTACCCCTTAACCGTGGTAATTAAAAATAATTACTGAAGTTACTATTCATAATTTCCAAAAGTAAAAGTTAACTATTTAAATAATTTTAACCTTATGATTCCAAATATGGAATCCATTTTACAAAATTAAAAATAAAAAAGTTTCAGTAATTAATTTAAAAATTAATCTCATTGTCAGAATGAAAAATGGGTTTTTAAAAGTTAAAACATTATAAAAGAATTCAATGTTTTTACATCAAAATTCATTATAAAATTAATTACAATGACAAAAATCATATTAAATGATGAAAATAAATTTTATTTATACTTAAAAAATATTCAATAATATAATTTATCCACATAAATTATTTTGATGAAAAATTTTGTTTTTAATTAAAATTTAGTATAATTTTACTATTCATCAAAATTTAAAACTTATCAGAAAAATATCAAAAAAAATTCCAAAGTAAATTTTCAAAGACCGGTTAAAAGGAATAAATTTATTTTTGAAAATTTAATATATAAAGTTTCAAAAACTTGATTTTAAATGGGTGCTCCATCAAAAGGTGGAAAAATTTCATTTTTTGAAAAATACTTCTTTTATCCAAAAAATTGAATTTGTTTCTATATCATTTCTAGAGAATAAATAAGATAAATTTTAAAGTCATATGAAATATATAATATTAAATTTTTTTTTAATACTATTCATAACCACTAATTATATTTTATTAATATATTGTTATTTGATAAAATTGGGTCTTACGTGTAACGCAAGCCAACTCATTATTATGTGTAGTGTAATATTAGCATGGTGTTGTGTAAAAATAAAGCAAGAAACAAAATTAAATTTATCTAGATATGAAAATATTATAAAGTCTCAGAGTGTTATAGGTGGATACACTAAATAATATCTTTGTCCATCCGTCTGGCTGACGACGTCATTTTAGCGCTTTATGGGAGGCAACACATAGTTGAACTTTTGTGTAGTTTGAGTCATCATCATTGCATCTTTTCATTTTTCATTTGAGTCTTTTATTGAACTACATTGTAGAAATTTAAAAAAAACTTCAATAAAATTATTTTCTCTATTTATTACTATGTGCGCCTGCCTATTATTTTGTTGTTACACAGATTTTACATGTGGACTAATATTTTATCTAGTGTAGGATTTTCTCTCTAACCCATTTTACAGGTACCTAGAATTAGAATACCAACAACTTAAATTCCCTCATGGAACATCACCTATCCAAGGAGCTCTTAATTCCATCTTTTACATTTTTCAAAATTCCATTTCAAATTCTTGGAGTTTTTCTTGCTAGAACACTCCCACAAACATTTTATGGACTATACGAACACTATATCTTTCTAAGTGTGGGGGGGGGGTTCTCTTGATTCTCACTAGTTGAACACTTTAATTATTATTTTCTCTCACTTTTCTATGAGACATTTTTTGAAATGATAAGAATGCTTTAAAACTTGAAGAACATTATGCCCTTGTAAATTAAAGAAAAATATAAGTTGGAAAATGTTAGAATCCATGTTTTGTATTTGTTTAATAATTTAAGAAGGATTGATGAGTTTAAAATATTATTCAAATTCAACATTTTTTTAATTATCATCAATTGACCCATTACTTAGTTTTATACCCATTATAATTTTCGGTTTATTTTTTTTTCTCATTACCCGAGAAGATTCTAAGCCTTCTGTCACGAACCAACCCGGGTCGACCCTGAACCGGTCACCCGAGCCGGCCCGCGACATGGCCCGAGGGGCGTTCCCGATCCCCACGGGCTGGCAACTAGTGCCGGGCATCAATATTTAACAAGTGGGAAAGATTTAGCCCAAAATATAATAAACAAAGCAGCAGAAATAAATAGAACAAATGTAAATAAGGAAAAAGGAACCAACAACACAACTAACCTGACCACGACCAAAGCTCCACGTGACCCCGTGGGTCACTCTCCAATAACACAACCGACGTCGCTCAAGGCGAACAACTGAAGCTGGAACCTGCAACAGAACTAAAAACAAGAAAACACTATAGGCGTGAGTATTAAAACTCAGTAGGTAGGCCCGACTAATTCTATCCCAATGCACATACCAGTAAATAAAGAATTTACCAATTCCAGGTTTGAACTAAATTATATAAAATATATTTTTCCACACACTGTCATTTCTAAAACAAGTAACAGTCCATTGCCCTTTTTAATTTAGAACAAGTTTAATGTTGAAAGAAAGAGGTGCATTGCATTTTTAAAACATTTTGTGAACAATTAGAAAACCAAACTTTATTTGTTAGTCAAAAATAAAATCACACACAACACACACTAAGGGCAATGGGAAAAAGTGGCACACAAGGGTCGGCATCCAAACTCGACCTCTCAATCGTCTGCCATATACGAATAAACACTAAAAGAGACATGGGTCGAACCTAGGAGATCGTGAACAAACCAGAACGTACTATACATGTGACTCATCCTGGAGGCATGCCATAACTCGATGACGTCATAACGCCCTAACGCCCGGCATAGCCCTACATGGCCTAACCGAGGGGCCCAATCCCCGTAGCAGCAATAACTCAGTATTCCCCTGCTATGGGGCCACTAGCCAGTGCGTGGTCTAAACTAGTGCAGCAATCGTTCTCAGAAAATTCACTCAATATGCCAGGTTCCCATGTCAACACAAGCAATAAAAAGGGGGTGCGTCCACAATGTAAATTAATCAGTCACGATGCACCAACATCACATACAGCTCACGAAAACAACTCACACCAAAGATCACCCCCGAGTGGGTTTTCCAAAATAATCCATTTCATTAAAGTGCCAAACAGGCCTTCACCAATTTTAAAGTAAAACATCATTTCTCAAGAAGCTCAAAACACTTGTTCAGAAGAAATTATTTATCTTTAAAACTAAAAGCACATTTGAAGTTCCGTGAATTATGTTTAAAGTCCAAACGGGCATTCTTTCAAAACTGGGTGTCCGCCCGTCAAGAAAATGTCACAAGTGTTCGGTATAAAATAAACAGCTCTTTTCGCACTAAATAATAATTTAAAGTTTTACTATCTAATATTATTTCTAATTCATTAAAAATTAATAAAACAACAAGAAATTAAAAAATTCTAAATCTAAAGATAAGTGCAATGGGGGACCTACCACGACTCGTAGCCCGGTTACGACGACGATGCATGTCACACACTCGCGCAAGAGTACGCGCAACCTTCTGACGATCGCAACATCACGGAAAGTCTCGCCAATGCGCTGCAACAACGCAAAACCTCTCAAAATACACACAAAAGCGAACCTAAAATAATCCTAACATATAAACAATATAAAAACTAGCTCGACATGTTTTTTTTTAAAAACATCACATCAAAACACATATCAAAACACAACCAAACTCTTTAGTAGTATTCAATTACGACCTTTAGACACACCAACCGCTTTACGCACCACAAGATCAAAGTAATAAAGCATTTGAAAAAAAATTTATAAAACATCCGCAAAAGGTGAAACCAAGGTTCACATCAAAACATACTCAGTTTCACATAAGAGAACACTTTAAAATAAAACACACAACCAGCAGAGAACCAGGGACTCAAAAACAACTAAATCAAGCAGTGCAAAACAAATCAATTGGTATAAACTTATACCCGAAACAACAGCGGCAAAGCGAGACATTGCTAAAATAAATAAATAAATAAATAAAAAATTCAGGTAAAGATAACTCTGGACCAGATAAAGACCTCAAGGGTCCGCGACTCAATCTAAAAATCAAAATCCCATTAAAAGATTTAATGAACCACATAAAAATTTTATGAAACAACTCCAAACAGTGCCACGAGATATTAACCACAAAGCCCACCCAAAAAAAAACCTCTTCCAAAGACAAACGCACATCACTCCATAGTCAAAACAGAATATGCAGCCCATGCACAACATAAAAAAAAACCAACTGCACAGTTTTCAAATACGGGCAACCAGTTTGAAATAGGTTTTCACAATAAAAAAAAACACTAACATCACTTGCAAATACTACTAACAAATTAAAGGCATTCTAAAACTCAATCAAGAACAAATACGCAGCATGCAAACTCATTAAATAACGCGCTATAATGATTAAACACCCAAATTAAATTGATGACAAACTCAAAAATAGTAAAGCCTCTAAAATAACATTAACCCGCAATGAAGGAATTGAGGAACTCATACATTGAAGGATCGGACCAAAATCCGAAGGAGAACTAAGCCGGAGAGGGAGCAAAGGGGTTGTGCCGGACCGGAAAGACAGCTTCGCTGGACCGGGATGTCGGGCTGCTGATTGGAGCGCGGGGAGATCGGTCGGGGCGGCTAGACGGAGCGAGAGAGGAGGGGTCGGCCGGAGTAGGCGGGTCGGCCGGAAGGGGGGGCTGTGCACGGAGGCTATCCGGAGGGAAAAGGGAAGGCGGCAGCGCCGGCGATCGGGTGCTGGCCGGGAGGAGGGTGAGTCGAGTGGGTGGCCAGCGGCGATGAGGTCGGACAGGGGGAGATGGCCGGACGGCGAGGCGGCTGCTGGAGGGCGACGAGGTCGGCCGGCGCGACGGTGGTCTGCAGGGGGAGCCGGATCGACGGGGTCGGCCGGAAGGGGGGTTGTGCGCGGCGCGGGACGGAGGAAGAGGGGAGGTGGCGGCACCGGCGCAGTCGGACGGAGGGCGGCCGGAGGTGGGGTCGCGCAGAGGGGGGAGCGGCAAGGCCGGCGAACCAGGAAGGGAGGGGTCGGGCTTGCGTGGGGGAGAAAGATGGAGAGGGGGCGCAACGGGAAAGGGAATGGGGGGGGGGGGCGGCCGGGTAGCTTAGGGTTTCTTCTTTTTTCTTTTTTTATAATAATGATAATTATAAATCTAATCAAATAATAATAATAATAATAATAATAATGAAATAAAATACTGATAATAATACTAATAATAATAATAATAATAAGTATAAACATATATATATATATATGTACACGTATAAAAATATATAAATATATATATATAAACCAACATATATAAACAAACAAACAAACATACATATTCATATATATACATACAAAACATTAAAATGGGATGACCGTGTGGTATTCGCACGTCGCACGGTGTCCAAGCGGACTGCAAGCGGGTTGCACGTACCCAAGCGAATAGCACGTGCCCAAGCGAACTGCGCGCCTTAAGCGTACGATGTTCGCGCACTAACCCAAACCATAAACTCATCCCAACATAAAAAAAAATTTAAACCGGGACTCACCCGCACTTAAGCAAAAACACCCGCTGCCAAGTGAAATAAAATAATTAAAATGACAAAAAAAAAAAACGGGTGTGACAATTCTCCCCACCACAAACACTTTCTGCCCCCAGAAAGTCACCAAGCCAACAGTTATCTTAACTCGAGTCTGTGCCAATGAAAAACCAGAAGAAACTAAGAGGCTCGGGGTGACCATTACCAACACAAGTCACACCCGACCAACTCAAGTACAAACATTGTCCGAGGTTGAGGGGAGAACACGGGAGGGTTCTCCCCACCACAGAAATCTACTAACACTGAGACCTTGAAACTCGAACACACCACACCTGAGGGAGGGGGGGGGCAACACGGGAACTCCCAAAATGAACCCATTTAATTTCTCCACATGGACCGAACAACACTCAGAGACATAAACATAATGCTTTTTACGAAACAGCCCCACACCCCGAGGATACGAAATTAACTCAACACCTCTCACACCGACCGAAGAAAAACCTCACCGCAACCAGAGTCTAGGGAATTTCTAGCCCGAACTCACAAAGGACCTCGAAACGATGCCTTTTAACTTCATAAAACCACACATCCCCCTAACGCACACAATTGAGACCCAACTCAAAATTAGATTGACCCGTTCATTCGCGGGTCCATCACCCTTCAAAGAGAACCGAACGATTCGAAAACACCCTGAGAACAGATAAGACCGCCTAGACTGAGGTAGAATAAGTTCATCACGCAACCGCAACAAAGGTGATCTTACAATGATGACTCGAACATAACAAGGAAACTTTGGGTATCTCCTTTCAAAAGCCGAAAACATAATCCGAAGCGAGGGTCTACACACCCTCGGCAACTCCTGACTATGCGCGAGCTTCACCCCGAGACCTGTGGCTGGGGCCCTGATGGCTGAAGCATCTCCTGCCTCACAGTCAGGTATTTGCACCCTCTGGTCCCTAGCTCCTTCCTCCCGGATGACACTTCTTCCAGAACTCTCCCTGGTGGCCTGAACAGTCGCACAGTAGCAAGACTTCGAAGGGATGCGACAAGGCGAATTAGAATATCTGGACAGGCCATACTGGTGGCACACAAGAGAGCGGTCCGACGAACTATGAGACGGTACCGACGAGGATGGTTTCTTGGAGACAGGTTCCACTGGCCCACACTCCTTGCCAGGTGGGGAACCTTCTCGGAAGTCGACCACCGTTAATCACACCCAAAACTCCAACGATGATGAAACATATCATCTTCACTAGTCTAAAACTGAACCCTCAAATAAACCTGAGACGGAACGCACCCCAACAATCCTGAAAGTTCCCAACAACCTGAATACCCACTCAAATTCCACAACCAAACAACTACCCCTCATGGACTTTGATTACTTTGATCGATAGGCAACATGTAGAAAGAACTGGAAACTGGGCATGACTCATTACCAACCTTAAAAACCTTTCTGGGCGGCATACTCATGACACACGAGAAACATCGTCGAAACTGGCATCAAGCAAAAACTCAATCAAGGAAACAACACAAGTCGAAGTCAAAAGGCCCATAAGCCAAACATATACAAACACAAGAATAAATCACTTTCCAAAACCATCATTTCTTTAAAACATTACAACTCACCTATGACACCTTATGAACCGTCACATGTGCGTTCATTAAATCTCGCTCACATCATCTGCAAACAAGTGCCACCACGCACTTTCCATACAAACCCATGCACGTGTGACCCTCCATAAGAAGTGCCAAGGTTCAAACACTGCTTTTTTAAATCCAAACACATACCAAGTTTTTCCCAAACCAAAACACCTTCTCTTTAAAAACCCACTTTAGTAATTTCAAAAACAATTTGAAAGAAACACTTTTCCATTAATTTTTTTTTCACTTTTAACGCACACTCAAATCAAATGAGGCTAAAACAAAACAGAAGCAGTAATAACCCACTGGGATGAGAAACTAGTGCATATGTTTGACCCAGCGACATGGTGGTGAGTCATGCCCCAGGTAAAGCATAACACTAAGAGGATCTTGAGCCGGACACTTGGACTCCACATGGGTCACCACCCCATGTGAGTCCACAAAGTGAACCGATTCGCCTCCATTTTCATCCCTCAATACAAAGAAACCAAAGATAAGAGACTCAATTCCCAGACTAACCCTGGTAACTCAGGTCTCGTCACAAGCGGTGGTGATCAGGCACCGACCCGTAACCTACCTCCTGAGCCCCGACAGTCCTAATCTCCTTCTATCAGACATCCCACACAACAAAGGGCGCTCTTAAAAACGAGGTCCGCTAAGAGCCGACCTCCTCTGATACCATTTTGTCACGAACCAACCCGGGTCGACCCTGAACCGGTCACCCGAGCCGGCCCGCGACATGGCCCGAGGGGCGTTCCCGATCCCCACGGGCTGGCAACTAGTGCCGGGCATCAACATTTAACAAGTGGGAACGATTTAGCCCAAAATATAATAAACAAAGCAGCAGAAATAAATAGAACAAATGTAAATAAGGAAAAAGGAACCAACAACACAACTAACCTGACCACGACCAAAGCTCCACGTGACCCCGTGGGTCACTCTCCAATAACACAACCGACGTCGCTCAAGGCGAACAACTGAAGCTGGAACCTGCAACAGAACTAAAAACAAGAAAACACTATAGGCGTGAGTATTAAAACTCAGTAGGTAGGCCCGACTAATTCTATCCCAATGCACATACCAGTAAATAAAGAATTTACCAATTCCAGGTTTGAACTAAATTATATAAAATATATTTTTCCACACACTGTCATTTCTAAAACAAGTAACAGTCCATTGCCCTTTTTAATTTAGAACAAGTTTAATGTTGAAAGAAAGAGGTGCATTGCATTTTTAAAACATTTTGTGAACAATTAGAAAACCAAACTTTAGTTGTTAGTCAAAAATAAAATCACACACAACACACACTAAGGGCAATGGGAAAAAGTGGCACACAAGGGTCGGCATCCAAACTCGACCTCTCAATCATCTGCCATATACGAATAAACACTAAAAGAGACATGGGTCGAACCTAGGAGATCGTGAACAAACCAGAACGTACTATACATGTGACTCATCCTGGAGGCATGCCATAACTCGATGACGTCATAACGCCCTAACGCCCGGCATAGCCCTACATGGCCTAACCGAGGGGCCCAATCCCCGTAGCAGCAATAACTCAGTATTCCCCTGCAATGGGGCCACTAGCCAGTGCGTGGTCTAAACTAGTGCAACAATCATTCTCAGAAAATTCACTCAATATGCCAGGTTCCCATGTCAACACAAGCAATAAAAAGGGGGTGCGTCCATAATGTAAATTAATCAGTCACGATGCACCAACATCACATACAGCTCACGAAAACAACTCACACCAAAGATCACCCCCGAGTGGGTTTTCCAAAATAATCCATTTCATTAAAGTGCCAAACGGGCCTTCACCAATTTTAAAGTAAAACATCATTTCTCAAGAAGCTCAAAACACTTGTTCAGAAGAAATTATTTATCTTTAAAACTAAAAGCACATTTGAAGTTCCGTGAATTATGTTTAAAGGCCAAACGGGCATTCTTTCAAAACTGGGTGTCCGCCCGTCAAGAAAATGTCACAAGTGTTCGGTATAAAATAAACAGCTCTTTTCGCACTAAATAATAATTTAAAGTTTTACTATCTAATATTATTTCTAATTCATTAAAAATTAATAAAACAACAATCAATTAATAAATTCTAAATCTAAAGATAAGTGCAATGGGGGACCTACCACGACTCGTAACCCGGTTACGACGACGATGCATGTCACACACTCGCGCAAGAGTACGCGCAACCTTCTGACGATCACAACATCACGGAAAGTCTCGCCAATGCGCTGCAACAACGCAAAACCTCTCAAAATACACACAAAAGCGAACCTAAAATAATCCTAACATATAAACAATATAAAAACTAGCTCGACATGTTTTTTTTTTTAAAACATCACATCAAAACACATATCAAAACACAACCAAACTCTTTAGTAGTATTCAATTACGACCTTTAGACACACCAACCGCTTTACGCACCACAAGATCAAAGTAATAAAGCATTTGAAAAAAAATTTATAAAACATCCGCAAAAGGTGAAACCAAGGTTCACATCAAAACATACTCAGTTTCACATAAGAGAACACTTTAAAATAAAACACACAACCAGCAGAGAACCAGGGACTCAAAAACAACTAAATCAAGCAGTGCAAAACAAATCAATTGGTATAAACTCATACCCGAAACAACAGCGGCAAAGCGAGACATTGCTAAAATAAATAAATAAATAAATAAAAAATTCAGGTAAAGATAACTCTGGACCAGATAAAGACCTCAAGGGTCCGCGACTCAATCTAAAAATCAAAATCCCATTAAAAGATTTAATGAACCACATAAAAATTTTATGAAACAACTCCAAACAGTGCCACGAGATATTAACCACAAAGCCCACCCAAAAAAAACCTCTTCCAAAGACAAACGCACATCACTCCATAGTCAAAACAGAATATGCAGCCCATGCACAACATAAAAAAAAACCAACTGCACAGTTTTCAAATACGGGCAACCAGTTTGAAATAGGTTTTCACAATAAAAAAAAACACTAACATCACTTGCAAATACTACTAACAAATTAAAGGCATTCTAAAACTCAATCAAGAACAAATACGCAGCATGCAAACTCATTAAATAACGCGCTATAATGATTAAACACCCAAATTAAATTGATGACAAACTCAAAAATAGTAAAGCCTCTAAAATAACATTAACCCGCAATGAAGGAATTGAGGAACTCATACATTGAAGGATCGGACCAAAATCCGAAGGAGAACTAAGCCGGAGAGGGAGCAAAGGGGTTGTGCCGGACCGGAAAGACAGCTTCGCTGGACCGGGATGTCGGGCTGCTGATTGGAGCGCGGGGAGATCGGTCGGGGCGGCTAGACGGAGCGAGAGAGGAGGGGTCGGCCGGAGTAGGCGGGTCGGCCGGAAGGGGGGGCTGTGCACGGAGGCTATCCGGAGGGAAAAGGGAAGGCGGCAGCGCCGGCGATCGGGTGCTGGCCGGGAGGAGGGTGAGTCGAGTGGGTGGCCAGCGGCGATGAGGTCGGACAGGGGGAGATGGCCGGACGGCGAGGCGGCTGCTGGAGGGCGGCGAGGTCGGCCGGCGCGACGGTGGTCTGCAGGGGGAGCCGGATCGACGGGGTCGGCCGGATGGGGGGTTGTGCGCGGCGCGGGACGGAGGAAGAGGGGAGGTGGCGGCACCGGCGCAGTCGGACGGAGGGCGGCCGGAGGTGGGGTCGCGCAGAGGGGGGAGCGGCGCGGCCGGCGAACCAGGAAGGGAGGGGTCGGGCTTGCGTGGGGGAGAAAGATGGAGAGGGGGGCGCGACGGGAAAGGGAATGGGGGGGGGGTAGCTTAGGGTTTCTTTTTTTTTTTATAATAATGATAATTATAAATCTAATCAAATAATAATAATAATAATAATAATAATAATAATGAAATAAAATACTGATAATAATACTAATAATAATAATAATAATAAGTATAAACATATATATATATATATGTACACGTATAAAAATATATAAATATATATATATAAACCAACATATATAAACAAACAAACAAACATACATATTCATATATATACATACAAAACATTAAAATGGGATGACCGTGTGGTATTCGCACGTCGCACGGTGTCCAAGCGGACTGCAAGCGGGTTGCACGTACCCAAGCGGATAGCACGTGCCCAAGCGAACTGCGCGCCTTAAGCGTACGATGTTCGCGCACTAACCCAAACCATAAACTCATCCCAACATAAAAAAAAAAATTTAAACCGGGACTCACCCTCACTTAAGCAAAAACACCCGCTGCCAAGTGAAATAAAATAATTAAAATGACAAAAAAAAAACGGGTGTGACACCTTCAATTACACATTCTTTTCTAAGCATATTTCTTAAGATATGCCTAGGATGTGTCAACCTATACTAACTTTCATTGAGATATTATAGAGGTGATTACTAAACAAGTAAAAATTAAAAATTATTGACGAACTCTTTTTTATCCATTTTTTCCTAAGACCCTCCTTACATCTATCCTTTGTTTATCCCATATTTTCCCTGAATGACCTTATAGGATGAAGCTATTACAATCCTATTTTCCATTCCTACCTTGCTCCTAATATAATTCATGATACTACTTTTGAACAAGTGGGTGAGGGGGATTATTTAAATAACTATTATGATTTTACTGGTAAGAGATATATTGGGTACTTATCATACTATTGAGTTGTGATTGATATCTACTTTGTTGCATTTCATTTTCATTATGTTCCTTTGAAAAATACAAAAGAAAAGAAAAATTCATATGGTTTTTGTACTAAGAAGATCAAAAATCATTATTTCTAAACCTATGAATCCCTTGAAGTATCATATGTGGTTATGGGATGTATGTGAGATTAGTCCTAAACATTAATTTCAAAAAATAGAAATTAAAAAGAAAAATGAAAGGGACATAATCATCATTGTGTATTTACTTTCTATATATGGACCCAACCAGAGCTGCTGGAGTGTGGACTTGATTATCTGGAAGGATGAATTTTATTACACTTTTCTTGACACTCATGAACTATAATTTAGATCTTACCCTCCTTTTTAGCTTTATTTTCACTTCTTACCCTCTTACCCATAGCCTCAGGGTCATCAGAACCTTGCTATTGAAGCCCTGTGATTAATTTTTCACTTGTCTTTACTAAATGGAGATGATAGAACCAATGAAATATTATGTTTAGTAACATGTACTCAGGGTATGAGAATAAATCCTATTTCATTTTACCCTAAGTGATGAGAGAAAATTCATTGAGAGGTAAATTTCAATTAGGTATATGAATCAAGGAACAGTTAATAGATTGTAATAATAAGATTAGAATTTGTTTTGAAAAGCTGGACTATGAGGCATGAATGATTTTCTATGTAGGTCTAATTTTACAGGATTACCTTTTTCTTCTTAAAGGTAACCTTAATTACCCAGATGTAATTAATATTTCCTATTTTAAAAATTACCTATCTACTGTTGAAATCATTTTTGAGACCTTTTTTCTTGAGGATAAGCAATTGTTCAAGTGTAGGGGGATTTGATAAGCCAAATTCATATACACTTTTCACTATCATTTATTTATGGATTTCCATTTATTTACTTGATAATGCACTTGGTATATGATCAATTTTTTAGGAATAAGGCTTTACAAGATTCAGAGGAATAAATGTAGAAAAAGTGAAAAAAAAAATCATATTACACGTCATGCCTTGTCATTACAAATTGTGTAGTATGAGTTCATAGCGCGTGACAAGGCATGAGCCAATTCATGAACAATATGAAAATTTAGCTGAAGAAATAGCCAGTATAAGTCATGAAGTAAAAGTACACAACATTGTATCATTCAAAATTGTTGAGTGAGAAGTCCACGAGGAATCTATGTAGAGGAATTGATGGAGGCCAGTACACATCGTGAACTCTCAGTACCCAACGTGTACTCAGTAAAACTTCTTAAATCCACCAGATATGCATGAAACACATGGGAGATCCAAAATCTGCATAAATCTATGTAGATCAATGGTAAATTACATGTACCTCTAGTACATGTCGTGACCAATTCTTCTTATAAATACAAAGTTATGGTAGTTCATTTCACAATAATTCCAAATGGGATTATTCTCTATTTTTTGTTCCATTCAAGTTCATTTTTCCCTTTTCACCTTAAACTCAAATTTATTCATTGTTTTAAATTTTAATTCAATTTAAGATCCATGGATCTATTTTTCTACAATTCCTTCAAATCCCCATTGCATCATTTACTATTTTTCATCATCGATTACAAATTACACGTGTTATATTTTTTCCATTCTATTTAAAGTAAGTGATTTATTATTGTGATTTATCTTTTACAAACCAAATTTTATGCTCATCCCCATTTCACACCTAAACCCTTGCATGATTTTGAATCCATTAGACTTAAATAGCATGTCAAGCATGAATTTATTTATTTCTTTAATCTCATCTCCACCCGCTATGAGTAACTAAACCTCTTAGGGGTAGGGATCGAGAGTAGATATATCTAAACCCATAATCAATCCTTAAATCTAATTTTTTCATCCCTAATTAATTAGTAATCTAGATAAATAACTAAATTCTACCCAATTCATGCATGCATCCCTGACCATGGGATATTCAAATGAACAAACATATCTTGATTTAAGTAGACTATGCTACGATCTCTATCCTAGGATACTTTCGGCCAAAGAATATAAACATAATGAACATAGGTTGTTACTATCTTCTGATCATGGAATAGTCGCTTCCCAGGTAGAACTAGGTGACTTGACCAAAGTCAACGAGTGACCACTATTTTCTTCACAGCCTAATACTTAGGACCCTGCAAATATTTTAATTAATATCATTCTTTACCCAGATACTCAAAATTGATCCTGACCCCTCGTTAATTACTTAAATTCACACCCAAATAGATATTTAGTAAAATTAAAAAAAACTAAGATAACTTGAATAGACTCCTATAAGGGTCTCAATTCAGTGATCCTTTGTAAGATAATCTCCTTCCTCATGGGAATGATCCCTCACTTATACTATACTATTCCCTTGTAGTTAATACAGTTTGGGAAACAAAATTCTAATTTGGATGCTTCCCATATTAACCCAACAATTCATGTAGGTGCAACCAATATACTATGGTTGTTAAATTCAATACAAGTTCAATTAATTCAACCCAACATCTTAGTTAAGAATTCCTGATAATTAAAAGTTCCCTAACTATGAATTGAACTGACACTTTGACTATGGTTTGTCTTAATTCAAATAATGGAAGGCATAATGACTTAATATTAACTTGAATTTTTTTATTATGTGTAAACTTTCTTATTTTATATTTTACATGTGTTTTTAATATTAAGTAAATTTTACATAAGTTAGTATCCATGTACTAATAAAATATTTATGCACAATACTTTTATTTTAATTCCATCTTTTCATATTAATCAATCCATTTATGTAATCACAAACTTAAATCCATAAAATAAATCATACAATGGAACAAAATAAAATAAATAAAACATGGAATGATCATGATCTTTAACTAGCAGTTTATTTATTGATAAGACAATAAACAAACCATTGACCCTTGGAAAAAACTCCTTTGAGCTATTCTAGGCTTGAGTTTGTAGCATTATACCTCTATGTTTTGTATCACCTAGGTTTGATTTTTCCTTGGATCTATCTCAAACAAACTCCAAGAAACTTATATATCCATCCTTATAATTCTTTTACTTCACTCATGGGTTAAGGGAACCAAAAAGGGGTGTTTAGATAAAAGAAGTTATAGGTATGAATAACCATGCATAATAAGGAGGATGGGATGATGTTCATGCCATTAATTTAATTTAATAATAATAATTTCAAAAAAATACAATAATTAAATTAAAATAAACCACACTATTATTTGGAAAGGCGAGAAAAAAATGGTCCAATGTGCATAAACCTACATTCTTTTGTAAATGATAGCTTCACATTGGGTTCACTATTTTTGTTTTGTTTGGGAAATAATGTGGGGTTTGAATGGAATTTGGTGGTGGTGGTGGTGGTGCGACCCTTCAAATTATACACACCTTTTTATTACTATATCCCTTCCACGTAGTTTCCAACTGGGTTTATTTGTGGAAACATAAACACCCAATAGTTCCCTTATTCATGATGTTTCACGAACCTTATTTCCAAAGGTAGGTGGTCATTGGAAAATGGTTCAAACAACACTTAGGGACTCACATTGATCAGGAGGATGGGAGTTCATACTCATCATACCCTTTTAGTGTGAATTTTCACCTACTCTATCACTCTCTCATAGATTTAAGACATTCATGAATCCTTTAATAATTTTTAAATATAGAATAGTATGCCCTTATATTAACAATAAATTGTTAGAATGTATTGGCTTTAGAATTATCTTTATGTATCTGAGTTTGTACATCGATGGTGATATATATATGTATCTTAGGTTATCTATAAATGGTACCTTTTGTATACAGATTATATATTCTTATGTTGTTTATTATCATGATGTTGGTTTTAAGCCATGTAGTGGGGAACTCTAGAATTTATCATCGTCTAGGAAGAAGAGAGTTGTTTTGATGTCGAGATCAAGCCCATGAGAAGGGATTCCTATGTATCCCTATGAATGGAATAAAAATCCACATAGTTTGGTGCCAATTAACAGGACACATCATTCCTTTTAAGGTTATGTGATGAGGACCAGATCGTTCAGTTTAATGTTGTGCAGCAAGGATGTCTAAGAAAAAGTTTCCTAGAGCATGGTGTGGAACTTACACCGAAATAAAACAGGGGACCTATAAGGAACAAATCCTCCCAGGTTGGATAATACCCTACTAGTAATATGTCCTAAATAATATTAGGTTGACTTTAGGGTGTTGGGTTTAAACCTCAGGGAGACTTCTTATGTATCCCGTTTGGACAGGAATAAAAGCCCATGTAGTTCAAAAAGATTGGGGATAACACCTATAGATGATTTTCAATGTTAATTCATTAGTAATATGACCCTTTGATAGCTTTTCTCACATAGGATGTGGCCCTTTGAGAGGATGGTAACATGGTTTTGGGGCTTACACCTAGTAAGCATCCCATTTTAGTGGTATTTGATTGTTCTTATGACATGGTCATAAAAAAACTCTAATACCATGTAATTCATGCCCAATGTGTGAAAAAATAAGAAGTGGAAGATCTAGAAATGATCATAATCCCCTTTTTCCATAGGCAGAAGAGGGTAAGAATATGTAAAGTGGGGAAATTCCCTATAATAAAGACAAGGGGCTTACTCCATAAGGGATTCACTAAGGAAGTATTTTCTTTTTATCCACTAGTAGAAGATGCCAGAGTCGTGGTAGGGTAGTCAGTAAGAGATAAGGGGATTAGGTGTTCCCATATCCTATCTTATTTTCAAACCATGGGGATTGGGTATTATGTATCTATATAGATACAGACCCACTCTTTTCACATTTTAGTCAATAGATATCATATCCCAGCCTTAGAATCCATCATTCATCATCCCTAAGGCTGTGATCCTCATTTCCATAGGAATTTGTAATTGAGTGCATTATGAGGATCCTACCTAATAGGTAGGATAAATATTAGAATTTCCTTACCATGGGAATATATATTTGAGAGGACAATATGATGTGTCATGTACTCTGATCATACATATCTAGAGTATTTGGTGGAGGTTTTGGCTTGGTCCCCCTTAGGAGAGGGATCCAATGAAAGAGGTTCCCTACCATTGGGGGTATGAAAGAGGGATAAAATGTAGGATCATCTAGAAGATTCTTGAGTGAGCTGAAGAGTAATTTTCCAAGGTGGGACATGAGTGAGCTGAAGGTACTTCGCCTAGGTGGGACCAAGGTGAGCTGAAGCTACTTCACCCAGGTAGGACCTAAGAAATCTAGATATGCCTCACACAAGGTCGACATGGGAGAGTTGGGTATTCCTCTTGAGAGATGAATAACCTATGAAAAACACTTGGATGATGCCTTTATCTAATCTCCAAATGTCTCCTAAGGTGTCTTTAGATGACGGACACTCATGTTTAGAGCTGCATAATGGACCTTCTCCCTAGTAGTTTTGACTAGGGGTAATGGTTCCTCAAAAAAAAATATTCTAAACATTGAGGGACCTCAATCCATTGACCTTTTCTAATTATCTCTTATTTTTTAGTCTTAGGTAACTACCTAAGAGTTTGGATAACTTGGGAAAGAGACTTGGGTGAGCAGAGATTCAAGTGGTCTCTTTGTCTTCTAGTCATGTAAAATGAGGAGACAAAGGGTCCTATTTATAGGCAAAAATCAAGAACATGGGAAAATTAGATCACCCTATAGGTCTATCATGTAGGTATCTTATACATGACCCTCATGTAGGTATTGTCTTCTCATGTTGGTCCACGTAGGTTGGGCCTATGTGAGCCTCTTGGCACACAGATGGGGTTTGTGTGAGATCTATTTGGGTGAGTTATTTCAATACATTTTCATCTATTATTCTTGAGTTATTTTCTTATAAATATTTTTATCTCTCTGCAAAAATGGGTGTCAACAAATTCCCCCCCCCCCTCAGGATTGGGTCTAATTAGAAGAAGAGGATCTGATCCGGAGGTAGAGAGGAATATGGATGTTGATGAAACCTTCACTATCTAATTTCCATGTGATTTTTTACCCTCAAGTTATCTTTGAACATCACTACTTACTTATTATGTGAAATAGATATGTATTATGGAGTATATATGTCAACCAACTAGGTTAGTCGTGTAGGTCATTCACATTGATCAACTGTGTTATTCAACTGTGCAGGTGATCAGGAATCTATAACTAAAGTTTCATGTCTGAAGAATTCATTCCCATGTTAATATTGCTTATTTTTTCTCACTATGTTAGTATTATATATCGTCTTATAATGTACCTATTTCTCCCTAGTCATATTGCAGACCCTCAGTATGTATGATAAGATGACCTTGGTGAGATAATTCCATCAAACCACTTGATCAAGTGACCTACATGAGGTCTCTTGAGTGAGTGACCTATGTGAGGTCACTTTAGCGAGTGACCTACATGAGGTCACTTGAGAGAGTGACCCATGTGAGGGAACTCATTTGTTAATTATTCTCCTTTTTTAAGAAAACTTCAAATCAAGGTCTTGATTCTAATGAACATATTAGTGTTTCATTTGTATATTTAAAATGGTTACTTAAATGATATATGATGAACAAGATTATGTACATGTTAAGTAAGTGTGTGATGCTATTAGGCCTAATTACTATGAAATGTGTGACACCACTCTTCCAGGCTTGTAGAAATACTTAAATAAGTACCAAAGTGAGTACCCACTAAGAAATCAATTATAGATTTATGTCCATAAACTTATAAAAGATAAATTTATCCAGAATACAAAGAGTTATTTACTAAGTCTTGGTTCTTAGAGTACACCAAATGTCCTACCAATATATCTTCTAGAGGCCTGTTCAACAGTAAGGTAACAGTTCCCTCTGCATGTTTCATACATCAAATTTTATATGCCCTATATCTGAAGCCTCACACCCAAGAGTCAAAACCTCTCTAATATTTTTTGATATTTATTGATTCTAAGATGGATCAATAAAAATGTTGGAATGAGGATTGGGATTACTTTTCTAGATGGGAATTAAAACCTAAATGGATGTGGATGTACTGGGTGTGACAAACTTGTACAGAATTTGGAACCAAGCTAAAATATTTTAGTATTTATGAATATTTATGGGTGACCCAAACATATATGTATAATAATTTGGAAATCATACCTAATATCTTGAGCTGATGGATCCCTCAAAAAATAATTTTCATCTAACATGCAGTGAAGTAGACATTAGTTTAGGGGCATCTATAAGATCTTAGGAGTGTCTATTCTTAGAGAAATGTATGAAAAATTTATTCAGATGAAAGAATAATGGGATGACATTGAATAGACACCGACTTTGTCCCATGATCTATTAAATTTATCCCAAAAGGTTCTGAAAAGGGACACTCACCCAAGGGGAGATGTTCATTAAAAGACATGGATGAAGGCCTTCCTAGAGAAATAAAGAGAGGGTCCTAGTTTTCATCTCCCAACATGATTTCCTTTCTTAGATAAGCGGGGAATTCATGGTAAATTTAGGAATATGATAGTGTAAGGATGGTATAATCAATGGGGTGTATAGTCAAGTCTGAAGTCCCTATGAGAACATGCCTTGTTGGCTTCCTAGAAATGTGGTTGAGCACCTACCTACTACTGCTCTATGAATATAATGGTGGTGTGAGGTTAGGGATTTTTTCATAGTGGCTCAATTAACATAATAAAGGCACATGGGTTTATATGCCACTATTTTTTGTAAAAATTTATCGGTGCCTATTAAATGTATACACAAGGAAGTCCCCATACTAAATTTCAAGGTCATTTCAAGTGTTACGGAGGTGGATTGCATCACACTTAATTTATCATGCCATGCTAAGTGGATTCAAAGTCCTTTACGGTCAATTTTTTCATTCATTCATAATTTTTCTTGTATCCATCTCTTGTATCTAAGGTATAGTGAATCTCTAAATAATATAAACCTACTAGGAGAGTTTAAATTCTTCCCATATAGTGATCCTCCTATTGGAATGTTCATTGAAAATGGCCAGGGTGATGATGACCTGAGTTCATACATGATCACGTTTAGAGATAGTATGCTGGAAACCCAGATTGAAAGTGAGGTAATATATAATTCATGTGATCCATAAAAATTTTCTCATCTATTCAAGTTACAACAACAGATAAATGTGTCTCCCCACATGCATGTTTAGTTTTAGAAACACCCAATGGTGGCTCGAAAATTCTGGATCCTCATCGATTTAGAGGTATCACAAGCATCCATTAAGATGCATCCATCAAGTTCATTTATTGATTTAAACTCTAGGTATAATAATTCCTAGATTTATTCCTACCCTTAAGGGGAGTAAACAATAAGTCTCCCTCAAGTGGTGGCCACAATGAGTATTGGATAGGGAAAGTGTGATGGGAAGTCTCATCCTGTGGGTGATGAAACCTAATCTCCAAAATCTTCTAAACAATCGTGGACCTGAGCCAAAAAGTATGATATAGTTAAAAAGACAAAATCTTTGAAGCCAAGGCGGTATATTTATCATCCCTAAGAGGATACCCGAGCTTTAGTCAACTAGAATCCCTATATATTAGAGAGGATTTAAAGGATATTAAAGGCCAAATATGTCGGGTCTTCCTCACAACCGGCCACATCAATATCTGATTTTGTGTATCCTGAGGCGATCTAAGTATGGAATGGTGTAACCTGCAACATTATATATTTATAGGCATTTATTTAATCTAGTATACATATCCCATAGCTTGGGGATATTTGAGTGACCTCTGATCATCAACCTAAAAACAATTTTTATGAGGTGGGATAGTATGTTCAGGATTTGGAGATGTTATTATATGTGACTGATGACTGGATTACAGCCATAAAGAGAGTAACTGGTAGGCTATATTGAGGTGCTTATGAGGTATTGGTTGATCAATTCAGTAGTTAATGGGATTAATTCATTGATAATGGTGACGTAAGATTCTTTACCTTTACTTTAAACCCATAATAGTTTTTGTGAGTAGAGGAACTACTATTAAGGGCCCACTTTAACTTATAGAAGGAGGTGTCACCAGAACTAGCCTCCCAGAGATATTCTTAAATAGGAAACCCAGTAGGGGTTGAGGGGTCTATCCATGATCCTAGGTAGTTATCTCCAGGTCAAAGATTAATGGAAAAAAAGATGGAAAGGGGACCCCTTCCACCTCCAGTATCTATATTTGAGAAGACCAACAAGAGACCCCTACCATATCAGGTGAATAAATGGAAGAGAATAAAGACATTATTCAGGCATATTCTCTTCAATAAGTATCCACAATTTCATTTAGTCCTATAACTCACCTGACAAACCCATATGACCATGATTACCCTTTGTAGGATCTTTTTCACTTTCCACACTCAAGGGGTCTAACACTGGTCCTTGGGGAGTTGAAGAAGTCACTCCATATAGGGTATTAACTCTTACTGACATGTATGCACCCTTGGAAAAAAGAGTGTCAGGGGACCAAACTTCATCTGGTCCTGTCACTACAGTATGATAAGAATAGCCAGGTAATTTCGATTATGCATAATAGGATTTCATATAACAAAGACTGAATCTCATTTTTTACAATATCTCATACCAATAGCAAGTATTCAAGGACCCTGTGACAAACACTTATGACCCTATCACTGACTTGGGATAAGTTGATCAAGGTCTCAGGTTGTCGGAGGAGGGTGTTCCTGCTAATGTAACAATGGGTGAATTAGGTAGAACATAGTTGGTTCCCAATCCTGATGTCCCACATGTCTCCACGGGCGAGTCTGCCATGGGGCTTGGGCTATTAATTCATGAAATGAGAACTTGTTATATGATAATTGAATATATTCTTACATGTATTTATATCCCCATCTATTTAAAAGATTTTGAGTAATTAAATTAGGAGTTAGATGGACATGAGTCTTTATTATTTCATGACCAAACTTTATGCCAAATATTTTAATCATGACTACTTGATTCATACAGCTTTTTCCATGAAAAATATTTTTGAGGACATTTAGTGGTAGGTTATCTAGATTCCTCACCATTCTAAAATTTAGAAGGTACTAGTCCTAAATAGTGATGTGGTGAAATACCAAGATCATTTTCCCTAGGGTCTGGTAAACTTGAAAGGAGTACGTCCCATATGGAGGTCTTTTCTCAGGCTATAGAAATTATAAATTGAGGGGATATTTCTAATTGAGCAGTTATCCCACCAATGGGTGAGTATTATTAACTTCTCTAATTGTCACCCTTACATTTCTATTAGTTATTACACAATGTTAATGATGATTTCCACATGTTATCTAGTTCCATCAACATCGGTAGTCATACATGAGGGAGAGGCCTTCATACTTATTCAGTCAAAAGACGAAGGAAAAGTTAGTACTACTTTGGAAAGGAAAGAACAGGGTGCCTCCTTGATTTAATTAATCTTAGAGTATATATATCCCTTGGAAATTATTTCTAAGTTAGACTTGGAGGCATATGATGCCTTTCATTCCACACACCATTTCATTTGGAAAGACACATGGAGGTTAATCTTGAAGACACATCTTAAAGATCTACTATCACAACTTCACTAAATCCCAAACATGTTTTTTATTTTAGGGTACAACATATTTGATTACCACATGATCCATCATACTGTGAATTTTATTATCCAAGAACGGGAATAGTATCAAAGATTGTGGTAGGTTGAGGTGCAGCTAGTGGGTCGGTTTGAAGATCTTTGAGCTATTTTATCCCAAGAAGAGCTTAGTCATGCCAAGGAAGTGTAAGATAATCAGTGCCGCATTGATGAGAAATATTTCTAGATAGTATGTCTTCAAGAATAATTAGATCTCATGAAGGAATATATTGTCCAACTTCATAAATCCTTGAAGAGGGTCCTGACACAAAGAATAGATTTTATTGTTCTGACGAAGGAGAAACTTCATCATATTGAGGAATCCATCACTACACAACTAATTGTGATTTAAAAAAATATAGATAATGCTCAGACTGTACTTCAATAGATCAAATCCTATTTGAGGAACACATGTGACACTTGGTGTAGAGACTCCAACGTATGTAAGCTCCTCTAAATTTTGATATATGAATGGAAATTATTTTGTTCCCTGATCATTTTTTTATTTCTTCCATCCTATTAAGTAAATTTATGTTGAAATAATATCATTTAAATGTATTTCTTTATATCCATATGTCTAAATAATAATAAAATTAATATAATAATGCTATAAATTTTTCTTAGATCATCTAACATAGTGAGCATAACTTGATTATTATCGGAGCTTTAAAATTGGCCTCACAGAATATGAACCTTTTACACTGTTTTTTAAGGTCTTTCAGGATAGACAAATACTGATAATGTTTTTTTTCAAAGAGATTTGACCAATAGTTTTTGGAGTAATAATTCCAAATGAGGCTTCTCGTCTATGAATACCCTAGTATCCCCCTTATAGTTCATGATTCCAAGATTTTATGATTGTGAGACACATACATAGAGAATGAATATGTACCGTGTTTGAAAATAATTTTCCATTATGATAATGTCAAGGAACACAGAGATAAAAGGATTTACTCCTAAGGATGAAACTTCCACTATTTAACAGGCCACATTTTGGGGCACTCGTTATGCAGATCCAATTTGAGGCATATTATGCATATTCAAATAAAGGTTTCTATTGAATTCCAAATCCCTTGTTGTCAATATATAAGTAAAAACCATGAGGGTTTGAGTTACCTCAAGGCCATGAAGTTTGTATCATCAGAAGATGAGTATTTTGAGATAAAATAGGGGAATTTTAGACATGATACTATCATAAATTGGGTTTCCATGATCTTCTTTTGATGTTGAGTGGATCCCACAAGGAATTCCCTACCCTAACAAGCTCATGGGAGGGTTTAGGGGATATTTTATATTCTATCCAATCCAAAATGAAAAATTCAAGCATCACTATAAGGAGTTTTCCTTTTAAATCCCTTATTTTAAAACAAATCATTCATTGAATTTTATTATGACATAGTTTGGTCATGTAAAAAATAGGGTGATCATTTAATCTCTCAAATATCATGTGATTCATGATTAGTGTGAGAAAAAAGAGGATTTTGGTAGATTACCTATATTGTGTGACAATTTCATTCAAGGATTATCTTTGTTGAACACCACATTATTTATTTCAAGGGTGTTGTGTTGTAGTTTATTATCGTGAGACTGAGACCAATAGTTTCTATAGTTTAAGGTCACAAAGATTTGACCTAAGGGTATGTGGATAATGGAACAAATGGGGCCTTCCAAGCCCAAAATTATGTCCTTGTATACTTTGACATGGAAAGGGAATTTGTAAACCATGATCTTGGGGGCTTTAAAATCAAAAATTATTGAGGTGGGAAAAGTGTGAAATGAATTACCATACACCATGTTTGAAAAGTGTCTTCAGTTAAGTCATTGTAAAGTCATATAGAGATAAAATGATTTCCTCCTATGGATGAAGGTACCTCTAGTTGACGAACCATTTTGGGGTACTCATTATGAAAATCCAATTTGAGGTCTATTATGGTTAGTCAAAACAAAGGTTATCATCAGAGTTAAGTTCTCTCATCACTGATAGTAAAATGTTAGATTATGAAGATTTTAATTCCCCCACTAAAAGGGGTATGATGTGTGTAGGGGATGTGTCTAAGAAAAAAAGTAATTATTTGTACTGACATTGGCCATAGAGTGAACAATTTACTACATAGATCTAGCTCACATGTAGGGAAGGGGACACTTTTTCCATGATGAGTTCTTGAATGTGGAAACAATAATTAAGATCTCCTACATGAATTGGGGTTATATGTTGGAGGAAAGGGGTACATGTTCTTCTTTTTTCTACTAATGTTCCTAGGTTAAGGGACCTGGGCATCACTACATATCTCATTTAAGTGAAAATAAAGCCACACATAGTTCTGAAACATAGTGTGGTAGATAACTAGCACTATAGTGGAGGCATCCTATCTATCATGTGCTAAAGGAATCAAGAAGTTTAAATTCATGCGATGAGTATGTTTCCATGATGTTTAACGTTATATGACATGGGAGAATAATTCACAAATATTATAGTCATGTGAAAAGTAACTCTATGAATATTATATTCATACATAAAGGACTATAGTGTCTTGTAGTTAAGGTTCTTATAAAAAGGACCATGCAGTTTCTATTTTTTCAGGTTAAAAATATTTGACCATTATGAGGATGAAAAAATTTCTTTTCCATCCAACAAGAAAAAAAACCACCATGAAGAGGGACCTCAAGAGGGAAAGGTTGATGAAAATTATCTTGTAAAGGGGCGGATTTGGGGTTAGACCTAAGATAGAGACCCTAGGTTTCTCTATGTATCTCATCAAATAAAGAATCAAGACACATGTAGTTTTGAAGGATATATATGTTAGTGGTGTGTTAGGTGACTGACACCAAGATTGAGGACCTATCAGGTGAGGACCAAAGTGTTACACAGATTTACATTGTGCAACAGGTATGTAAACCATGCATTTTTATGTCATGTAGCAAGGAAATTATCATACATTCTAACATCTTTTGACAAGGACGTCTATCATTCCTTTTAAAGGACTTGAATCTAGAATCATCCATTTCATGGTGATTCGACCAATAATGCTTCTGCATTCTCTAAACGTGAAGAGGGATGGTTTTAATTCATGGTATTAAGGTTTCTAGATCTAAGAAAATGATATGGGATAAGTGTGCAAGGTGTGATCACAAACCATGTTTTAAAAGTGACTTCTATTGATATGCTTTCAATTTATACAAAGATAAAATAATTTCCTCATAAGGATGAAGGTGCCTCTGGTTGATGCACCATTTTGGGGAACTCATTATAAAGATCCAATTTGAGTCATATTATGCAAAGTCAAAACAAAGGTGTCCTTTGGAGTCGATCTTGTTTTTCACTGATAACAAAGGAAATATTATGGAGATCTGAATTTCCTAAGGCATGAAGTATGTTTTTTTGAAATGAGTATGCTTAAGTATGAAATGATCATTTAGGCTGAAATTGACCAAGAATGGTTAGAGTTATCCTTAAATAGGTCTGATTTCAAACTTGTATATGATGAAGGGAATATTTATGGATTGACCCAAGATTTTGAGACCCAGGAGTCACTATGTATCATGTAGTAACAACAATCAATCCATGTGTAGTCTTAAATGGAAAAATCCTTGTGCAGGTCAGATTTGTATATAGAGTGGATAATTTTTTTTGAATAAGGGCACGCAAATGGGGTGATAACCCATACTAGACACTCCCATATAGTTTTGGCTCATACATAGGAGAGTGGGTACATTTTTATATTATGGTTGAACTAGGATGTAGGATATGGGCGTCACTCTGCATCCCATTGGAATGAGGATCAATCCACACATATTTCTTGGATAGAGGTGTGGTGGGAGACCAATACCAAGGATAATGGTCCTCTTGGGTGAGATATATAACAATGAATAGTTTTACATCATGAAAGAGACATAAACAATGTAGTTTTACATCATGAAAGAGACATAAACAATGTAGCTTATCATCATGTGGTAAAGTCATTTAATGTTATTTTTTAAGGTATTGCATAACCCTAACGTGAACTCAAATGTTTTGATAATGCAGGGAAGAACTTTTACCAAAATTCTTAAGCCCACATGAGCTATGCTCAGTGTGAGAAACAAGGAATGATAAGGGTTTTTTTCCACACACATATGTGATTAAAATAAAGGATAGGGGAATTTTTATCATGAAGTAGATGGCCTAAGATATCAGATATAGGTGTCACTATGTATCCCAATAGAACAAGAATCAATCCAAACATAGTTTTGGGTGCATCTTAACATCGAATGAGAGGTACATCAACCATGAATTTTAACATAATTTAGTAAGTAATATGGTTACTAAATATGAAAAATAAGTCATTATGACCCATAAACGTTGTTTAGGCATTGGAGAAGTATCTCGTGTTTGTGACGCAAAGCTTCCTAAGCGGGTTTCCCATGGAACCCTATGCTTGGTATATAGGATAAGACTATATTTTAATGTCATGTGCTGAATATTTTTTCATACATTTTAATTTATTGTTATGAGGATGATATGGTTCATGCCTTTTAGGGTCATGACATAAGGACATCTCCATGCAGTTTAGCATTGTGTGGTAAGGATGAATGGTGTATTGCAGTTTAGGGTCATATGACTAGGAGTACCGGTTCATGTGATTTAGAGAGAATTTCAAAACATGTGGAAGGTAATAACATGACATGTAGAGGGGTTAATGGAGGCCTAGTGTCATGAAAAAATTCCAATTAAAATACACATAGTGAGGGGAGGGCTAAAAGTACAAATGTTAAGATCATTTGTGGTTGGAACAGAGAGAATAGGCGTATGAATCACTATGTATCCCAATAAAAATGGGAATCAAGCCATACATAGTTCTCAAACATAGTGTGGTAGATGAATGACACTATAAGTGAGGCATCCTCTCTGTAAGGGACAAAAGGTGTCAAGTAGTTTAAATTCATGCGAGGAAGATGTTTCCATGATGTTTAATGTCATGAAATCAGGATGAATCAGTTGTTCTTTTTATAGTCATGCAATAAGGACCTCTATGCAATTTATAGTCATACAGAAAGAACTATATTGTCTTGTAGGTTTGGGTATTATGACTAGTAACATAGGGTTTCTATTGGTTAATGTCACAAATCTTTGAATGATATGATGGTTCAATTTTTCCTTTCCAACCAACAAGTGACAAACCTGACATGAAGAGGGGCCTCAGGGGCCAAAGGATAGAAAAAATGATATTGTAAAGGGGTAGATTTGGGGTTGGTCCTAAGAAAAAGGCCCTAGGAATTTCTATATATCTCTTAAAATAGAGAATAAATCCACACATTTTTATGAAGGATATATATATTGGTGGTATGGTAGGTGAACAACACCAAGATTAGGGACCTCCTAGGTGAGGACCATCAATTTTACATAATTCATCATGGATGTGAACCATGAAATTTTATATCAAGCAATAAGGAAATTGTTATATAGTTTAACATCTTGTGAAAAGGATATATTTAATGCCTTTTAAGGTCATGAAACTAGGACCTTGGTGTCTTTTATTTTATGTTCTTATGAATAAGACAATGGGGTTTCTCACATTAAGTATTTATTGAGAAGCATTGCATTTATAGGGGCATAGTGTGTTCCCCATCCATCATGATTAATGAGTAAGATACATTAGGATATACCTTATATATGATGTAAGTTTATTAACACTTTGGTTCAAGATTTGGGTTTTCTTTCCATGTATCATTATAATTTTAAGAGCTAAAAATAGTTCTCCTTGAGGAATGAAAGGATAAAAACATTCTTATTGAAGGATTGTGCTATCCAGTTTTGGTGAACTTCCAAGTGGTGCAAGGTATGAAACCTTTTCTCATCCAGTCTCTCTAACTCATCCAATGGATTCTCTAATTTCTCATCATCTAAGAGTTCTATATAGGAATCTATTCTAAGTGAGGTAAATTTAACCTCAATGGGTAGCACTTCCTCTATTCAATAAACCAGTGATTACGGGGTCGCCTGAGTAGTAGTGCAGGTCATAGTGCGATAGGACCACAAGGTGTGTATGAGATTATTGGTCCAATACTTCTTTTATATTTACATTATTTTATAGAGAATATTTGATATAGTTTTATTAAAATCCTATATTTATCCATTACTATTGTATTATATTGGGATGAATGATTATAATAAATGTTATATTCCTGGTACAACATATTCAATTTGGAAGAATAGAATTTGGTGTTCTTGTTCGTCAGTATTGTATTAGGGATACCAAACCTAGTGATGATGTTTGAATTCATGAAATTGATGATACTCTTGGTCCCGACTTCCTTAATAGGTACCACGTCATCCCATTTGGAGAAGAATTTGGTAGAGGTATGGATGTATTTGAATTGTTTGGTCGTAGTTGAGGGTATGTCCCTACAACATCCATTCCCTATATAGAGAATGAACAAGATTATTTAGATATGTGTAGCAACTCTAGGGGTTGATGGATGAAGTTGGAATGAACTTGGAAGAAATGATAATTTTTGATGAATTGTGTGCAATATTGCATCATCAAAGGCTAGAAATACCCAAGCCTCATGATTTAGTGAGAAATATTAGTTCCTAACTGATGGGAACCACAAGAGCCAATATAAACTTTCTTTATGGTGGTATTCATCTCATCTCTATCAATGCATCTGAGGATAATTTTTTCAAAGCCTCGTTTATAGAGGGTCTTCTGATGGACAAGGTTATCATAGATGATCAAGTTGAATTATCATCATTGAATTTTATCTTTCTTGGACATTTATATTAGAATAATTTCACTCTAGAGGTAATCTAAGATGGGATTCATCTAGTCGTTCATAGGATTATCTGGTTTAGGGGTATAATTGACCTCATTAATCTCTCCCATGCTACTCTAAACAAATGGAGATACCATTATGAAATGTACAATGTTGAAGACTATTTTTTCTCTATCTGGATCTAAAAAGTTTTTAGCCTCATTTTACAATGTGTATTCCTGAGCATTATATTAACATAGGGCATGAGATAGTGTTGGCTCAGAGGGGAATATCAACCCTAAAACCTAATTAAGTATGGGTTAGATCTTGTTTTATGATGGAATAATCATTTTTGATCTGTTTAATCTTCAACACTGGGTCACCTTTGATTCTTAGGTGAGTCACTGGTATTTGAAAAACCAATTACAAGCCTATAATGATGGATTGGTATTCAACCTCATTATTAGTGTAGCCTTTTGATAGTAGGAAGGAGTAGAGAAATAACTTTACTAGAGAAATGAGAATAACTATCAACCCAACTTTATTGAGATTGGGGTATTCTATCCTCTTTCTATTTGGGCTTATAGATGCATCGTCGAAGTAAATTTCCCATTGTTGAGTAGAGTCTTGAATAGAGAACATCTCCTCATCTAGTAGTTCGGTACTTACCGACACTTCTTACACAAAGGGATGTTCTTCCTAGAAATTTTCTAAGTCCTTCCCTTTTATTGACTTTTGTGGTATGGACCAAATGTTTAAATTTTTCTGAATAACCACACATCATTCCAAATGTCTATAAAAAATGGGACAGTTGAGGATATATTTGAGTAGGTCATTTTGAGAGACCAAATAGACCTCATGTTGCTAAAAATAGCGCCTTAATTTTTGAATTGTAAAAAAAATCAAATAGTTATTCTTGATATCTTAATAATAATTCTTAGTTTCAATCATGGTACAACTGAGATAATAATGGTTTTTTTCACTACCATCATCATTCTTCTATGTAAGAAAGGCCCTCAGTGACTATTCCAAAGCAATCACATATAAGATGAGTTGTCTTCCTTAAACCGATGGCATCAGCACTAGCAGGATCAATAGATATTTCTTGAGGCTATCAAATACTTCTTATTAGTCATTAGAAAAATGAAATTTGATCCCTTTTTTCATCAATCTAGAAAATGGAAAACACTTTCTGATGAGGTTTACTATGAAGCATTGAATGTAGTCAAGGTTTCTCTACAATCCTCTCAACTCATTGAGGTTTTGAGGGGGTGAATACCCAAGATTTACTTAGTTTTATCAATTTATAATTTTATTCTATGATAGAGTACTATGAATCCAACAAATTTTCCTAAGGTAATGCCAAAATTTCATTTCAGGGGGTTTATTTTTAGACTGTGATGTCACATTTTATCAAAAATGATTTCCAAATCAGCAAGGTGATCACAAATTTTCCCTGATTTTACCAAAAAATAATCAACATAACACTTTATTGATTTCTATAGGGAAGGTTTGAAGATTTTTTTCATGGCATGTTGATATGTATCTCTAGATTTTTTAAACCAAAGGGCATCATCCAATAGAAAAATACTCCTTAGGGGCCCTGAAGATAGTGGATTCTTCATATTCTAGGGACATTCTAATTTGGTTGTATCCTGAATATCCATCCATGAAATAGAGGTCTTTATATCCATCTGTTGCAATGATCATAAGTTCTATAATCAAAACTGGAAATTCATCTTTTGGATAGTGTTGGTTGAGGTCTCTAAAATTGATGCAAACTCTAATCTTACCACTATTTTTCTTTATGGGGATGATGCACACCTATCATAAGGCATAGAAAAATCAAAATTTATTTTCCTAATGAAATAAAGAGGCCAAACAGGGTCATCTCACTTGAGTAGCATCGTATTAAATTCAATCTCAAATTCTATTCCACCTAATTTATCTATTTTTATTATTATTTATTTAAAATAGTGGTTTTTGGTTTTAAGAAAATATTTTAATAGAGAAATAAAATTTTATAAATTCATATTCAAATGAAGATAGAAATAAATTAGGGAAAAAAGGTCTTGGTCGTAGGTTTTTCTACACCATTTATTTCATTATTTATTTATTTTTAAATTCAATTTGATAAATTGTTTTATGAAACCGCATTAATGAATTAGTATGTGATCTTAGTATGTCTTTGGTGAACCAAACTCCACCTCCTATAATAGTCAAATAGGATAACACCTCAACCTAGAATGTAATTCTTAAAAGACTCAACTCCACCATATGTCATTTCATCCCATAAGAAATCCTTATCTCCACTATATGAAGGGTTTTACTAAGAGAAGGGGGAAAATGAATCAAAGAAAAGGAATGTAATTGGAGTAACTCCTTGGTGGAAAACCACCACACTCATGCATCCACCAAAAATAGGATAAAAACATGTTGAATTGAATTGAAATAATTAATAATTTCATGAATCTTCCCCCAAATACAAGCCTTAGGTTATTCACTTGTAATTGTAAAGTGAAAAGAGATCATTATGGAAAGATATAAGATAGAGAGAGAGAATAATATTAAGGTTGAGAGAGAAGGAGGGGTGGAATAATAAAATGAAATAATTTAATTAAAAATATGAATATGTGTTACATTAAAAAAATGAATTGAAAATAAAAATAAAAGAGAAACCCTAGTGGTAGCATCCCTATAGCATAGTGTAGAGGAAAATCCTCAAGAACTAATCACTTATCCTCTATCCTAGGTTTGTATTTATAAGCCTCAATCCACCTAGAGTTCCATCAATGGAATCATAAATGGGCCAAAAATTATTCCAGGATAGTCAAGGGGTCAAAAAATTTGAGACCGAGAATTAAATCCCATAAAAACTGATATTTTTTAGTACTACCTGAAATATTCACATCATGTAAATGTTACACAATGTGTAAAGCATGAGGCTAAAACTTTTCATGACTTTCTTCACTTCTTTCTTCATGGCCTGCAAATCTCTCTAGTTACACATCATGTAAATTAATTACATAGTTTTTATGTTTTTTTCTACTCTTTCACTCATAATAAAGCCATTTCTTCATTTTTGAGCCTTCAGCTTGGTTCTATACATGTCTTTTTCTCTTCCCCATCATTAATCTACCTTCAAAAATCTATTTTCATGCAACTCTGCTTCGTGATGCAGTGTGATGTGTCTCTAGGATTATTAATTCATTCTTTTTGTTACTTTTCCAAATATTTGTGGTATCCTACAATAAATTACAAAAATAGTTAAATACTGTAAAGTATAATCAATTAAAGTGTAATAACCTTGTTTTTTATATACAAAAAAATATGTAAAATATGACTCTATATGGGGACAATTTTGGTGAGCCATTTTAGGAACTGGACCTCCAGAATTAAGTTATCTTTGACAATATTGTCAATTTTGGCTTCAAACTTGGTGGCACGAGTAGGATATATCCTTATTGCTACCTTCTTGTAACCATGGTGATATCCTAGAAATCCTAAGTTATGGGTAGCTATGATGGGATCAAGGCCTGTGATTTTATTTTAATTATAGGAAAACATGTCTCGGTGATTTTTCATAAAATAGGTGTAAATTTCCTTCTCAACAAGGGATATAGTTGTGCTGATCAACATCAGTCATGGATTTTCCTCTATACCTAGATTGATCTATCAGAGTTCATCAAAAATGGTGGATACTCCTTCCTCGAATAATGGAGTATCATCTATGGGATTTTATTCATCCTATTATTCCTATTTATCTTCCTATTCATGTTCCTCTATGTCCATTTTAGGATGGATGGGAGAAAAAGGGTAATTATTGAGGTTGGGGGGAAGTTTTTTTAGAATCGTCTTCAAATGGTGATATAATAACCTCCTTAGATTTTACTAATGAAGTGGTGATCTATTGAAATTTTAGGAATAAACTTGGGGCATTTTTATTTGAGGTATCACCATCAATGGGGAAATTAAATACTTATTCATTTCCCTCAGATTCAACTGATGTGGTCGATATCATGAAGGCTAGAAAGTAAATATCTAAATATGAACTTATTTCTTTGACCTGACTTATGGAAAGTACATATTCATCACCATGGTCTTTCAATGGGTTATTTGGGGTCATTTATAGACCATTTGGGGCGGTAACCTGAGTGACACCATCTATTATGGGTTGTTTCCCCTCTCTCTATTATAATCCTACATCAATATATTGATATTCACATGACTCAAATAGATATTAATCACCATATAACATCCTAATTTTCCTGTTTCTATATTATTTGAGGAATTTATGATATTATTATGGGATAAATTCATGCTAGGGAATCCAAGGACTTCCTAAGAATAAATTGAATGTTTTATCTTGTCATATGAACAAAAACTCAGATTTGGACACCAGATCTCCAAAATGAACTTTGAGATTAATGTGTATGAGGGGTTTCTATTCATTTTAATCATACCATTGGAGTGTTAGAGTAGAAGTGGATATATCAACTTCATTTTATCCCAATTTATGGAGAGTTATTACCATAATGAGGTTTACCCTTGAGCCATTGTTAATGAAAAATCAATGGATTTCAATGTCATCTAATCTACTAAATACATACAAGGGCATGATATGTCCCTGTATAATATCATCTATATCATATTTTGTGAAATAAATAATTGTGTTATATTCTATAGGTTCAACCTCTGCATAGTATACATAAGCAGTAGAAACATTATCTTCAAAATCTAAAGGGGTCGATAGAGCCTCTACAAGAATTTCTTGTAGATCCTTTGACATGTTGAGAGCATCTATAATTGAATGTTTTGATGGAATTTTGGACAAATTCATTAATATTTCATATTTTTTTGTCAAATTACTATCTTTTTAAATGGTTATTTTGTCCCTAGTAGAAACTATAGGGACTGATGTACCTGGGGTAGATGAGTTGAGTGGTTGTGTAGATGTTGAAGGAATCTTTGCTGCCAGATTAGATAGTTTTATCCCACCTACCTGTCTGGGATGATGATACTATTACACCCATTCTAGTCAATATTCTAGAATGATAAGTCTTATAAGACTCTTTGTAAAGGTGGGTTTGTTTCATTTCTCTATCTATACTCGTTGAAGGTCTCTTCTATGAGTCTCAGCAACATAAACAGCCAAGGCGGGGATGTGGCTGGGATATAGGTTATAACCACGACAATGTATTCCCCTACCTCCCTATATTTTTCAAACTATACATGTTTTTTCCCATATTAGATTAAGGAATTCTAGTTTAAAATGCTACACATTATTACATAATGGATCCATTAAGTAAATTATGTTAATAGGACCAAAAATTAATTCTTCATCTGGTGAGGATTTTGTCTGGTGGGACGATTCACATGGTACTGTTTGTTGGGATAGTGCATGTTGTACCATTTTTCATGGGGGGTCCCATTATACCATTTTTCAGGGTGAACCCATTTTCTTGGGGATGAAGGCATGAATTATGACAGAGATTCAATGCTGACAATGGCCTCAAGGCAAGTTCATCTTCCTAAATTTGTTTTTTGTTCTTCCATCCATGAAATTTCATAGAATAATGACCTTTGGAGGTTTTTGGTGTTTAATGAGTCATTTTTTTTGTAATAGAATTGAACAGGGGAATAATTGGTTGTTTTAAATATACTTGTAAAATGGCATGAGTTTGGTATATTGTTTTTCTAGTCATCTGATCACTGAAATTCTATTAATTCTTACTGGTAACTTCCTACCATTCACCTTCTTCTTCTAGAATGTCAGCAAAAAATGCATTCCACTTGTGTCGGTGGTTTTCCCAGCTTTACCTACCCATAATAAACCATCTTTTGTAAAATGAATTTAAATAAAAAAACAATCTTGGATGATGTGTGCCAGCATTAATAATAGGATTATTAATCTGGGTGGTCTTTAAGGCCAACTTTCTTGGGTCTCTTAAGATCCATAAATTTTAGAAAATTATTTTCCATGCCTGCTAAAAAGTAACTGGAAAATTTCTCCTCTCATAAGGAATAAACTTTACTCTTCTAGTTATCAAACTGGTAATGTTTAGGGTCCTTTCTCACATCCTAATGGGGATATTGTTACTAACACTTATATTCAGGAGGAGGTGTTACATGAGGAGGTGCAGGCTTGGAGTTGGAGTTGGAATGGAGGACAGGTTTAATTTAACCATTAAAGCTTCAACTCTTCCCATCCCCTTCCCTTGAGATGTTGGAATGGGATGGGAGTTACCCTTGGTTCTCAAAATATAATCTTACAACCTTTGTGCTACTGTGGTAAGATCTTAAAATCCACATGGATACATTACTAGTATAAGAAGTGCTCATAGTTCCTCATGAATATTCTCAATGAAAATACCTAAAAATATTCTTTAGGAAGTTATATGTTTAGGGAATAAGTCAAACTATTCCACCTGGAAATGAAATCTGACACCCTATCATTTTCTCAATGTCTACGTTTTGAGAGATTAAGGACTGTTGTATTCTGAAACATAGAGCTAAATTGATAGAGGAATTTTTGGTGAAGATCATCCTACCCCTTGATTGATCTATCTTGTAGAATGGTATTCCATGTTAAGGTTTGTCCCTCTAAATTTTGTAGGAAACATATTATCTTAGATTCCTCTTACTACTTGAGTGTCCCCATTAGTAGGACACACTGAGACATGAAGTTCATCAAGTGTTGTTCTGAATCCCCTAAACCATTGAATGTTGGGAACCTAGGATTCCCAAAGTTTGTTAGGGGAAGATTTTCATCCACTCATTAATGGTAAGGCTTCCCCTATAGTTGTACTAGTGTGCATCATCCATATGCATCTTCTAATTGAGTTTCTAGTGTGTTAATAGTGTCTATGAGCTAGGGAATAATGGCCAGTTGGGTAGAAGCTTGAAAAAGGGGAATAGTGGGATAGTCTAGTTGTGGATACCCTTCTTGTACTCATGGTGGGTAACCTTAAAGGGATAAACTATGAATATTTGTATAGACTAGATCTATTTGTGTACCCAATAAAGGAAACTCTTGATATCTTACTACCATGGGTCCCAAATATATTGGTTTTTGGTCACCCACATTGAGCAGATGTTCTGATGCTATTTCAGTTGATGCGGTGAGCCCTCATTGTTAAGGTACATTGGTTGGTAGTGAGAGATGAGGATCCTACATAAATGTTTCCTCAAAGTAGTTTTTTATTAAGTTTTCTCAAATCCTTCATCTCTTACTCATGCTCAGTAAATCTATCCTCAAGTGTGAGAGGTTCAACCTCTTCAGACAATGGGTGAGATACGGCTTCACCTTCACCCTTTTCCTTGGAAGATGTTTGATGATGATATGATATTGGAGGATTTGAGGGAATCCTCGTATTCATATTGAGCCTCTGGTCTTGGGTATTCACACCTTATTCAATCATTTTGATGCATATTGTATTATTAATAGAAACCTCCTCCTCCTATCCCTCTATATCTACCTCACGTTATTTAGCATCTATAGGGGTGGTGCTAATAATATTCACTGATGCATAACACATTTAAAGTATCAAATTAATATCATAATGATAAGAGTGTTGGTTGTCTTTATGATATATTACAAAATAACTCCAATCACTAAGAGTAGTCATACCCTTGAGAGATTTATTTTGTTTGTTCCCACCATGGGGCCTCACCCTCCCCTTTATTGGTAATCTTGGAATAATTTTACTAAGGGTGATCCAAAGGGAATCTAAGAAATATTTTTGTGTATGTTTTCCTAGTGAGGAAGTTGGATCATGAGATAAGAATAAGTGGGATGAATCGTTTTGTAGAACTCCCCATAAATGGGAAAAGACTGAATTTTGTTAAGGATGTTGAGCTAAAAATTACCATATCCCTATGGTATAGGGCTGCTTCTATTCCATTTACACAAATTTTCAGGCCTTGGTTGCTCTAGTATTTTCATGGCTACAATGGATGCGGTTTCTCTCTTGATTTTATAGAGCTTTGATTAAACATGGACTGGGTGAATTGTATGATTTTTACCTAGGACATATGCTTCCAAAGATATTAGAACTATCTAACAATTTTATTCCCTTAAGCGGGAGTCTTACTCAATATTTTTAGATGCTTGATTGAAGATTACTTTGATAGATCACTCTCTTCTATCCTGACATATTTGAGAGTCATTCAGGGCCGGTCTTTGTTGAGAATACCATCTATTGTGAGAAAATCCTTTTTCTCAAAGATGGACTAAGTAAATGATGTTACATGATGTCATCTTGGGTGGTATTTTCTAATTAGGGAGAAATGTGAAATGAAAATCCCCTTATTTTCCCCATCCTCTAATATGAACACTGTATGGGGTGTCAGTGATCAGTTGACACAACTATTTTAATTAATCAATACATGCACACTAAAAGGGTCCTTGATTTTTTCAATCTTGGTTGTTTTGTATCTATAAGTTCTACCAAGTTTATTGTATTATGTATCTCTTCGATTCCCTTAACTTTAATTGGATATTCATCATAAGGTAGTACTTTTGTTTTCAGGTGATAAAGAGTAGTTCATAAATTTATGAAGATGTACTACACTCATTCTTCTGAAAACGCCTCTATAATGCTGTATTGGGGAGTGGATAAAGGCTAGAACATGACTGATATATTTTCTTTATCCAACTATTTCCTCATGAGAAATATGTCTTCTTCATCTTTTTCAAGAGTTTCCTCAACCTGATTTTACCAAATCATACATTTCCATATTTCTTTATTTTAAATAGTAGGGTTGGAATGTATTTCCTCTATCATATTGGAAGGAAAGTGATTCAAGAGTGGTTCAGAAAATGACCATTTCCATGATCTATCTTCCATTTGAAAAATAATATCACTTATCAATTATGAGGCATTAGGCATTACAATACTCATTTTCCCATGTACAATGAAATATGAGGGATTTCTCATATTTGATTCGGCAAGGGGGGATTCTTGATGAAATGAAGTGTCAATATAGAGAGGACCTTCACAATGAATTCCATTATGGGGTGGAATACCATTGTGGCTTAGCATCCAAATATAAGGAAAATTTCTCAAACATATACCCATAGGAGAGACTTTAGGGTACATGATAGAAAGGGGAGTAACTTCTTACTTTTTTATCTTCTGACCATGAGGAGAGTGGTCGTGGTGCTCATTAGAAGTTGGGATCTCTTGATCGATTGGATTGTGGACATGAATTAATCCTTCATGGTAAGATGTCTGGGGAAGACTCTAGAACTACTAGTTGTAAATATATGATGAAGAAATTCTCAATTGCAACTACTATCTTTTTAATTTGGTAATGGATGAGTGGGATCCTGAGCCACCATAGATAAACATATAAGGGATTCAAGAACACCATCATTGATCATAGTAGTATTATATACCAAATATTTATTTTCCAATCACCTTTGGTAAGGATTATTTGTGGGTGATCTCTTGTGGGAAACTGGGGCCTACTTCTTTGGATAATGAATTTCATATACAGGGGCCTATTTGAGTAGCTCTTGAGTTTTTTTTAGAATTTTTTGATAGATTTATGGAATTTTGGTAGGGATATATGTCTACCCTGGAGTGGCCATTGGGATGGATAGATAACCTCCAGTTTGAATGAGTATATGGACCTGATTTGTTTGTCCATTTATCATGGGATTTTTCCAACAACCCACTTGGATAGGATTAGGGATATACATCTTCTCCAGAGTGACCCTCGCATTATGTTGATGAGTCACCCTACTTTTGGGGCTAGGGTTGTGTGTTTTCCATTCAACCACTACCACTTCCATCATTATATCTTGGTAGGTTTATAGGATATGGGAAGGTATTTTCATCTACCATTTAATCATTGTCAAGATATGTTGAGTGACTTAAGTGGCTGGAACAGGGATATATTATCATTTCATGGTTGGATAAGGGATGTAGGCCTGCTCCTATCCTCCATTTCCTATTTGTATATATATATAGTCTTTACATGTGGGGGATGACATATGGTTTAGCCCCTGGTTTGCTGCTATATTTTTCTGGCTGGTTTCTTTAAGTTCTACCAGACTATGCTGGAAGTATTGATATACATGATCATGGATTTTTATCTTCTCATTTGTTATGGTTTGTTGATGGGTTATTTTGGTTACTTAAAACTATGTTATGAGGTTTTAGGGGTACTGAAAAAAAATTGCATCTACTCATAAGTTTCTTCCAGGTTTTTTTGGTGAACTTCTTTGGTGGGGATGGGGATGTGAGCATGTCCCTGTTTTTCTGATTACCGCCCTCTATGGGATTACCTAGGTGATCGGGTATGAATAACCTGATATGAACCTTATGGGGTGGCATCCTCATCACACCGAGGATTTTGTGTCATGTGATGTTAACAGTGGTGATTGCTAGCAGGAGTCCCTCGGTGGGACCACATGTGTTGTAGAGATGAGGCCTTCGGTGACCTCTTGATCTTCATCCCTAAGATAATTGGGGAATATATTTCTTCAACTTAGGGAGAGACTCCCAAAATGACTTGAAATAGCCACTAATGTCGTTTTATTATTCGCTACCAACCATTTTTTGGAGGATAGATAGTAGGGATTTATTCCTTAAAGGGATTCGTATGTAGCCTCAAATGTAGGGATAATACCATTGAGCTGGTACTCCCTAATAAATGAATTTGACACTCAGTGCTAAAGAAGCTAGGCGGGTGATGGGATCCTCTTATTGGGTGTGGATTTGGATTTATTGGTAGTGAATTCATATGTTTTATTTGGTTGGAAGGATGAAATTTGGATTGAATGGAGTTCTGATGAGAGTGTCTGAGTATGCACAACAAACACAAACAATAAAGACCCTTAAAATTAGAATCTCAATAAAAAAGAACATGTTTAATTGATTATTTTAAATCCATGTTTGTCCTACTTCCATTTTGTGAGAGAGTTAAATGTTAACATGTGGGTGACAAAGTCATTTTGGTTAAGGATTCACAACGAGTTCACTATTTTTGTTTCATTCGAAAAGGTGAGAACAAAATGGCCTAACATTCATAAACCTGATTTCTATTAAAATTGTGAGATTCCTATTGGGTTCACCATTTTTTCATTCAAGAAATCTAGTGGGTTTTGAATATAATTTTTTGGTGGTGGTGGAACGACCCTTCATTTCAGACACAACTTTTTATTTCCATGTCCCTTCCAGGCAGTTTCCTACAGGGTTTATTCATGGAACTGGAAACACCCAAAGGTTACCTTATTCACAATGCTTAATGAACCTAATTTCCAAAGTTAGGTTGTCATTGGTAAATGGTTCCAATAACACTTATGGATTTACATTGGTTGAGAGGATGGGTGGTCGATCTCATCATACCCTTTTAGGATGAATTATTGCCTACTCCCGGACTCTCTCATAGATTTAAGATATATTCATGAATCCTTTATTAAATCCCATATATATAATGGGTCACCCTTATATTAACAATAAATTGTAGCAAGTATTTTCTTTATAATCATCTATATGTATCTAAAGGTCTTTGTCGATGGAGATATTTTTAGGTATCTGAGGTTCTCCATCAATGGTACCATTTGCATGTTGATTATATATTTTTATGTCATTTATTATCATGATACTAGTTTTAATCCATATAGTGGGGTGCTCTAAAATTTATCATCATACAAGAATATGGGAGTGATTTCTACATTGGTATTGGGCCCATGATAAGGGATTCCTATGTATCCTTGTGAAAGGAATAGAAATCCAAATAGTTTGATGCCACTTAACAAGACATATCATACATTTTAAAGTTATGTGATTAGGACCAGACAATGTAGTTTAATGTCATGTGATAATGATGTCTAGGAGGAATGTTCCTAACCATGGATAGTGTAGGGAATATGTTGAAATGGTCGAGGGACCTAGAAGGAACAAATCATCCCAGGTTAGATATGATCCTATTGGGAATATGAATCAGAGAATAGTAGAGTGAGTTTAGGGTGATGGGTTTGAACCTCATGGAGTCTTCATATATATCTTGTTTGGACAGGAATCAAAGCCCATTTAGTTTGGAAGGATTGGGGCTTACACATACAATACTACAAAATAGGCCTTTAATAGAACTAGAATACACAACTAAATAATTATCCTATTTACATGGTTTGAAATTATGGAAATATTCCCAAAAACTGTGGTCATAGCTTATGACCGTAGTTTGGAAAAAAAATGTGGGGGATATTTCCATTGCAATAGGGTCAAAATATGGCCTCAGTTTAAATCTTGGAAATAACCACTTATTTCCATTTTTTAACAATGGAAGTAGGTGGTTATTTCCATGGTTTAAACCATGGAATTAGGTGGCTATTTCAATAGTTTAAACCATGGAAATAGATAGGTATAACCACATTTTAACTATGATTTTTTTAGCATACTACCATATTTTAAACTGTGGCAGTATCCTCTATATGTCATAAAAACTCTTCCCTATAGCTGCTAGAACTCATATCCTCCAGCTACTTCTGGTTACAGAAACACGCAACACCACTCAATTACATATTATAATGATATTATATCACTTACAACTAAATTTTTTTTTGGGTGTGGTGAATTTCACAGCAGCACACTATCATTAATCTCTTTAAAACAACTCAAAACTAGAAGGCTATAATGGTGGTAGGGGATTCAATTGGAGTAGGGTTAAACTTAACATTCTCATGTGTTGATTACTAGTCCATGTGACTTGTAGTGAGATCAATGAATGGAATATTAATGATATCCAGTCTCTTGTGAGTACAAACTCTAATGGGTATATGGCTCCTTTGAAATGTATACTCGAATGGGGATCGAGGTGAACTGATGTTGGAGGTGGAAGAAGATGGAAAGATCAGGTAAAAGTGGGTTATAGTCATAAAGGTAGCTAGTGGGTATTATTATAGATGGTTTAGATGGTGTTAGTGGTATAGGTATTGGGGTATGATGTGGAATAGGTGGTCAGTCATAAGATAAATGGAGTGATAGATAGATCCTATTCTGAATCTCTATCAAGTACTAGAATTCATCCCAAAGTACCTATTCAATTATGGCTAAGAGGCTAAGTGTGGTGTGTCCTAGGAAGTAAAGGCATGTATTTTCCTCGGTGGTGGTGGAGGTCTGGAATATGAGGTATCCAGTGAATGGACCTCATTATCCTCATCCTCCTATGTGAAGTAAGTTCACTACTCATTCCACATGCACCACTTTCTTTTTTTCTTCGACAATCTCAACTTATAAAATAATTGGTAATTGATAAAATAAATCATTATAAGGTATGAAAGTGACATATATGGAATAAAGGAATCTAGTTTCTTATTTAAATGGGAAAATTTTACCACCAATTACTGTACCCTTGGACTTTTTTTGGTGTCTTGTAAAATATAATTCAAACTTCATCATGATGTTAATATTTCTTAAACTATAAATTATATACAATATAAGTACATCTAACTGACTCAATGAGCCCTATGAGTCAAAATTTGAAATGCAAGAGTGTATGGTATATCAATATATAATTTAGATGAGGTATTTCATCAACTATGTGCTCTTCATATTAGTTATATCATGCATGTTCCTTGGGTCTGCTGTAAGGGTGGACCAAACTGACTGTATGTGAAATCTGATGGTATTTAGATTCAACTCATTATATTCCTAGGTTTACACAAAATTAGGGTTTTAAACACAAATTAATTCCCTTATGTATACTTCTAATAGGTTTTAGTGGTTTGACCCAGCCTAAAATGAACATCAACTAGGGTAAGATCAAGATTAGATAAAAACTCTAATGTCAACTCTTATAGGACTCCTCTCAAACATGTATGGTTTTCTCCAAATATATAGCCTATAGTGCCTCCATGATATTGTTTCCCATGTCAATTTAATACATAATCCACATATCCAAGGTTTTATTCATTTTTAACCTTCACATTTGTCGCTTACCAAGCCTATCTCAATGAATGGGGCTTATGAAGCATAAGCAAAGATAGAGGCATAATTAGTTTAAAACCTCACTCAAGGATGATTAAATGGTTTAATGATTGGTATGGATAAGTTTTTTAGAATATAGGGTGATATAAGATGTTCTATAGGATGGACCGGGTGGTGGTTGGGTAGGATTGGTCTTGCACTACTTTGTGTGTTTAACTAGTAGCATCTTGGTTTGTTGGGGGGTCATGGTCATTTTCATTCGTAAGGGTTGTCGAATTGTTTTCTATGATATATGGAGAGGTTAAGGATTTAAGGATTATATATGGGTTTAGGAAAGGTTTATCATAATTTATTTGTGTTTTAGAATTGAGGTAATGGTTTGAGGGGGTATTGGGGGTTTTGGGGTGTTGGTTAGGATATAAGGAAATAGATGGTTTTGAAGAGATTAATAGAAGGATATGAATCAACTCAAGTAGAGTTTGGAGGGGTTACCTGATTGATTAAAGGACTTAGTGGTGTATTTTTTTGAGGATTGGGTGTCTGGGAGATGTAACCATGACAGGGATAGGGGATAGAGCTCCGGATGAAAACTAGGGTTCATATTGGGTATTTAAAGGCATTTAACATGATACCATTAGTTATGATATAAAGTTATTTGGTTTCTAGATCCATGAATTTTTTAAAATTATTTTCTCTAAAGTGTTTCATTATGGGATGATCCAAAAAATTGTAACTTTATCAAGGAATTTTTCTACTTTATAACTTGTGGGAAGGCTTATAACATGGATTGACACTATGAATGTTTGGTGCCATTATGTTTATCTACACTTTTTTTATTATATCATGATTTATAACACTACTCCATGATTTATTATGGCACAATCAAGCAGGGTTCCACAAGGTTCTACTATAGAATGAGCTCTTCCCTATGAAAATTTATTGTTCCCATGTTTTCCAAGAAATTAAAAAAAATGGTGTGGTTGTGAATGTTGAACCATTATCCATTATTCACTACCCATGGTTGAGGTTGTGGGGTCTCATTATATATATCATAGTTACAATCCCTTGAATTATTTGTATACCTATGATTAGTTATACATTCAATTATAATATATGGCCTACATATCGATTAAGGTACACATGAAACATGTGAGAGTAAATCATAGTAGGCTACAAAAAATATTCCCCTAACATAAACCATAATATAATATTATATTCATGAGAAAAATTAATAATATTGTAACATGAAAATTAATGAATTGATTTCATGTTATCATGTACTAACCTAACTACCTTGAATCACAACTCAACCATGTTCGATCATCAGTTGTTAATTATAAAAGTTTAATCAAGAACATACCATAGAATAAAATGGGGTAATGGTAAAAAAATAGTTTATCCTATTTATATAATAGTATACAGTCATGGTGACACTATCAATCTATCTAATAAATATACTAGAAATGAATATTTTTAATAGAACTATCCTATATAATTAATATACTTGAAAAGATTTATAAATATAATATTTTTCTATTGAATAATTTTCATATAAAGGATTCATTATAACAAAACAATTCTATATAATTTATGGACTAGAATGAAGTATTGGTTACAAAACTATTTTATCTAAGCTATAAACTAACAAAAAGACCCAACATAATATTTGTATATCCAATCTAGAGAAATATATAGGTGATGGATAATGGAAAATCCCCCTAAAGAAAATATATTATGTCCCCTTAGTTTTCCATTTGATTCCAAGTATGTGAATCACCATCAAAAGATCTGCATCATCTCAAAATAATGTTGTATAACACCATGATTAATATAGTAATCAAAATAACATATGGCATATAAAACCCAATCCTAATACTCTACTAGTATCTAGAATATCCATCATGCCTATATCCTAGCTGACATATAGCTAGTACATTTTATCTTATCATGGAATACATTAATAATAATAATATATCCTATCACTCACTAATCAACATATGGTAACCCTTAGATACCATGATCTAATATATAATCTATAGTAAAGTGAATGGATTAGTTATACCACTTGACACATGAGAATCTATCATACTTTTTTACATAAGATATATTTAAATTCCATACCTATTAAAATAGACTCATTTCCTTCTCATCCTTGGTTATTATATAGACTATAGAACATACACATTTTAATCTCAAAAGAACTAATGATGTATCAATATCAATATCATCAATTCAATACTACTTATATAGTAGTTACAACCTAAAATTATATTCCCAAAACAAGAACATTCACCCACAAATGTTAGTGATATCATCAATAAACCAACCCCTCATCCCACCCTTAGGATAATTACTAACCCATTCCCATAGACACAATAAAGGATTCCCCTCACTAGTCATTCCTTAATGGAAATTATATCATTCTCAAATAAGATATCACCTATCAAGAATATCATTATTTAAAGATGGTATTATTTACTCTATAAGGAGATTAAATTTCATGAAATTAGAGGATAGATGATGAGAAAACATCATAGCTCATTATATTTCTCACTCAATTATAAACCCTTTGATCACAATTCCTCAATCACTTGAACATTGAAACTTTAACTGAGTATGGGGAAATCAAAGATAACTAATGAAGGTGAATAAATTAGTTCAAAAAAACTAATTACTTAAGTACTAAGTGGTGAATTCTTCCTCGTATGGTAGTCAATTTTATCTAGTTCAATTTCATAGTGATGTTACTGAAGAAAGTGACATGTTTTCAAGGATAGTTTTTTGTGTTTGATGAAAACAAAACAAAGATTTTATTTTTATGTTTTAGATTTTTATGCAAATTCTCAGTTCATGTTTTCTCAAAATGAGGATATTTTCATCTCTAAAGTGAAGGAAATTTCATTTTCTACTATTGAGTTGTCTGAACTTTTTTACTGACCACATGAAGGGAAATTCATGCTTATCCCTAAGATATAGAATAATTAATTTTTTATTATATAGGATGATATATTCAATACATTTGGATACCATTAAATCATTAATATTCTTATAAAGGTCCTGGAACTAGAATAGAAGGTCCTTTTTATGTTAATTTTGGCAAAGATTTCTCAAAGGGTAGGGGATTTTGAAATTTTCTTATTTCGAGACATGTATCTTCTTTATTTTCTAATAAAATATGATAATGTAAATCTAAATAGATATATGTTGAGATAAATTTATCATTTCTCTCATGGATTCATAAAAATCAATTTTTATCCTTATGGTTGGGTGATAATACTTCTATTTGAAAAGGTAGGTGTATATTTAAATCATATAATAAAATGTCATCATATTTTAATTTTATTAGCCAATAAACTTAGAAGATTTATATTATTCTTAAATTATTTCATTACAAATCTATTGGTTATTGGAAAGAAAGGTTAGGAGTAAGAATATTATGACGAAATCCATATAGATGCTCAGGGGAAGCATCATATAGAAGATTATTTATTCCTTGAATTACCTGTAGTATCCAAGGTAGAGAGAACTGCCTCACCTGTTGATGAGGTCAAATCCAATGGAGTTAAAAAGTCTATTCGTGAGGAAAAACCTACTATAAAGGCTGAGATTTAGGCTCATGTAGTTGTAACTTCTGATGTTTAGAGGATATATGGTGAGGAAGAATGGATGTCTAGTCTCATCAAGAAATGATGAATGAATCTATTTAAGATGTTATAAATAAATAGGTTGAGGTTCAAATAGGAGGATTTTTTATGTGAATAATCCAATTATTGGTCTTATATAAAATTTAAGGGAAGATATTGTGAATTTTGAGGTTTTGGGTTGATGACCTTCCATTAATAAAAAGGAGTGATGTAGTTTGGGAAGAAAATATCCACTATCTTGTTGTTGATGAAAGTGAAGAAGATACACCTTCTATTAATAGAAATGAAATTAGTTCATATACCAATTAATAAGTTTAGATACTGAGTGGGAATTCCACATTGAAGGATTAGGTAAATTTTTTAAACAAGTGAAAATACCATTTCACATAGCCAAAACCAATTTTCATAGAATATACACATTATATAATAATGAAAATAAGTTTTTAAAATAATCAAGAAACTATGGAATTCAAATAAAAGGGTTAGGAATAGGGAACCTACCTCAACCTCAAGGCACACTAATTTTTATGATGACAACTTGAATCTTCCTTTTTTCCACTTGCATTCATATTCACCTTCACATATATATAAGGATATCTATCCCCTGTGAACATATTTTCATGGCCAAATATGTACAAGGGGGTCCATACATATATGTTTATACTTGCATATACCCCTTTACACTTACACATGTATGCATTTTTCATGTCAATATATAATCACACCTAGACCCAATATATATATTCATACTTCCATGAGTGAATATATATAAATTGGGAACATATATATGTATATGCCTACCTATTTATACTCATGTAATCCACCTTTGAAAATGGTGGCTCAAATCCACCTCAATGAGATAGGGAACCGAAAAATCAAAAATTTCCTAATTAAAATTAGTTTAAAGAATAAAAATGGAAGAAACCTTAGCCAAATCCAAGGTTGAACTCATTGCCTTAGGTGATAGTGGATAGAACCGACCTCATCATAAGAAACCACATTTAAGGAAATAATGGGAAAAGACGAGAGATATAATGACTTCTTATATATATGTGATTAGTGTGTCAAATGTATATGATAAATGATAATAAATGAGAAAATAATATTCTTATATGTTGTGAATATTAAGAGATTAAATGAATAAATAAAAGTAGTGGTTTGAAAAAAAATATTTATGTGTAAAGATATTTTGAGTATTTAAAGCCTACATTGAGAATTATTGGGAGAAGAGGAATAAGATCCTGGTCTATTGAGTTTGAATAATCTTATGATTTTTATTATTGATTTATCTTAAATTTTGTCTTATTGTTTCTGTTTAACAATCAAGAATTTATACACTTTTTTAAACCATGTAATCTTTATGTATCCATTTTACTTTTACCATTGTTCGCATGTTTTAATCTTTGTGAGTGATTTTCTACAAATCAACTGTGTGAATTGTGACATAATGGAGGCTATTAGGGTGAATAAAAATCCTAATTCTAGTGATATAGGATGTGATAAATTATGGTGGTTTTAATTACTTAGTGAAATTCAATTAGTGTGTGAAATATTCCACTGAACTCAAGTTTTATCATCTGTTGTTTTTAAAGAGACCCCCTTCACAACACATAAACTGAAAGACACCTAAGTATGAATTCAAGGTAGCTAGTTATTTATAAGAGCATTATCATCCTATACAACACTAATTTCCTATAGAAGTATGAATTCAAGCTAGCAAGTTATTTATGTGATCAATGATATCACCTCTTTAGAGCCCATGAGGTTAGAATAAGTCATGGATCAGATCAACTGGTTGTGTCTCTTTGATTTTGGGTGCCATTAGAAGTCAATATATTTCATTCCTACCATACTGGTTGTTCTAAGGAATGATTTTAAATTAATTTCTTTAAATTATCCCATATTTGAATAAATGAGGTGAAATGAAGGGTTGCATACATTCCCCACCCTAAAATATGAACATAAGGAGATCCCTCATCTATAACTCACTGGATGGTTCTAATTATTTTATTGTAAGAAATATGTAGATTATCACAATGATTCTCAGATATAGGGCTCCATTTTATCAACAAAATAGAAAGGTTGTCCTACTTACATCACATATTAATCATATTGATTTACTAAATGTATCTATCATATGGTATATTTTTTTTACTAAAGTGTTCCAATAATTCTCACTGATTATGGTAAGGAAATTCATATAGTCTTCCACTATGTTCTTATGAAATATAAAGTGGAAAGTGATGAATATACAATATAGAATTGGTATTATTTAATCATCTAATTCTATTCACATCTCATCCAGGAATTCTTAATTTTTCTTAGGGATTTTTTAAGAAAGTTCAAGTTTCTTAGGGAATCCTCTAGATCACCCAAGGTCAAACACTCCAATGGTAAAACATATAAAGATTTACATTCTGATACATCTCTTGTCAGTGAAATGGTATCACTAGTTGATAATGAGAGTTTTTTTATGGGTTTTAGGTTCAAAAATATTTTCTGGTATGATGGTTTATTCACAGCTACTAGGGGATTCACTAGCTAGATTGTGACTAAATATTTCAGTTTGAAATTTTAATCTTCTACACTAGAAGAGCATAGAAATGACATTAAAATTTTATTTCAAGTACAAGGTTGTCGATAATATTCTATTAAAATTTCATATTGAAGGATTTAGTACCAGGATAGCTGAATAGACATTCTCATAAGGTTGCATAGCCTTCCAAGGTAGAGAGAGTCCCCTTAGAGACTAGATAGGTGAGGATACCATGAATAAAATAAATTTACCAGTATATAGAAATATAAGAGCCTCAATCTCCATAAATAGAGGCTTGGTCAATAAAATAAGATATCTGACTAGTGGAAGAAGTGACTCTGCTTGAATTCTCAAAGAAATTCAAACAGTGACATATGAAGATAATATTAAAATAGTATTGGTCCAACCATTCAGCAGTAATCCCATTGTAGATCCATCCAAAATAATTATAAGAAAGGTTATATATTACTCATTTAGTAATAAAAATCCAAAAATGTGATAAGGTGGTTGAACTTTCCAAACGCCTTCATGTTAGACATCCACTGGAGATTTGAACTCTTATTTACTAGCATTGTTGATTTCTAAAATTCACACCATAATTTTTATTTTTATTTTATATAAAGTTAAGATTCCCAAAAATATATCTTTCATCAGTAAAGAAGAATAAAATGGGTTTGGATTTCATGAAATTGGTTGGGTCTTCATATAGTAAATGTTCAAATATTCCACTGTATATAAATATATAATTCCAAGTGTATACGCATGCACCTCTTTTCATTATATACTTATCTGGACTTGATTACAAAACTGGTTATAAGAAAATAGCATGTTGATAATTTATATTTAAATTTTAATAATGATGAGAAAAAAAACCCATGAACCCAATGTCACATATTTAGTATATTTTAGTATAAAGGTGTAAATAGGCTCTATAGATCCTTAAGAAGAACAGGAATGAGGAGAGACCTTCTCCATCATGACACCGAGGGTTGAAAAAAGTAAAAATTTAAATCCAATGGGACTTGATAAAAATGAATCCATGTATTTGGATGTTATAGTGAATGACCTGGAAGGGTTTGAGGCATACTAACCTTAACAAATGACACATATTATACCATCAAGAACCATGATAATATCAACATACCAGTGCATTTTCATGGGATCCTATGGATGCTGTAATAAAATAAAAAAACATTAAATTTAAATTTATTTATATGAATTTAAAAAACATAAAATACAATAATAATAAATTAAATTCATTTTTAAGTGAATTATTTATTCAAACAATTTCATAATTACATTTTATGAAAAGTATAGAAAGTAAAAAATATATGGTTAGTAAAAATTTGAATATATAAAATTAGATAAACATTAATATAAAAATTTATATTAATTAATTAATATTCCCTATCATCATTTCATTAACTAAGAAATATGGTAAATATTAATATTTCATAAATGTATACATGTGAAAAATTATAATAATTAACTCATAAGGGAATTTGAATAAAAATAGAAAAAATAATCATTTTCAGTCTTAAAAGAAAAAAATACATATGGAGAGTCTATAACTAAATTTTTTAATCCATTAATCAAATAAAAATTTAGCACCACAATATATGAATAAGTTGATAGTATCACCAATATCTATTTCTTTGTAAATGAAAAACATGAAATCAATATTTTTTATTAAAGGATGTTCATATTTTAAAGAAAATAAAAATATTTAACAGGAAGACAATGACCTAAAATGATCCCTCTCATGTGTAGAAAAACATAGTAGAACCTTTTCATAGAGATTTTATTTCATGCTTTAATTTATTAATTAAAAAATCTATGTAATAAAACTAAAAAGGAAAACTAAAAAAAGTGGCAGATTGAATAAAACAAACATAAAGCTAACATTGTTTAAATAGAGAGCACCAAACTGTATTTGGCTAAAAATTATACCCACCCTTCATCACTTTGGAATGAACTATATATTAATACTATAAATTAGTTCACAATAATTAAGAATGAGAAAATTATCACTCAAAACTATCAAGTCATTTAGATAATATTAAAATATTAAAGGTTCAATGTATACTAATTGAAAAATCAAGAAATATAAATTGATCAAAAACATCTAATTCACCATCGATTCAATTTATTCATGCTAATTTACCTCAATAACACTCCCTAATATGATATCCCCAATTTCGGGCATACAGCTATAACTAATTTCAATGAAATAAAAATAAATTGCATTAAATTGGGAAAGCGAAAATGTTGTAAAATTATAGAAAGAAAAATTATTGATTAAATAATGTCAACTTCCTAGATTATAATGATTGATCATAGAGACTTATTCGTTCACACATTCAACCACTCCACAAATAGTTGGGTCTAAAGATTTTTAAATAATTGTGCTTCCATGAGCCAGTATTTCCACTAAAATACGAGCATTAAAATATGATTATACACAAAAAAATATTTAGTTAAAAAAACTTCTTTACTTAAATAATGATGGATTAAAAAATTAACACTAAGAACCTCTAATCGATTTCTTTGATTTATAGATAACAAATATTTAAGTGACATTAGATTATAACATAATAATGAAAAAAATTAGTCCATAATATGTTATCTTTATGTAGTAAATAATAATTTTTTTGTTGTTATGTTAGTGTTAAATTTGAAAAAAATAGTAAAGAATTTGTATGCTAATGTATTTTAGAAATGTAATAGTAGTGATTAATAAGAAAATACACATGAAGTGGAATTTAATCCGTATCAACTATAAATTACATTTTATAATTTTATACTACACATAAGGAGGCACCTTATTAAAATTTCATAGTGAAATAAATACAAATTGAATGCATATGGAATGCATATTTTAAGGAAGTAATGAATTTTAAATTGTATGTTATAGATAAGTATAAATATTATGTACAATTTGAAATTAATAGTGAATTATATATAAAAAAGTGTTGTGAAGTAGAACATGATGGAATGGATCAACAATGAAGTGTAATATATATATATATATATATATATATATTACCATAAAGGAAAATAATAAATAATTTATTTCAAAAAATATTAAAATGAAGTGTACTATAAAAAAATTGAATAGATTATATATATATATATATAAGGTTAGTATACTTAATAATTTATATATAATCTTCATACAAAATATACATAGTGAAATAGGGCCAGAATACCCACATAGTAAGAGGGAAAGAGTATATAATATATACACCTTAAGAAATAATAATTATGTAGTATAGATATAAAACATTAGTATACTGAATCTTTGAAATGGAACAGTTACCAGAGGGAAAACACCCCTGTAGATATAGGGAAACATCATTTTTTATTTTATATTAGGGGATTATGATGGAAAATAATAAGGTTTTTGTTTAATAGTGATGTAGTCCTTTATCTAGAACTATAAAATGATCTGAACCACTGCAATTTATAGTGTTTAATATGAATAAAGTTTAGAGTAGTGTGATTTTTAAATTTGAGTTTCAAGAAATCAGATTGGGAGATTACCTGTTGCAAAGGATTAACCCTAAGGAGGTCTATTGGGATCATATTAGGATTTGATATCATTAGAATTGTAGATATATGATCTAAACTGGAGAATTTAGGGTACCATGACTAGAAATTGTGAAACTTATATGGAGGTAAGGTGCTTGGAACGATAAAATACAATGAGAGATAGTTAGAGGAGTGGAAGTGGATATCGGTTGTGTTGTAGAATGGATAATGAAGCCAATAAGGTTTATCAGTGTGGAAATAAATGTGGGAGGTGGGGTGGCCCTGTTGGGACTCCACCAATAGGGAGGTGGGGAGGTCATGTCGAAGCCACATTGACGGGGAGGTGGCCTAGCTGTGTTGGATCCATGTCGGAAGAGGGAGATCATTGGAGGTGAGAGCTGGGATGGTTGTGTCAGAACTGCATCAGAGAAGGATGATCACTAGAGGTAGGAGGTGCACTGGCTACAAAGGAGGAGGAAGATCAGTGAAAGAACATATGTAGAGGTTGGTACTCAATCATGAAACCTCATGAAGATAAGGGAACTGAATAGGGAATGTGAAGAAGATAAGTAACTGCCCGAAGAGGGGAAGAGGGGTCTAGGGGTATCGCAATGGTTTTTATAAATATGCGGCATAAAATAATCTATTTCCAAAGTTTTAAAAAATAGTGGCAGTGGACTGTTTTTCTAGTCCTCGTAGGCCTTTAGTAGCGCTAAAAAAATAGATGACTATCATGACATGGTTAAAATCTCTAGGATTTTTTCATCACTAGAAAAGTGTTGATAAATGGGCCATTTATCAGTGCTAAAAAATGATGATAAATCATCCATTTATCAATGCATTCAGCAGCACTGATAAAAGGGCATATTGCAGTGTGATGTTACAGTACACTATAGCACCAGAAATAGGGCATACTATAGTGTGATTGTAACAACACACTACAAAAACAGAAATAGTACCATAAATTGGAAAAATCATGTACAAATATAGAATTTAAATGAAATAAGATCTATAACACAAATAAAAGAAAAAAAATACTATTATAGATAAAAACAATACACGTGTATAAAAGAAAAAATCACCCCTACTCAAGAAACAAAATACACCTATATAAGAAAAAAATTATTATTTTAGTAATAATATAAAGAAATAAATTAAACAAAAAGTTTATATTTTAAACTAAACTTTGGGTCATACCAGGAACACTGTATATTTGATTGAGTTGCGGTTGATTATTTCATGTTACACCATTTATTGTTCATCATAAAGAATTATATCTATGAAAGTTAACTAAATAATTATAAGATAAAAATGATAAGGAAATTAATTAATTAATAGTATATATAATGATGAGAAAATGGTCTAGGCTCATTTTCTTGGTTTTGGCGATGTGATGGGCGTTTTAAACTAAAATGACACTTATATATTGAAATGGTGCACTTTGAGTCATACCAGTCACATCGCTTATCAGATTGAGATTTGGATGATTCCTACACATCACAAATGACTTATAGATCATTTTCCTAAAGTATCAAAACAATATGAATGTGTTTTCTCAGTTTTGATTGCGTCAGGTTTGTTTTTTTACTAAAATGTCATTTTAAACTGGAAACATGCACTTTGAGTCATACTAATCACATAGTATTTGGGTTAGATGTGATACTGATTCTTACACATCACAAATGAATTATGAATCTTTTTCCTAAATTATTAAGATAATCTGAGCACGTTTTCTTGGTTTTTAATGAGTGACACTTTTTGAACTAAAATGTCAATTTTAAATTGATGATAGAGACTTTGAGTCATATCGGGAACATCATGTATCAAATAGAAGTGAATCTGATTTCTACACATCAGAAATGACTTATGGATTCTTTTCCTAAAGTATCAAAATAATATGAATGTTTTTTCTTGATTTTAAGTATGTCAATTGTCTTTCTTACTAAAATTAATGTCAATTTTAAATAAAAAGATTCACTTTGAGTCATACCGGTCACACCATGTGTCAGATTGAGGTGCGTCTGATTCCTACATATCCCAAATGACTTATGGATTTTTTTTCCTTAAATATCAAAACAATATGAATAAGTTTTTTTAGTTTTGATTACGCCATTTTTGTTTTTACTAAAATTTAATTTTAAATTGAAAACATGCACTTTGAGTCATACCAGTAGTATCGTGTATGGGTTTGAAATGAAACTGATTCATACACATCAAAAATGACTTATGAATCATTTTAATAAATTATCAATATAATCCAAGAATTTTTTCTTGGTTTTTAATGAGTGACACTTTTTGAACTAAAATGTAAATTTTAAATTAATAATGGACACTTTGAGTCATACTGGGAACATCGTGTATTGGATTATGGTGTGTCCGATTCCTACACATCAAAAATGACATATGGATCATTTTCATAAATTATAAAAATAATCTAAATGTGTTTTCTTATTTTTGAGTATGTTAGTTGTATTTTTTAGTAAAATTAATTCAAATTTTAAATAAAAAGACACACTTGGAGTCATACTGGTCCCCCCATGTATCGTATTGATGTGTGGATGATTCTTACACATATAAAATGACTTATGGATCATTTTCCTAAAGTATCAAAATAATACAAAATTTTTCCTCAGTTTTGAGTTTGTCACTTGTGTTTTTACCAAAATGTCATTTTAAACTGGAAACAAACACTTTGAGTCATATCAGTCACATCATTTGTGGTTTTGATGTGAGAATAATTCATACACATCACTAATGAATTATGAATCTTTTTACTAAATTACTAAGACAATCCAAGTGTGTTTGATCAGTTTTTAGTGAGTGACTTTTTTAGAACTAAAATGTCAATTTTAATTGAAAATAGAAACTTTGAGTCATACCGATCACATCATGTATCAGATTAAGGTGAGGATGATTCTTACAAGTAAAAAATGACATATGTATCATTTTCCTAAAGTATCAAAATAATACTATTTTTTCTTAGTTTTGTGTATGTCAATTGTCTTTTTTACTAAAATTAATGTCAATTTTAAATAAAAATACACACTTAGAGTCATACTGGTCACACCGTGCATCGGATTGAGGTGAACATGATTCCTACACATCTCAAATAACTTATGGATCATTTTACTAAAGTATTAAAACAATAATAATTTTTTTTCTCAATTTTTAGTATGTCACTTTTGTTTTTTACTAAAATACTATTTTAAACTCAGAACATGTACTTTGAGTCATATTGGTCACATCATGTGTTGTTTAGATGTAAGATTTGTTACTACACATACAAAATTACTTATGAATATTTATTCTAAATTATCGAGAATATATAATTTCGTTTTCTCAGTTTTTAGTGAGTGGAGCTTTTTTAACTAAAATGTCAATTTTAAATTAATAACATACACTTTGAGTCATACCAAGCACATAGTGTATCAGATTGAGGTGAGGTTGATTCCTACACTTCACAAATAACATATGGAATTTTTTTAAAATTATATAAATAATCCGAATGTGTTTTCTTGGTTTTTAGTATGTTAGTTTCATTTTTTAGTAATATTATTGTCAATTTTAAATAAAAAGATACACTTGGAGTCATATCGGTCACACCATGCATCGGATTGAGGTGAGGATAATTACTACACATCCCAAATGACTTATGGATAATTTTCCTAGATTATAAAAATAATATTAATGTTTTTTCTCAATTTTGAGTACATAATTTTTTTTTACAAAAATATCTTTTTAAACTAGAAACATGCACTTTGAGTCATACTAGTCACATCATGTAGGGGTTTGACATGAGACAGATTTCTACACATAAAAAACGACTTATGAATAATTTTACTAAATTATCATGAAAATAAAAGTGTGTTTTCTCATTTTTTAGTGACTGACACTTTTTAACAAAAATGTCAAATTTAAATTGATAGTGGACACTTTGAGTCATATCAGGAACATATTGTATTAGATTGAGGTGAGGCTGATTCATAAATGTCAAAAATGACTTATGGATAATTTTATTAATGTATCAAAACAATATGAATGTGTTTTATTATTTTTGAGTATGTAAATTTTTTTACTAAAATTAATGTCAATTTTAAATAAAAAGATGCAATTGGAGTCATACCGGTCACACCATGTGTCGTATTGAGGTGAGGTTGATTCTTACACATCCAAAATGACTTATGGACCATTTTAATAAATTATAAAAATAATATGAATTTGATTTATTGGTTTTGATTATTCCACTTGTGTTTTTTACTAAAATGTCATTTTAAACTGGAAACACGCACTTTGAATCATAATTATCACATCGTGTGTGGTTTTTATATGAGACTGATTCATAAATTTCAAAAATGTATTATGAATCATTTTCCTAAATTATAAATAAAATATAAGTGTGTTTTATTAATTTTTAGTGAGTGACACTTTTTGAACTAAAATTTCAATTTTAAATTGATAACGGGCACTTTGAGTCATACCAAGCATATTGTGTATCAGATTGAGGTGCGGCTGATTCATACACATCAAAAATGACTAATGGATCATTTTAATAAAGTATCACAATAATAGGAATGTTATTTATTAGTTTTGAGTATGTCATTAGTCTTTTTTACTAAAATTAATGTCAATTTTAAATAAAAGACGCACTTGGATTCATACCAGTCACACTGTGCAGAGGATTGAGGTGCAGAAAATTTCTACACATACCAAATGACTTATAGAGGATTTTTATAAAGTATCAAAACAATATGAATTATTTTTCTTAGTTTTGAGTATGTAATGTGTGTTTTGAACTAAAATGTAAATTATAAACTAAAAACATATCATTTGAGTCATGTTGATCACACCATATGTCGGATTGAGGTGTGGTTGATTGAGTATGTTATTTTTTTTTCTTTCAACCATATTCAACAAGATAGAAAATAACGAAATGTTCCATTTAGATGGAGTAAGATACCCCATGCTGCCAGAAATGTGTCATCTAAAAGCACCATGTTATCTCTTTTCTGGCTTGTTGTAGATCATTGAAGGAAAAATATGAATTCCAAAAAGATCTGTGAAAAAAATATTAAATAAAAATGATAAGTAAATAACTTAAAAATAGTAGATAAATTGGTGACAAAATTAACTTAATAAGTAGTAGGAAATCACATTTTCATGATGGTTGTATACCTTGTTAACCCATTTTCTTATTTTTGTTATCTCATTTGTATCCTCAAAGTCTAATATCTCACAAGAACGAGTAGCGTCAAACAAACCACCCCAACTCAAGAAAAATAATCCAACTATATAATAAAATAATTATTATGTTAGTAATAATATAAAGAAATAAATTAAACATAAATATGAAACAATACATTAATAAAATTTCAATTTTAAACTAAAACCAAACATTTTGAGTCATACTAGATATACCATGTATTAATTTGAGGTATGGTGGATTCCACCATGTATTTGTATCCTACAGTTCATTCAACACTCTAGTTCATCTAACAATATTTCTGTTTGATAAACTAGAATTCTTAATGAATTAGAGAATAAAAATAAAATTATATCGTCATGATTGAATCATCCTTGTTGAGTGCATGATCATAGTACATGAGTGAATCATCCTTATTAAATAAGTCATTTATTCTTAGAAAATATTAACCATTAGGTTAAAACTATCAGAATTCATTTATTGAACTAAAATAAATATTAAAATATGAGTTTTTAAATAATATAATAAAATCTATCTTACCCTTTCACCATCATAGAGAGTAAAAAATCCATGATAAAACATTTACCTTATTTGATGGAAAAAACTTCAGTGTGACCCATTATATATTTTTAGAATACACTAAACTCCATTTTAAATTTTTTACCCCTTTTTCATAGTATTAAACATCATTATATCCCTTTATAAAATCTAAATGGCACTGAAATCTAGTGCAATAATTAAGTATTCTTGGATTGTGCTATAGATTATTATATCCTTTTCAATACTGTATATGATGATAAAATCTAACATAACATGATTATTATATGTTCATCAAAATGGGAATATCTCTATTCTAATTTATTTTTATTGATAATGATGATAAGTTTTTTATTAATGAACTTGTGAACATAGATCATTTTACATAATGAATGTGAACATGAATAATGAATGTTACTTTTATGGATTTCATAAGAATTTTTGATATTATACCATGCATCTAATTGAAGATTTAATTTCCCAAATAATTCCACCACCCACAAAAGTGAAACCTATTTTTTGTTATTTTCTAAAAATTCATGATTCAGTCAATGAAATTTTGTATTTTTTTTAGGTTTTGGATCAATCTATTATATTATTTTTCAAAGGGTTATTTATTTGTATGTTTGGTGCTTCATGATTTCATTTGAAGTGGGTTTTTAATTTTCAGGGATTTCTTCATAATGCAGTTTCTTTTCATTTGATGTCACGTTTCCTTTGACACCTACCCTCCTTGATGGCCACAATCTCTCAATGTTGGTTGTCCTCTAATAGTTCTCTTATACACCTACTAGCTTCAATGGTTGATTACACACATATTCATTAAAACATTTGATTTGGATTATATGCCGATTTGATGATTTGATTGGTGTTATATGGCACTCATATGACCATTGGATCCACTAATAAGACCCTTTCTTTATAGTATAGAGAAGTCGTGGGAAAGAAACTGCATCTATTTTTTTGTTCAATTTGTTCTTAGTGAGGGATTTATTTTACACTTAAGTAATATTTTATAGTAATTGGAATGTACTAACAAAAAATATAGCCTATGATAATCAGTTTATAAAAACAAGTGGTTTTTCTTTTGTTTCTGAAAAAAAATTTCCTCCACTTAAATTCCTGTATAAAATCACTTAAATAAGTGGTGGAAAAAAATTTAATAAGACACCTAAAACACTTCCACAATGTATCTTATCTTAAGTTAAAAGTATTTTGTGCACTTTTCAATAATTTTTCTCAAACACAACCTTAGTATGATTCTATTTCTACTCCATTTCCCAAAAAAATTATTGTTTGAAAGTCAGCACTTCATCTCCTCATTCTCCTTGGTCTCCACCTCTGACTCCTCCTCCACCTCAGTCGCTAACTCTACCTATTCCTCCACCTCCACCATTGCCCAAAAATTTTATTGTTTTCATGTTAGTGCTTCTAAACAAATTGATTTCCTATATTATATTTCTCCTTGATAAACGGATCAAAAATAATATATAATCATTCTGACACTAATTCTTAACACCCTAAATATATTTCTAAGGTCATAGCTCATACTAGATCATAAAAATAGTAGGTAATTACCTAAATTCGTTGTCAGTAAACATTATGACAACATGTATGCATCCCACTCATATATAAATAAATTTACTTCTTCTTTTGAGTATGAAGGTTTTCTACAATCTTGATAGTACTGAGAAAATATATACAAACAAATGATTAATAAATATATTTAATAAAATTTTAATTACCTTTGGAAATTACTTCTTGGCAGATGATGGTCTTTTTATGCTTTATGATCTCTCTCATAAATTTGAAAACAAAATATCATAATCATTTCCATTATATTGCTTTGGACATTGCAGAAATATTGACCAAAATAAGTAAATTGTTTTGAAATATGTTTTGATAGACAAATATTTCTATATATACCATAATTGTTTTCCATTTTTATTAATCCATATACTTTATTTGTTCAAACGTCGAGTTCATGCCATGATTTATCCTATATTTAGAGACCTCCCTATCATAATAAAATTCTTGTTAAAATACAGATTAAAACATATAATTCAAATTTTACCTATAAAATACTGATTGTAGTGTATTAAAAATTCACAATACACATCATGTGTGGTCATTTTGTTGGATATCCATGCATTGGATCCAAAAATTAAATATTTTGGGTATCGAGATTGACTGTGATCAGCATCCAGTGTTTCCTAAACAATAAAAACAAATAATTAATGAAAAAATTAAAAAAAAAATATTTTATGTGATTAGATTATATAGTTTTACTTCCAAATTGTTGGTATCAAAAGATTCCATCATCTGATGTTTTTTATCAAACACTTTGAGTATCTTGTCTTTCTTCTTATCAATTTCTTCCTTATCCAAAGTAAGTTTTTTGTAGAAATTATATAGGGATTAATGAATCCAAATCGACCTTCATGCGGTTTTTCCTTTATATATAAGTAATGTAATCACTTATAGAAAATATAAATAGTTATTAACTTTAATAAAAATATTATCTCGCTATTTGGATATAAGTATTATGAAAAATTACCTTATGTATGTATTCACAACTAATATGTAGAGCCATTTATGCTCGAGAATCTCATTTATAGTCTCGAGACCAATTATGTTTTTCATTAAAGATCCATATATTTATTTTTTATGTGGAATGTAAGACATATTCACATCTTTAAATGTGGTATTTAAATGAATTTGTAATGATAACAAATTTTGTTCTGGAACTGGCATAAAGAAGTTACTCTCATAAGGTCATTTTGATTTCTTAGTCGATTCACTATATTATCTTGATCTGACATTCTATTTCCCCAGTGCTTGATCCATCTATAATATCATACCTCACTTTAGACCTGTTTTCATCAACTATTACAAATTATTCATATGAAAAAAAAATCTTAAATACATACCTCATGTATCTTTAAAAAAATTATATGTCCATGCTATGAATGTTTCAATAACACCATTGACCATTGTAATATCCTGATCATCAAGTGGAATAGGAAACTCAATAGTCAGATCATGGTCTACCTCAATCCCTACTCTCATGTCATCTTTTGGGAGATATTTAAGGTGTTTCTTGTCTTCTTGGATATTATAAACCATACCCATCTCAATAAGGAAGTATGTGGGTGTTGATATATATAAATCACATACAACTATACCCTATATAATTTTAGTAATATAAAATTATTAAAAAAAATTGATTCAAATTTAGGAGAAAGAGTAATGAAAAAATTGATTACCTCAGGTAAGGTATGTGGTTGGGGGGAATGACTAGCCTCAAATCTAGTGGAGTCATTTGGTTCATGTGTGGATATTTGTTCCACCACTGGTTCACTTTGATCCTTTATCATACATTGGTCTGACAAACCAAATAGAACAATAATATCTTACAGTGAGTCTATTTGTGTCTACAATAATTTCACCATATTATATGCATCGTCATATGGTTTTATATTCTCAAAATATATTCTAGGAGACACGCCAAAACCTAATCATTCAATGTGAGCGTATTTTTTCAATCACTTTAAATCTACTAAAATTAGTTTTTCTTCTAGTACGATTGTGTTGATTCTTGTGTCTAAACTATATAAAAAAATATAAACATAAATAGATACTTTTATGTAATATTATTACAAATAAAAAATAATTACTATTACTTTATACTTACACATGTTTTCTATACTGTTTTTGTGTTTTCATCAACTAGTTTACCCTCCTTATTTATGAAATCCTTCTTCCATAGCACATGACATGGGATATAAGTGGGTTAGGATTTTGATTCATCAATATGCATATAAACAAAGGAACATATTTTATTTCATATCACATAAAACTTTTATTATCAATTTAAAATACATAACAATTTCTTCTCTAGTGAAGCATACCCCATCCTTACTTTGATATAGGGTCACATTGGTTTTTATGCATGTTATTTATTTTTAGTACTCTTTCTTTATTTCATAAATTAATAATTTGGAATCAAATTAAATAAAATAAATAATTTTAATGAATATATTATTGACTTAAATTCACCTGAAATGATTTCTCATTGTGATGATTGATGAAATTATTCTATGTTTCACGCTTTATAATGAGTGTGTAACTAATTAGTGGGTGGGGATTTACTTTCCCCTTAGAATCCCTAAGATGTAACTTGGTAAGAAGATTCCAGACGCCTCTATGGGATTTTCTAATGGCCATTAAGACAAATTTCATATTGGAGTATTCTAAAATAAATGAACTCTACAAGGAATAATAAAAATTAAATTATTATTTCATTATATAAAATTTTGATAAAACAGAGAAAGTATATTATAACATTATCGTCATATACTTTCATAGGGTTTCCTTCATCATAGGTTGGATGTGGTGTCATGAATTAATATTAATCGTCCCATTAATCCTCAATGTGACCCCAACATAACTAATGAACATTGATTTGTTGGGTTCAATAGGTTGGTCACGTTGATTCTAACCAACCTCAAATTTTATACCATGACTTCTTACCTTGATAATTTTATTCAACATTATGATATTTCATTGTTATTGTTTTTTTCATCTACATGTTGTTGATCCCCTAATAATTCTATAGTTTCATCATTAATAGTTTATTATTTCTTGGGGTTGGTAATATCATCATGTGTAGAAGACATTGTCTTCATGAGTATTCAAACATTTAATTTGTCTTGAATAAAAACAACATAAACATAGACAAAGGATTTTAGAAGGTTCTTGTGCATACTCTATTGAAAACTTGATTAACTCTTTAACTCCATATTCATGCTCTTTTGTCAAATGATTAGAGTTCATCAATTTTGAAGGAAATGGGTAGTTAAATTTAATAAAATAATTACTCCTCTATGGTATGTGTTATCCTATGAATTTTTTCAAAGGTAAAAATTATAGATAACTATAATCGTCATCAGCTTCATCTCCAAAACAGTTTTTATTGAATTTTGTTTCTTGATACTCATCATCAATCTCTTCTAGACATACACCTATGTTTCTTGAACTACTTTGAGTAGTAGTAATCCCATACTGGGTATCGGTGATCATTTGGATGAATGCTTCTTAGAGTAGTTCAAGAAACATATAAGAGATGGGGGATGAGTCTTAAGCAACAAAATGCAACAATAACTATTTGTGAGATGAATCTAGTGACGATGATAGTTGTCTCCTTAAAACTTTTTAAATTACCACATCTTAATTTAAAATTTAAAATATCATCTCAAAATGCTAAAATGTCTCTAACACTACCATGATAACATCAACTCTCCCTATCCCTTGATTAATCACTAACTTATCTATAGTAACTCATATTCTAATGTATCAATAATATCATCATATTCCCTATTCTATAAATATTTCAAAAAATAAACTATCATAATATCAATGTCCACTATTAATCCACTATAATTACATGAAAATAATTTTATTAAATAATATTTATTATAATTTAAATTAATTTTTATAATATTTTTGAACCATTTAAACATCCCGCAAAACAATAAACCATGTATACATTCTTATTGATCCCATTAATTTAATTTGAATATATTTATCATCAATATAAAATTCATAATAACTTATATATGATCTAACTTCATAATCATTATCTTGAATTCTCATTAATTATTCACCCATTCCATAACAATATATGTAGAAAAAAAATTTGAAATACTATACAAATATGAGAATAAAAATTAACTACTGTAATTTCATGATTATTTCTAATCCTCAATCACCAAAAACTATTCATTGATTCCACTTCTTAGTCTATAATTCTCTCATCCTCCATGATACATGGAATCTAAGGTAAATCATTATAGAATATAAAGAAAATTTGAGTATCTATTCAAAATGGTATTGTGGATACAAAAAAATAGAGTCAACATTCTAATTGCTATAATTTTTTTATTTAAATGGTTATAAAATTATAATTAAATCTATTTGGTTTACCATTATAAATAATAAATAAATATATTAATAGGTCCCCCCAATGAGGTAAATTTATAATAAAATTATACATCCTATAATCTATATAATATTTTCCACATCCATAAGCACAACATTACCCACATAATATATTTATAAAAAATCACCCATTAAAAATAAATTATATAAATCAATCAATAAATCAATCATTTCAACTAATTTATAGTATTTCATAATAATTAATGCCACTAAAAAAATTATTGAAAATATAATGAATATTAAACATCACATATGTAGTCTAATAAAATGGTTAAAATTCCAATTTGAGACATAAATATTTACCATGTATGTAGTGATATATTCTTTTCTATTTTATAAAATGGTTAGAATGAGGAGAAACTAACCAAACAACACATGTAATATAAAATTAATTTATTTCCAAAAGACATTTATAAAGTAGTAAATAATTGAGTTCCAAAACACATGTTAATACTTAATATATCCCATATTATAAACAATTGCCTAAATCATGTGGAACATAAAAATTCACCCAATAATAAAAAAATTTACATTGAAATCATCATGGAATAATAATTAATTTTATTTAGTGGATCCTTATATCAATTTATTCTGGATTGGTGTATTAACTCAATGGATATGATAATTTTCATGATTTATTGATTAGAGTCTGAGGATGTTATTATAATTTTATACCATTTATTTGAATAATAATATAAATAATTTTTATTTATTAAGAGTATAATGTTTATGGATGAAGTATAATTGATAAAACTAATGTAATTTAAGAAAAAATATCATAATAAATATTTTCCCTATAATCATTATACCAAGATAAAGATATAATTTTCAATGCTTGTGAACAAGTAGAATAGATATATTGTAATATAAGAGGAAAAAATCATAAATAATTCATGGTACACCTCTGAAATTGTTATCTACCTTGTTAGAAAAATATTTAGTTTAATTTTTAAATCATATTTCTATGAATTCTAGTTATCCAAGACATTGGATATTATGATGTTGTATTCTGAAATTATCTTAATGTACAGATAGAACTTAGAGAATGGTCCCATGTGTGTTGGGATATGAAATGAATTATAGAGTCACACTAGATATCAAATAATAAAGGACATGGTGGAAAAAAATATATAGCTGCTCATATATAAAATATGTTATTCTGTGGACCCGATTAGAATTCCTAAGGAAACTAAGAATTGGGTAAAGTGTGATATATGAGGGAATATAGTGCATAAATATTTAAGGGACATCAGAAACCACTCTATACAGTATATAAAATTAAAAAATCACTCATAACACCACACACTAGTCAATGGTTATACTGCAAGGAACATAGTAATAGTGTAAAACAATAAACCAAAATAATTTCATTTAAGGGTAACCATTATAAAAATCAACCTAAGATAAGTAAATGAGGATGGTTCTGTGTAAAGTTAAATCATACTTCATAAAGGTCATGTGAAGTCAAAATTGGCAGTGAGAATGGATCATGTTGTATTGGTCATTGTGTTGGACTTCCAATTCGACTATGAGAAATGGGAAGCCCTCTATGGGAAGTTTTGGCACCCATTAAAGAACATATTAATGTTAAGAAGCATAAGGAATCATTATTGTCCAGTGAAGAAGTAGGGTTCGTCATGGTTCAGAACAGCGTAAAAACACAAATCACGAAACTCAAACAAGTAATTAATGAGAGAGGAAAGGGATAAAATAACATACCTTGGATTATAGTCTTGATTCGTCTGAGATAACGTAGAGGAGGAGCACCAACAATAGGAGAGTTCCGCAAGAGCTTGAGAATCATGACTGAATCGGTCATGGTTAGGGTTCTTTTAAATTGATCGGGAACACTTTTATTAGTGCCTACAAAAAAGCACTGATAAACGATTTATAATTATAATTATAAATAAAAAAATGTAAATATATTTATATAATTATATATTTGATTATTATAATTTTATAATTATTTAAATATATAATTATTTATTTATAATTACATAAATAATTTAAATATATTTTTTTATTTGTACATTTATAAATATATTTATAATTATTTATTTATAATTATTTATTTATAATTATTTATTTATAATTATAAATATATTTATATCATTATATATTTATATCATTATATATTTATATCATTATATATTTATATCATTATATATTTATATAATTATATATATATAACAAATATATATAAATATAAATATAGTAAATATATTCATTATTTAAATATATTTATTATAATTTTATAATTATAAATATATTTATATCACAATATATATTTATATACTTATATATATATATATATATTTAATAAATATATATAAATATAAATTAAAATATAAATATAGTAAATATATTCATTATTTAAATATATTTATTATAATTTTATAATTATTTAAATATATAATTATTTATTTATAAATATATGAATACTTTTAAAAAATTAATATTTATATATTTATATTATTATATATATTTATATAATTATATATATAGCCCTCGGTGTGCAACTTAGTGGTAACTACCCTTATGGGTCTAGGTGAGGTCTCAAGTTCGAGTCTCATCGATCCCTGCATTGTATGTTACCTACTTGTCTTTATAATGTAGCTCATTTCCCCGAATAAACCAAGGTTTTGACCTCAACTTTTATATATATATATAATAAATATAAATATGAATGTAGTATATTTATTATTTAAATAAATTTATTATAATTTTATAATTATTTAAATATATATATAATTATTTATTTATAATTATATAAATAGCTTTTTAAAAAATAATATTTAATTATTTATAATTCTTATAAATATATAAATTTATAAATATAGTAAATATACATTTATAAATATATTTATTTATAAATATATTTTTAACATTATTAATGAATATATAATCTTAAATACATGCATTTTAAAAATAAATGACAGTAGCGATAGTGGACTGTAGCACTGGAAACACTATAGCGGTGGTGGGCACTATAAGAGGGACTATAGCGGCAATAGTACTATAGTAGGCATTATAGCAGCCCAAGTACTATAGCATTACTATTCACTAAAGGACGTTTAGGCCAAAAAAATACATATTTTGGGCCATGTATTGGGATTTAATGTCCATTGCGCCTATGAGCCATGTAATGGGTCTCCCCTACCCAAAAAGAAAGAGATCTTTGTTTTCAATAAAAAAGAGGATTCGACCCCAACTTCAAAAATGAGTACACTTTAAAAATATTGAAAAATGGTTTAGTTTTATTAATTAAATATAAATTATTAAAAAATGTATGAATATATATTGAATTAAAGATGAATACATATTGAAAATACTAAAACATAGTAAATAAATATATATAAATAAATAAAAGAAAATGGTTAAATTCAAAAAATTAATAAATAATACATAACTATAATAATATTATAAATGAATAAATAAAATTGATTGATTAAAAAATAATATATTAAATTTATCATGTTATAATGAAATTCTAAAATATACTAAAATTTGAATAAATTACATAAATATTGTGTGTATGTGTTTATATATATAAGATTTCATTAATTGCATAAATATTTTTGTGGGTGCATTATATATAAAAATGCATTAATTACATATATGGATGTGAAATCAATGCAACACATGTTTGGTATATGTTAAATTGAAAAATCAAACAACATTAAAAATTAATAAGGCATTAATATAATTTTAATTATTAAATTTTAATCATTTTCTATATATATATATATATATATATATATATATATTTAAAGGTTGGGGTCGAAGCCTCATTTATTATTTAAAGCAAAGCAAAGACCTCTTTTTAACAGGGTAGAGGGAGACCCATTACATAGCTCGAAGGCTCAGTGGGTATTTAGCCCATTACATGGCCCGTAGGCCCAAATTTTTGGCCCAAGGTCCATTCTGTGAATAGTACTGCTATAGTACTCCACCTGCTACAGTACTGCATAGTATCCGCCACTACTACAGTACCCTATCACTGCTACAGTACACCTCCCAAGGCTCATTTTGTTTAATTATTCAAATTTATTCATTTTATATATCTATATTTAATATATACTATTTATTAATATTTATAATCTATATATATGTATATTAAATTTATTCATTTTTATCAATAATTATTTAAATGGGAAAATAGTTTCTAGAGGGGTAGAACTTTGTATAGAGTGAGGGCTGCCCTAGGCCGATGGTCTTCGCCTCCCAGTGACCATGATGGCTATAGCGTTGGTCCCTCCTCCCCTAGTGGGGTAGGGACCCCCAACGTCTGGCAGGAGAGTGGAGCCTTCCTTCCACCCCTTCTCTAATCCCAATTTTATTCCTCCCTTTTTGAAAGCTTTGCTAAGCCGTAAAGTTTTTGATCTCGTCGATAGTCTTCCTAATATTCAAATTTCATCATCAGAGTTTGGAGAAACCACTTCACTCTTGAACCTCACTCTGGTGGCTCAGTTTGGGTAGAGGAGACCTTAGGTTGATACCTTTGATAGGTTCATTTTTTGCTCATGGGATCTTCAAGAGAGGGTGACCGTGGGTTTTCTTGATAATTAGCATATCATGATTTCATTTTCCTATGAGGAGGACCTCATCAGAGCCTGGTCAAGTGCCCCCCATAGCAGTGATGGATTTCAATTCTTCATGTGTCATTGGTCTTTTTATTTCCACATGAATTTTGATCCTAATTTCGTTTTGGTTTGGGTAAGTTTTACAAACCTCCCTTTTTCATTTCAATATCCTTCCGTTATTAGGATTATTGGCAACCTAGTCGATATATTTTTATGGTCTGATAGTCGTACTGAGGCCATTTTTCATCCTGTTAATCCATGAGTTTGTGTGGAACAAGATCCATCTAGAACTCCTTTTGAATTTTTCTGAACTTCAATCAGTCAAGATTATCAATGTAAACAACATGTGGTGTATGAAAACTAGAATTAATTCTGTTCTACCTGAAAGCATTTGGGTCACTCTACGGAGGTCTGCAGCTGGGGGCTTGCAATGCTGAGGGGGAGGGGAAATGGCAGCGACTTCTATTTTATGTGCAAATGACTGAGCCACTTGATGAAGCTTTGTCATCATGGAAACTAGATCGGGGGAAGGATAGAGGATAGAGGTAATGTTAAGGCTTCAGAGGGTCTTGAGAAGGATGTACCAAAATAGATGTACAAGGGTATAGAGTGAAGAGGTTGGGGACCTCAGTGGTCACAAACGGAGGAGGAGGAACAACCCAAAGGTGCCCCAGTGGTCTGCAATGCGTTGTCTGAGGGGAAATCTGGCACTGATTGGGTGATGAAGGCCTCAGTATCCCAGGTCAATCCACTGGTGTCTGAGGCGGTCTATAGGCTGAAGCAGGATTTGGCTGGACATTCCTTTTCTGTGCTAAAGAGTGATGGTCTGGTCCTGCATGAGGTTTCTTGAATGGATAACACGGTCATGGATCGGACATCGGATGGAGAGAAGGTGGATTTTACTACCTTAGTTGTTGAGGATCTAGGGACAGGTAGTGTTGAGATGTGTAAGGGGAGGAAGGGGGTCATCGCGAATAAGTTTGTTCCAAATATTGGGAAGGAAGGGGGTTCGGTCCTGATTCAGAAACCAGTTTTATTGTGCACTAGGTTTGAAAGTCTCTTAGAAGCTGATCTGGGTTCGGATTCTATTTTTCTAGGCGAGGGAGAAGGGTTTGTTGTGGAGGTATCCAAGGGGATTGATCACGGTAACTCAGCAGACAAGGTTTCAAGACTAAAGATAAATAGGGGTTCTAGGAGGTGGAAGGGGGAAGGATTACTCCTTGCTACCTCCACCTTTGGAGACTCATTCTGCAAAGAAGAAGAACAATAAGAAGATGGTTAGGGTGAACCTGAACCATCAGAGGCGAAGGGAACAGGGCTATCAATGACCGCATAGTTGTGACATGTAAAATTGATTATGATTTTAAGGTTTATTTATATTCTAGGGAATACCCTAGGTCATCTCTCAAAGAGTGTGGGTGGGTTTAGAGTGTGCGTTTTTAAAAAGAAGTGCTAAAATTGGGGGTGGTTTTGAAAATAGTTTTAGGATGAAATGACTTAATTAAAAGTTTAAAAGTTGAGAAATCAAATGGATTTTGAAAAAAAATATGAGATAAAAGGGTTCATTGTGATTTCACTACACACATTTCAAGTTCATTGTTCATATATATTCATTTAGGTTTGGAGTGATTCTTTGGTTGAAATTAATTGGGATCCCAATTAATTCCAAAGATTTTATTTCAATGCTTAAAGAACCAAACCATGATGTAACAATCATATTGTCAAGGTACATAACTTATTCATGGAACAAGAGATTCCAAATAATATTGAAATCTCAAGAAGGTGGGTGTGAAAAGGATTATTGTGCTTCCCAATCAGAACAACACAAGTCACACACTCAAAACCTCACACCGATCAGTTAGAAATTAAGAGTATCTCAATCACATGCATAAAAACAAGAATTCAAATATGTAATTATGTAAGATACATGGAAATCAATGTTTTCATGCCCAAATTACTCCAAACTAGTAGCTAAAATAAGAATCAAAACTCCCTTGACATGTGTGTATCTCCCTCACAACGAACGCCCACCGTTTAGCTTGACATCGGGAGGAAGAGGAAACTTGGGTGGAACTCCTTCTTCATTATTGATCCCCCTATGAGAATAGGGGCCTCCAGAACTTCAAGTATGAGTAGGATACTCCTCTAGAACTTCAAAATGTCTGAGTTTCACTTCTGGTTCTAACTCCCAAATGGGGATCCCAAGCTTCCATTTTATAGGCAAAGTGGAAGGTGGTTTTGAGCATCTTGATTTTGAGAAACCACTTGGTTCATGGTTTCCGATGGCCAGAAAGTCTTATCTCACTTTTGAAAAAACTAAAAAGTTGTATCCCCACCTCCTTAATATCTCCATCGATGGTTTGGAGATATTTTTACAATCACAGCTCGATATATTGACATATTATAGAACACCACTTTTCACTTTGTGAATATTCGGTGTCTTGGACATATTAGTTCGGATGGGACCCTTAGAAGCCGAATCATGATTGGGTTTCTTGAGATGAAATTTAGTCTATTAAATATTGGACCAGCCCACAAAATTTGATCCCATTTGGATGCACAGTATAATAGAAGTGTGCAGATTAATCTACTAGTGTGCTTGGATCCTGTGTAGTTTGGCCCATTGTTCTTGGACTTCATCATGGGTACTCCAAATCACCTCCACCTTTAATGAAATTTTCAAAACAAGTAACATTGAACTTTTTAACAGTGATAAACACAAAATAATTGAAACAAATATGAAGTGAACTTTGTTATTATATTTTGAATTTACAATAAAAATTTAGTTTAATACAATGGTGTAAGGGTGAAAATGACACAGTGAATTGTGGTACGATCACACCCTCACACGTAAAAATTTGCACTCCTAAGAAAAGTCATATTTCCAAAAATTATGCATATAGATATTTCCAACTTCATAAATATTTAACATTCAATGAAAATTAATTCTTGATAGAAATGTGATCAAAGAAAAAATTATAACGAGGAGTAATTCTCAAAAAATATTGAAAAATACATCTCAAAAATTGTATCCAAATGAAATTCCAAGAGATGAATGATACCAATCAAATAAAATAATTTAAAAGTTAATCATGTCACTAATTCTCGATGTGTGTGTGTGAAAACCATTTCATGCTATTCTTTCCACTTTTTATCAAGTAAATATAAGTTATTTTAATAATTTTCTAGTTACAAGATCCTTTCCACCGAACTTTCTCCACATCCTTTGCAATAAAATTTCAAGACCCACTCACTTAAACAATCCTAAAAGTCAAACCATAAGGTCCCGACCTAAATATCCCCATATGTTGTACATTTCTTCACTCCCCTCTTTTGTTATTATTTTTTTCAAAAGTTTCACTTGGAAAAAATCCCACACTCTTCTCCCAACCCATGTTTGATCTCCTCACGACACTAATTATAATAGTTATAACAAGATAAAAGGTTGAGGAAGGGTGGTTTTTGAATTCCCAATATACAACCCTTTTTTTATTTTTATTAATTTTATTTTCAAATATGAGGGCATACAATAGTCGGATAACAGGTACACACACAAAGGTCAATCTGGTACAGTAATGAAATAAATCAGATAAGGAAAAAATTAATGGAAAAATGATTTTGGAAAGTAGAGAAAAATAAACCTAACTTATATTTACCTTCCATTAAGTAATAAATTTTCACACATCATGGTTGGGTGAGAAAAAATGTTTGGAGAGATTAAGTGACACAATTTTCCTTTAAAATATTCACAAAAAAGGCACCATTCTTGTCAAAGGTTTTAAAATGATACAACCATTTATATCATCAACAAAGAACTAAATTTAAAAATAAAGTCACACCATAGTATCGAATTCTTGCTGAAATACACATTTCATCAGATTTTTTTTTTTGAATTTTAAAACAACATGAAATATAGACATTCCTCATGAATTTTCAATAACTTCCATGATTAAACGGACATAATTTTCCATGATAAAGTGAAAAAAATATAATAATATTCTGACATAAAGGTGAGTGGGATGGAAAGGGGGGAAAGTAACAAAGGGAAAGTAACAATACTATTTAGCCAACTAAAAAGTGAAAAAGAAGAAAGATAATGAAAATTCTTAACTAACCCAGGAATATACCCATCCCCCACACCTAGAGTGTGTAGTGTCCTTAATATAATAAAATAGAATGTGGTAAGAAAGGATAAAACCTGGTGGGTATTATTTGTCGACTGCTTCTTGAACTTGGAGTTCCTCCATTGGGGACTCCGAAAGGGCTTCATAGAAGTGATTCAGTCGCTTCCCATTGATAGTGAATTTTTGCTTGGTTTCTTCATTTTAAACCTAGAAAACACCAAATGGAGAGTTGTTAGTAATAGTGTATGGTCCAAACTAGCAGGAAGGAAGCTTACCTGGATGCAAATTTAGCTTTGCATTGTATAGGAGGACCTTCTGCCCAATGTGGAAATAACGATGAATGATGAGATGGTCGTGGGTAGCCTTGGTTCGCTCCTTATAAATCCTATAGTTCTCATATGAATCTATGCACATTTCCTCTAGCTCCTGAATCTGTAACGTCCTCTAAAAACCTACACCAAAAAGGTTAGAATTTCATTTTTTTAATGGCCCAGTAGACCTGATTCTCAATCTCAATAGGGAGGTGATAACTCTTTCCAAACACAAGCCGATAGGGTGACATTCCAATGGGAGTTTTGAAAGTTGTACGATAGGCCCATAATGAATCATCAAGTCAAAGAAACCAATCTTTTATATTGGGTTGAACTGTTTTTTCAAGAATTTTTTTTACCTCTCTATTTGACACATTGTCTTAACCATTGGTCTGTGGGTGATATGCGTTAGACACTCTATGATCGACCCCATACCAACAAAAAAGAGATTTCATTGTTTGTTTGTAGAAATTATAACCCTAGTCACTAATTATGAACCGAGGTAAGCCAAAACTATAGAAAATTTGGGTTCTCAAAAATTCCACAACTTCCTTAGAATCATCAGTCCTTGTAGCTCGTGTCTCTATTCATTTTGACACGTAATCAATTGCAGAAGAATGTACAACTTTCCAAAGGAATTGGGAAATGGTCCCATAAATTCAATTCCCAAAACATCAAAAATTTCATTAAAAGGAAAGGATTGTTGTGTCATTTCATTTATTTTAGATACATTCCCTATTCTTTGACAATGAGAACAAGATTTGAAAAATTGATGGGCATACCAAAAAAGTGTTGGCCAAAAGAGACTAGAATTAAGGACCTTGCAAGTAGTCCATTGGGGACCAAAGTGGCCCCCACAAGCAAGAGTGTGGTAGAATATAAGTACAGACTGAAACTCGCTATCGGGAACACAATTCCTGAGGAATTGATCACTACATGTGCACCAAAGGTAGGGGTCATCCCAAATGTACCAATGAGACTCATGTTTTAGATGGTCGGCCTGATTTTTATTGAAATCAGTAGGAATGAAAGATGTTACCAAATAATTTACAATTTCAGCATACCAAGGAATAACATCTTTCACTTATTATAGTTGGTCATTAGGAAACGTGTCATTTATGGGAATATAGGGGGATAAGTCAATGTCCAAGGATGGGTGAATCCTACTGATATGGTCTGCCACCATATTCTCTACTCCTTTTTTATCTTTAATTTCTAAATTGAATTCCTAAAGGAGGATCATCTAGAAAATGAGACGTGGTTTGGATTCCGGTTTCTTAAGGAGATACTGGAGGGTTGCATGGTCTGAGAATACAATGACTTTAGAACCTAAAAGATATGACCTAAATTTATCCAAGTAAAACACAATGGAAATAAATTCTTTTTCAGTTGTGGTGTAGTTTTCTTGGGTAGGGTCCAAAGTACATGAGGAATGGGAAATTACATGTGGAGCTCGATTGACCCTTTGTGACAGGACTACCCCAACTTCAAAGTTATAGGTGTCACACATGAGCTCAAATAGTAAATCCCACCGAGGTGGTTGGATTACTGGGGGTGATGTGAGACTCTGTTTTAACTTATTAAAAGAGTCATCACATTCTTTATCAAAAACAATTATTTTTATTTTTGGAGTAATCGGGAGAGGGGGAGTGCAATTTTACTTAAGTCACGAATGAAACAACAGTAAAATCCATCATGACCTAGGAAATACCACACGTCCTATATATTTTTGTGGAATGGTAGGGAAGAAATGGCATCCACTTTTGATTTATCTACTTGGATACCATCCCCAGAAATGACATGTCCTAAAACTACACCTTTTCGCACCATGAAATAGCATTTATCATAATTTAATACGAGATTATTTTCAATATAGAAACATATGACTAAAGAAAGACTACTCAAACATTCATCAAAAGAAGATCCATAAATATTGAAATCATCCATGAATACTTCCATGCAATTCTCCAGGTAATCTAAAAAATTACTAACCATACATCACTGGAAAGTACCTAAAGCATTGTATAGACCAAATGGCATCCTTCTATAGGTAAATGTGTCAAAGGGACAAGTGAAGGTCATCTTTTCCTAGTACTTAGGGGAAATATGGATTTGAAAGTATCCAGAATTCCCATCAAGGAAACATTAGTGGGACTTACCCTCTAGCCTCTCTAGCATTTGGTCAATGAATGGAAAAATTAAATGGTCCTTCCTGGTGTGTTGGTTTAGTCAGTGATAGTCTATGAAGACACACCAACTATTCTTCACACGAGTTGGAACCAATTCATTGTTTTCATTTTTCATTACTATAATGCCTATTTTTTAGGAACTTTTTTGAATAGGACTAACCCATTGGCTATTAGAGATGGGTTAAATGATTCCAGCAACCAGTAATTTTATTACCTCATTTTTCACAACTTCTATCAGGTTTGGGTTTAATCGACATTGTGCCTACCTCACCATTTTAGCCTCATCATTTAATAAAATATGATGTGTGAAAATTGATGGGCTAATACCATGAATTTCGGGAAGTCTCCATCCCAATGCTTGTTTATACTCCCTCAAAAGTTCAATCAGTTACAATTTATGCTCAAGAGGGAGTGAACTAGAAATTATGATGAGAAACTTGTTTTCATTCTCAAGATATAAATATTTTAAATCTTTAGGCAGCTGTTTAAGTTCCAATTTAGGTGGATTTTTTATTGATGGGATTGTGTGTGAAACTGAGAGGTCACTGATCTCATCGACCTGCTCAATTGTATTATTCTTAGATGAGGAATGAGATTTTACAAGATTATCAATATCATATATGGTCATTGGATCCTCAGTGTTCAAGAAATCATCAATTAACAAACATGCATTACATTTCTCTAGAACAATACAATAATCAATTCATGATTCATTACCTAACATAATCAGATTTTTTTATTCAAAGTGATGAAAGGACATACAAGGGATCCAAAAGGGGCCATGGAAAAACCACATTATAGAGGTCTAAAATAGTGAAGTCCGAGATCATCCCACCTAATAATGTTAATACCCATTGGTTTCAGACTTTGAAGAGTGTGACAAACAAGGCCCTCCGATTCAGAAAAAACAAGCGAAGAAAGGTAGCCCACTGCTTTGTTGCCTTCCCTCCAAGTATGAGATACAGTAATGTCAGAGTTAATAAATACACGGCACTTATGAATCACATACTCAATAGACCAGGGGGTAGCACCAATACCTTTAAGATAATTAGAAACAAGCTTCGAATTGGTTTCAAACTCCACTAAATCCAACCCCCTCTGCCTACACACAGAGAGACCAGCCAGCATGGACTTCGCCTCTGCAAGAAGAGAAGTGTCGGGAACCAGTCCAATAGAGAAGGCCAGGGTCACTGATCCATTGTTGTCATGAACAAGACCTCCCCCGTGCATACTATCCGCAACACATGATCCGTCAGTGTTGAGTTTAAATCCCCACAAAGGAGGATTCCATCGAACCCAATTGTCGTGAATAGAACTGGATGCAGGGGATGGATCATGCAGGATAGGAAGAAGTTGTTGCAGAGTGGGGGCCTCCCTCCAGGAGCAGATGGCCCAAGCCATATCCAGGATGAGACTCTTGGTTCTAATAGAAATTGCTCGAACAGTGGATACAACCCCATCATGGAGACAGCCATTCCGAGCATGCCACAAGCACCAGCATCCAGCATGCAACACCATAGTACGCGCTCGATTTTCTGGTCCCTCGCTGCCCGTGCCATGGAACCAGCGGATAAGGAAGGGATAGTCCACCATGGATGGAATGAAAAGGATAGTGAAGTCACCAAAAGAGTTCCAAACCTCATGCGCCCATTCACTATCAAAGAACAAATGATCCGAGGTTTCCTCCTTACGCCTCTTACAGCACACTCATTTAGAATCCAGGTTCACCCCGCACCACTTGATGTTCTCCTCTATGGGTAATGCTCTGTTACGGATTCTCCATGTAAGAAAGTTGAATTTTGTAGGGATATCTTTATCCCATAAATCCTCATGCCAGACATCCACCCCTTCCTATGAGACAGATAGGTGACGGTAATATTTAGAGGTGAAACAGTCTGAGGAAGATAAGGTGAACACACAATGATCCGGACCTGTGGACAGCACCACCAGGTTGAACAGATCTGTCTGGTTCCTATCAAGGATAGAATTAATGAAAGGCAAGAACATATTGGCCTCCTTAAAAGATATGTTAGTGATCGGATAACCCGGATAACTGATCACTTGGCCACACCAGTTATCATGCCAAAAAGAAACATCCCCTGTGCTGATGATCCAGCAGACATGTGGATGGAGAGAGTTCACCAAAGGATCGATCACTCACCAAAGGGGGTAAGCATGTCCATCCAGAACCTCCCTGATACCACCATAACACGCATGCATGGTCCGCCCCCACAGCGTCCGTCTCTCCAGAACTTCTCATGCCATTTTTGCATACAAGCAGGTGAGGACATCCCCTAGATTACGAACATTGATGTCACCCTCACCTATGGACCTCGACAACTTCCGCCAAGAATCCCAGTGCCTACGTCCCTCGTTCCTGGGGTCCCAAATAAAATCAGAAAAAATCCCATCAAATTTTCTGATAACTCCTTTAGGAACCTTAACAGCCGATAAAGCATGGATTGGGTGGCCATGAAAACACTATTAACCAAAGAGATTCTACCACCAAAGGACAAAAATCGACTCTTCCAGTGAGCACTCTCTCTGATATTCGACAAACAATAGAATCAAAGTCGCGGATACAAAGAGACTTCAATGAGATGGGAGCTCCCAGATACAGCATGGGAAGATTACCTATTTGTATGCCCAAAAGGAGACTCATGTTGAGTATGCGCCTATCCAAGCAAGCATTAGATATATAAAAATTACTCTTGATTTTATTTATGAGCTGACCACTCCAAAAGCAGTAGTCTTACAATGTGTTAATCAGGCCATGCACAGATCTGCTGGACGCATTGGTAAAAATCATGGAGTCATTAGTGAACATAAGGTGAGACACCGAGGGGAAGCGCTTCCTTCTACGATATGGAAGGATCTCACCTGACACCATTTTGTGATGAAGGAGACGGTTGAGAAATTCCTAAGTAATAAGAAAGATACTCGGCGAGACTAGATCACCTTGGAGAAGACCTCGAGTTTATTTAAAGAAACCAAAGGTCTTTCCCATAAAAGAAATCACCATCCAAGTGGAGCTAAAGTAGCAGAAGGGAATATCAATATTCCAGACAGATAGACCCATACCTGTAAGCCCTTTGTTGATGAAGCCCCACTCCACACCGTCATAAGATTTTCTCATATATAGTTTAATAGCCATATTAGAGCCTCAGGTTTTAAGGTTGAGATCCCTAAGCATTTCTTGTTCCAAACCAATCACCCCTGGATGGAGCGTCCTTTGACGAAGTCGTGCTGTTCAGGAGAGATGCATTTGGGAAGATGGGTGGACAACCGCGCATTAATGATACTTGAAAGGATCTTATATGGAGTGTTACACATGCTAATCGGCCAGAAATGCTCAATTTATGTTGGGGATTTAGACTTAGGAATAAGAACAATTGTGGTTACAAAAGCAACTCTGGGAAAAGGTCCACATCTGAAGAAATCTTGAATAGCCACGATCAACTCGGTCTTTACTAAGTCCCATGCATCTCTGTAAAACCCGCCAGGAAAACCGTCGGGTCCTGTTGTGCTATCTGGATCCAAACGAAGCACGACCTCATGGATATCACTCTCCTGGGGAATACCACTTAGGGTCTCATTATCTTGGGGGAAAGAAAATATTTATTTTCAGGGGAAGGGAGTACATCAATTGAATTTACTGAGAGAGAGGAATGTTCTTTTGAGGGGAGATTCATGGCATCAAGGATATTGAAGTGGAAAATGTCACCATAAAACTCTATAGATAATGTACCATTATGGACATTAATTGTGGTTCTGGAAGTTTTCATGAAGGGTCTCCCCAATATAATCAGGGCATGTTCATTCATCCTATCATCCTCCATTTTAAGCACATAAAAGTCTGCAGGAAAAATTAAATTTTTAACCCTCACAAGAACATCCTCTAACACACGAAAGGGGGATGTTGTACTCCGGTTAGCTGGTTGAACAAAAATTCTAGTGGGCTTCAGTTCCCCGACCTTCAATGTAGAGTAAATGGAGTGAGGCATCACATTTATAGAATCACCTAAATCAAGCTTAGCATTAGAAAAAGAATACTCCCCTATGGTGCATGGAATTGAGAATGTTCTAGGATCATTTCACTTGGTTGGAAGGGATGGCTCAATCAATACTGAAAAATTCCTCCCCAAGCTCACCTTATCATCTCCACGAATTCCCCTTCATTTTGTACACATCTCCCTCAAAAACTTGGAATATTGTGGAATTTTCTTCACGAAATCAATCAAGGAGATGTTAACCTGCACTTTTTTGAAAGTTTAAAATATTTCCTTATCAAGTTTAGTTTCTTTTTGTTTTCTAGTTTGGGTGGCCCTTTGGAGAAATGGAAGAGGTATGGTTGGGATAAGAGACTCATTGACATACACACTCTTTCCTTTGGAATTACTTCTCTCAGGACAAGGATGTTCTTCTCTTGGATCATTTTTAGCAGTGATTGTGGTGGTGGTTTCTTCAGAAAGGGATGACTCTATTGGAGGGTCATTTGGATTTAAAGATGATTTCCACTCCTAAGAGTGATGGAACTAACATTTCCTTTATCCCTAGGGTTAACTACTAGTTGAGAGGGTAGTTTACCCAACCCATGACTTTGAATTTCACCCACCGAGTTAGCTAGTTGGCCTAATTGGGTTTTGAGGTCTTGTATGGCATATTGGTTGGTTTATTGGAATTAGAGGATTGTTGTTAGTCATTTTTTTCATCATATCTTCTAGGCTAGGATCATGTTTGGGAGGGGGCGGTTAGAAAGTCCTTTGGGGTGGTTGAGGATTTATGGGTGGTGGTGGTGGATGACTACTACGACCCTGTTGTTTCCATGGTTGATGGGGCCAGTTTGAATACCCCCTTTCATATAGGCTTAGTTTCTTTCCACCCAGGGTTGGATGTATAGTAAGGTTCTTGCATAAATGGTTTGTTATAGGGGCGTCATGGGAAGATTGCCTCACAACTATCAGAAGTTTCTCTCAATTGGGAGCATTGGTTAAAATAATGGGTATTAGAGGAGCAGATTCCACAATGGATGGGAAGAGGATATTGATATTTACCTTGGTAAATAGCACATTTTTGAAGAAGGGTACTTACCTCTTAGAACTTTGTTTCCACCTTCCTCTCTAATTTGGTGCATTTCACCTCATGGACACCTCAAATGGGTACACTGGATCTTGTACCAAATTGTTGAGTGTTCTGTGCCATGTTCTCAATTAGGGTTCTTGCAGAAATTGGTGTCTTATCTACCAATGCACCACCTACAGCAGCATCAATCATGTTTCTATCAATAGTAATTAAACCTTTATAAAAATATTGAATTAAAATTTGAAAACTTATTTTGTGGTGTGGAAAACTTGAACATAACCTTTTAAATCGTTCCTAACATTCATGTAATGTTTCTTCTTATGATTTCCTTATAACACATATTTTCTTACTTATAGTTGTAGTTTGAGAGGCTAGGAAATATTTTTTAAGAAAAATACGCTTCATGTTTGCCCAGCCTCTTATTGATGAATTGACATAGTAAAGCCAATCTTTTACAGTATCTTCTAATGAGAAAGGGAATGCTCTTAGCTTTACTTATTCTCCATCCACATTAGTAGGTTTTAAATTAGAGTACACGGTATAAAATTATTTTAAATTCTTATGTGTATCCTCTCTAAGAAGTCCATGGAATCTTGGTAATAGATGAATTAGACCATACTTTAGTTCAAAATTGGGTGTCGCGCCTTATAATTGAATGTATGTGGGTTGGATATCGACATCAGGTGAGGTTATTTATTTTAGTGTTCTATTGTTTTCAGCCATGTTATACAATTTTATTTCAGTTTTTATGTTTGTTCTAGAAGATGAAGATGAAGGATCAATAAGAGTGTTGTTGTCTTGTGTGTCCTCCTTCAAAGGGTTCTCTTGTGCGTCTCAAGGTCACTGACGTAAGATCCCTTCCGGTTCGAGTTCAAAAGGTAGTAAATATAATGGATTAGAACGCTTCATGCACAAAAAATACACAAGAAATAAATCATAAAAAAAATATATAGGTAAAGGTATAAGATAAAATAAATAAATATTCACAAAATTTTTAAAAATATTTTCAAAAACACACACTAAAACCAAAGCGCTCCCTGGAAACGACGCCAAAATTTGACCATGTTATCGTGACATGCCAATTTTTTTATGATTTTAAGGTTTATTTATAATCTAGGGAATACTATAGGTCTTCTCTTAGGGAGCTTTGGTGGGTTTAGAGTGTGAATTTTTAAAAATAAGTGCTAAAATATGGGGTGGTTTTGAAAATAGTTTTAGGATGAAAAGACTTAATTGAAAGTTTAAAAGTTGAGAAACCAAATGTATTTTAAAAAAATATGAGATAAAAGGGTTCATTTTGATTTAAATACACACATTTCAAATTCATTATTCATATATATTCATTTATTTTTGGAGTAATTCCTTGGTTGAAATTATTTGGGATCCCGATTAATTCCTAAGCTTTTATTTCAATGTTTAAAGAACCAAACCTTGATGTAACAATCATATTGTAAAGGCCCAAAACTTATGCATAGAATAAGATCTTCCAAATCATATTTAAATCTCAAGAAGGTGGGTATGAAAAGGATTCTTGTGCTTCCCAATCGGAACCACACAAGTCACGCACCCAAAACCTCTCACTGATCGGTTAGAAATTAAGAGTATCTCAATCGCATGCATCAAAAAAAGAATTAAAATATTGAATTATGTAAGATACATGGAAAGAAATGTTTTCACACCCAAATTACTCCAAACCAGTAGCTAAAATAATAATCGGAACTCCCTTGACATGTGTGTAGCTCCCTCACAACGAACACCCACCGTTTAGCCCAACATCAGGATGAAGAAGAAGCTTGGGTGGAACTCCTTCTTCATTATTGAAACCCCTATGAGGATAGGGGACTCTAGAACTTCAAGGATGAGGAGTATACTCCTCTAGTAATTCAAAATGGAAGATTTTCACTTCTATTTTGAACTCCCAAATGTGGATCCCAAGCTTCCATTTTATAGGAAAAGTGGAAGGCGGTTTTGAGCATCCTGATTTCGAGAAAACAATTGGTTCATGATTTTCTATCGCCAGATAGTTGTATCTCACTTTTTAAAAAACTAAAAAGTTGTATCCCTAGCTCCTAAATATCTCCACTAAAATTTTGGCACCATTTTGAAAATCACAGCTCGAGATATTGACATATTATAGAACACCATTTTTGACTTTTTGCATATTCGGTGGCTTGGAAAGATCAATTCTGATGGGCCCCTTAGAAGACGAATCGGGATTGGGTTCCTTGAGATGAAATGTATCCTATTAAATATTAGACCGGCCCACAAAATTTCAACCCACTTGGATTCACGCTTTAATATAAGTGTGCAGATTAATCCACTAGTGTGCTTGGATCCTGCGCAATTTGGCCCAGTTTTCTTAGACTTCATCATGGGTCCTCCAAATCACCTCCACCTTCAATGAAATTTTCAAAACAAGTAATATTAACCTTTTTAAAAATGATAAACATAAAATAATCGAAACAAACTGAAGTGAATTTTGTTAATATATTTGGAATTTACAATACAAATTCATTTTAATACAATGGTGTAACGGTGAAAATGACACAATGAATCATGGTACGATCAATCAACCCTTGGTTCTTCTTTTCGGTTCTGAATAAGGGATAAAACATGTCTTTTTTCTCAACACAACTAAGTAAGAGGTATCTAAAATGATGGGAAGACCTATAGAGGTTTCACTCAATGAGGAGAAATGTTCATGGATTGACAAACAGGACCTAATTCTAGTATGGGGTTTCAAAAAAGGGAAGATCAGCATTGAGAAGTACATTCAGGTTTGTGACCAGTTGGATTTTGGGTTTGAGAGACTGTTGTTGGAGGTAGTTGACGTACAAGCTTCATCCTTATCCTGAAAATTATTCAGGGATAGAGATTCGGGTAATATCAAGTTTCTTTTTAATAACTATGTTTAAGTTGGTGATTAGGTTCATTGGTTAGAAAGGATTGTTTGTGCGAGTTGTGCAAGTCTTTGGACCTTTGTGTTGTTCGCTTTTGTAGTGAAGTTTGGTTTCCAGCACACTACTTGGACCTACTCCAAAAGGAGATAAAAGCATGAAGTCTTCATCGGTATAGGCCTTTTGGAGATGGATTCTTGAGAGGGTATGGCTTCACCATTGGTTTCATGTCTGTGCACTTCTTCATGGGACTTCTTGCTGAAGGGCCATGCTTTGGTGAAGGCTTGGTGACATGGCACAATTGATGGGGTGGGATAGGCCTGGTGGTTTGATCTGGTTTTGTTTCTGATTTTTTTTGTTTTGTGATTGAATTTTTGTTTTTATGGTTTCTCACTTTTCCTTTAAAAATTGTATTTGAAAATAAAAAATAATAATTTTCAGTCCGTCTTTAATGAATAAAATGTTTAATATTTTTCTTAATTTACACATTTTAATTTTTATTTGTTTAATTATTTCATTTTATTCATTTTACATATCTGTATATTTAATACATACTATTTATTAATATTTATAATTTATATATATGTATATTCAATTTATTCATTTTTATCAATAATTATTTAATTAAAAAATTGTTAATATTTTTTAATTTATATTTGTTTAATTATTTCACTTTATTCTGAACCTTTATTAGTGTTAAAAATAAATCATTGATAAAGGGTACCCTTTATAAATGCTAAAAATAAAGAACTAATAAAGGTTACCATTTATCAATGCTAAATAAAAGCACTGATAAAGGTTGCCCATTATCAGCATTAAAAGAAAGTATTAATAAAGGGTACCTTTAATCGATACTGATAAAGGTCAATGTTGTTAAAGTTCTGTTTTGTAGTAGTGCTATATAGGAGGCTGATAAAACATAGTTTTATTGAATATTATATTGATAATAAATGAAATAATTTCCTCACATTGTGATAAATATGTTTATTTATAAATTTTTTTGGATTAGATCATTCATTTGAAAATTTGATTGAAATTCCAGTTTTACCCTTTTAAAATTCACTGTAGTATTTCGGGCATAAATATTTTTCTGTGAATTATTTTACATTAAAATTTTATAAATTTATTCTTGAATTAATGGGATGCAAATTTCATTCATGAAATTGGAGATAAATCATTCATTTTATGGGTGTAAATGATCTATGAAGTCAAAGTTGGGTTGGACTCTCCAAATTAGACAATGGTACTGTATTTGGGCCATAACTCCGATATCTGTGCTTGTATTGGGCTAAAATTTGGAGAAGATATTAGGAAAAAAATTTCTCACAAATAATAATTGTATATGGAGAGTTTTTTCACGAGTTTTGGTGATCAAATAGGCGGTGAAAGTTGGATTAAATTATTTGGCCGAATTTCCCCATTCACACTTGAAACCTCTTAAAACCTAGCCTCCCCTCCAATCTATAAATTGGTGTTATTCTCATTTTAAAGTTTTGGAACGTGAATTAGGAGATTTAAGGAAGATTAGAATTTGTTTCACTCAAATTCTCCAACAATTTTAAGATGGGTATCTCTTGAAGCAAGGATCCCCTCATCAAAGCCTTCTTTGCTTCTTCATATTGTAATGTTTTCATTTGAGTAATAACTTATTTGTTTTTCTTTTATTTATTCTATTTTATTATATTTTGTTCATTTATCTTCCTCATTATTCTTCCTCTTTTGGGTTGTAATTCAAGAGTAGAAATGATATTGGGTTATACCCTTTCTAAACCTTTGCACATGCAAAACGTTTCTATAATGACTACACCACCCATGGAAGCATAGTTCTTTTTAGTAATCGATCTACCTATAACATTCTTCAATAATTTATTTTGAAAAAATGAACTAATATAATTAAATTAATATGATATTTTAATTTATTTTTTAAATTGGAATAAACTGAGCAAGTAATTGAACAATTAACACAAAAACACGCAAGGTCCAGATTTTGTGTAAATTGTGTGAGCGCGATCTTAATCGGTAATACAAGACCACATGGGATAAATTTTTAGGGTTAAAATATAATCCCTTAACTAAATTAATACTCATTTATAGAGTTCATATTTTATCTAATTAACCACTGACCATAATCTAACCTAAGAATATCAATCAAAGTAGGGTGATGCGATTGCATGTTCCGAAGCTAGCCTATGGTTTAAATAATTTCATCTTTGTGGTTAAGCTAACTCTCGTAGGGTTAGATGGTTAAAAAATTAGGGAATTATAGTTAATTGAATGTTAATTTAAATAATAATGATAAATAATTGAGTGAATAGGTAGAGTTATATCTATTATTCCTTTTAAAATACTTCCTAAAAAAACATCTTCTTGTTGTGTCATTTCAATCGAAGTTCATTTCAAAAATAAATAAAAAAAATAAAATATTATTCCAGAAAACTTTTTCAATATTTATAAATGATAAAAAAACCCCATTATTTTAATTAGTGTTCTTATTTCCTTTTATTTTATTTTTATAATACCTTTAAGAAGTTGTTTTAATTTACTTCCTCCTTTGAGAGACGACCTTGGTGAGACACTCTACTGCACCCAAGTACCCAAAAAATCACACTTCATTTGAGAGTGCCCACGAAAGTTCCATTCAAATTGTAACCATTTAATGGGAGGCAAGTAATTATTTCAACCAATTAGAGGTATTTATTTTATTTTACATTTTATTCTCTTCTTCTCTTCTTTCTTCCTTCTTTACCCAATCTAAATTTTTTTTCTTCTTTTATTTTCTTCTTCTCCTTTTTTGGACCATCAACACAAACTTATCATTTTTATTATGGTCAAATTTACTTATTTTTTTTATGAGATTTATGAAATGAAATAATCCTGAATATATCTTAGATCTTGACCCTGAGATCGAACGTAGCCTTTGGGCCCGAATCAGACATTCTCATTCTATGGGAAGTCTCAACACTCAACCTATTATAGAATTCCTCCATTCCAAGAACATTGAAATTGTAAACATTTCTAAATACAACTTAAAACAATAAAAAATGGCTGAAAATAATGGAAATGAACTTAATATAACCATTCAAGAATTGGTTGCACCTAATATTATCTATCAACCAAATTGTTTTGCATACCCAAATCTCGAATCAGACTTTGAACTAAAATCTAGGTTAATTCACCTTCTTCTAAAGTTTCATGGATTACCTAGAGGGTATCCAAACAAACACTTTAAAGAATCTAATGTGGTTTTATCAACCCTTAAACTAAGAAATGTATCTGAAGATCAAATAAAACTAGTGGCATTCCCATTTTCACTTGATGGAGCTGTAAAAGAATGGATGTATTATTTTGCATCCTGAAGATGTCACATGTTGGAACAATTTGAAACATATTTTCTTTCAGAGATTTTTCCAGCATCAAGGACCACTTACATTCGTAAGGAGATCTTAGGGATCGGGCAAGTAGAATGGGAGTCAATGTATGAGTATTGGGAGCGATTCAAGAAGTTGTGCGCAAGCTGTCTACACCACCAAATCGGTGAGAAACTCCTCATACAGTACTTATATGAAGGAATAACACCTATGGAGAGAAGCATGGTGGATGTCATAGCTGGAGGATCATTGGTGGACAAGACACCATTAGATGAACATGCATTAATTTACAAGATGGCCCAAAACTTCCAACAATTTGGTGATCGAGGTACACCACATGCCATGGGGGTATATCAGGTAAGTCCTTCTTCTAATGAGAGTCATTTAATTAATACTAAGTTGGAAGAATTGACCAATATGGTGAGGCAGATTACTATGGCTCAAAAGACATCCCAACCCCCTCCTTCAAGTCCTTGTGGTATTTTCACTAAGACAAGCCACCCAATTGACTGTTGCCCCCAACTACAAGAAACAGAAGATTGTGCAGTAGTGTTTCCTGGGTGACCATATCAGTAGAAGAAACAACAATATCCCCAAAAGAAGCTTGATTCATTTGATACAACATATAACCAAGGGGGTAAGGATCAATCAGACATGAGGTTTGCCTCTAGACGACAACAAAGGACCCCTTTCAACAAAACTTCCAGCATCCTCTTCCTTACAAGCAGGGTTTACAACAACCCCAAAGGAGATTTGAAGCCCAAGCATCAACAATAAAACAACAAGGGAATCCCCCATCCAAGGTAGATTCAAACACTGATGACCTTTTGAATCAAATTGTTCTTAATCAATAGAATGATCTGACGAGTGAAGGTTCGGATCTGGGGGAGTTGAAGATATAAATTAGCCAGATCGCCACTGCCCTCCATGAACTGGTAAGTAAGAAATCCAAAAATATTCATTCCCAACATACTCCAAATCCCAAGGGGAATGTTAGTACCATCACATTGAGAAGTGGAAAAAAAATTAATGATACATTTGTACCTACCATTCCACCGGGATTCACCTCAAATCCAGAGAAGCTTCATTCCATACCAACTGAAGAGAAACCAAAGTAGAAAGACAAAGGTAAGAAAAATATTGATGTTTTTTCTTATAAACCCCTTAAATTTCAAAACAGAGTTGTACAAACCAAGAAGATAGCTGAAGAGGTGATGCAAAAAAGATTTTTTGGACACATTCAAGCATGTAGAGATAAACATTACCTTGATCGAGTCCATTAAGAAAATCTCATCCATCCAATGGCCTGAAGGCCTTCATTTTTTGTTGATTTTTGATAATACACCTTTCAAGGTGTGAGGTGGAACTCTTATAATTCCCATAGGCATAAGTATTACATGGCCTCATAGGCCTTAGAGGAATTAATTTCCCATAGGCTTCAAACATTACATACAACCTAGACTAACTACTTGGAACTACTACACCCAACATCTTCTTCATGAAATCAACTCTCCACCTTCGTATGGCTGTTCAGATAGGCTATCACATGCATGAAAAGGCTTATACCAATGGAAGGTGACATACCCTCTCATTCTTGCAATCCATGTAGCTTCTGTTGTGGTGAAATATCCTTTCTCATCCTCCTATAGAGTGTGTTCCTTGTAGGTTGTCTTGTTTTCATCTGCACTAAAGGTGGACCAAAGGCCTTGAGGTGTCTTGAAGGCCTTATTGTCCTGAAGGCTTGGGTGTCCCAAAGGCCTTAAAGGACTCGGGGACCAAATCTTTGGCCCGAAGGCCCAAACGGGGGAAAATTATCGGCTGCTATAATGTCAAACAGTACCTACTACAGTTCCCGCTACAGTGCCCTACTACAGTATTGCACAGTTCCCGCTACAGTACTACTATAGTGCCTACTACAGTACCCTAGAAATTGTGTCTCTACCTAGATTTGATCCCGGGTCACCTGAATGCACTTAAGATTCCTCACCAACCGGGCTGAGGATCATGTGCGTATGCCAAATTCTTAAAAGAACTTTATACCAATCGAAGAGGGATTAAGGGAAATGAGTGGATAAATCTTGGAAGGAATGTGTCAGCAGTCATTACACCAACTCTAGAAATGGCAAAAAAGTGAAAGGATCTTGGGAAATTCACCATACCATGTACCATAGGGGAGTTACACTTTTCTGATGATTTATACGATTTAAGAGCTTCCATAAATGTAATTCCTCACTCTGTTTTCTCTTATTTATAGGTTGGAGAGTTGAAGTCGACAACAGTAGTGGTGTAGTTGGATAATATAGCTAAAATATATCCAGTAGGAGTCCTTGAGGATGTACTTTTTTGGGTAAGAGACATGATCTTTCTATTATATTTCTGCATGATTAACATGGAGGATGATCAGGTAAGTTCTCATGCTCCCATTATCTTAGGTAGACCCTTCCTCAAAACTTTAAAAAACTATCATAAATATAAATGAGGGTACACTTTCCATGGAGTTTGGAGATGAAGTTATGATATTTAATGTTATGGACTCCATGAAGTACCCCTAATAGGAGAATTATTCTTTTGTTATCTCCCATTTTGAACCACCAAACAAAAGCCCCATGAAATTTGATTGTCCTATGCTTAGGGAGATTATGAGTATTGGTTATAGTTTGATGTCTAAGATTACTTCCAAACCTGTTTCTAATGCACAATACTCTATTAGATTTGATTTTGAAATGGATTCATATTATGATTTTGATAATTCTCATTCTGATTATGACATGGAGGTTGAGTATACTGATGGATTTGATGCTTTATTCTATGATTTTGATGATGTGTATTATGATACTGATGTTCATTGTGCACATATTTTAGCTCCTTCAATTTCTCCATCCATACACCACCCCCCTACACTAGAACTAAATCTATTTCCACCAAAACTCAAATACTTGTACTTTTTAAGTGGTGACAAATTACTTGTTATCATTGCTAACAATATCCCTTTTGAACAAGAATAAAAACTTTTGAATATTTTGAGGGAGAAAATCAGGGCAATTGGGTGGACCTTGGATGACATATCAGGTATTAGTCCCTCCATTTTCATGCATAGGATTCTCTTGGAGGATGGGGATAAACTAGTGAGGTAGCCACAAAGGAGACTCAATCCAACCCTTTTGGAAGTTGTTAAAAAAGAATTTGTGAAATTACTTGAGGCAGGTATAATCTTTCTCATTTCAGATTCTCAGTGGGTAAGTCCTATTTAGGTTGTACCTAATAAAAGTGGTTTTATTGTTATTAAAAATGATAAAGAGGAGTTAGTTCCAATGAGGGTGAAAAACAGTTGGTGTGTGTGTATTGATTATAGGAAACTAAATCAGTCCACTCGCAAGGACCATTTCTCTCTCCCATTTATTGATCAAATTCTTGAGAGACTAGCTGGGAAGACACATTATTGTTTCTTGGGTGGATTTTTTAGATATTTTTAGGTTTCTATTTCTCTAAAGGATTAGGAGAAAACTACATTCACCAGTACCTTTGGCACATTTTCCAACTAGAGGATGTCATTTAGACTTTGCAATTCCCCAGGTACCTTTCAGAGATGCATGGTGATTATTTTTTCTGATTTTATTGAGACCTACATGGAGGTATTTATGGATGATTTTACAGTGTATGTATCCTCATTTTATGAATGTCTAAATAGTTTGGGTAAGGTGTTGAATCGTTTTATTGAGAATAATTTGTTCTTGAACTTTGAAAAGTTTCATTTCATGGTAGAGCATGGGATCGTCTTAGGTAATGTGGTGTCAAAATATGGGATAGTGGTTGATAGATCTAAGGTAGATATTATTTCATTCCTACCTTATCCTTCATGTGTACATGATGTTAGATATTTTCTAGGGAATACAGGATTTTATCAGTGCTTCATCAAAGATTTTAGTAAGATTTCTCTTCTTATGTCATGTTTAATTCAAAAGGATTATGATTTTGTGTTTGATGTTTATTTTAGGAATTCCTTTGATGAGATAAAGAAGTGTATGACCACTCCACCTATAATATAACCTCTATGGTGGGAGATTCCTTTTGAGAATATGTGTGACACCTCCAACTTCACAGTTGGAGCTGTCTTATCTCAGAGGGTAGAGGGACGTTCACATGTGATTTCCTATGCATAGAGGACATTGGATTCATCCCAATTAAACTATACAACCACGGAAAGGAGTTTCTTGCTATCATATTTACTTTATATAAATTTTTTTCCTATTTATTGGGCTCTAAAGTAGTTTTTTTTAGACCATGTAGCTCTGAGGTACCTCTTGAAGAAGCCAGATGCAAAGCTCAGTCTTATCTGATGGATAATCCTTCTTTAGGAATTTGATATTGAGATAAAGGACAAGAAGGGTTTGGAAAACCTAGTGGTGGACCACATGAGTAGGCTTACTCACACACTAGAGGATGACACTATGGACCAGTTACCACTTCGGGATACTTTCCTCAATGAGAATATTTATTCCATATCAGGTATACATACTTGGTATTCTGATTTAGTTAACTACCTTGTTTCATCTGAAATACCTAAAAATTTAAAGAAACATCAAGTCCAAAAAATTAAAGAGTGAGTCTAGGTTTTATGTGTGGGATAAACCCTACCTCTATGGCGCATGTGTAGTGATCAAGTTATTAGGAGGTGTGTTCTTAATCATGATTTTGAGTCTGTTCTACAATTCTATCATACACTTGCTTTTGGTGGACACTTTGGACCACAATGGATAGCTAGGAAAGTTTTAGACTCTAGATTATATTTTCCTAGCTTATTCTGTGATGCCCATGTGTTTTGTAAGTCGTGATCGTGTTTCCAACACACTGGGAACATTTCTAGGAGACATGAGATGCCCCAACAACCCATACTATTATGTGAGATTTTTGATTTATGGGGCATTTATTTTATGGTTCCTTTTTCTAGGTCATTTGGTTTTTTGTATATTTTGGTTATTGTGGATTATGTGGTTAAATGGGTGGAGTCTAAGGCCTCCAGGACTGATGATTCTCATGTTGTAGTAGACTTTATCAAGACATAGATTTTTTGTAGGTTTGGAGTACCAAAGTCCATCATCAGTGATCAAGGGACAGACTTGTACAATCATAATTTTTCGTCCCTCATTAATAAGTATGGGGTGACACACAAAACATCAACACCATTCCACCCCCAAACAAATGTCTAGGATGAGGTTTCAAATCATGAGTTGAAACAAATTTTGGAGAAAATCATGCAGTCGAATAGAAAGGATTTGATCAAGCTCTTTGATGATGCGCTATGGGAATATAGGACAACATACAAAACTCCCATCAGTATGTCTCCATTTCAGATTGTTTTTGGGAAATAGTGTCATCTCCCCGTCGAAGTTGAGCATCGATATTATTAGGATATAAAGAAATGCAACATAGATTTGGCACAAGCTGGAATTCAAAGGAAGCTGTAAATTTAAGAGATTGAGGAGATTCTATTATCTTCATATGATAACTCAAGGCTCTACATGGAAAGATCAAAAGAATCAAAAGACAAAATGATCCAGAAAATAGAATTTCAAGTTGGAGATAAATCCTTGCTCTATAGCTCATGACTGAAGAAGATGCCTGGTAAGTTGCATTCCAGGTGGTTAGGTCCTTATATTGTGACTAATTTTTTTCCTTATGGTGTAGTGTAGATCACACAAGAGGACACTAGAAGGAGATTTACAGTCAATGGGAAACGTTTGAAGAAATACATTGAGGGACTTCTAATTGATGTAGTGTATTACATCACACTGCATGGCCCCATCATCACTTGATCATATCAAACTATCCCTAACCCTTTCACTTTTATATTCTTTGTCCTATTTAATTTTATACATTTCATGTGCATATATCATCTCATAGGTTCACATTGAGGACAATGAAATATCTTAAGTGTGGGGTAGGGGACAACATTTTGGGGTAGATATTTAGGATTTTCATTTGTGTGTTTTATGTGTATTTTTTATTAAGTTTTTGGTTAAAATTTTCAAAAAAAACAAAAAAAATCAATAAAAAAGAAACAAATATATCATGAAATATTCTCATGTGGAACATATGGAAAATGAATGTTTTCGAATTTTATTCATAGAAATATAAGAATGAGTAAGATTTCAAAATCAAGGGTTTACTTTTATAAAAATTGAATTTGTCGATAATATCAATGGTTGTGTCATTATAAAACCTTTTATATTTTGACATAATTATTTTTTATATTTGTTCATGGTAAATTGTGTCATTGATTTCTCCACAAAGTTTTTCACACAATCATGACTTGTGAGTTTCTCTTACCTAATTTAATGTATATTCAGGATAATTAATTATTTTCGGCTTATAACATGGTCTTTCCAAACGTTCATTTCTCTTCCAATCATTTCCATCACTGTACCAAATTGAACTATTTGTGTGCACCTAATATCTGACTACTATACTCCCTCTAATAAAAATTCAAAAAAAATCAAAAAATCAAAAAAAATCAATAAATAGGGAAGTAAATAAATGTACAACATGTGGGGATATTTAGGTCAGGAGCTCATGGTTTGACTTCTGGGAATGCTTAAATGAGTGAGTTTTAGAATTTTATTGCAAAGGATGTTGAACATGTTCGGTGGAATAGAATTAGGTAAGAATAAAAAAATTTATTGACCTGAATATACTAGATAAAGGGTGTAGATACAATCTTAGAATGGCTGGCACACACACACATGGAGAATTAGTGGCATGGTAGACCCATGACTTGTTTCGCTATTATTAGTGTTATGAATCTCACTAGATTTTTTTTGACACAATTTATGAGACACTAAATTTAAAATTTATTGATATTTAATCTTTATGGGATTATTACTTTTCTTATATTTCTACTTTGGATTGAGAAATATGAACATGCATATCTTGTCACAACTTTTTCGAATACATGATATGAGTTTTTCCCAGGAGTGCAAAAGGGTAAGTCTAGGGTGTTGATAAAACATAGTTTTATTGAATATTTTATTGATAATAAATGAAATAATTTCCTCAAATTTTGATAAATATGTCTATTTATAAAATATTTGGGATTAGATCATTCATTTGAAAATATGATGGAAAATCTAGTTTTACCCTTTTAAGATTCACTATAGTATTTTGGGCATAAATATTTTTTTATAAATTATTTTCCCTTAATATTTTGTAACTGTGTTCTTGACTTAATGGGATACAACTTTCATTCAGTATATTAGAGCTAAATCGTGAATTTGATGGATGAAAATGGTCCATGAAGTCAAAGTTGGGATGGACTCTTTGGATTGAACAATGGTTCTGTATTGGATCCATAACTCCTACATTTGTTCTTGGATTGGGATCAAATTTGGATAGGATCTCGGGAAAAAAATTATCACAATTCATATTTCTAGATGGAGGGCCGGTTCACGTGTTTTGGTGGTCAAATAGGTGGTGAAATATAGATTACATTATTTTTCTAAATTTCCCCATTCACACTTGAAACCTCTTAAAACCTAGCCTCCCCTCCACTCTATAAATTAATGTTTTTCTCATTTTAAGGGGTTGAGACGTGAATTAGGAGATTTAAGGCAGATTAGAATTGGTTTCACTAAAATTATCCAACCATTGTAATAGGGGTAGCTCTTGAAGCAAGTATCCCCTCATCAAGGTCTTCTTCTCTTCTTCATGTTGTAATGTTTTCATTTGTGTAATAACTTATTTGTTCTTGTTTTATTTCTTCTCTTTTATTATCTTTTGTTCATTTATCTTCCTCATTATTCTTCCTCTATGGGTCTATAATTCAAGAGTAGAAATGATATTGGTTTATACCCTTTCTAAACCTTTTTGTATACAAAATGTTTATACGATGACTACACCGCCCATGGAAGCGTAGTTCTTTTTAGTAATCAATATACCTCTAACCTTATTCATTCATATATTTTGAATCAATGAGATACTATAATTCAATTAATATGATATTTTAAATGAGTTTTTAAATGGTAAGAAACTAAGCAAGTAATTGAACAATTAACACAAAAACATGCGACTTCAAGATTTTGTGTAAATTGTGAGAGCGCAACCTTAATCGATAATACAAGACCACACTGGATAAATTTATAAGGTTCAAATATAATCCATAAAATCAATTAATCCTAATTTCTAGAGTGGATATGTGCTCTAATTAATCACTGACCATAAGTTAACCTAATAACATCAATGAAAGCAGGGTGTTGCGATTGCATGTTCTGAAGCTAGCCTAGGGTTTAAATAATTTCATCTTTGTGGTTAAGTTAACTATAATAGGGTTTGGGGGTTAACAAATTAAGGGATTATAATTAATTGAATGTTATTTTAAATAATAATGATAAATAATTTAGTGAATAGGTAGAGTTATATCGATTACTCCTTTTAAAATATTTTCTAAAAAACATCATTTGGTTGTGTCATTTTAATCGAACTTCATTTCAAAAATAAAAACAAAAAAATACAATATTATTCCAGAAAACTTCTTCTAGATTTATAAATAATAAACAACCCCATCCTTTTTATTAGTGTTATTATTTACTTTTATTTATTTTTTATAATACCTTTAAGAAGTTTTTTTAATTTATTTCCTCCTTTGAGATACGACCTTGGTTAGCCACTCTACTGCACCCAAGTACCCAAAAAATCACACTTCATTTGAGATTTCCCACAACAACACTCATCAGAGTCCCAATGTTGCTTCATAAAGAATAAAACCCTTTTACAATTTTTCTCTAAGTAAATATGTCCCTTTGAGAGGATAGTAACATGATTTTGGAACTTACACCTAGTAGGAGGCCCATTTTCATGGTATTTTATTATGCTAATGATATGATCTTCACTAACCTCTAAGCCCATTTGAGTTATTCCAAATGTGAGAAATAAGAGGAAATAGATGATCTAGTAATCCCCAAAACCCACTTTATCCACTAGTGGATGAGGGCGAGAATATGGAAGGTGGGGGATTCCCCACAAGAAATATTAGGGGCTTACTCCATGATAGATTCCCTAAGGAGGTATTTTCTCCTTGTCTACTGGTAGATGAGGATGAAGTCACAGAAGTTCAGTCGGAAAAAGAGATTGGGCTTAGGTATTATCATATCCTTTCTTGTTTTCAAACCCCAAGGATTGAGTCTTACATATCCATATGGATACAACCTAACTCTTTTCACACTTTGGGCAACAGATGTCGCAGTCTGGCTTAAGAATCCATCTATCATCATCCCTAAGGTTCGTATCCTCATTACCACAAGAATGTATAATTGAGGACATTTCGAGTATCTTACCTATTTGTTAGGATAAATTTGGGACTTCCATTACCATGGGAATGTATAATTGATATGAAATGATGGTGTGCTATGTGCTCTAATAATATATATCTAGAGGTTTTGGGGGAGTTTTTGGCTTGGTCCCCTCAGCTAAATGATCCAAGGAAAGAGGTTACCTACCATTGGTGGTATGAAAGACGGATCAAAGGGTGGCTCTCCTAGGTGAGGCTTGTGTGATCTAAAGAGTAATTCGTCAAGGTGGGACCTAGGTGAGCTGAAGGTACTTCACCTAGGTGGGACCTAGGCGAGATGAAGTTTCTTTTCCTAGGTAATACATGGGTGAGCTAGAGATGTCTCACATAGGGTGGACATACGAAAGAAGTAGATTATTCTTGGGTGATGAACAACCTAGGAAACAATTCTTGAGTGAGGCCTTTCTCTAAGCTCCAAGGGTCTCCTCAGGTGCCTCTGGATTACTGGCACTCAAGTTTCAAGTTAAAGAAGGGCACTTCTCCCAGGTAGTTTTGAATGAGGGGTGGTTCCTCTCAAGGATCTTGGAATTATAAACCTTAAGGGACCTTAATCCATTAAAATTTTTTAATTACCTATTCTTTTATAGGCTTAGGGAACTACCTAAGGGTTTGGAGGACTTGGGTGAGATACTTGGGCAATTATAGCTTCTAATGATCTCTTCATCTTCTAGTCATGTCAAATGAGGAGCCCAAGGGTCCTATTTATAGGAAAAACTCAGGACCCTATGTGAAGGAGATAATTTGTGAAGGTCTATCATGTAGGTATATCATGCAGGACCCTCGTGTAGGTATTGGCTGCTCATGTTAGGCCACGTGGGTTGGGCATATGCAAACCTCTTGGTGCATACTTGTGGTCTCTTTTAGATCTATTTTGGTGTGTTCTTTCAATCCCATTCTACTACTTGAGGTATTTTACCCTAAATATTTTCATCCCTTTACAAAAAGGGGTGTCAACACACACACATACACAGGTCAATCTAGGCTCATGATCATCCATTAGTGCAACAAATACAAAGTTAAAATAAACCAGATGGTATTCATTTCAATTTTTTCTTTTATTAGAAAAAACATGCATGAATTGATCCAATTAATTATATAATTAGTCAATCAATTGAATATATATTAATTTCCATCCAATATGTTCTATATATACTCATCCACTGTAATTTTAAATAAATTAAATAATTTAATTTAATTTAATATTAATTAAGTACTCGGTTTTTACTTAGAGGCAACATGGTGTGAACCCATCTAAACTACCTGGCATGTTCCTTGTTTTATATAGTGTATTCACATGACATATCATGTACACTTCCTATGATGTAATTTCATGACATGTATTTTAAAATAAATAATACATGGAAGACATGAAAATTATGATGTGTGTACCAATTTAATGTGTGTGTAGTATACAATATTCAATGACCATACAAGACTTGTAGTTCCTTATTTTATACAAAATTAATTAAATAATTAACATGATATAAAACTTATCAACTAACATGTACTATCAAATTAATAACACATAGACTCATATTGATGAGATTTAATGGAGTAGTTAATTAATTTAATTTTCACATAAATCAATTTATGCATTATACAGCTAGGCTTGGAATTTATTCCACATAAATGTGTATGAATTAATTATACCACATGGATTTAATTACACAGTGTGTGAATTAACTATGTGGCATGTGAATTAATTATACCATGTGTAAATTAATTACATCACATGTTTATTAATCACATTTTGTGTTTATTAATTACCCTATATGTGAATCAATGACCTCAAATGTGAATTAATTACATTGTGTATGAATTAATTACACCACATGTGAATTAATTACGCAGAGTAAAAATTAATTACACCGTGTGTAAGTTAATTACATCATGTGTGTATTAATTTCACTGTGTGTGTATTAATTACACTTCATATAAATTAATTATATTTTATATGATATAATTAATTACTTCATGTCTATTGACCACATGACCACTATGTCATGTGGGCTTACATTTAATGTTGTAAAGTTACACGTCATGTAACCCTGAAATAGTGTGTCACCTCTGGATGGTTATTCAAATGTTTTTCATTTATTTTTAAATGGTTATGGGTTATATGAATATGAAATGAAGAGGTGAAGAAATTATTTCAAAAATCATATTAAAAGAACAAATTTTATGAAATGAAAACTAAATTTTAAATGCATAAATGATCAGCAATCAAAAAATAATTATATATTTAATGTGACTGGTCGGATACCACTTAATGGTTTCAGACGCAGAAGAAGTTCCTAGTGGGCCTTTGGCCAACTCATCTCTTATCAGATTCAATAGATCATTTGCAATGTACATTACATGAATGCCATGACCAATGAAATTTTTCCAAAACATATTGACAAATATATTTTTTGTTGAAACCAAGAGAGAGGATCTTTTATATTAATTTTTAATTAATTTAATAGAATAAATAAATACCTCAATCTTGAGTTATTTGTTCAATGTAGGTTGTGATCATCTGAAGTTCATTTAGTTTTATTTTCATTATGTTTATGAGGAACTAGATTAAATCCCCTCTAGCAGTAATACACATGTGCTTCTTTGATCATAGAACATCACAGATGGTACTTCTGGTGCTAGTGCGGTGGTACTGATCATCTTACATCACTCCCTTGATCACAACCATGATCCCTTCAGTCTGGAAGGATCATCACTTGATATCTCTATCTTGAGATAAATAAATTATTGGAAAAATTTAGCTGATTAAGTTGTTGGATGAATGAAGTATTATCTTTTGTCTTTAAGAAAGTTTGAGAAGAAAGGAAATCACTTCACTTTGTATAAGTGGCTGAGGAAAGATAGGAAAGTTACAATAATTTCCATGGTAAATATGACAATGATTTGCTGGTCTATATTTCCCAAAGATCATAAGTTGGTTAGAGAACTTATGATGCAAGAATTATAAAGGAAAGGGGGATAAATGATGCAGCCAAACAGCATAGTTGGTCTTGCAGAAGTAGGTGTCTAAGGTGGTGCAGTTTCACAGTGTTTGCCAAATTTTTGGGGTCTAAAATTTGGAGTTAGGCTAGCATCTCGAAAAGTGGATTTTTTTGAAGAGCATATCAAAATATGTGAAAGGCATGAATTTCAAAAATATGGGCTTCATTAAGTCTATTTCTTGAATACATGAAGAAATTTAATGGCGTTCTTTGTGATTATAATGATATTTGTGAATGGAAAAGGTGAAGAGCTTCGTAAGAAAGCTTTATGGTGCAAAGGAAGAAGGAGCATCATGGTGGCGTGAAGGAATAAAGAGAATCAAAGTGGTGAAAAGGAAGAAATAGCATTGCGATGGTGCATTGTATTTGATATAACGCTTCACGATTACAACAAGCTTCGCGAATCCGGAAAATATCCATGGTGCTTCGCGAAACAGAGTGAATTTCATAAGAAATTTTGGAGTTCTATAATTTGATGCTGATGTGGCTTTTTGTTGGCTGGAAGGTTCTAGAGTCATTGGGAAAATCCTATAAATAGTCCCCTACCCCCTCAAGAGAATTAGAGAGACTTAACGATAATTTTAGATCTCTCGATTTGCAAAGAAGGTTCACGGAGGAAGCGATCTCTGCAAAGGTAGTAAGCTTCGCAAAGGAAAGGAGCTTCACAGAGAGATGTTGAGCTTTGCGAAACAAGAACTTCACAAAGACCAATATATTCTCTACAAAATAGTGATCTCTACAATCTAGTGAGATTTGCGAACTAGGGATCTTTGAGAACTAGAGTGCTCTATGAAGCTGGGAGCTTCATGAAGGAGCTCTGTGAGATGAAGATTTGAGTTCCCAAATTAAGTGATAAGTGTTTTCAGGTGGATCAAGATATGACTGGGGTATAGGACTAAGTATCATTACGAAGTCCAAGTAGTTCCTATCATCTTTTAGATAAGAAAGAGAAGAGTTTTTTTCAAAGATCAGATTTGTGAATGGTTTTCAAGAAGCACAGATATATTTCTTTACTCTATTTGTGATAAGAGGGTGCACACATACTTTAGGATTATCTCCCAAGTACTACATGAGTGAAAGGGCATATCCTACTCGTTGTATTCCACATAAAAGGATTTTTTTTAGTGGATTATGTGGTACTGGATTATTTTCATACCATACTAAGGACGTAGCTACTCTTGTTGAGTAGTGAACCCTGTAAATCTTGTGTTCTTGTGGTTGTTTGTGTTCAGTAGGGAAAGAACTCTTTAATAGGAGGTGAAGGTTATTTCAAAAAGGGGAAACATAAAAGAAAAAGATATCACTGATTCACCCATCCCTCTCTCAGTGATACTTGTATCTTGACTGGGTAACTTCATAAAGGAGTAAGATATAATCTCTTAAGATTGAGAGAAGATCTTAGAGAAATTATCATTGAGAGAGTATTCTTGAGTGAGGATAATATTCTTCACAATGACCAACCACTCACAATTCTCATAATTTTCTATTTATAAATCCAGACTTAGGGTTTTAAATTAATTAATTACACAAAGACCCTTAATAATATGTCCAACCCAAAAGAAACTATGTGTTATGTAAAATAATAAAAATATTATTTTGTTCAATGGTGTGCACTAACATGCATAATGATAAATATTATTTATAGTCTGGTAAATAAATATTTATCACTAAACCAATAACTTAGTTCACTCATCCTCCTTAACATTTATTGAATTTTTGAATAAATATCATAAATAAATATTATATTCATGGTCTGTAAAATAAAATATTTATTTTAATATTTATGTAATTAAATAAATTATTTATTAATAAATAATTATTTACTACCCTGAAAATAACAAAATATAAATATTATACATTCAAAAAATAAATAAATATTATATTCGTAGTCTGGTGAATAAAATATTTATTTCAATGTTCAATTAATTAAACTATTTATTTATTAATGACTAAATAATTATTTATTACCATGAGAATAACCAGAGATAAATAAATATTATATATTCAAATGATTAAACAATTAAATTTTTAATAAATATTTATTTAATATTTGTGATCATTCAATAAATCCAGAATAAATATTACTTCTCAGTTTGGAGAATAATATTTATTCCAACTATTAAAATATAAATAATATTTAACTAAGATAAAAAGAAACACTTTTTGTGTGACTCACTAGGTCTCTTCCACAGTGGTATTAGGAAGGCTTTTCTAAAGTTCAAGATTAATGTCTAGCAATGGGTCAAGGAACCAATATAGGAAGAGGATATGTCGCAACGACAACAACCATATATGAATGTTCATTATTGTTTTGTTGGGTTTTAAGGCATGGAATGGGTTTCACTTGATGGTTTGACTGTGGGTGGTTTTAAGGCCTTGATCAATCATTTGCATCAGGTTTTAAATTTGTTTCTCCTTTCCTAGAAACTCCCAATGGTTCCATCATCTGTACCTGGGTACAAACCTACTTTCCAAAGGCTAGTGGTCATCTGGGTTTTCAATCCCTGCGACTCTTAGGGACTCGTATTGGTCAGTAGGATGGGAGGTTGGTCTCATCACACCTTTTTGGTTCGAATTATTGCTTATTTTGGGAATCTCTTATAGATTAAATATATGTTCATGAAATCCTTCCAAAACACTAATATGGGACTGGTTACCCCTTTTCTAATGACTTGATTATAAACACGTAACATTCGGTGTCCCCCCGGTTAATTACTTTTCCAGTTTTTGGCTATTGGGGATGTTTGGAGAAGGTTTGGGGAGTTTTTGCAGAAGTTGGGGGTGCAGGGAAGCTGCTTAAGGGGTTACACATTGTGTAATATACTTACACGGTGTGAAGTCTGGTTTCAAAACTTATCCTGGGTGGTTTATAGTGTGTAATATTTCAGGGTCTAAAAAATAAAATAATTCGAAGGATGATGGGTTTTATAGTGTAATTCGACCATGGGGCATTACATGGCATGAATGGGTATTACACGTCATGTAATACCCCACTGTTGTAATGTTTTAAGAATTTTTCTAGTCATTTGGGTTGTTAAACTCTACAACTATAGTGACCATTCCTTGACCCCAAGTGACCCAGTGACCCCTCTTCAGCATTTTGAGGATTCCTTCATCAAGGATCGATTATTTTCTTCTCTTCTTCAATCCGAAGTGATATGTATTCAATATAAGGTGTGTTATTCCTCTATTCTTTTGATTTGGTATATTTCCCCTCTCATTTATTCTTTCCATGTGATGGTGGATGATCTCTCATGGTTCTCAATGGGATTATCTTCAGTTGATGTCGGTGCGGTGGTTCCAAGGAATCCTCGGGTGGATGCAGACCTTATGAGAAAGGTAATTGTAGGTCCACTACATGATTTTTTCTCATGAAAAGAACATTGAAACCCTTTTGAGGTAATATTTCCTTCTTTTATATTCAATTGTGCATCATGCAGGAGGGGTTTTCTTTTGTTTGCCTATGGATTTTGGTTGTGCCAGATTAATCAAATATAAAAATTGGATAAATGAAATTGAAAGGGGTATAGAGTTTCATTTTTTAATGATTTTACAACTTTATTTTTATTGCTATATTGTGATTATACGGGCTAAATTCCCCACTGAAAATTGTGGTTGTTGGTGGATTTTCTTGCTCTATGTATGTGTGTTGTGGCTGTTTCTTGATCAAGATTGTTTGGAATCACCTAAAAATTGAAATTAGTTAATAAATTATATCTTGATAATGAATGGATTCCCTAGGATCATACAGTTCTGTGATAACCCCTAAATTAAACAAATGGAATTAAATAAGGTATGCCTTGTTAAATCTAGATTTGTGTTTTTCCTTAGTACAAGGGGTGATGTGATGTGTGGGTTTTCTCTGGTTTGTGTTATATTACGGTTGTGATCTCGGTTGTCTGTTGTGGGATGGATTGGGTGGTGTAAAGGAATCTCAGGTTAAGAGATTGGTCAATTGTGGAATGGATTAGATATGTTGTGTTTTCCTAGATTTCTTTGGGATAAGATATGTTATGCTTCCCAGGTGTATTTGGGATGAGATGAAAGTTGTGTCCCAGGTGTCTGTGGGTAGGATGTGATGGGGTTTGTGGCCCAGGTATCTGTGGGTGGTATGTGATGCGGTTTGTGGCCCAGGTGTCTGCAGGCAGGATTTGATGTGGTTTATGGCCCAGGTGTTTGTGGGTAGGATGTGATGCAGTTTATGGCCCATGTGTCTACGGGCAGGATGTGGTGTAGTTTTTGAGTTCTAGGTGTGTATATGTAGGTTGTAATGTGGTCCTTTCAGAAGAGGTGGGAGCATGTGGACATTTTTCTATTAGGAAATAGCAGCTAATAAGTGGGAAAGTGGTGTGGGGTACCCTATCATCGATGTGCATTATATTACATTAATTAACTTGAGTTACTTAGTGAACATGACTTAGTGATTTTGGGATGGTTAGTATACCTGTTAGGTGTTGTTTGGTTCTGTTTTTTTCTCACAGGGGAATTAGTATGCTTCTTTCACATGTGCAAGAGAGAATTTGGTTTTCCTACTGAATATACATGTATGCTCACCCTTTGTATATAAAACTATTTTCAGGTTTCTAGGAGGATTTTGCAGACCATGTTAGTCCCTACTAGCTCAGATCTTGACAGTGTCTATGTTTTTTATTAGATTTACTTTTGGTATTTAATTTGGTGACTTTTTTACTTGTAATAGTTCTACTTTATGCATGAATTTGGGATGGTTTTTGGTTTCTTTTATATATATATCTTGGATTTTTTTTGTAGATGATCCATCATATCTCTTGATATTATTTCCTATAAATGGTAATGCATTCCATTTTTTGATATTTGTATACCCTTGGTGCTAGTCTCCAACCTGGGGCCTACTGGAGGTGGGACTCTAGGGTTATTATCTGCCTTTCTTCATTTCCAGCCTAGGAGGGGCATCTTTGGAGAGAGGGGTCATTAAAGAATGGTATTAAAGCTGATAGTTGAGAGATAGGATGGATTTTGGGGTTAGTCATAGTGATTATTTCATGGGTTGATAGGGAAATGGTGTTATATGATCTTGGTACATGACATAGGCTAGGAAAGATCAGCTAGGATACATGATTTTAGGACCTGTGATCTGATGCAAGGACTCTAATCTTGCTGAATGACCAAGTGAGGCTATGTTGTATGTAGGGTAGATATCCTAGGAAAGGTACATGCATCATAATGAATTGTGTTCATGTTTGGATTGAGTTGTTATGGGAAAGTTGAAATGAATAACGAAATGAGTTAAATGAGTTAAAATGAATCTTAAATAAAAAATCCATACTACTCAGGCTTAATAAATCCTTGTTTTCCTTTCAGCTATGGATCATGGTCGTCATCTACATGTAGATCGGGAATTTGAGGCTTAGCAGGCTGATTCAGTTGATTGACATAGGGTTGATTCAGTTTAGGAGGATGATTAGTAGTAGAGGACATTGTGTTATTTCTAACGGTAGGCTTTGGGAAAGTATGTGGGTAGTGTTTTAGACATGGATATAAAAAGATAGTTTAGGATATTGAGATCAACTTCAGTTTAATCCAAGCCTTGATGGAGTACTGGGTTCCTTTGTTAGTCAGTCAGATGCGTGGAGCTGCGCTTCAGTGGTTAATGCTTTATCAGGGACAGAGGAAGGAATCATACATTTTGAGGGTCAACTTTGAGAATTAATTCTGAGTAGAGTTCCTTTAATCGACCATGAAGGATAATAAAATTTAGGAGCTACTCTCCCTTCAGTAGGGGAGTATGTTAGTGTGGGAGTTTGGGATCAAGTTTAAGGACCTCCTTCATTTTTCACCAGATCTCTTTCTGGATGAGGAGTCTCATGCAAGAAGTCTTTAGGAGGTGCTCCTTCCTTCGATCCAGTATGTAGTTACTCCTTTTACATTTTCAATGTCCTTATAGGTTCGGAATAAGGTAGAGGTAATCAAGTGGATGAACTCACAATGAGGTCTACTGTGAGAGTGTAGATAGTAGAGTTCTTCTATAAGTAGGGTTGCCAGTGGTAGGTCTCAGGTACCAAGACCTTTGAGGTTTCGACCAGCAGGGAGTTGACCTCAACAGCTTCCTTTATGTCCTTTTTGTGCTAGTGGTTTCTATGCTCTTCATATGGGCATAGTTCCAAGGTTTTTCTTCTATGGAGTTCATTAAAATCTTCAAATACAATTTCTAGTAGTTGTTGGAGCTCAATATGGTGGAGGTGGATAGGTTTAGTGCCAGCCTCAGCAGTAGTAGTTGGTGAGAGTTTTTCACTAGTAGGGATAGCATGATTTTTCTCTATAAAGGGGATATAGACTAGTTAGAGTCTAACCTCAGGATTTTCCTCATGTTCAAGGGCATCGACCTAGTCATGGTCGTGGATTTGGTCGTCGACAAAGAGGCATAGGAACTGGGTGTGGTCAACGGAGGCAGCAATTCCAGCAGGGCCAGAGATCGTCATAGGAATGATTAGTTTGTTTAGTACCATTGTTTGTGCTTTGTTTGATTCAGTAGATTCTCACTCTTTTCTTACACCCACTCTATCCCATGGTCTAGAAATAGATGTATAGAGTCTTCTCATGCCCCTGGTGTTGAGTACACCAGTCAGAGGCCATACCAACTTGTTTGATGCATGTTGGGGGTGTAGACTGATGATGGGACCGCATTAATCCCATGGGTATATTTTATTGCTAAAAATGAAGCTATACTATGTCATTCTTAGTATTGACTAGTTGTATTCTATTCATGTTGTTATCGACTATTTCCATAGGATATTCTTATTTTCAGATGTGGATTTCCAGCGTGTAATTTTCATTAGAGAGCGAAGTTTTTAGATGGGCAGTCGGCGTGTGGAACACCTTCTCTCATTGTTGTCTAAGATGTCAGTGGAATCAATATATGTTGGGACAATGGAGGTTACTAGGGTCATTGGGGAGTTCCTGGATGTTTTAACTAAGGTGTTTGTGATGTTACCCCCTCGACGTGATGTTGACTTCGAGATAGACTTACAGCCCGGTTCTTCTCTGATTTCGATGGAACCTTATGAGTTGTAGGAGTTGAGGATTTAGATAGATGATATGATGAAAAAGGGTTTTATCTGGACCATTGTTTCATCATGGGGTGCTCCGGTGTTGTTTTCAAATAAGGTGAATGGTATTTTGAGGTTGTGTATAGACTACGAGAGGTTGAATCAGGTAACGGTCAAGAGCCATTAAACTCTTCTGAGGATAGATGATATTTTTGACCAACTAATAGGGGAAATTTGGTTTTCTAAGATCAATATGCAGTATGTATATCACTAATTAAGGGTGAAGGGGGTGATATCCCAAAAATTGATTCTAGATGCAAGTATGGGAACTTCGAGTTTGTAGTCACGCCCTTCGATGTTATGAATACACTAGTTGTGTTCATGGGGATTATGAACTCTATGTTATTTGAGTTCCTAGATTAATTCATCATTGTTTTCATCAATTATATCTTAATCTACTAGAAGTTATAGGAGGATCACACCGAGCATCTTATAATTGTCTTGCAGGTTCTTCAATGCCACCAGATCTATGGAAAGTTTCCCAAGTATAAGTTCTAGACATGAGAGGCTCATTTCCTTGGGAAGGTGGTGTCTTATCAGGGTGTGGAAGTAGACCTGTCAAAGGTTCAAGTAGTCGTTTCTTGGTCAGCACCCAAGAATGTGGCATAAGTTTGTAGTTTTCTTTGTCTTGTAGGCTATTATCGGAGGTTTGTACATGATTTCTCTTGATTTTTGTCCCTGTTGATAGATTTTACTAGGAAGGACCGTGATTTTTTGTGGAGTTAGAAGTACCAGGTAGTGTTCAGTTGTCTGAAGGGTAAGTTGGCTAGCACTACAGTGCTCCAGTTTCTTAAGAAATGGTTAATGTTTGAGGTGTTATGTGATGCTTCTCATATGGTCTTGGGATGCATCTTGATGCAGAAGAAGGTAGTGATCTCTTATGGGTTTAATTAGTTATGTTACCATGATAATAACTATGCAACCCATGATCTAGAGTTGGAAGTAGTGATTTTCACGTTGAAGTTATGGCAGAATTACCTCATTGGATAGATCTTTTTGGTATTCACAGATCACAAGAGTTTGAGGTATATATTTTCCTATCATGAACTAAATCTATGATAGTATAGGTGCATATTGTTTCTTCAGGACTATGATTTTTAGATCTCTTAAACTTTAGGAAGGTGGAATGTTGTGGTTGATTCTTTAAGAAGGAAGTCATAGAAGGAGGTTGTTCAGAAATTTGCGGATGCTTGGAAAGCAATGGGGGAGTTGGAAGCCTTTCACTTAGATGCAAGAGTGGATGGTAGTAAAGGATTTTTGTTTCAAATTATGGTACAGTCTTCTCTAATGTAGCAGGTGTAGGAGTCTTAGTGGGGAGACTCAGAGGTAGAGGTGATTCATATTCATGTTGTCCATGGTAATGCTCTGAAGGGGTGGTCAGAGTATGGTCAGAACTGAATGTTGTTTCATGGAAATTTGTTTTTTCTAGTGGTAATGCACAATGGAGTCGTTCATGAGATTAATAGATCACCTTTGGAGGTACATCTAGGAGTTTCCAAGATGTATCGTGGCTTTAAAATGTAGTTTTGGTGGCCTGAGATGAAGCGGGTAGTAGCGGAGTTTGTGGCAATATGATTTGCCAGCTAGCGGGTAAAGGTCAATGACACGCCCATACGCATCATTAAATTCATGTGAGATTTGTTCAGATTAGATTTATTGATCTACCAAACTTCACTTACTACTCAGGTGTAGTATAGCGATATTATGGAGTCAATCCCATAGGTAGGAAGATGGCGCTTGGAGGTCTTAGGCTTGTGGCCCTTTAGGTAGGAGTCCTTTCTAGTTGCTTTTAGTTTGGGGGTTACTAAATCTATAATACTTTATGGTTTATTTAAATGATTAAATTGGGTTGAGATCAATTTTGAGTATTTTTTAAGAAGGATGATCTTAATTCTAATCTTTCAAGGGTCCTAAAGTTTAGGCTGTGAAGCAAGAGGAAGCCTCTAGTTGACTTTGGTCAAGTCACCTAGTTCTACCTAGAAGAAAAATATTCCTTGATCAAGAGATAGTGACAAAATAGTTTAATTAAGCTTATATTATATAGAATAAAGTATCTTAGGCTAGTTTTCATAGCCTAATCGACTCCAACTAGGATAGGGTCTTTCACTTGAATATCCCTGGGTTGGGAGAACTTAAATGAATTGGATCAACATTTATCATTTATCATGATTACTAATACTTTAGGGTTACCAAAAGTAGAATTAAATATTTATTATGAATTTAGATACATATACTCTTGATCCATACCCCTGGGTGGTTTTATCCACTCATGGTAGGATGGGATGAAAAGAAATAAATAAATGGAACTATGGTGAACATTATAAGAATGTTTTAATGTAAATAATTCACAATCTTGGAATGGTTTGGATTCACAAGTGGGGATGATCATGTAATAGGTAGTTAATAAATAAAAATCACAACTAAATAAAATGACTACTTATAATGAAAGAAGAACTAGATTTGACACAAGTTCAATGATGAGTGAAGGTAAGCGATTTGTCAGAAATTAGAAGGAGATGAATAAAAATAAAATCCATGACTCTTTAATTGAAATAAAATATGAAACAATGAAGAAATTTGAGTTTTAGAGGGAAAAGGTTTATGGAAATTAAAAGGGAACAAAAAAAGAGAAGTCTCTACTCTGGAATGCTCTGGAACCCACTACAGGGATATTGTATATATAGGTGAAATGGGTCACGATGTGTAATATATTACACATCATGTACCGATTGTAGAGACCCGAAGCCTGCCGTACATGGACATTACATTACATTTGCGGAATACTTAGTACATAACAAAAACACACACTAAAGGATCGTAATAGTTTAGTGTCTTTGGAAACTCGGAACGTAATCTTCTAATCGTGGTGAAAGATCTTCAATATCTCCCATAAAGATCTTCCCTTTTTTTACCTAAAACCTTTATTTATATCCTGGGGAAAAGAAAACATAAAAGGGTGAGCTCAAATGCTCAGTAAGGGTATACAAAAGAAATAAAAATCATATCATATCTTTTTGAAAATCATAACCTGCAAAAGAGATCATAGTATCTTAACATGGAACAAATCATAGAAGTGAAAATGAGATCACCATAATCATAACATGAAACTTGAAACTTTGTGGCATGCACACATAATCATGGAAAATCATTTCTTGTTAGTCATGACTCAATGCCAAGACTATCTTAGTGGACAAAGTCCCTTTCTGAATCGAGTAACCCTCGTTTCAGTCCTGTTTCACTGAACCGGTATAACCTACCATTTCAGCCATGTCTATCTCATGAGATATAAAATCTTTACCCAATGCATTGGAGGGAGATATAGGTCCCACCCATCTTATAATGAATCCTTTATTATGTGTGCCACATAATCATAAAACATACATCATCGCATAACACATGTAACAAAAATGGGATTCTTGAAACATCATGACATCATAAATCAATTCATATAAGATAAAGGAATTAATAAAAATAATTCCATCACAACATGATCAAATCAATGTAATAATAGGGATAAAACAGAACCCTTTATTATCTTAGATGGAAAATAATTTTGATAAAACACTTGAACTCCATTCTTGAGGAAAATATCCTTTCTTCTTCAAAAACATTTTTCCTTTCATAACATGTCTTATAACTTTAAAATAAAAAAAGTTGATTAAAAATAAACTTGAAAACTTGTAAAGGAAGCTTCTTGGAAATAATGTTTTAAAAATCCATTCATGTCGTATAAGTTAAAAAAAACATTCTTCGTACTTTTGTCGGAAAAGTCAAAAAGTACCTCGTACGGAAAAACGACAAAAGATTCCTTTCATATTCTTTACTAAAAACTCACCTAAGGGTAAAATTGGATTTAAACAATTGCAAGTGGATGGAAACAATATTTCATATTGAGGGAACATGGATGTGGATGATAAAATACACCCCAGTAAATACTTACGAATAAACAATCTCGGATAAAAATGAGATTGTGATATTTCCCTTACCTTAGGTCCAATTTGCTTCGTATGTGTCCGAACATCATGTATAATGATTTAAATAATGTCATTGACTTATTACAGAATCATATTCATTGTTATGATATCATATATGGTTCACTTATGACATTATATTACCCGTTCTTTTGTAAATTCCATGTTAAAGAAGCGTTTTGGGTAAAATCGTTTCATTTATCGTAGGTGTTTTGACTTGTTGTTCTTGACATCATTATTACTTATATCATGATTTACTTACTTCCAGAATATAAAATATGATTTATATATCACATATATATATTCAGTATATATATATATATAATAGATAGATAAATAAAATGAAAACACCGTTCATGGAGACGGTAGTCCGTACGTACGCATGAACGCTGTTTTTCTTTCCTTATTGTCTTGAAATGGAAGTAAGTAGATGACATACATATGTATATATATACATAAATCCAGTAGCTTTATAATGTCATATATTTCATTATTATTTCTTATATATACATTATAATCATTCTTAAATGGTTAATATGGAGAATGGATCTCATCGCGTCGTGGAGACGGTAGTCCGTACGTACGCACGAGCGATGATATCATTTCTATAAATATTGAATTGAATTGAAGTGGATTATACACTATATCAGAATCAATATGATGTTGTAATAACTATGTATAGTTATTCTTTACACCATTATACCCATCCATGTAAGGTGGTGGTGGAAAATAGATTACACCACGGCGTGGAGACGGTATTCCGTACGTACGCACGCGCGGTGATTTCTTTTTCCGTAGGATGGATAGATGGTGAAATAGGGTTGTTTCATACTTATAATAACATATCAGTATATGAGTGATACTGATGTTATTACTTCATAATGAAACAACCTAAGAAGAAGAAGTGGAAGAAGAAATAAAGATGAAAGAATTGGTAACGGTAATTACCTCTTCTTTGAAGTGCCTCTTTGAGACCTCCTCTTAGGGCACTAGAATTGGTCTTTGAGGAAGACCAGAACCTTTAGGATGTTTCTAGGGAAGTGGAGAAGAGATTTTGGCAGGGGTTGGCCGAGCTTGAGTGCTCAAATTGGTGTGAGGAGGAGGGGGAGGAGGTGTACTTTTATAGGGGAGGAGAGGGGCACCTTAGGAATATCTCAAAATATTATTTTATATTAAAGTAAAAATCGGTTTATAATGGTTCCAAAGGGTCTTATTTCGAAGCTAAAGTGGGGATGGGTCGAAATCCTATCAACCAATAGAATTTAGACAAGTTTAGGATATTATTTTAACCTTATCAATTAGATTTAACTCTAAGTTCAATAATTTAACTTTTATCATGTCTTTTTGTTTTCTTTCACTATATGGTTAATACACTTACTATGACATGCCAAACGAACCCCAAATTGTTTATTATTAACATATATATCCTTATCTAAGTCATTTGGCCGAACCTTAGATTTTTAGGAATACAATAACAATTAATAATATAATATTTGATTTAAAAACTATTTTGTGTCAATTTTGACACTATTTGATATATGATTTTTGTAAAAGTCATAACAGAATTAAATGTTCGAAACAAGTTGATTAAATCAACATTAATATATCATAGTAACCTAGAAAATTAGTTGAATTCATAAAAAATCTCAAATTACATTTATTTTGGTGTTTATAACATCAATTATGTCAATATTTCATTAATAAGATAATTACTGCATCATCGTTGTGTCATAAATAAATTAAATTATTTGATGTCTAAAAATTACAAATAAAATACCATCATGTAGGAAATCTTTTTAGCTTTCTAATTAATATTTACAATCGAATTTATCTTATGTATAACCCCATATTAAATATGGTTTACTTATTAAACATTGATTTTAACTATTTTAACCTTTCTTTAAATAAATTAATAATAAATGTCCTAATCTAATCTAAGTGGGCCTAAATGGTCATATTTTATTCCTAAGTTTGTTTTTGGTCGAATTACACTTGTCCAATAGAATTAGGACATGTGTTAGGGTAATATTAATGTCATATTTACCCTTAGTTGCCCTATTTACTATTAACCGCGGTAAAAAAAATAAAAAGTTACTATTCACCAAAAAATTATTTTCATCTCATTGAACCAAATTTTAGTCCTTGATATTAACCGTGTCTCTCAGATTTTTGAAATTCCAAAAAGTGGTTATTACTATTCATAACGGCTAGTTTTAATAGCATAATGTTGTTTAGTGAAACTCGGTATTGCGTACGACGCAAGCTATCGAGGAAGGTCGCGATTGCGTGTAAAGCAAGCCAAGCAAGTGTTGTATAGAAAAAGATTCCTTTGATGATTTATATAACATAAAAGTCTCGGGTGTTACATTCTACCCCCCTTAAAAAGAATTTCGCCCTCGAAATTCGTCACTTTGCAACAAACAGATGAGGATACTTCTCCCTCATCATATCCTCAAGCTCCCATGTAGCTTCTTCAAGTTGGTGGTTTCTCCATAAAACTTTCACCAAGCGAGTGGTCTTGTTTCGTAGGACTTTTTCGCTACGATCCAGAATCTCTATCGGTTGTTCTTCATAAGAAAGATCTTGCTCCAGCGGTACAACTTCTGAGCTGAGTACATGTGAAGGATCTGGTATGTACTTTCTCAGGAGAGATACATGGAACACATCGTGAACTTGAGAGAGATTCGGTGAAAGCGCCAATCGGTAAGCTACCTTCCCAACACGATCCAATATTTCGAAAGGACCGATATATCTAGGGCTCAACTTCCCCTTCTTTCCAAATCTCATAACCCTCTTCCAGGGAGATATTCGTAAGAACACTTTATCACCCACTTCAAACTCTAGGTCTTTTCTTCGGTTGTCGGCATAGCTTTTCTGTCGACTCTGAGCTGCTCTTATGTGTTGTTGAATAGATATGACCTTTTCTGCCATTTCATCAACGAGATCAGGTCCTAATAGCTTTCTTTCCCCAACTTCATCCCAGCAAGTTGGAGTCCTGCATTTCTTTCCATAGAGAGCTTCATAAGGAGCCATTTGAATACTGGAGTGAAAGCTATTATTATAAGAAAATTCCACCAAAGGTAGGTGTTGATCCCAACCTCCTTTGAAATCCATAGAGCAAGCTCTCAACATATCTTCTAGGGTTTGAATTGTTCTCTCAGACTGACCGTCTGTCTGGGGATGATAAGCAGTGCTGAAACTCAACTCTGTATCCAGAGTATGCTGAAGACTTCGCCAGAACTTCGAGGTAAATCTCGGATCTCGATCAGATATAATAGAAAGTGGTACTCCATGCAATCTTACCACTTCCTTTACATATATCCTGGCAAGCTGATCTAGAGAGAAATCCTCTCTAATAGGAATGAAGTGTGCAGACTTTGTGAGACGATCAACTATGACCCAGATAGCATTATTGCCTTTGGATGTTTTAGGAAGTCCTGTGACAAAGTCCATAGTGATGTTTTCCCATTTCCATTCGGGTATGGGTAATGGTTGTAACATCCCCTTAGACTTCTGTCTCTCAGCTTTAACTTGTTGACAAACCAAGCATCGAGAGACATATTCAGCAACATCTCTTTTCATGCCATCCCACCAGAAGTACTCTTTCAGGTCCCTATACATCTTCGTGCTTCCAGGATGAATAGAGAATGAAGAACTATGAGCCTCATCCAGCAGCTCTTTCTTTAATTCGGGGATGGGAGGAACACAAACCCGATTCCTGAACTTTATTATCCCATCACAATCAAGGTTGAATTCAGGAACATTTCTCACCTTCTTTTGTAACTCGACATCTTCTTTCTGTGCCTCTTTAATCTTCACATGTATAGATGGTTGAACATTCATTTGAGAAAGATAAGATTTTTCCCCTTCCATTATAATTCCAAGATCCATCCTTTGTAAATCCATAAATATTGGATCTTTTGTGATCCTCATCATGGATAAACTAGCATGGTCTTGTCGACTTAATGCATCTGCCACCTTGTTTGCTTTCCCAGGGTGGTAATGGATTGAGCAGTTATAATCCTTAATCAGCTCCAACCATCTTCTTTGACGCATATTCAACTCATTTTGTGTGAAAATATACTTTAAACTTTTATGATCAGTATAAATATCACACCTTTCACCATAAAGGTAATGCCTCCAAATCTTTAATGCAAAGATTACCGCAGCCAACTCCAAATCATGTGTTGGGTAATTTTGTTCATGGATTTTCAACTGTCGTGAGGCATAAGCTATCACCATATCATTTTGCATAAGAACACACCCCAATCCCTTCTTGGATGCATCACTGTAGATCACAAACCTTTCTCCACTACAAGGCAGTGTGAGCACAGGTGCACTGGATAACCTTCTTTTCAACTCCTTGAAATTCTCTTCACATTCCTCTGTCCAGACAAACTTAACTCCTTTCCGAGTCAACTTGGTGAGTGGATTAGATAATCGTGAAAAATCTTTTACAAAACGTCGATAATATCCAGCCAAACCAAGAAAACTTCGGATCTCAGTTACTGTTGTTGGTCTCGACCATCTTTCGATAACCTCTGTTTTTGCTGGATCCACAGATATCCCCTCTTTTGAGATTATGTGACCCAAAAATGCAACTTTTTGAAGCCAAAATTCACACTTGGTAAATTTGGCATAAAGCTTCTCCTTTCTCAGGGTCTTCAATATAATTCTCAAGTGATCTTCATGTTCTTCCTTGCTCTTTGAATAGACAAGAATATCGTCTATAAAGACTACCACAAATTGATCAAGATAGTCTCTAAAGACTCTATTCATTAGATCCATGAAGATAGCAGGGGCATTAGTAAGACCAAATGGCATCACTATAAATTCATAGTGCCCATACCTTGTACGGAAAGCCGTCTTTGGTATATCCTCCCTTTTGACCCTTAATTGATGATACCCTGAACGAAGATCAATCTTGGAAAAGTATTGAGCTCCGCGTAGTTGGTCAAATAAGTCATCAATGCGTGGGAGAGGATATTTGTTCTTGATAGTGATCTTGTTAAGTTCTCGATAATCAATGCAGAGTCTCATTGATCCATCTTTCTTCTTAACAAATAGAACAGGTGCTCCCCAAGGTGACGCACTAGGGCGTATGAATCCCTTATCAAGATTCTCTTGGAGTTGCTTCTTCAATTCCTGCAACTCAATTGGGGCCATTCTGTAAGGTGTCTTTGAAATAGGCAAAGCACCCAGTACGAGTTCTATTGAAAACTCAACTTCACGATTTGGTGGAAGACCCAGTAATTCCTCCGGAAAGACATCATCAAACTCCCTTACAATGGGCATATTCTTAATCGTGAGTTTCTCACCAACCATTTGAGATAAATAACCTTCATTTAGTGGGATCAATACCCATAAGATGGAAGAAATTTCCACTAGAAGGTTATGTTCATCCTTGCATTGGTATACGATCGTAGATTGATCTGGAGTATGAAATGTGACTTCCCTTCTTTGGCAATTGATATGAGCTCCATGTAGAGAAAGCCAATCCATGCCAAGAATCACATCAAATTCCACTAAAGGAAGGATCACAAGATTTGCAGGAAGCACTTTCCCACAAACTTCGATCGGAGAAGAATTATAAACTTTTGATGCGATTGATGTGCCATTAGGTGTTGTCACAGCTAACTCAACATCTAATTGTTGAGGTAGTACGGTGATACCCTTAGAAAAGTCTTCAGAAATAAAAGAGTGGGTGGATCCAGAATCAAATAAAACATTTGCTACTTTAGAGTGGATGGTAAGTGTACCTTTCACCACATCGTTATCGTACTCCACATCGCTGATAGAAATTGCATGTGACTTTCCTTTGTCTTTAGCTTTAAGAGTTTGTTGACGTCGACCATCATCATCAACCCTTGGATTTGGGCATTGATTGGCATAATGCCCCATCTCCTTGCACTTGAAACATTGAAGTGTTGTAGGTTCATTCTGTGTATCCCTTCCTTTGTTTGCGTCATTAGACATCTTCTTCCCATTATCACGGCATTCAAATGCCCGATGACCTTCCTTTCCACATTTAAAACATTTACTTGTCCCTTTAAGACAACTCCCTCCATGTTTCTTTCCACACTTTGAGCATAAGGAAAATCTCATCTTCTTTTCTGTGTGCTCTTTAGATTTTTCTTTGAATTCCATCTTCCTCTTCTTATCAAACCCATGTGACTGATGGGTTACTCCAATCTCCATCTCGACTTTGAGAGCACATCGAACGATTTCCTCGTAGCTATTGAAGTCTCTTATGGCTAACACCCTTCGAAGACTTGGTTTTAAGCCACTAAAGAATCGATCGATCTTACTCTCAGGTTGGATAATAATACCAGAAGCGTACCTTGCCAGTCTTGTAAAATTTGCTTCATAGGTACCAACAGATTCATCATCCCTTTGCTTCAGTTCAAGAAACTCTTTCTCCATCTTTGTTCGGAGAATACGAGGGAAGTACTTACTGAAAAACAAGTTCTTGAACTCGTCCCATTCCATGGACTCAATTTCATCCCTTAGCCTCGTATTCTTGATAAGATTCCACCATTGATCAGCTTCACCTTCCAAATGATATACTGCTAAGATGACTTTATCATGTTCATAAAATTGAAGAACTGAAAATATCTTTTCAGTGGTACTGATCCATTGTTCAGCAACAAGTGGATCGGAAGTCCCACTGAAAGAAGGTGGAAGTTGCCTCATGAAGGACTCAATAGAATATTGTTCCCTTCTCTGCTCATTTGGAAGTCCAGAATGATTCATAGCTTGTGTAAGTATAGCAATAAGATTTTTCACTCCATCTCCCATAACATTTGTTTGTTCAGGAGGGAAATCATTGCATTGTCCATTGCATTGATCAACACGGTTCCTTCGGGTTCCAGCCATCGTCTAAAACCCAAAAAGAATAGTGTGAGAGGCAAAAATCATGCTAGGGAAAACAACATAATAAAGGGGGAGTACCTTCAATATCCAACATCTTAGGTTTAATTCTATGATCGTTAGCGTAATTCTATTACTATAACCTATACGTATACTTATCCCTAGGGACATCCCTAGACATACCTTAGAAATATCTCTAGGGATCTCACTAACGTTTTCGCATCCTAGTTTCCAAAGGTTGACTAAACCTTTCCTCTGATACCAACTGTAGAGACCCGAAGCCTGCCGTATAAGGACATTACATTACATTTGCGGAATACTTAGTACATAACAAAAACACACACTAAAGGATCGTAATAGTTTAGTGTCTTTGGAAACTCGGAACGTAATCTTCTAATCGTGGTGAAAGATCTTCAATATCTCCCATAAAGATCTTCCCTTTTTTTTACCTAAAACCTTTATTTATATCCTGGGGAAAAGAAAACATAAAAGGGTGAGCTCAAATGCTCAGTAAGGGTATACAAAAGAAATAAAAATCATATCATATCTTTTTGAAAATCATAACCTGCAAAAGAGATCATAGTATCTTAACATGGAACAAATCATAGAAGTGAAAATGAGATCACCATAATCATAACATGAAACTTGAAACTTTGTGTCATGCACACATAATCATGGAAAATCATTTCTTGTTAGTCATGACTCAATGCCAAGACTATCTTAGTGGACAAAGTCCCTTTCTGAATCGAGTAACCCTCGTTTCAGTCCTGTTTCACTGAACCGGTATAACCTACCATTTCAGCCATGTCTATCTCATGAGATATAAAATCTTTACCCAATGCATTGGAGGGAGATATAGGTCCCACCCATCTTATAATGAATCCTTTCTTATGTGTGCCACATAATCATAAAACATACATCATCGCATAACACATGTAACAAAAATGGGATTCTTGAAACATCATGACATCATAAATCAATTCATATAAGATAAAGGAATTAATAAAAATAATTCCATCACAACATGATCAAATCAATGTAATAATAGGGATAAAACAGAACCCTTTATTATCTTATATGGAAAATAATTTTGATAAAACACTTGAACTCCATTCTTGAGGAAAATATCATTTCTTCTTCAAAAACATTTTTCCTTTCATAACATGTCTTATAACTTTAAAATAAAAGAAGTTGATTAAAAATAAACTTGAAAACTTGTAAAGGAAGCTTCTTGGAAATAATGTTTTAAAAATCCATTCATGTCGTATAAGTTAAAAAAAACATTCTTCGTACTTTTGTCGGAAAAGTCAAAAAGTACCTCGTACGGAAAAACGACAAAAGATTCCTTTCATATTCTTTACTAAAAACTCACCTAAGGGTAAAATTGGATTTAAACTATTGCAAGTGGATGGAAAAAATATTTCATATTGAGGGAACATGGATGTGGATGATAGAATACACCCCAGTAAATACTTACGAATAAACAATCTCGGATAAAAATGAGATTGTGATATTTCCCTTACCTTAGGTCCAATTTGCTTCGTATGTGTCCGAACATCCTGTATAATGATTTAAATAATGTCATTGACTTATTACAGAATCATATTCATTGTTATGATATCATATATGGTTCACTTATGACATTATATTACCCGTTCTTTTGTAAATTCCATGTTAAAGAAGCGTTTTGGGTAAAATCGTTTCATTTATCGTAGGTGTTTTGACTTGTTGTTCTTGACATCATTATTACTTATATCATGATTTACTTACTTCCAGAATATAAAATATGATTTATATATCATATATATATATTCAGTATATATATATATATAATAGATAGATAAATAAAATGAAAAACACCGTTCATGGAGACGGTAGTCCGTACGTACGCATGAACGCTGTTTTTCTTTCCTTATTGTCTTGAAATGGAAGTAAGTAGATGACATACATATGTATATATATACATAAATCCAGTAGCTTTATAATGTCATATATTTCATTATTATTTCTTATATATACATTATAATCATTCTTAAATGGTTAATATGGAGAATGGATCTCATCGCGTCGTGGAGACGGTAGTCCGTACGTACGCACGAGCGATGATATCATTTCTATAAATATTGAATTGAATTGAAGTGTATTATACACTATATCAGAATCAATATGATGTTGTAATAACTATGTATAGTTATTCTTTACACCATTATACCCATCCATGTAAGGTGGTGGTGGAAAATAGATTACACCACGGCGTGGAGACGGTATTCCGTACGTACGCACGCGCGGTGATTTCTTTTTCCGTAGGATGGATAGATGGTGAAATAGGGTTGTTTCATACTTATAATAACATATCAGTATATGAGTGATACTGATGTTATTACTTCATAATGAAACAACCTAAGAAGAAGAAGTGGAAGAAGAAATAAAGATGAAAGAATTGGTAACGGTAATTACCTCTTCTTTGAAGTGCCTCTTTGAGACCTCCTCTTAGGGCACTAGAATTGGTCTTTGAGGAAGACCAGAACCTTTAGGATGTTGCTAGGGAAGTGGAGAAGAGATTTTGGCAGGGGTTGGCCGAGCTTGAGTGCTCAAATTGGTGTGAGGAGGAGGGGGAGGAGGTGTACTTTTATAGGGGAGGAGAGGGGCACCTTAGGAATATCTCAAAATATTATTTTATATTAAAGTCAAAATCGGTTTATAATGGTTACAAAGGGTCTTATTTCGAAGATAAAGTGGGGATGGGTCGAAATCCTATCAACCAATAGAATTTAGACAAGTTTAGGATATTATTTTAACCTTATCAATTAGATTTAACTCTAAGTTCAATAATTTAACTTTTATCATGTCTTTTTGTTTTCTTTCACTATATGGTTAATACACTTACTATGACATGCCAAACGAACCCCAAATTGTTTATTATTAACATATATATCCTTATCTAAGTCATTTGGCCGAACCTTAGATTTTTAGGAATACAATAACAATTAATAATATAATATTGATTTAAAAACTATTTTGTGTCAATTTTGACACTATTTGATATATGATTTTTGTAAAAGTCATAACAGAATTAAATGTTCGAAACAAGTTGATTAAATCAACATTAATATATCATAGTAACCTATAAAATTAGTGGAAGTCATAAAAAATCTCAAATTACATTTATTTTGGTGTTTATAACATCAATTATGTCAATATTTCATTAATAAGATAATTACTGCATCATCGTTGTGTCATAAATAAATTAACTTATTTGATGTCTAAAAATTACAAATAAAATACCATCATGTAGGAAATCTTTTTATCTTTCTAATGAATATTTACAATCGAATTTATCTTATGTATAACCCCATATTAAATATGGTTTACTTATTAAACATTGATTTTAACTATTTTAACCTTTCTTTAAATAAATTAATAATAAATGTCCTAATCTAATCTAAGTGGGCCTAAATGGTCATATTTTATTCCTAAGTTTGTTTTTGGTCGAATTACACTTGTCCAATAGAATTAGGACATGTGTTAGGGTAATATTAATGTCATATTTACCCTTAGTTACCCTATTTACTATTAACCGCGGTAAAAAAAATAAAAAGTTACTATTCACCAAAAAATTATTTTCATCTCATTGAACCACATTTTAGTCCTTGATATTAACCGTGTCTCTCGGATTTTCGAAATTCCAAAAAGTGGTTATTACTATTCATAACGGCTAGTTTTAATAGCATAATGTTGTTTAGTGAAACTCGGTATTGCGTACGACGCAAGCTATCGAGGAAGGTCGCGATTGCATGTAAAGCAAGCCAAGAAAGTGTTGTATAGAAAAAGATTCCTTTGATGATTTATATAACATAAAAGTCTCGTGTGTTACACCGATGATACGCATATTTCTCCATGGTTTTTGAATCCTATGCAAATCTTGCACATATCTCATCCAAAATATGAGGTTTGACTGCTTACACATTGTGTACCGATGACTCATGACGTGTACTGGCCTTTCACTATTCCTCTGGAGTGGATTTCTCATTCAACGGATTTGATTGGGGTCATGTCCTGTATTGGCCATTTACGATGTGTACTGGCTTCTTTATCTGTAGAATTTACGACTTGGTTCAAGAATTGGATCACAACTTATTGCATGCTGTGAAATCTTATTACACGATGTGTAATACTGGTTCATGACATTTAATAGGTGGATTCTACACTTTTTCTTCATTTCTTCCTTTGAAACCCTTTGAAGCCTCATTCCTGAAAAATTAAGCACATACTAAGTTCATTATGGAATAAAACAATTAAAATCTTTAAGTAAATAGAATAAAAATGTATATATGAATTTGGCTTATCAAATTCCCCCACACTTGAAAAATTGCTTGTCCTTAAGAAAAAATATCTCAATAATAATTTAAAAAATATAAGCCATCTTAAAATATGAAACATTCATTATGTCCAAATAAATAAAACTGAGTGTAAGTAGAAAATGTTAGTTTCCAAAATCAGCCCTGCAAATAAAATCTGTCATGCCTCATAGCTCAATTCTTTTAAACCAATTATAATATTTTAATTACAATCTTGTAACTATTCCTTGAATTCTATGCCCATTTTTAATTTACCTCAAAATGAATTCATCACTCAGGGTAAAATGAAATTGGAGTTATACTCATGCACTAAGTACATTCCTCTAACCATAAGCTTTCATTGGTTCTATCATCTCCACTTTGTAAAGAAAATTAAAAAATTAATCATGAGGGCTTCAACAATTAGGTTCTAATGACTCTGAGGTTTTGGATAGGTGGGTGAAAATTAAAAATCATGCTCAAAAGGATGGTAATGTTTGAGGCATAATGTATGAATGTCATGATAAGTGTAATACAATGCCTCATCTCATCTAATCAATTCCATAATCCTGCAGCTCTAGTTGGATCCATATATGTCAAGTAAGTATACAATGATTATTCTATTCTATTCCTTTTTATCTTGTATTTCTATTTTTCAAAATTCATGTCTAATCTAGATCTCACATTCATCCCATAACCACATATGATCCTTCAAGGGATTCATTGTTCTAGAAATGGTGATTTTTTACCTTCCTAGTACACAACCCATATAAATTTTTCTTTTCTTTTGTATTTTGTAAAGGAACATAATAAGAGTAAAATGCTACAAGATAGATATGGATCTAACCAAATAGTCTGAAAAGTACACCATGCATCTCTATAAATATAAACATCTCATTTTGTCTGAATGACTCCCCCACACTTGTTTAAAATTAAATCATGCATTATGCAAGGATCAGGGTAGGAAGGGAAAATCAGCTTGGAATAGCTTCATCCTATAAGTTTATTCATGGAAACTACGAGCTAGACAAAGGAAATATGTAAGGTGGGTCTTAGAAAAAGTGGATAACAAAGATTTCCTAAGTCATTTTAAATTTTTACTTGTTCATTCATATCCTCAATAAGATTTCAATGCAAGTTTTGATATATTTACATGTCCCAAATATCACTCAAAAAATATGCTCAAGAAATAAATTTCAATTTTAGGCTTATATTCCTCATAGGTAATGAGAATAATAATAGAAATTGTCAATCACAAAGGGTATAAAATTAAGTAGCAATTCAATTAACAATAATTTTAAAGATGTTGAAAGAAAATTAAATATCTAAGCTCATAAATCATTATAAAAATTATAAACAAAGACAAAACCTAGATTCTATCACTTTCCAACTTAAATTTTTCATTTATTTAAATGGGAATAATGTTTTTCCAGTTTAAATCATGCTTTAAATTGAAAAATGTCTCCTAGATAGGTGATAACAAAAAAAAAATCAAGTGTATCAATAGTGAAAAATCATGAGAAACTCCCACACACTTAAAAGGATATAGTGTTTTCACTATCCATGAAATGCTTATGGGAGTGGTATAACAAGTAAAGCTCAGAAAAATGGAAAAGGCATTTAATAATTTAAAATTGAGGGAATTGAGAGATCCTTGGATAAAGTGGTATTCTATGAGGGAATTTGGGCTATCTTAATGTTAAGTATGAGTCCCCTACAAAATGGGTTAGATAAAAAATCTTTCACTAGATTAAACATTATTCTATAGGTGATAATCATTTGAAAAGTATAAAAAAGGTCAGGTGCACAATATGTTGAACATGAATAACCAGTTTTATTAATGTTAACATATGTTTTCAATACAACTCAATAGTGGACTCAAAATGAAAATAAAAAAGACTCAAGCATTATAACTCAATCTAGAAAAATGATCAACTATGGGTTGCCTTCTATAAAGTGATAATAGGATGCCATCAGCCATATGGACGAACCAAAATTCAATAATGGGTCCATCGGCTCAGGTGCTCGTCTTTCATTTGTAGCTACTAGTGGTTGTGTCTTCTAGTTTTTGAGGTTCATTGATCAATTTTATGACTTCAGGGGCATTAGCATGAGCATGAAAATATGTGGCCAGAATGGAATCATAGCTCTAGGTAGTGTCTTTTGTGCATGGATCTCTAATGAAAGTTTCTAAAGTTTTCTTTTCAATTTCGATGACTTGTTGGGTAACTCTTTGGACCATAACAGAGGGTGGAATGGGTCCATCGACAACCATGTATTATGTTGAGGATATATAAATGGATATTTAAGAAAATTAAAGATGGGATAATCAATCCAAAATAAAAAATAATGATTCAAAAATTAATCTCCATATATATATATATATAACTGGTAAAAATGAGGGCATAAATAGATGAAAAAATAAATGACCAACCTTATCAAAAAAGTCTAATGCCCATAAAGAATTATACAGGACACATCAAGCATCAGGACCAAATATTTCCTCCATCATCAAGCTGCCCTTGAGTGGTGAAGGTAGTTGTGGGTCTAGATCGGTGGTCATAGCAGAAGCATATGATGGAGTCGTGATGGTGGGAACATGGGATAGATTGGGTGGTGGAGAGGTCCTTATCTGTAAAGATGTTGTGGTTTTGGTAGCTGGATCAACAAAAGGGACCTCTATGTAAGAGTCAGTGGCCATCCCCTTGCCTCGCTGAGCCTGCTCATCTGAAAACTCATGTCGAGTGGTAGGATCTGTGATGTTGGCTGGCAAGTTTGTATAGGTTGTAGGGGTGTGGTAGAAGAGGATGGGTCGACTGGGGCTGGTGGTGGTGTGGTGGTGAACTCTGAAGGCTCAATTAAAGAGAGATGGAGGTGAGTGTAAATATGGAGTAGGATTACTAGGATTCACTTCTGGGTAGTTTAGATCTCTTCCAGGGTGGGTAGGGTGGGTGAAGGAATGATAGATGGGGTGGAGGAATGGGTTGTACAGGGGAAGAGGTGGTGTGGGTCTCAACTGGAGTGTTTTCCACTACTGGAAGATCTATTGCGACATGTGGGGGTGCCTCCTGTACACTTGGTGCCTAAATATAGAGATCATCCTCCTTTACTAGTAGCTGCATCTTGTGCATCTTTACAAAGTTGATGGACTCAATAGGTCTGAGGGAGGTGAGGGGTAGTGTTGTATCGAACACACCAAGGTGCCAATCCAGATGAGTAATGAAAGATACACCTATCAAAGTGTCATGATTCCACTAGGAATGGGTTTTTTAATTATGGGAAAACTAGGCTACCATGTTGAAGGATTATCTACCCATGGCTGTTGCGAGAATGAGCACATTCATCTGACTGACACTTCCATGAGACTCATCTCGGGCGAACCATCGATGTGTCATAGATCGATGTAAAATCCATAAGGTAGGGACCTATAGATGGGTTGACTTCATGATGCATGGTTCATGGTGAAAATGAGGATCTTAGGTAATCAACTCCCAGAGACATGGAGAGTTCGGTCAGGGTGGATCTAGCTGGAGAGTCAGATAGATATCCGATGTGACAAGGTCATCTATAAAAATGTTGAGTCTAATGTCGAACTCTATGAATGACAACTCACGGGGCTGTCCACCGAGGTAAAATCTGAGGCATTCTATAGTCATCTCAAAAGTGGATAGGAAATCAAGAAACAAATCCTTGTAGGTATCCTCACAAACCTTGAGAATGTTGTCAATATGGAGTGTCTCTAGGAGGTCAAAGACAGCATCACTATTGTTCATCCTAGCGAGGATGTGCATGTATGGGTTCTTTCCCATACACATTGTCTTGGCCTGAAATATGATGAGATTGACCTAGTGCTAAGGGTTGGTAAAGAATATGATAGGGTTTGGGTGGAGGTTTTTGTCACTGAAGGTGGATGTGGACTCTTCCTGAGTAGCAAGTGAAGCATGGTTCATTTTAGGTGGTGTAGAAGGTGAAGCAGTCGATGCAGATGTGGTTCCATGGTGACACTTGGCTAGTGTTTACTCTTCAAAGGATGAGGATGAGAATGAGGAGGGTTGGGGACTCTTGGTTTTTGCCATAGAAGAAGGGAGGGAGGGTCTGGTTGTGTTTGCTTTAAGCCAAGAGAGAGGGGTGTGGTTTTAGGGTGCACTCGGCAATGAAGGAGGAGGAGGGTTGGTGGTTTTTATAGAAGATGAGGTAGAAGCGGATTTGGGTTTGCACGCAAGAGGGAAGGGGAGGGAGTGGGAGTGTGAGGAAGAAGGGTCGGGTGAGTTGAGAAGAGGAAAGTGGGAGGGAGTGGAAGGGTTGGGTGATGTGGGTAGTGAACCTAGGGTTTATGACCTGCATATTTAAAAATAGACCCGAGATACTACATGACGTATACTAGTGGTTCACGTCGTGTACTGGTGAATTAAAATGAATTTTCGACCAAAGGGTTACACATAATGTAATTGGATTTCATGACATGTAATTGACAATTTTAAATAGAACTTGTTTATTACTTGCCTTTAGTTCCTAGACTACCAAAAACTTTCCTAAGGCTATCCTAATCTAACCTAGGATAAGATGTCCTACCCTATGTTTCCTCCTAGTCATTGCTTCCTTTTAAGTTGAGAACTTGACTCAAGTTGGGTTCAATGAAATTTTTGGCTAATGAAACAGCCCTCTTGGAAAGGTTTTCCAAAAAAATCAATCTTTAAACATTCAATTTGAATGGTGGTATGTGTAAGAACCCGGATCTCTTTTCAGGTACGTTTTTCCTTTTTTCTGGAGTTTTTGAGAAAAATGAATTTTCTGGAAATTTCAGAAGTACACGCCGTGTAATCTTTCCCCGGCTCGAAGCCGTGTGCTGGCTATGTCTAGGCCACACACACGGTGTGTAAGGCTGAGGTGGAGGCCGGTTATTTCTGAGTACGGAAAATTCAAAGTACACTCCATGTACTCCAAAAGTACACAATGTGTACTTTCTTTTTTTTCATTAAACGGACCAGGGTCGCTTATAACCCCCATATTCATCTTCTTCTTCAGTTTTCAACCGTCCGAGAGTGACCGTACGGCTGGATCTTTGATGGATTCTCGTCTCGCTGTCCGTTCTCCGATTTGAGCACGGTCAGTTGCGTTGGAATCGCAGCGGTAAGTTCTTCCTTCTGCTTTATCCTTGTTTCTTGATTTCTCCTGGTTTCCAAGTTATCGTGGGATGAACGTTTTGTGAGTTTTCTCATATCTACGTCGTTCTAAGGGGAATCTGTTGTCGAGATTCACGTATATCGATCTCCTCGGATCGAGGTAGGTGGTTTGTGCCTTTCTGTTTAAAGTTGATGAATATTTTGTGCAATTTCCACCAATACCCTTGAACGGGGTATTGCATGTTTCCTGTTTTGCCCTTGTTTCTTGCCCGATTTGCTTGAATGCTTTAGTAGAGGTTATTGCTTGTGTTTAGAGTATTTTGTTTGTGCACAGTTTGCTTTGTCGTGCCTAGTTGTAGGATTGTGGACTGTTGTTTTACTATTGCTGTTGAGCCTTAGTTGATAGACAAGTAGTTCTTGATGTTTACATGGACGATACACATGCGTTGAGCATGTTTAGTTATACTCAGGACTATGAGAACCTAGAGTAGTAGACCAAAGGGATAATTGACGGAAGGGCTTCTCCAGAGTGTCTTTTTAATCATGATGTGAGACCAAGGGGAGAATTGATGGAAGGGATTCTCCAGAGTGTCTTTAACTACGACGCGGGCCATAGGGGGAATTGACGTTGAGTGCTTCCCCAGAGAGCCTTTAACATGATACGAGACTATAGGGGGAATTGACAGTGAGTGCTTCCCCAGATATTTTGCTTAATTACGTAGCTGAACCAGAGGGGTGTGACTGTGTGTGCCTCCCAGAGGGTTGCTGGTACTATAGGTTGAACCATAGGGGTTAGACTGTGAGGGATACCCAGAGGGTTACCTGTTTTCTTCTTGTTGCTGGTTTCTTGCTTGTGTACTTTACTTGTTGGAACTGTGGATTGTAGCTACTTGTGATTTTATGTTTACTGATTCTTGTTTATTTACTGCCATGTATTCATTGACTGTTAGGCACAGATCTTTGGGTGGTTGCCTACTGGGATTGTATCTCACACCCTATTTGGGTCATGCTTTTGGGCCCAAGAAGACTATGTTGCTGCAGGTATAGACAAGGGAAAGTGACCTTCTACTTCAGGATCTTGATTGCACCGGGAGCTGGGGAGCATGGGACCGAGCCGTGGCTTGTGATGCTGAGGAGCTTACTTTGTTTTCTTTTGCACTTGGTTTCAGTTGTATTTCATCACGTTGTTGTGTTTTCTGTTTTCCTTAGACACTTTTACCTGCTGCATCTTTGGCATCACAGTTATATATATATATATACATTGCTTCTGATGTTTGGTTTCTGTTGTTATGCATGTTGTTTATCGTTTCCGCTGTTATTGTTGTTTTCTTACCTTGTATACCTTACCGAATGAGGGCATAGTTTCCCCACCAACTCACCAAGGCCCTCGCTACTAGTCAGCAGCCTCTGGCGTTCGGGGAAACGCGCTTGAGGTCATGTGGCGAACCGGGTACGGGCACCAGTGGAGGGGCTCCGCAATCGGGACGTTACAAAGTGGTATCAGACGAGTTCTTTTCTCTTGCTTTACTGTTTGGAGACTTTATCCAGGGATAGGACGGATTCGGTACTTGGTATTAAGCTGTTCTTGGGAGTAGCTAACCCGTGTACAGGGAAAGGCCATACTACCTCATTAATGGTAGTTTTCTGGTTTTGAGTTTTATGGTTGATATGTTTTCACCTGGAGTGATTCACATGACTTGTGCGGTTATTGTTTTGATATTTCGTTTCTATTTTTGTCGTAACCCGATGAGATGAGGGTATTCCATCTCATGCATCATATAGGCACTTGTAGAAATCACATGTCATACATTCTTTCCATGCCATCTAGGGTGCATTAGCGATTGCATGCTATTGTGATAGACTTTGTGTAGATTATGCATGCTGTTGTGATAGTTTCTTGATAGATTCTATGTTGCTATGTTAGAAAACTAGTGTTCTCTTTCTTGCTTAAAATGAATGCCAAATTTTTGTTCTTGAGGTGTTATGGGCCCTCACAGATCGGAAATTGGCATCATTTCCCTTGTTTTTAGTGTTTCTGGAATTCTGTGCAGTTTCTGAGCTACTGCCCAGAAAACCCAGAATACATGGCGTGTACTTTTTAGATACATGTCGTGTAGTTTTCAGGCCGTGTCACTGACCGTGTGAGCAGAACACGGTGTCTTGGGAGTAACTTCAGGAACACGCCGTGTACCATTGGTACACGCCGTGTGAGTTTGGAGCCGTGTACCCGGCCGTGTCACTAACAACACGGGTCGGGGAAGCTCGGGTAGAACACGCCGTGTTCATAGGGAACACGTTGTGTAGTCCTGTCCAGGTACCCGGTCGTGTCACGAACAACACGGGCTGGCGTTACCCTCCTTTCCACACACACCGTGTTGTTTGGAACACGTCGTGTAGTCTTTCCCAGGTACCTCGTCGTGTCACGAACAACACAGGACGGTGTCGCCTTCTCCTATGCAGGTCGTTCTTGTTCGGAGCATGCCGTGTAAGGTCCAGCCGTGTAGATGGCCGTGTACTCAACAACACAGACCACCGGAGCCTTGTCTAGTGCACGTTGTGTTTGTTTCGAACATGCTATGTAGTCTCGGGTTGAGTCGGACCGTGTGGGTTAGCCGTGTAAGGAGACTCGGGCAGGGGAATATTTTTCAAGTACACGCTGTGTGTGGGGGTCAACACGCCGTGTAGTTTGTATTGTAAACGACTTGTAGGGCAGGGGTACACGCCCATGTCAGTGGTTTCAAAATACACATCGTGTAGTTTTATACACGCCGTGTAGTCGTGTTTTGCAATCTTGTGTGTTTTTCTTCCCTTGTTCCCATTTTGTACTCTTGTGTTATCTGTCCTTGTTTCCTGATCTAAGGTGTGCTTTTGATCTTTCAGAGCTATGCCTCCGAGACGTCCTCCGGTCATACGTCTGTCGTCAGGTAGTGATCAGACGCTGGATATGGAAGATCAAAGACTTCCTGTCGATCCCCCAGCCGAGCTAGCTTTGGCACCAGTTGTCGTACCAGTTGCAGGTGCTGATGCACAGTTCAGGGAAGGTTTCATGAGGATAATGCAGGCCTTCCAGGGAGCACCACCTCCTGCCTCGTCTATGGCAGACTTGACGTGGGTCTTTCCGCAGCAGCATCCCCCCATGTTCTCGGGGGAGGGAGGACCTCAGGCTGCAGAGTCATGGCTGGAATCTATGCTGACTATATTCAAGCATATGGAGACGCCTCCAGAGAGGCGGGTCAAGCTCTCCACCTACATGCTCTGAGACTCCTCCAAGAGGTGGTGGGACGTGATCTCATAGGCGGGTTAGCAGCAGGCTATGACTTGGGAGGAGTTCCAGCACGTGTTCTACAACTACTTCTACCCAGAGACCCTGAGGGCTGATCAAGCCCGGGAGTTCATGTGCTTAGAGCAGGGTACTCTATCTGTCATGGAGTTTTCCTCTCGTTTCACTGAGCTACAGTGTTTTACACCCCTTCGGGATGGGAGTGGGGTGTTCTTGGCGAAGAAGTTTGAGGATGGACTCAGGCGGTAGATCCGCTCGCAAGTGAACATCTTCCAGCTGACTTCCATTACTTCCATCGTCAACCAGGCACTGATTGCGGAGCACAATCTGAGAGACTCTAGAGCTGCGAGCTAGGGCGGTTCTATTTCCAGAGCTAGCTTTCCATCGGATGATAGCAAGAAGCATCGTAGGGAGCCTACGGGCAGTGATTCAAGGAAGCGAGACGCATCATTAGGCAGTTAGGTGACATGCTACCAGTGTGGCCGGACAGGGCACACGAGGCCACAATGCCAGAGAGACCTCGTGGAGTGCTGATCTTGCGGCAAGATGGGCCACCTTCAGCGTTTCTGCCAGGTTTTCCCACAAGCAGCAGGTGACCGGGGTTCTTCCATGAATCCTCGTTCAGGAGCAGCCCCACCAGTCTCTCACTAGTCAAGGAACTGGAGTTCTTCCAGCCGTTCGGGCTGAGGTGGAGGTCGAGGTCATGGCGGTCAGCCACCAGTCCCTCAGCACCAGTAGGGAGGTTCAGCTCAGAGTGGTCAGTCAGGGGCGTAGGGCCACGGTGCAGGCCAGTCTTTTTCCATGGAGCAGACTTATCATGAGAAGTATCCCATGCCTTCTACTGTTCGAGGTACGATTTTAGTAGTCTCAGTTTTATCTTCATCCCTTTTCGATACTGGTGCTACGCATAGATTTATCTCTGTTTCTGTTGTGGAGAGCCTTGGAATCTGCATCTTTTCTTCTGCTGACTCGTTGACACTAGACACACCCTTGGGGACAAGGACATCTAGTGTACACCAGTGTAGAGAGTTCCCTCTCGAGGTTGCAGGATATCGCTTCTTATGGGATCTGTATGTCCTGGAGATGACAAGCTATGATGTCATTCTCAGCATAGACTGGTTTATTCCCTTCCAGGAAGTCATTGACTGTTACCACCGTAGAGTCAATTTCATTTCACCAGAAGGTGAATCCTTCCTTCATAAAGGCAAATGGGACGTTAGGGAGAGTCGGGTGGGACTCAAGCATCTTGGGCTAGGAGGGGTGACAGCCCAGATTGCTTTCCTTTATCTGGATGATCAGGGGGCTCCACAGTTGGACTTTCCTCCAGTGGTGGATCGCTTTATGGATGTCTTTCCAGAGGAATTTTTGGGTTTGCCTTCAGAGCGTGAGGTAGACTTCTCTATTGATCTCATGCTAGGAGCGGCACCGGTGTCCATTACTCTATATAGGATGGCCACACCTGAGTTGAAGGAGCTCAAGAAGTAGTTGGAGGAGCTACAGACTAAGGGTTTCATTCGACCCAGTACTTCTCCTAGGGGTTCGCCTGTTCTTTTTGCGAAGAAGGCAGATGGTACCCTTCGGCTTTGTGTGTATTATCAGAAGTTGAACCAGTTGACGGTCAAGAACCGATATCCCTTGCCGCGGATCAATGACCTTTTCGATTAGCTTCGAGGAGCCTGGGTGTTCTTGAAGATCGACTTGAGGTCCGGTTATCATCAGTTGCGCATTAAACCATCATATATACCTCTGAAAGCCTTCAGAAGTAGGTATGGTCTATACGAGTATACAGTCATGTCGTTCGGTCTCACGAACGTGCCTGCAGTTTTCATGGCACTGATGAACCGAGTGTTCCATCCTTACTTGGACTCCTTCGTTGTGGTCTTTGTGGACGATATCTTGGTGTACTCTCACACTCGACACGATCATGCCACACATCTTGAGATCATTCTGAGTACACTGAGAGAGCATCATCTTTATGCTAAACTCTCGAAGTGCCACTTCTGGATGAATCAGATTCACTTCTTGGGTCACGTTATTTCAGAGGCAGGAGTATCTGTGGACCCAGAGAAAGTGAGAGCTGTAGTTTCCTGGGAGCATCCGGAGAACGTTTTGGAGGTACGGAGCTTCCTAGGGCTGGCTGGATACTACAGACACTTCATTCAGGACTTTTCTCATCTAGAAGCACCTTTGACAGGTCTGACCAAGAAGGGGTCGAAGTTCTTATGGTCATATTCTTGTGAGTCATCCTTTCAGGAGCTGAAAGGGAGGTTGACGTCAGCACCGATACTAGTCTTGCTAGAGCTAGGCAGGAGCTACACTGTTTACTGTGATGCTTCGGGTATCGGGCTGGGAGACGTTCTTATGCAGGGAGATGGAGTCGTTGCATATGGGTCTCGGCAGTTGAGGCCACATGATAGGAACTATCTTACGCACGATCTGGAGTTAGATTCTATTGTTCATGCCTTGCGCTATTGGAAACACTATCTTCTGGGAGATCACTTTGTGTTCTTCACTGACCACAAGAGCCTTAAGTATATCTTCACTCAGCATGATCTGAATCTGAGGCAGCGCAGGTGGGTTGAGTATCTTCAGTCTTTTGATTTCGAGCTCGCCTATACGCCGGGAAAGGGAAACACCGTGGCAGATGCGTTGAGCAGGAGAACTTAGATTCAGGCAGTTCAGGAGGCCAATAGTGAGTGACAGCTAATGGATCTGTTCTCTGAGATACATCTGGAGGTGCATGACAGACGGGGATATACTTTTCTATCTTCTATAGCTGTTACCTCCACGTTACTTGATCGGGTACGGATGAGGCAGCTATCAGACATAGAAGTCTTAGTCCTGCAGGAGAGTGTGTCAGGAGGGGACCCTCTTCTTAGATGGACAGTGGGTGAGGATAAGATCTTGCACTTCCAGGGATGCGTATGGGTGCCAGCAGACATACGCGAGGATCTGATGCATGATTTCCATTCCTCTGTTTGGGCAGTCCATACTGGCGTCACCAAGATGTATTGGGATCTTCATCGCCAGTACTGGTGGCCAGGTATGAAGAAGGATGTTGCTGGTTTCATCATGAGATGTTCTACTTGTCAGCAGTTGAAGGCAGAGCATCAGCGACCAGCGGGGCTTTTACAGTAGTTACCCATTCCGGAGTGGAAGTGGAATGATGTTGCGATGGACTTCATGACCGGGTTGCCGAGATCACCTCGAGGGAATGATGTTGTTTGGTTTGTTGTCGATAGACTTACGAAGGTTTATCACTTCTTGCTGATCAAGTAAACCTTCAGTGTCGATGATCTGGGATGACTTTACATCAGAGAGATCGTTCGTCTGTATGGAGTTTCACGCTCTATTGTTTCAGACAGAGATGCGCACTTTACCTCTCGGCTCTGGCAAGGACTTCAGAAGGCCTTGGGTACACAGGTACTTTTGAGTATAGCATACCATCCCCAGATTGATGGCCAGTCCGAGCGCACGATCTAGGTGCTTGAGAATATGCTTCGAGCTTGCATCTTGGACTTTGGTGGTTCTTGGGAGAAGCATATTCCTCTGGTGGAGTTCACCTATAATAACAGTTTCCAGGCGACCATTCAGATAGTTCCATACAGGCTTCGTACAGTAGGCCATGTAGATCACCCTAATGTTGGCTAGAGGTAGGAGAGGCAGCTTTGCTGGGACCTTATCTTGTTCAAGAGACTTCAGATAAGATAGAGCTAATTCCGAAGAGGATGGCTACAGCGTAGTCTCGACAGAAGTCTTATGCTGATCAGCAGAGGTGACCTATAGAGTTCGAGGCCAGTGATCAGGTTTTACTACGTGTCTCACCGAGGTTGGGACATAAGAGGATTCGGAGACAGGGTAAGCTTTCACCGCGGTACATCGGGTTGTTTGAGGTCTTGGAGAGAGTGGGGTCGGTCGCCTATCGGTTGCAGCTAACTCAGAGGTATCGGTCCATGCACGACATCTTCCACATCTCTCAACTCTGACACTACTTTTCAGACCCTTCTCACCTCTTTCAGCCCGAGGAAGTCGAGCTTTAAGCGGATGCGTCATTCGAGGAGCATCCTATCCGGATTGTCGATTGTAGTACGAAGGTTCTCCGCGGGCGGCCTGTTCCTCTGGTACGAGTGCTATGGCAGCACGGGTGAGTGCAGGACGAGACCTGGGAGAGGGAGGCTGATGTACGATCGCAGTGGCCAGAGCTATTCGGGGTTTCTCCTTCTCTGCCTCATTAGGGAAATTTGGGGACAAATTTCTTTAAGGGGGGAAGTTTGTAAGAACCCGAATCTCTTTTCAGGTACGTTTTTCCTTTTTTCTGGAGTTTTTGAGAAAAATGAATTTTCTGGAAATTTCAGAAGTACAAGCCATGTACTTTCTAAGTACAAGCCATGTACTCTTTCCCCGGCTCGAAGTCGTGTGTTGGCTGTGTCCGGTCCACACACACGGTGTGTAAGGCTGAGGTGGAGGCCGGTTATTTCAGAGTACGGAAAATTCTAAGTACACGCCGTGTACTCCAAAAGTACACGCTGTGTACTTTCTTTTTTTCATTAAATGGACCGGGGTCGTGTATAACCCCCATATTCATCTTCTTCTTTAGTTTTCGACCGTTTGGGAGCGACCGTACGACCGGATCTTCGATGGATTCCCGCCTCGCCATCTGTTCTCCGATTCAAGCACGGTCAGTTGCGTTGGAATTACAGCGGTAATTTCTTCCTTTTTCTTTAGCCGTGTTTCATGATTTCTCCTGGTTTCCAAGTTATTGTGGGATGAACATTTTGTGCGTTTTCTCAGATCTATGTCGTTCTAAGGGGAATTTGTCGTCAAGATTCACGTATATTGATCTCCTCGGATCGAGGTAGGTGGTTTGTGCCTTTCTGTTGAAATTTGATGAATATTTTGTGCAATTTCCACCAATACCTTTGAACGGGGTATTGCGTGTTTCCTATTTTTCCCCTATTTCTTGCCTGCTTTGCTTGATTGCTTTATTAGAGGTTATTGCTTGTGTTTAGAGTATTTTGTTTGTGCACAGTTTGCTTTGTCATGCCTAGTTGTAGGATTGTGGACTGTTGTTTTACTATTGCTGTTGAGCCTTAGTTGATAGCCAAGTAGTTCTTGATGTTTACTTGGACGATACACACGTGCTGAGCATGTTTAGTTATACTCAATACTGTGAGAACCTAGAGTAGTAGACCAAAGGTAGAATTGACGGAAGGGCTTCTCCAGAGTGTCTTTTTAATCACGATGTGAGAACAAGGGGAGAATTGACGGAAGGGATTCTCCAGAGTGTCTTTAACTATGACGCGGACCACAGGGGGAATTGGCGTTGAGTACTTCCCCAGAGAGCCTTTAACACGATACGAGACTATAGGGGGAATTGACAGTGAGTGCTTCCCCAGAGAGTCTTCTTAATTACGTAGCTGAACCAAAGGGGTGAGACTGTGTGTGCCTCCCAGAGGGTTGCTGGTACTATAGGTTGAACCATAGGGGTTAGACTGTGAGAGCTACACAGAGGGTTACCTGTTTTCTTCTTGTTGTTGGTTTCTTGCTTGTGTACTTTACTTGTTGGAACTGTGGATTATAGCTGCTTGTGCTTTTCTGTTTATTGCTTCTTGTTTATTTACTGCCATGTATTCATTGACTGTTAGGTATAGATCTTTGGGTGGTTGCCAACTAGGATTGTATCTCACACACTGTTTGGGCCATGCTTTTGGGCCCAAGCAGACTATGTTTCTGTAGGTATAGATAAGGGCAAGCGCCCTTCTACTTCAGGATCCTGATTGCACTGAGAGCTGGGGAGCATGGGACCGAGCCGTGGCTCGTGATGCTGAGGAGCTTACTTTGTTTTCTTTTTCACTTGGTTTCAGTTGTATTTCAACACATTGTTGTGTTTTATGTTTTACTTAGACACTTGTACCTGCTGCATCTTTGTCATCACAGTTATATATATATATACATTTCTTCTGATGTTTGGTTTCTGTTGTTATGCATGTTGTTTATCATTTCCGTTGTTATTGTTGTTTTCTTACCTTGTATACCTTACCGAATGAGGGCATAGTTTCCCCACCGACTCACCAAGGCCCTCGCTTCTAGTTGGTAGCCTCTGATGTTCGGGGAAATGCACTTGAGGTCATGTGGCGAACCGGGTACGGGCACCAGTGGAGGGGCTCTGCACTCGGGACGTTACAGTATGCCTTCTCTCTGAATTTCGATGGTCCTATAAGGAAGGACTTTCACAACTTCAAAAGGGCCTAACCATCGATACTTTATTTTACCAAGGAATAGTTTTAATCATGAGTTAAATAGAAGGACCTTATTCTTGAAGGACCCCGGGACACCCTGAGAGGGGAGGGGTGAATCAGGGTGACCACTTTTTCTTTTTAAAGTGATGGATCTTGTTCCCACGTTGGTAGGAACTTGTTGAACCTGTATGAAGATTAAGATTATAAAGCAAACATTCACATGCACAGAGAAGACACAACCCTTTTTACTTGGTTCACCACTAAGGGCTACATCCAAGGAGCATACGTCAACAGGTTGTCAGTCGTACCAAAAACCACTATGCTTCACTAGCTGTAGATTACACAAGTTCAGGTACAGTCACTTTGTCCCAGGATCACTGCCTTTACAAAGGTTTAGGGATAGCCCACTGCTCCCCTCGGGTCACTCCCGTTGACTCCCCCTGGCTCACTGCCATTGGTGAAGTCCCACTCAGTTTATAGACGTGAAGGTCTCTTCAATTGAAAGTCATGAAGTTCATTGTCTCCTGTTCAGCATGATACTTTGCTTGCATCAGAGTCCTGAGTTTAATGCTCTGTTAAGATCCAAATTCCAACCACTGAGGAAAAACCCCTTTTCCCTTGTCCACAGGGCAAACGAACTTTGGAAAAGGCCTTCGCAAAGTACCCTACTTCGCGAGGCTCCCAATTTTGCAAAGCTCAAACAAGACTTCGTAGAGCCCCTGCCATTTCGCGAAGCTCAATCACGAAGCTCATTCACGAAGCTCAATCGCGAAGCACTCTTGCGATGCTCCAGCCTTCGCAATGCTTGGCTATTTCGAAGCTCCTGCCTCTTCGCGATGCTCACTGAGCCAACGCGGGGCGCACGTATTTCGCGGAGCTAGAATAGCCGCCGCAAAGCTCCTCTTTCGCAAAGCATGCTGCCTTCGTGAGAGACCTTTGCGAACCGAGAGCAAAGGACTTTCTCTGAAATTCTCTCTATCCTTCGCTTGAGGGGGTCGGCCTCAATTTATAGGCGATTCCACCGACCCTCGAACTTTTCGCGCGAAGTCAACGCCACGTCAGCACCTATCGCGAAGCTCCGAAGTTCCGCCGAAATTCTGTCCAAATCACGAAGCACCACGGCATTTTGTCATTCGCGAAGCTTGAAGTAGTCGCGAAGAATCACCGTCAACATACCTTCGCGCCTTCGCCGCGAATCTCACTCGTGAAGCCCTTCATCGCTGCAAAGCTCACCAGCCTCTGTCGTTCGCGAAGCTTGACGTAATCGCGAAGCCTCACCGCCTCCATTCTTCTGGTCTTCACGAAATACAGTCCATGCATCCCATCTTCGCGAAACTCATGCCCTTGCCATATTAGATGAAGATCTTCCAGAAAATCCACTTTTCGCGATGCTCAGCAACATCCAGATTTTGGACCCCCAAAATTTGGCAAACACTGGGAAACGACGCCACCTTCAAAACTGTTGTCTGCTTGAACGGTATGATCTCTTTGCTGGTACACGATCTGAACTTCCATTGATGATGGACAACAAACACAAACCACACTCCAAATCATGCATAGAAGACCATGGTTCCAACAATCTCCCCCTTTGGGTTTGTTGGCAATCAGAAGAAAAATTCAATAGATCTCCATCAATGTGAGAACCAAAAAACGCAGGAATCAACCTGGCCACCACTCTAAGTCTACGTGAGCAATGATCGGTGTAGAAAACAGGAGAGGAGGCTTAAATTGGGTTCCACTGTTTTCCTTCTCATTCTTCTCATAAGTCGCCTGAATTTATTCCTTCTCCTTTCTCCCCCATTGACAATAAATCCAAAGACCAGTAAAATTTTTCACGTTCAGCTCAAACCATACTCCCCCTGGATAGTATCTCCCCCAGAAACCTGCATTATATCCATAAATAGATTAAAACATTTATAAAAAACGGGGAGAGGTGTACTCTATATCCTCCTTATGCACTGGGAGGTGGTCGAACACCGAGGTTCAACCGATGCTTCTCAAACACAGCCGCTGACAGTGGCTTTGTCAGGATATCAGCGACTTGTTCATCTGTTCCCACATGATCCAATCTAATCACGCTTTTTTCAACTTTCTATTTGATAAAGTGATACCTGATTTCACTGTGTTTTGTACGATAATGTTGAACAAGATTCTTCGTAAGATAAATTGCGCTCTTATTGTCATAGTAAATCACCATTGGTTGCGTTACCTCATCGCCAATGTCAGTTAATTGCTGCTTCATCCATAGCAGTTGAGTGCATGCCTTTGTGGCGGAGATATACTCGGCTTTAGCAGTACTAAGAGAAGTACTTTCTTGTTTCTTGCTCAACCGGCCAACACATTTCTGCCCAATATAGAAAGCTCCACCACTAGTGGACTTTCTGTCTACTACATCACCAGCCCAGTCAGCATGAGAAAACATTGATAATTCACTGTCCTTGCCTGCAGCAAAAAATAACCTAAAGTTATGTGTACCTTGAATGTACCTCATGATTCGTTTTACGGCTTCCAGATGTTCCTCCTTTGTATTACTCTGAAAGCAGGCCGCAAGGCATGTTGCAAAGACAATATCTGTCCTTGTCGCTGTCAGGTACAGTAGGCTTCCAATGATCCTCATGTACATGGTGGGATCAACAGAGTTCCCATCCTCATGCTTTCCAAGTTTAGTTCCAACTGCAATCGGAGTTGACATTGGTTTGGAGTCTTGCATATTGAACTTCTTCAGCAACTCTCTTGCATATTTTTTCTGAGAAATGAAAGTGTATTCCTTATTTTGAATCACTTGCATCCCCAAGAAATATGTGAGCTCCCCAATCATAGACATTTCAAAATCTGATTTCATGTGGTTGGCAAATTTATCCACTGATTTCTGCCTACTGCCACTAAATATGATATCGTCAACATAGACAAGAACCATGAATTGATCTTTTGGAGAATTCTTCACATAGAGATTGTGATCAACTCCTTCTCTTTTGAATTCCAACTTCTTGAGATATGAGTCCAGCCGTGAGTATCATGCCCATGGTGCCTACTTCAAACCATATAGAGCTTTCTTCAGTTTACAGACCTTTGTTTCATCAGTACCCAAAACAAAGCCCACTGGTTGTTCAATGTAGACTTCTTCTTCGAGTACACCATTCAAGAATGCTGTCTTGACATCCATTTGATATACTTTATATCCTCTTTGGAGTGCCATGGCAAGGAAAAGCCTGATTGACTCCAGTCTAGCCACTGGAGCAAAGGTTTCTTCAACATCAATGCCTTCAATCTGGGAGTATCCTTTACATACCAGTCGTGCCTTGTTTCTGATGACACTTCCATGCTCATCAAACTTATTTTTGAAGATCCATTTGGTACCAATAACATTGTAACCTTCGAGTCTTTGGACAAGATCCCATGTCTGATTCTTGTCAATATGATCTAATTCATCATTCATGGCTTTCACCCGAGATTTATCTTTTGTAGCTTCTTCGAATGAGGATGGCTCTACAACTGATAGAAATGCAGATTGCGTGGTATTCCTCATCCTTCTTGTTTGAGTGGGTGCGTTCCTGTCCCCAATTATGTTGGATGGATCAATCTTAGCTCTTCGATTTCTCCTGCGAGGTTCAGTAGTATTCTCTTCAGCCATTGTTTCATCTTCAGATTCTTCTTCTGAGTCAACATCTTGATGTGACTGCTGAGTGTTTTGAACAGCTTCCTCTATTTTTGCATTTGTATTTTCTTCACGTTCACATTCTTCCTGACTTTATATCACCTCATCATATGGCGTCCTTGAAGAATTTGTGGTTTTCTCTTCAATTATCTTAACACAATTGCTTTCCACAATCCTTTCCAAACGCTTGTTGAAACATTTGTAGGCTTTGCTGTTCATTGAGTAACCGAGGAAAATTCCTTCATCTGCATTGTCACCATACTTCCCTTGATTTCCTTCTTTGTTCCTGATGAAGCATTTACTTCCAAAGACACAAAAGTATTTTAGAGAAGGCTTCCATCCATGCCACAATTCATATGGTGTCTTCGTCTCACCCATATAGAGTCCTGTTCGATTCGGAATGTACACTGCAGCTTGAACAGCCTCTTTCTAGTAATGTCGTGGAATACGACTCTCAATCAGCATTGTTCGTGCCATGTTGTTCACTTGTCGATTCCTACGTTCAATAACTCCATTTTGTTGTGGATTTCTCACAACAGCTACCTCATGCTGTATCCCATGCTTCTCCAGATAATTCTCAAATTCAATGGATGTGTATTCTCCTCCATTGTCAGATCGCAACACTTTGATTGTTCATCCAGTATCATTCTCGGCGATTCGCCGATATGTTTTCATGCAGTCAAGGACTTTTCGTTTCCTGTGAATGACCATCACACATACCATTCTACTGTAATCATCTATTAAAAGGAAAAAGTACCTTTCTCCATGAGTTCTGGCAACATTTATTAGCCCAAAAACATCTGTATGAATCAGATCAAGAAGGTGAGACGCTCTTTTCTTCTTTGGCCGATATGAACTGCAGACCAGCTTCCCACGCATACAAGCATCACAAGATTTTTCACGCTCACGCTTCAGGTTGGGAATGTCCATGACAATTCTCAATTTTGATATTTTCTCCATGTCTTGTTGATTGATGTGTCCCAGTCTCTGATGCCACAAATTTTTTTCTTCTTCAATAGTCATGTAACATACATTTTCTTTACTATCAACCTGATACAAGTTACCTTCTATTCCGCATCCCTTCATAAGAGAATTTCCAGTCTTTCCCTTGATAGTGCAGCCTTTCTGATTAAACGTGACTATAAGTCCTGAGTCACAGAGTTGACTCACGCTGAGGAGATTATGACGTAGGCCATCTACGTAAAGGAATTCAGTCTTCTTTAGCTCTCCATTAGCTAATTCAGTACTTCCACTCCCTTTTATTTTTAGAGCCCCATCATTACCAAATCTTATTGTACCATCGACATTCCTTATGATATTAGTTAGTAGGCCGGCATTACCTGTCATATGAGATGAACAACTGCTATCCAAAATCCAGGTACTGTTGTTCTTTGTAGCTTTGAGAGCCACCTCTGCAAGGTTGGATTTCTCAATCTTCTTCCTTTCCTTCCAAGAGACATTAGATCAAGTATAAAGAACTGATGTTCTTTCAATTATCTCTTCTGCATACCCAGGTTCTTCATAGTCAAAGTCTTCTTTAAGAGGTGAAAACCTGTTTGAAAGAGAAACACTATCTTGCTGACGAGACTTGACTTGTCTTGAACTTCGGTATGAGGTGTCCATGTCCCTTCTCTGCCTGCAATTAGCGGCCTTATGACCAAAGTTAGAACAACAAAAACAATATCCATAGAAATTATTTCTTCTATAAGAATTAAGATATGAAATTGTTCTCCTTTGTTGAGCTTCTATATCTTCTCCATTCAGATAGCTTCTTGCCTCTTCACAATATGACATGGTATGGCCCAAATAGCCACAGAACTGACACTTCATGAGAGGAAATGTCTTATCACTTGAATTTCTCCTCATACCTTCTTCCTTGGGAGAATAGTAAGATTGTCTGTCATTTCTGAATGTTTGAGGATAATTTGTAGGTCCCCTTTTAGTTTGGATTGAGTGTTCCTTTTTCGGAATTCTAGGCAACATTTCAGCATGTTCAACTTTCATCTTATCTTTCTTTTGGGTCTTTTCACTTTCAGCACTTGATGTCTCAGCCTCACAGCCAATTCCACTCTTTCCCATGCAAGCGGGTCTTTGATTACTCAAGATTTTTTCAACCCCATCTGAACCACACTTGGCCCTTGCTAGTAATTCTGCATCTGAGAATCTTCCAAACTGTATTTTCTTCTTCGATTCTTTTGAAATTGATTTAGTCTCCAGTTTTCTTCTTAGAGTAACTACTTCCTCCTCAAGACCATCAGTAGTCTTGGATTTTTCATCCAGTCTAGAGGTGAGGTCATTGATGACCTTAGCCTGCTCTTCAATTCTCAGCTTCAGATCTACTACATCATCATTACTTTCGATTATTTTAGACAGTACCTTCACAAATTCTTCCAGTCATTCAATTTCAGATTCAAGTTGATCAACGTATTCAGTTGATTCTTCTATAATAGATTTCCACTTATTGCAGCTCTTAAATTTAATCTTGAGCTTACTAACCGCATCCTTAAGTTGTATCTCAGGATCTGCACAAGTTCTCAGTTTCTTTTCTCCTTCAGTATCTTCTGGATTTTCAATAGTGGCCATCATAGAAGCATGGTTCCCAGTTTTGAATTCTGGTTCTTTTTCGTCACAGAATTCATTATCATCTTCTTCCTCTTCACAGAAAAAACTCTTCCTTTGCATTTTCTTACCAGATTTGAAGTCTCCCTTTTTGAAGAACCTTCTCTGAGGCTTCTTGAGGCTTTCATCCTCACTGTCTTCATCATTGATCATTTTTAAGCACTGAGAGGCAATGTGCCCAACTTTTCCACAACGGAAACATGCGAGAGGTAACTTCCCTTTGAATTTCCCTTTCCACTTCTGGAACTTCTTTGCAATGAGAGAAATAATTTCTTTTTCTTCTTCATCTTCACCGCTACTATCCTTTGAGATTTTCAGTTTGTCCATGGACTTGAATGCCATTTCCTTGCTCACCCGAGTCATAGCATCTTCTGGTTTGACCCTCATTTCATATGCTACCAAGCTGCTCAGTAGATCATCAAGAGAAAGTTTGGAAAGATCCCTTTCCTCAAGGGCTGTCACCTTTGCATTATACAGAGGTGGAAGTCTTCTCAATATTTTATTTAAAATATCAATGTCTTTGATTTCTTCTCCTAGACCCCAAATTTCTCCAACTACTTCAGTAATTCGATTGAAGAATGAGTCTACATTCTCGTCTGGATGCATCTTCAAATCATCAAACTGGTTGTGCAGCACTTGTAGTTTCGCCTCATTCACTTTACTATCTCCTTCATAAATATTCTCAAGTTTATCCCACGTAGATTTTGCTGAGGTGCAATTCATCACCTTTAGGTAGATCTGATCAGAAAGGGCTGCAGTGAGTGCATTCTGTGCTTTAGCATCTGCATCAAGAAGTTTCCTGTCTGTTTCAGTCATAGCTAGGCATGTTGGATCAGTGAATTGTATTCCTTGCACAGTAGAAAAGATAACTTCCATTCCAAGAGATCTTAGATGAGATCTCATTCTGTTCTTCCAGATCTGTAAATTGCTTCCATCGAAGGGAGGGACTCCCCTAACATTGACCGTGTTTTCCATAACGAAAACAAAGGTCTGATTCAACACCAGCAACCTTTACGCTCTGATAACACTTGAAGGACCCCGGGACACCCTGAGAGGGGAGGGGTGAATCAGGGTGACCACTTTTTCTTTTTAAAGTTATGGATCTTGTTCCCACGTTGGTAGGAACTTGTTGAACCTGTATGAAGATTAATATTAGAAATCAAACATTCACATGCACAGAGAAGACACAGCCCTTTTTACTTGGTTCACCACTAAGGGCTACATCCAAGGAGCATACACCGACAGGTTGTCGGTCGTACCAAAAACCACTATGCTTCACTAGCTGTAGATTACACAAGTTCGGGTACAGTCACTCTGTCCCAGGCTCACTGCCTTTACAAAGGTTCAGGGATAGCCCACTGCTCCCCTCGGGTCACTCCCGTTGACTCCCCCTGGCTCACTGCCGTTGGTGAAGTCCCACTCAGTTTATAGATGTGAAGGTATCTTCAATTGAAAGTCATGAAGTTCATTGTCTCCTGTTCAGCATGAGACTTTTCTTGCATCAGAGTCCTGAGTTTAATGCTCTGTTAAGATCCAAATTCCAACCACTGAGGAAAAACCCATTTTCCCTTGTCCACAGGGCAAACGACCTTTGGAAAAGGCCTTTGCAAAGTACCCTACTTCGCGAGGCTCCCAATTTTGCAAAGCTCAAACAAGACTTCGCAGAGCCCCTTCCATTTCGTGAAGCTCAATCACGAAGCTCAATTGCGAAGCTCAATTGCGAAGCACTCTTGCGATGCTCCAGCCTTCGCAATTCTTGGCTATCGCGAAGCTCCTGCCTCTTCACGATGCTCACTGAGCCAACGCGGGGCGCACGTCTTTCGCGGAGCTAGAATAGCCGCCGTGAAGCTCCTCTTTCGCGAAGCACGCTGCCTTCGCGAGAGACCTTTGCGAACCGAGAGCAAAGGACTTTCTCTGAAATTCTCTCTCTCCTTCGCTTGAGGGGGTCGGCCTCAATTTATAGGCGATTCCACCGACCCTCGAACTTTTCACGCGAAGTCAACGCCACGTTAGCACCTATCGCGAAGCTCCGAAGTTCCGCCGGAATTATGTCCAAATCGCGAAGCACCACGGCATTTTTTCATTCACGAATCTTGAATTAGTCGCAAAGAATCACCGTCAACATACCTTTGCGCCTTCGACGCGAAGCTCACTCGTGAAGCCCTTCATTACCGCGAAGCTCGCCAGCCTCTGCCGTTCGCGAAGCTTGACGTAATCGCGAAGCCTCACCGCCTCCATTCTTCTGGTCTTCGTGAAATCCAGTCCATGCATCCCATCTTCGCGAAACTCATGCCCTTGCCATATTAGATGAAGATCTTCCTAGAAATCCATTTTTCGCGATGCTCAGCAACATCCAGATTTTGGACCCCCAAAATTTGGCAAACACTGGGAAACGGCGCCACCTTCAAAATTGTTGTCTGCTTGAACGGTATGATCTCTTTGCTGGTACACGATCCGAACTTCCATTGATGATGGACAAAAAACACAAACCACACTCCAAATCATGCATAGAAGACCATGGTTCCAACAATTCCCTAGTACAAAATATGTCTAGAAATGTGCTGATCATGCTATTTCTTTGTCTTTTACTTATAGATCATTTCGTTGTCATATGAATCTCTTTTGATCTCTTCTCATGTGTTTAATTTCAGAATCCTAGATTCTCTAGCCTTCGCAAAATCTAGATTCAGTTTCTTGATTGACCAAAATTAATGATGCTCCAACTCTACTAGGAGATGGAATGGTTTCCCATAAACCAATCTGAATGGTGTGGTGCCTATGGGTGTCTTGTAGTCCATTCGGTATGCCCATAATGCATCATCCAGTTTGAAAGTCCATTTTCTTCATCTTGTATTTACATTCTTTTCCAAAATTTGCTTTACCTCCCTATTTGACAATTATATTTTCCCACTTTTCTGTGGGTGATAGGGAGTTCATATATTGTATCTGATTCTATACCTCTCTAGAAATACTCTCATATCTTGATTTTGGAAGTTTTTTCCTCAATTAATAATGAGTAATCTTGGAAATAAAAATCATGAAAACACATTCTTTTTCAAAAAGTTCATGACCACTTTTATGGTGTCATGTGAGGTTGCTTGAGATTCAACACATTTCGAGATGTAGTCAATGCTAACTATAATTTAGGATTTTATATATGAAGTGGGAAATGGTTCCATGAATTTTATTCCCCAAAATTTGAAATTTTTGACTTCCATAATAGAATTGTGTGGAATCCCATTCCTTTTTTCAATGTTTTCAGTCCGCTAGCATCTATCAAATTTTTGGAATAAGACCCTCGCGTCTTGATGTAGAATGGTCCAAAAAATTTCACTTTATAGAATTTTGGACACTATATGATTAGTTCCATGATTTAATCCATATATTGATGTGTGAAACATATTAATTACATTATGGTTTTCCTCTTCAGGGATGCATCATCTTAATAAGCCATCAACACAACACTTGAACAAAAGTGGTTCATCCCAGTAGTAATGATTAGAATCAGCTATAAATATTTTCCTTATTTGTTAAGAAATATCCTGATGTAAAAATATCATGGAAAGATAATTGGTGATATCATAGAAACATATTTTTACTTTCATACTGAATAGGGTTTCATCTGGGAAGTCTACTTCAATGTCAGCCTCCTCATCTTGTTTAATGATGGGTAGAGGAAGTCTAGATAAATGATCTGAAATAACATTCTCTATGCCCTTAGTATCCTTGATCATGATATAAAATTCCTAAAATAGGAGGATCCACCATATCAGCCTCATCTTGGCATCCTTATTTCTCATCAAGTATCTTAAAGCAACATGGTCGGTGTGAATAATCACCTTAGATAACACTAGATAAGATCGGAATTTTTCAAATGCATACACAACTGCTAAGAGTTCCTTTTATGTAGTTGTGTAGTTAACTTGTGCCTAATTCATCATATGTCTAGCATAGTATATAGGATAAAATAAATGACCAATTCGTTTTCCTAGAACTAAGCTAATAGTAAGGTCACTTGCATCACACATTAGCTCAAATTCTTTATCCCGGTTGGGTGAAATGATGATTGGGGCTGCTATCAGGCTTGTTTTAAATGTATTTAAAGCTTTTTTACACTCCTCAATGAATTTGAAAGAAACATATTTTGACAATAGATGTTTCAATGGGCAGGAAACTTTTGTTAAGTCTTTGAAAAATCTTCTATAAAATCTAGCATGGCCCAAAAAGCTTCTTATGCCTTTTACGGTTGAAGGTTCTGGTAGATCCTTGATAAATTTTAGCTTGGATGGATCAAGCTCTATGCCTTCCTTAGAGATTTTATGACCAAGGAATATTTCTTCTTAGATCATGAAATGACATTTCTCCAAATTCTGGACCAGGAATTTTTCTTCACAGTGTTGGAGGACTAACTTCAGATTTCTTTAACAGACCTCAAATGATCTTCCATAGACTGAGAAGTAATCCATGAATATTTCTAGGGAATCTTTATCCATTTCATGGAAAATATTTTAATGCATCTATAAAAAAAATTGGATCATTGTACATTCTGAATGACATTCTTCTGTAGAAAAAAGTACCAAATGGGAATGTGAATGTGGTTTTTGGGTATTTAGTGGGGTCAACTACAATTTGGTTGTATCTTGAATGTCCATCTAGGAAACATTATAATTAATGTTCTATAACTCTTTCCATAATTTTATCCATTAAGGGTAAAGGAAAATTATCTTTACTTGTTGTGGCATTCAATCATCTATAATCCATGAAAACTCTTCATCTAGTGATGGTGCATGTTGAAATCAATTTGTTTTCATCAGTTATTTCTATTATGAGTCCTCCTTTCTTAGGCACAACTTGTAGTTGGATCACCCATTCACTATCTGATATAGAAAATATTATCCCAGCATCTAATATTTTTAATACTTTCTTTTTTAAGACTTCCTTCATTGATGGTATGACCCACCTTTGAGGTTGTCATTTTGGCTTTGCATCTTCTTTGAGTAGGATCTTGTGAGTTCATTCAGTAGGATTGATTATTTTGATGTCTACCACTCCTTGGGAAATTGATTTCTCATGTATCTTCAAAACTTCAATCGATTTTTATTCTTATGCATGAGACAATTTGGAGTTGATAATTACTGGTAGAGAAGATGACTCTCCTAAGTATGAGTATTTTAGAGTACTAGGTAGAGGTATTATTTCCATCATGGGTGGTTAAATGATGGAGGGAATGAAAGGTGGAACAACATCCCTCATGAGAGGTTCAATGAAGTGTATTTCCTCAAAATTTTACTATTCTTCCTTCTCTGAGAGTGACTCTTCACTTTCTTATACAATGGCCATGTATTCATCTCCGTTTTGGGTGAGAGAAATGTAATTTTAATCCACAACATCATTTGATTATGGGAAAAATTCTGACCAGGTTAAATACTACATGTTCTTCTCCAACTCAGAAGATCATATGTCCTTGATTCACATCTATCAAATCATTTCCTGTGGCTAGGAATGGTCTTCCAATTATAATGGAGATGTCACCTTCTTCTTCCATGTCTAGAACTAATAAGTCTGCTAGAAATATGAATTTCCGTACTTTAACCAAAACATATTTGAGTATTTCCCTAGGTTACTACCCCGATCGATCAATGAGTTATAGTTCTGCTCTTATTGTTTTCAGTTCTTGGATCCTTAACTTGTGGAAAACGCTCATTGGAATTAATTTAATGATAGCTCCAAGATTTTATTGAGCTCTTCTAAACTTTCATTCTTCAATAGCATAAGGAATTGAAAAGCTTCTATGGTCTCTCATTTTTTATGGGATTTTCTACTACACAACATCAGATCATTATTCATTTAATGAGATAACCCTAAGATCTTATATCCTACTTTTTTTGGACAGTAAATCCTTGAGAAATTTTTCATAGAGTGGAATTTAGGCAATGGATTCTACAAATGGAATGTTGATTTGCAATTACTTAAACATCTCTAGGAATTTCTTTTATTTTTCCTCTTATCTTCCTTGCCTTTCTATTTCTATGAAGGAAATAGGTTTCTTTTATGGAGGGGGAAACATGAACTAATTCCTTTGGCTACTTGGGAGTTTGTTTCTTCTGTAACTCTTCTTAAGGTGTTGCTAAGGTAGTCTTATCAACTTCTCCATCTTCTACTGGATATTTCTTAGGCTCTTCCCATTTCCTTTCATCACTTCCATTAGGTTGTTTAAAATCCAAAATCTTACTGATTCTCATAACTACTACTTTAGCTTCTTCCCTTGGGTATGTCTTTGTGATACCAGGTAGGGTACCTGGTACTATGTCAGACAAGGTCTTTGAGATTTGACCCATTTATACTTCAAGGTTCTGCAAGGCGGCTCATTGGTTATGCATCTCTATTTTATTAGTAGTCATTAATTGGTCTTCCTTTTGAACAAATGTACCCAAGAGGTTCTCGAGGTTACTTTGAGGAGGAGCAGGTTGTTGCTGAGGTATAGGCTAAGCGGGTTGGAATTGATGTTGATCTCTTTGTGGGAAGGTTTTTTGTTGCATCTATTGCTGAGTTCTAGGCACTGGGTTCATAGGTGGATACTCTGGTGTTCCTTGATTTTGAAATGGTGCTTGAACACTTCATTGTTGAAAATATCCTTGGTTTTTTCTAAGGTTATTGTTGAGCATGACTCTGCTAGTAGAATTATTGATGATGTTGAAAAGGGGTGTTCTGTTGATTGTAATTGATATAATTACAATCTTGGGCTTGTGATTACTCAACTCCTTCTTTTCAGTCTTGGTAGAGATGTGGGACACCACACATCTCATGGGATTTTATTTTCATTATGGGGGTAGGAGGGGGTTGTGCGGCAGGCATCTAAAAATATTCTAGCTTTTTTGTGAGCTCTTCTACGTACGCTGCTAATCGGATTCTCTCATCCAACTAGTGGATACCACACCGAGGTGGTCCACAATCACCTTTCCATAGTTTTTCATTGTCCAAAACTTCATCAAAAATATCTCTCCCATCTTCTAGGGTCTTGAACATTAATCTTCCATTCGCGACAACATCGAAGATAGTTCATGTGGCTGGATGGATTCCTTGATAGAATGTTTGTAATTGGATCCACATGTCCAGTCCATCATGGGGGAACTTTCTCATCAACTCCTTGAATCAATCTCACGCTTCCCATGATGTTTTTTTGTCAGTCTGAGCAAAGTTCTAAATGTCATTCTGGAGCTTCCAAGTTTAGATTGGTGGAAAATATTTATCCAATAACTTATTAGAAAGATCATCCCAAGTAATAATTAACTCGGAAGATTGACCTTTTATTTAATCCTTAGCTCGGTCCCTTAAAGAGAATGGAAAGATGCACAGTCTGATTGTGTCTAAAGAAACTCCCTAGTTGTGAAATGTATTGCAAACTTTTAGGAAGTTAGAGATGTGTTCTTGTGGATCTTCACTCTGAATTCCGCTAAATTTCCCAATGTTCTGGATCATGTGAATGAGTCCAAGTTTGATCTAAAATGTATGATCTTGAATGGGGGGATGTACTATGCTTGGGTTTTCACCATGAATTGATGCAAAGACATAATCCATGGTATTCCTCTCTTGATGCATCAGGTGCTCTCCCGGAATAATTTGTTGAGGGTTCAGAGGGTTGGGTCCTGGTTGATGGTGTTTTTTGTCCATTGATGACCGGTGGCATGTGGAAAGATACCTTTTGATCTCCAGATCGAATTCCAATGATTACTTTGTCTCAAGGTTCTTCGAACGAGTCGAAGGGCCTTAGTACATGCACTATACTATGAAGGATTGATGCAATGGAATATTGAATAAAAGAAATAATGAAAGAGGGTAAGGGAAAGGTAATCCTAGGTCTCTTTCCTGAATATTTGAAAGTAAAGAATTTTCTCCCTGGAAATGGTTCCAAAATTTAACGCACTTGCACAAGTCATCGAATTCATGAAAGCTATGGTCAGATTATATTTATTGATTTCCCAAACTTTACTTACTACTCAGACATAGTATAGAAATAGTCTAGAGTCTATCCCATAGGGAGGAAGGTGGATCTTTGAGGTCTTAGTCTTGAGACCCTTTAGGTAGGAGTTCTTTCTAGTTTCATTTAGTTTTGGAGTTACTAAATCTATGATAATTAATGGTTGCTTTAAATGATCAAAGAGGGGTCAGGATCAATTTAAAGTATCTGTAAGAAGGATTATATTAATTCTAATATTGTCAGGTTCCTAAATTTTAGGCTACAAAGCAAGTGGAAGTCTCTATTTTACTTAGGTGAAGTCCCCTAGTTCTACCTAGGAGGTAATTATTCCTCGATCAGGTGATAATGGAAACTTAGATGCATTAATATTGGCTTCTATGGCAGAAATTATCTTAAGATAGTGGTCGTAGCCTAATCTACTCCAACCAGGATAGAGTCCTTCACTTTAATATCCTGAATTCAAAGGAATTTAAATGAATTGGATAAATATTTATCATTTATCTTGATTACTAATCCTTTAGGGTTACTAAAAGTATAATTAAATATTTATTACAAATTCAGATACATCAACTCTCAATCCCTACCCCTGGTGGTTTTATCCACTCATGGTAGGATGGGATGAAAAGAAATAAATAAATGGAACCACAGTGAACATTCTAAGAATGTTTGAATGTAAATGATTCACAATCATGTAATGGTTTTGATTTACAAGTTGGGACAATCATGCAATAGGTAGTTAAGAAATACAAAACACAACTAAATAAAATGATTACTTTTAATGAAAGCATAAATGGATTTGGCACAAGTTCGATGATGAGTGAAAGTAAGAAATGTGATGAAAATTAGAAGGAGATGAATAAAAAAACAATCCTTAGCTCTTGAATTGAAATAAAATATGAAACAATGAATAAATTTTAGTTTTATAGGGAAAGGGTCAAAGGAAATTAGAAGGGAACAAAAACAAAGAGAATTATATTCTATGGAATGCTCTAGAAAATGTTGCAGGGATACTATATGTATAGGAGAAATGGGTCATGACATGTAATATATTACACGTTGTGTACCGCTAATCAACATAGTTCTCCACATTTTTTTAATCTTATGCAAATCCTTCATGTATCTCACTCAAAATCTGAGGTTTGACTACTTAGACATCATATACCAATGACTCACAATGTGTACTAGCCTTTTTTGTTCCTATGGAGCATATTTAACGTTAAAATGATTTGATTGGGGTCACATCATGTATTTTCCATTCACAACGTGTACTGGATTCTTTATCTGTAGACTTTATGACTTGATTCATGACTTGGATCGTGACTTGTTGCATACTGTGAAATCCTATTACATGATGTGTAATGATGTTTCATGACGTGTAATAGGTGGATTCGATGATTTGTCTACATTTCTTCCTTTTAAACCCTTTGAAGACTCATTCCTATAAAATTAAGCACATAAAAAGTGCATTATTGAATAAAACAATTAAAATACTTAAGTAAAAGGCAGAAAAATGTATATATAAATTCAGATTATCAGTTTAGAATCATGTTCCTCGTGGTTTGTTGCATCCCTTTGATGTTCCCGAGTGGAAGTGGGATGAAATCTTGATGGATTTCCTTACAGGGTTACCCAAATCTCAAGGAATCTATGATGTTATCTGGATTGTAGTGGATCGGTTGGTGAAATTATCTCACTTCTTAGAGATCAAGGAGTCGAGTGTAGTGGATGCCTTGGAAAAAAATTATGTGGATGAGGTGGTGTGGCTACATGGAGTTTCGAGATCCGTTGTCTCAGATCGGGACACACATTTTATCTTGTGATTCTAGACGGGATTGCAACATCTTTTAGTATCCAGTTACGCCTTAGCACTACTTTCCACCCTCAGAAAGATGGGAAGATAGAGCAAATTATCCAGATGTTGGAGGAAATGTTGAGAGCATGTGTCTTGGACTTTGGTGGATCTTGGGTACAACACCTACCCTTGGTAGAGTTTGTTTATAATAATAGCTATCACTCTTCCATTGGCATGGATCCATTTGAATCTTTATATAGAAGATCATGTTATTCACCATTGTACTGGATAGAGGTTAGGGAGATAGTTGTTCTTGGTCCCGAAGTAGTGTAGAGAATGATATAGAAGGTTCAACTTGTTCATGAGAAGATGAAAGCAGCACAGGATTGATAGAAGTCATATGTTGGTAGTAGGAGGAGGCCCTTGGATTTTGATATTAGGGACCATGTATTCTTCAAGGTTTACACTTGAATTGGTTAGTGGAGGTTTTTTAGATGGAGTAAGATTTTTCCCAGGTTTTTTGGACCATTTGAGGTGTTGGGGTGAGTTGGCGAGGTGGCATACTAGTTGGGATTGCCACTATAGTTTGAGATAATCCATGATGTCTTCCATGTCTCTCATCTTCATCAGTATCTTCACAATGACTCTCATGTCATTAACTGGGGAGAGTTGTATATTGAGAATGACGTGATGATTTTGTAATGGCCAATGGAGATCCATGATCATCGGGAGAAGTCATTACATGGGTGGACCATTCCCTTAGTTCATGTGTTGTGGAAGCATGGTGGCCTAGAGGATAGAACTTGGGAACAAGAAATGTAGATGTATGCCTAGTACCCAGAGTTGGTTTGAGTTTTCTCTTACTCTATTTTGTTTTGAAATATAATGTTTGAAACGTTTTTTATAAGATGAGTTGTTTTTTCCTTGGTTAGAGATGTTTGTGGTGTGGTAGGTGATAAATTCCAAACATAAAAATAGGGAAGGACTAGATTCCTAATCAAGATGAATTAACTATGATGCAATTAAACCAATGTAGGTGAGTCAATTCCACCCATATAGGATAGTATCTTGACATGGAGGAGGGAATTCCCTGATTCTTGTGTTCAGGATAGCACAGTTTGTTGGTTGTAGTAGTTTTTGGTTTGGGTTGTGCAAAGGGTGAGATGATTACATGATGGTTGTGTGGTATTGTTGTTGTATGAGAATAGATGACTTGTAGTTTTGGTGGTGAGGTTGTACAATGTGTTTTTGGTCATTTGGGTTGGTGTGTTTGACTGGTGGTAGTACTTGAGTAGTGGCGAGACTCTTGAGAGGTATCTCACAGGGTGGTTTTTTGGACCCCTTTTTCCTTCTGGGATTGGTTTTGGATTCTCGAGGACAAGAATCATTTGAGAGGTATCTGATGTAATGGTATGTATCCCCCAAATCCATTACTTTACTGGTTTTTGGTTGTTGGAGATGTTAGGATAAGGTTCCGATAGTTTTTGTATGATTTGGGGGTGCAGCGAAGCTTCTATAGGGATTACACGTCATGTAATCTACTTACACTATGTGAAGTTTGATTTCACATCTTTTCTTGGGTGGTTTACGACATGTATTGTTTCAGGGTCTGAAAAAAATCGAAGGGTGGTGGTTTTTTCAACATAATTTGACCGTGGGGAATTACACAGCATGAAAGGGTATTACACGTCATGTAATACCCCACTGTTGTAATGTTTTAATCATTTTTTTAACTATTTGGGTTGTTAAACCCTATAGTTGTAGTGACCCTTCCTTGACCACAGGAGACTCGATGACCCTTCTTCAGCATTTTGAGGATTCCTTTATCAAGTATTTATTCTTAGCTTCTCCCCTTTGATCCATAGCAATTCGTCTTCTATCTAAGGTGTGTTATGCCTTCATTCTTGTGGTTTATTCTGCTTTGGTCTCTTTCCCCTCCTATTTCTTCTTTCCATGTGATGGAGGATGATATCCCATGGTTCTAAATGGGATTCGATTCAATTATTTTTTGTGTGGTGGTGATGTGGCATCCTCGGGTGGATGCGGACCTTGCGGGAAAGGTAATCAGAGGTCCATTACGTGATCGATTCTCATGAGAATAGCAATGACAGCCTTTCGAGGTAGGATTTCCTTCATTTTTCTTCAATTGTGCATCATGTTGGAGGAGTTCTCTTTTTTTACCTATGGATTTTTGTTTTTCTATATTAATCAAAGATAATAATTTGATAAATGAAATTGAAAGGGGTAGAGAGTTTTTCTTTTGCATGTTTTTACATCTTGATGTTGATTTCTATATTATAATTATATGGGATAAACTCCCAACTAAAAATTATGGTTGTGGTCGATTTTATTGCACTAGATATGTGTGATATGGTTTTTTCTTGATCAATATTGTTTAGTATCACCTAAAAATGGAAATTGGTTAATCATGTATATTTATCAAAGGAATGGATACCCTAGGATCATACAGTTCTAGGATAACCCCTGAATTAAACAATGGGAATTAAAAAAGGGATGCTTTATTAAATCTATAATTGTGTTTTTCCTTGGTACATGGGGTTATGTGATGTGTGGTTTTGATCTAGTTTGTGTTTTAGTATGGTTGTGAGCTCGGTTGTGTGTTTTGGGATGGCTTGGGTGGTGTAATGGAATCTCAGTTTAAGAGATTTTTTGATTGTGGAATGGATGGGATGTGTTATGTTTTCCCAGGTGTCTTTGGTATGAGATGTGTTATGATTCCCATGTGTCTTTAGGGTGAGATGTGAGTTGGGACTTAGGTGTCTGCAGGCAGTATGTGATGTGGTTTGTGGCTCAGGTGTCTACAAGTGGGATGTGATGCGGTTTGTGGACCAGGTGTCTGCGGGCAGGATGTGATGTGTTTTTTGGATCATGTGTCTACAGGCAGTATGTGGTGTGGTTTGTGAGGCTCAGGTGTGTGCAGGCAGGTTTTGATGTGGTACTTTTGGAAGAGGTGGGAGCGCGAGGATGTTCGTTGTTAGGAAAGAGCGGCTAATCGGTGGGAAATTGGTGTGGGTTACCCTATCATCAATGTGCATTATATTACATTACTTGAATTTTTTTACTTGGTGAGCGTGCCTTGGTGAGGTTGGGATGGTTGATATACTTGTTAGGTGTTGTTTGGTTTTGTTGTTTTCTCATAGGGGGAATTAGTATGCTTCTTTCACATGTGCATGAGAGACTTTGGTTTTCCTACTGAGTATACCTATATTCTCACCCTACATATATAAAACTATTTTTAGGTTTCTAGGAGGATTTCACAGATCATGATGGACCCTACTAGCTCGGATCTTAACAATTTTTGTGTCACTACTTAACTTTACTTTTGGTATTTACTTTGGAGAATTTTTTACTTGTAATAATTCTAATTTATGAATTCATGTGGGATGGTTTTTTGCTTTCTTTTATATATATGTCTTGGAGTTGTTTTGGGGATGATCCATTATATATCCCAATCTTGTTTCCTATCAGGGATAATTCCTCCCATTTTCTGAGTTTTTTATTCCCTTATTACTAGTCTCCAACCCGGGGCTTACTAGAGGTGGGACTCAGGGGTCATTATCTCCATTTATTCAATGCTAGCCTAGGATGGGAATCTTTGGGTGGATGAGGTCATGACATAACATGTATCTATAGGGACAATTGCATTTATATCACAGGTTCTCCATCGCTCTCTTATTTAGTTATGATACTTTGGGTTAGGTCTATGTCTGAGCACTCTCGAGTTTATTATTGTCCAAGGAGGCGGTTGGTGTCTTGGAGATGGGTTTGAACCTCTAATAGGAGTCTAACATATCTTGTGAAACAAGAATCAAAACCCATGTCGTTCGTTTGACATAGTTTAAGGTCATATGATTGGACCCATCCATGTAGCTTTACATCATATGGTAAGGAAATGAATATCAGGCTCAAACCTTAGTGAGGTGTCCTACATATCATGTTTAAAATAAGAGTCAGATTCCAAATAGTTCTTGTCACGGGTGTCTATGTTCTGAGAGATACGACATTAAAGGCCCTAGGTGAGACTTATGAATATGAGACCACCCTAGATTTATTCTTTGGGAATATGTCCCTTTGAGTGGAGTTGAGATGTAATTAGTCTTACATGCCAATGGTGATTCCTTACCGGGGAATTCTCATCATGTTATTGGTACAATCATCACTAGTCTCTGAGCTCACGTGAGCCATGCTCGGTGTGAGAATCAATATATAGTGGTAGATCGGACACATTACGTGTGAGAATATTCATACGAGGCTTACACATTAAATTTTTCCTTTGATAGGGATGGTTTCCCACCTCATGGAGGATATGGTATGGATCTTGGGCCTTAGGAAGGATTCCTACATACCCCAGTTATGGCAGGAATCAGAGTTCTCATATTTCACTTCATCCCAAGCCTGATGATGGGTTTGAGGGACTTGAGGGAATGATTGGGACTTAAACTTAAAATGATGCCCATGCATGATTCCTCTTCTCATTTACTAATGGACGAGGAATAATAGCAGTGACTTATGGGAGGATTTAATCCCGTAAACTAGGAATAATTAGAATGGGAAGGTATTTACACCGAAGTGGATTCCTATTAGAGCTCGGGCCTTAGGAAGGCTTCCTACATATCCTAGTTATGGAAGGAATTATATTTCTCGTAGTTCAGTTATCTCTCAACCCGTTGATGGGTTAAGGTGGATGATCACACTTAGAGACATTACGACTATCCCTGAGATTTAGGAATGCTAGGGGCTTATACCAAAATGGATTCCCTATAGTCGTAGACATGCTATATTATGTTGGTAGTTGGGGCTTACACACTGAGGTTGTCTGGTTGGTCGAGGCTTACACTCTGAGGTTTCCCAATTTTTCAGGGCTTACACACTGAGGTTTCCCGGTTGGTATACTCATTATTTATTGTGGTGATGATCATGATGGTCCCTCTAAGAGCATGATATCAGTAGGGTCACATGAGTACATGATCCTAGCTCATCAAGGACACTTCCCTCTTCAAAGGGGAATGCAGTTGAAGATTCTTAGTTTGGATTCACATGGAATGAGTCCAAGTAGGTATGTCGGACAAGGTTGGCATGTCCTGGAGGATTTTTCTGACATGTCTTGGTCATCTAGTGGGTAAGTATATATTTTCAGTCTGATATGTTGGGGCACCAATATGACATAGCAGACACATCCAAGGGTGTCTTCCTAATTAATTGACATGCCTTGGATGCCTTTGAATGGGTGAAGCATCATGTCTAAGATGCTTCGCATGACCAAAGAAGCCATATTTGGGGTCTCATGAATGATCAAAGTAGACATGATCATGTATTGTTGTGTGATTGACCTGAATTGTCTTCGGACTTTCCCATGTCAATATGGACATGTCAATATGGACATGTCTATGGAAAACTGCGTGATCATTCTGACATGTCAATGATGTATCGAGAGGTCATTCCAGCTTGTCCAAAGATTATCTTATGATAATGAGGACATGTCGAGGGGCCATCGCCTGATCAACTTGACTTGTCTTTGGATTATCACATATCAATGGTGACGTGTTGAAAGATTGTCAGGAGGTCAACCCAACTTGTATGAGGTTTTTCTTACGGTAAACATGGCATGAGTCCAAGTAGGTATATCGGACAAGGTTGGAATGTACTAGAGGATTTGTCTGACATGTCTAGGCTGTCTATTGGGTAGGTCTAGATTTTCTATCTGATATGTCAGGGCACCAATCTAACATAGTAGGCACATCTAAGGGTGTCTGCCTAATCAATTATCATGCCTTTGATTCCTTTGAATGTTCAAAGCATCATGTCTAAGATGCTTCACATGACCAAAGCAGGCATATATGGGGTCTCATGCATGACCAAAGCAGGCATTAACATGTGTTGTCGCGTGATTGGCCTGACTTGTCTTTGGACTATCGCATGTCAATATGGAAATGTCAATGGACAACTGTATGATCATTACGACATGTCAATGATGTCTCACAAGGTCATCCTAGATAGTACATATCTTATCTTGTGACAATACAGACATGTCGAGGGGTTATCGCCGAATCAACTTGACTTATCTTCAGACGGTCACATGTCAATGGTGACATGCCGAAAGATTATCACGAGTTCATCCCAACTTGTCTGATTCTTGTCTTACGATCAATATGGAATGTCCAAGGTTTCCCAAGGACATCACAAGACCATCAAAGGGTCTCACGACCGCGTTTCCTTGAACCATTCACGCCCGGTGTCTCACGGATGTGTCTATGGTCATTACACCCATCAAAGTGCTGTAATTGCATGTCCAAAGGAATCATGCCTTAAGTTGCATGGGCAATTTTTAGTCCATGTAGAAGGATGCACGACCATAGGAGGATCTTATCATGAAGTATTCACTAGGTCGAAGCCATACACAGGCTAGGGGATGTCTGCATGAGGGAGACATATGGAACTCTATCCTTCATGAAAATCTCATGACCTTAAAGGGGTCTTGCAAAGGGTTTTGTGGTCATGCATGGGGTTGTATATCAAAGCCTCTACATACATGGCTAATGGAAGCTATTGCACTGCGAGGGGTGCATGGCATAAGGGATACAGATTTTGAAGCCTGCACTGCGAGACTGAGTAGCCGGAGCACATGAGGATGTCCCCCGATGGGCAGTAGCCGGAGCACCCTGTTTATCTGCCTTCTTTCCTTTCTAGAGCTCTTTTCCCCACTCCCTTACATGTATTTTTCTCGACGGGATCTCAGTATATAGGCCAAGGGAGGCCAAATGTGGCGCCTCTTTACTCATGATGAAGGACGTGTTCACTGGATGAAGCGGTGGAGATTGAATCACATGATCATTTCGTTTGATCATTTTATACCTCTGTTTTTCTCCTACGGCATCACGTGATCCGAAAAAATCAAATTAAATCGGATGAAAAATGTTTCGGAGGTGGAAGGGGTTCACAGCCACTGAAGTACTGCTTGAGACACCTTCAGTGCTCATCTTCACCCCGATTGCATGATCAAAGGATGATCACGTGATGACCTCGGTTCCCCTCTATGAAACCACGTGAACCAAATAAACCCAAGTTAAATCGGATGAAAATACATCGGAGGTAGAAGGTGTTTGCGGTCATAAAACTACTTTAGACACCTCTTATGTCTTCGGTTCGATCTCATGATCAAAATATGATCATGAAACGGCCTCGATCGCTCTCGGGGCATCTTGAGGTAGGCTGGTGGCATCTGCGCTTGGGTCTCACGGTGAATTCTGTTAGCTACCTCGGACTCGTGCTATCAGTAAAGGGCTGATGATGGTGACGATGAAGAGCGTCGAGTGATCATGTGACTGTCTTCAAGTCACCATGTCGAACCAGCAGCATCGGTGTGGTAGGTTGAATATGGAGTCTCACGATTCACGGGATCACTTGATTCAAATTCGCAAGGTGCGAGATGCTTCAAGTTTGAAAAGAACTCGTGAGGTGTTGGTTTGGAGTGGATAGATGGGATCAGCGGGTAGCACAATCGAACGACGCGGATTGTCGGGTAGCATGATCGGATGGCCCAGGTTTGATCACTCTGAAAATATCACATGCCACATTGAATTCCCTCACTTTATTTCCTCTGGTATATAATCCACTTCATGAAAAATGGAATACATGAAGGCCTACGGTTTAAGGAGATACACCTTGGACCCTTCATCTGACTTGGAATTTTATTCTAAGTAGCTGGGGTTTTTTATTACCACCTTTAGCCAAGAAAAAATGGTAACGAATCTCATTCTAAGGTAAATGTAGCTCACTTTTCCGCATATGTGAATATCTAAAAATTCAAGATACTAAACTTCCTAAGAGGAACTGTCTCTAATATGTCTAAGGTACCCTCAATTGTTACGAAGATAATACATCTGGCCACAACTGCTCAGCTGAATTTGATATGGGAAGTATCTTCGACTCAGGACATAGATACCCTAAAATTAGAATGTATATGCATTCCAAAATGGAACAGGGATTGGGTGTGATGGAAACTTATGGCTGGATCTAAAGTAATGAACTTGGATGTCTTTACATGTCCCATGAGGATAGGAATCAAGCCGTATATGATTCTAAAATATATCACTATGTAGATCAAAATCATGCATAAGAGACATGGGTTCATGGATAAAGAACTCTATGATGAATGTCCTTACATTGATCTAGCTCATACATAGGAGGGGAAATATCACTATTTTGTGATGAAGTCTTGGGTGAGGACCCATGTCTCAGTGGAGATGTTGATTAGATCATCCATGATGCCCATCCTTTGTGTGTAATACCAAACTGATCCGATTTCCTGGATTTGAGTACTTGACTTTCAACAGGTTTCTTTTTAGAAATTTTCATGAATGCCCACTAATATTAAATCCTTCATTGATTCACATGCTCTATCAGTCTTGAGATCGTTTGATTTACAAGGAAAATTTGGACATGATATCCTTCTCGAATGCTCTAACTTTTTCCCAAGTCAAAAGACTTAACGAGCATAACTTTATTTTTTCTAAGGCCATATAGTGGGACCCACAAGCTTTGTATCTTTTTTATTTACTTTTCCCTAACTTTTTCCAAAGAATCATATGGAGTAAGACTTATTGGTCATGAATTTATCTTTTTCTTAGGCCGCCATCTTACAGGTTTTCGACCAGAAAAAATTTTGTGACTTTTTTTCTATTATATAAGTGCTCAGTATTACCTAGGTTATATAGAGTGTATGTCTAGCGAGTAGATACTCAACTTTTTCTCAGGATTCTCTTATTGGGTTTTCGTCATGGCGAGCAATATATCTATTTTATTTGGATTATTTAAAGGTCTTGAAAACTAGACCATTGTTGTGTTGTAGTTTAGGGTCTTCTATCTTATACCTTTTTGTGTACTATAGTTTAAGGTATTCTAGCTTGAACCTTTATGGGATATGGGGTTGGAAGACCATGGATCACTCAAAACTCTATGGGGGGCTGAGTTCCATCGTGGCACCACTATGGCTCACGAGTATTGGATTTTCTTTCTTGCAAGAAGGAGATGCATTTAGTTGGAGGTTCAAATCCATTATGTATCGATAACATGGAAAAACAAAGCCAATCCCCACTCTTTTCCAAGGGATAAGGAAGATTTATGGAAGGAAGTATGGTTGAGGGAAAAATAATAGGGGTACTAGGCCCTCTTTGATATTTAGAGTGTGGGAGATGTAATACATAATCAAAAAGTCTGATCCAGGTAATATGGAATGGGGAAGACATGTCGGGTATGTCCCTTAACACTATGGGGTGTCAAGTTCCGCCATGGTGTTGTTGAGGATCACAAGGATTAGGAAGCCCTTCATACAGGGCCAAGATGCCTTTGGTCAATGGGTTTGATCCCTCTGCGTCGGTAGTATGGATGTACTAAGAGATATTTTTTCCTTTCTAGGGAATATGAAATATTTATGAAGACTCATACATCCAGATGATGAAGTTGGGTATGGAAGGAAGTCTATCCAGGAAGGTTTATGGAACCCTAGGGAAACTCATCTCCAATTGAACATCTCTAGCCCCATGCCTTATGGTTTCAAATCATGATGTGTGGGATATCAAAAGGTTCAAGAATGAAGGGTCACATTCAATCCTTGAGAAAGGGTACAAAACATGGTGATGCAACGTTGAGGACATCGGATCCACCTGAATAGTCTGAGACGGAGATTGTAAATCATAGTCCAAAGTGATTAGGTTATGAGGAAGGTATCGGAAAGCCACACTGGGGATATCTTAAAACATAATGGGGTGATACGTTCCTATGTGATGATTCCAGGCTCATAAGAATCAGAAAGCCCGTTATACTGGGCCAAGATGTCTCTGGTTGGTGGGTTTGAGCCCTATGTGTTAGTAGCATAGCCAAGGAGAGAGATCAATTTTCTTCTTTAGGGGCAATGAAAGGTTGGCGACGGCCTAAAATGATTTAGATCATGAAGTGGGATTTATGGAAAGTGTAAGATCCAAGAAGGGGTTGAGTACCCTAAAATTTTCACCACCACATGTCGAACATATTCTTACGGTGAGGAAATGTGACCAATCATTGATCTAATGTTTTCCTAGACCAGGGGGTCTAGCGAGCATAGCTAAGATTTTAATAGGGCTACAGAGTAGACCCTATGAGCATTATGCCTTTTATTTTTCGCCCTAATTTTTTTCTAAACTCTGAGGATAAAGAATTTACCAGGTCGAGACTATAATTTTTCTCAGGCTTCCCTTTGTGATTTTTCAACCTGAGAAGTTTTGAATCTCTTTTCTTATTATTTTGATTTCTTACAATTTAGACCATTATAGGCTAGAATTTAAGTTCATACAGCTTTGACCAAAGTATAGTCAGTTTAGGGTCATGACTTGCATGGACCTAGTATAGGAGATGTTACACAAGAGGCTCATTAGGATACCCATGGTCAAGAGTACTCCAAAATCCTTCTGGGAGGGAGGTGGAAGTGTTGTAAATAAAAACTTGATTTCATTAGATGAGGATAAATAATATGGGACAATCATTATGGGGATAACCTAAAACACAATGGGGTGTTAGGTTCCGTCGTGGTGGCATCAGGCTCACCAGAATCAGGAGGCCATTTATGTTGGACCAAGATGTCGCTGGTTGGTGGGTCTAAATCCCTTTTGTTTCAGTATCATGGCCAACCAAGAGATCTATTTTTCCCTTTCCATGGAAAATTAAATGGTTGAAGTAATCATAGGAATACAATACATGAAATGTGGCACATGGATTTTGGTGATTTAAAAATATGGTAGAAGAACCCCGTACTCTGGTTGACTGAGGTAAGTCTCTTATGGTCCTTTTATATGAATGAAAAATGGGATATGGTCTGAACAATTTATCATCATGTATTGGGGATATTTTTCATGCAATTTTAATGTTATGTGACCAATAGGTTTTCCTTATAGTTTAACGTCATGTGGTAGGGATGTACTTCCATACAGTTTAACGCCATTCGGTAAGGACGTGAGAACCGGCGTGAAAAGGGGAATATTGTGGCTGGGCCCAAAGATGGATATTTGGGAATCACTATGTATCTCATGAGAATGGGAATCAATCCACACATAGTTTTAAATGAAGTCTCCTATGTTGGTCTGGCCCATACGTAAGGAGGGGGGAATTTTTATATTTATTTGTTGCAACTAGGTTCGATGTTGGAAATTTGAGCATCACTACATATACTACGAGGGAAGAAATCAAGTCACATGTAGTTCAATAAATACTCTATGCAGGTCTAACCCATACGTAGAGGTGGTCATTATTTCTGTTGACCATTGCAGTTGGGCCTAGGATTGGAGATTTCACTATGTATCCTGTGATGATAAGAATCAAGCTAAACATAGTTCTTGAAGTTCCATGTATTTTAACTTCATGAGGTAAGCATGTGGGAACTAACATGAAAAGGTGTAAATTTTGTGTTTGGGCCCAAAGATAGAAGTTTGGGTGTCACTATGTATCTCATAAGAACGAGAATCAAACCACATGTAGTTCTTGAAATCCCATGCAGTTTAATGTCATGTGGTGAGGATGAGGGTTGACCGACGTGAATTGATGATAATATTACGGTTGGTCTCTAATATGAAAGTATGGGCATTACTATGTATCTTATTAGAATAAGAATAAAACCACACATAGTTCTAAAGAACCACACAATTTAAAGTTGTGCAGCAAGGACATTGACTGTGAAGTTTAACATCATGCGGTGAGGACTCATTGTATGCCTTTTATGGTCTTGAATTCAGGGATGAAATGGACCTATTATGTACTTTTATGCCTTTATTGTGAGGATAAGTCCTTTCTGCAGTCCCTAAGATCATGTGAGTTATGCTCGGTCTGAGAAATAAGGAATTATAGGGGCTCCCCTATAATGCAGAGACAGTTGAGGGTACAATGAGGGAACTTCATATCATGTAGTGGTTATACTAAGATATAGGATCGATGCATCACTTTGTATCTCATTGGAAATGAGAATCAATCCATACATAATTCTAGAAGAATCGTACAGTTTAGATTCATGTGAAAAGGACATAGGTGACTCGATGTGAATAGATATGGATATCACGGATTCGTGCAGTTTTATGTCATATAGTAAGGATATTGGCCATGCAGTTTAATGTATTGCTGCCAAGATGAAATATGTCACACATTTTAACATTTTTATTCTAGGATGAATTTCATACAGTTTAATTTGATGTGGTTAGGATTAATTCCATATTGTTTAACATCATGTGGTTAGGATGAATTCTCTATAGTTTTACGTCATGTGGTTAGGAAGAATTCCATATAATTTAACATCATGTGGTTAGGATGAATTCCATATATTTTAACATCATTTGGTTAGGACGAATTATGGTACTTACACAAATGTGGATTCCCTGATCATTATTCGACACTTAATACAGAATATTGCCTCCTCTTACTCTGGATTGACAAAGATGATGGTTGTATTAGCCAATATGTCGGCACAAACATTCTGTGATCAGGGGCATGATGCAATGTGGGATCAAAAGGGAACTTCTTCATCATCTAAAATGTTTTAAGAGTTTCATGGGCATAGAATACCTCTTCATCTATAATCTCGGTGTCTTCCAGCGTATTTTTTGGGGCAGGATGTGTTGCAAGGAAATCAGCTAGGGTTTGTCCTCTCACTGACTTATGTGACACAAACTGAATGTCTTATTTCTAAATAATGACCTCCCATCAGGAAAAGAACCCATTTAGCATCGAATATCCAAGGATTTACTTGAGAAGATCTATGTGAAATTATATGGATCGTGCCTTAAGTTTCATGGGAAATTATCAGTCCATGTAAAAGGATTTACGACCATAGGAGGGTCTTCTCATGAAGTCTTCACTAGGTTGAAGCCATAAACAGTATAGGGGATTTCTGTATGAGGGAGTCATATGGAACTTTGTCCTTTATGAAAATCATATAACCCTAAATGGGTCTTACAAAGGGTGTTGTGGTCATGCATGGGGTTGTATATCAAAGCCTCTGCATGCATGGCTGAGGGAAGGTATTACACTGTGAGGGGTGCATGGCATAAGGGCTGCAAATTTTGAATTCTGCACCATGAGACCAAGCAGGGGTTCATCGCATGATCTATGGTATAGCCTCTTAACTCCTAATGTTAAGGAGATGATTGATCAATATTTCCCACACACTACATGGCCGCATGATTTTCATACAAACATGCGATCTCCAAAAGATCACGAGAAGGATTCTATGGATGTACACTGGGAAAGTCCATTGGTGTTGTCTTATGAAAGGATAAAGACTTGCAATGCATGGAGAAGGAGGTTGAATGACTCAGGAGAGGCATAAGCTTTTGAGTATACACCATAGTGACAAGAAAAGGAGCACTATGGGACTGGGGTTTCATGATGTTGCAGAGAACATGTCTACCGGTGTATGTCTTTGGACATCATTCTGGATATCGTCTATCTATAATTTCATGACCTCCATTTTTTCTTGTGATGAACTCTTTGATCCTTACACCATCTAGGGTGTTGCATGGGGTGATATCCATGTTCAAGGTTTCATGTTATCATCACAAGATGAGGGTGCTCACGGTATTCGTGAGACCGGGGGGTATGTCATATACACTTTCTCCGGAGGCCCTCCTTGGAGAAGTCGTGAAGCAATCAACAAAGGAGAGGGGGTCATGTGATTTTGAAAAAAACCACATGAACCAGGAATCTCATGGTGTTTAGTTCATCATGTGATCACGTATCCTTTAAAAGATCATGTGGTGGTCTCAAGCGATCACCTAAGTATGTCCTCTGATGGGCGGTGGCTAGATCACCCTATTCCCCTGCCTTCCTTCCTTTTTAGAGCTCTTTTAGCCTATCCCTTGCATGTATTTTTCTCAATGGATCTTAGTATATATAGGCTGAGGGAGTCCAAAGGTGATTTTGATTTACTCAGGATGAAATATGTGTGCACTAAGTGGTGGATATTGTTGGGTGCCTTCTTGGTTGGTGCATTGGGTAACGCATCCTCAAATGGTGCCCACGCGGTTTCTGTTTTAATGTGATGTTTTAATGCGGGCCAAGACCGCGTGAATTAATTCACGTGGTGACACTCTTTTGAAGCGGCAACATTATTTTGATGCTGATTCTTTTCCTATATAAGGAGGTAGAGGCAAGGCATTTCAACATCACCAACAGCAACAACACCGAGAGAAAATCCCATTTGGTGATCGCATTTCTTCGACGATCATCTTTCTTGCTCTCTATATTTTGATCCACACTTTTATTCTTGAGTATTACTTTTGATATCCCTTCCATTTTTGTGAGTCTCTACCGTGTACCTCTTGATTTTAGTGGATCCCTCTTTCTGGACTAGGTCCCGTGGTTTTTCCCTTTCGGGTTTTCTACGTAAAAATTTCCGATGTCAACTTTGTTTTTCTGCACATTTTATTTGTTTTCGTTGTGCATCCGCTTCTATTTGGGGGGAAAGATTCAATTTCTACTGCGCGTTCACTTTTTCTTTTGTTTGCACATTCATCACTTTCCCGTCTTTCCCAACATTTGGTATCAGAGGGTTTGGTTCTTTTCTTTTCATATTTATTATGGAGGCCAACTACAGTCGGATGATTTTTCTAAATGGTGCCAACTACCATATGTGGCGAATTAAAATGAAGGATCTGCTTTTTGTCAAGCGAATGCATCTTCCAGTGTTTAGTACCCAGAAGCCAGAGAGGATGTCAGACGAAGAATGGGCGTTCGAGCATGAGATGGTTTGTAGCTTTATTTGTCAATGGGTCGAAGACAATGTGATGAATCACATTGTCAACATATCTCATGCCAGAACTTTGTGGGAGAAGCTTGAGACGACCTATACTTTGAAGACGGGAAACAATAAACTATTTCTTCTCAAGAAAATTATGAACTTGAGGTACAGAGAAGGTACGTCTATTTCTGATTATTTAAGTGAATATCAAGGATGTTTTGATCAGTTGTCTATCATGGGTATCAATTTTTAAGATAAGGTTTTAGCTCTTTTTTTTTCTTAACACTTTACCCAATTCATGGGAAAATTTATGTGTTACTCTAGCCGGTTCTACTCCTAATGGTGCTGTGACATTTAATTTTGTCAAGTATGCTATTTGAAATGAAGAGATTAGGAGACATACTCAGGAGAAATCTTCTTCTGAGATTTTGGTCACAGAGAATAGGGGGAGAAGCCAGGACCGGGGGCAGAGTAGTCGAGATAAGAGCAGAGGCAGAAGAAAATCTAGACTGAAGCAGAGAGATTTTGAATGTCATCATTGTGGTAAGAAGGGGCATGTTAAGAATTTTTTTTATCAGCTGAAAAGAGATAAAAGATTGAAGGAAAATCGATAGAAGAAAATTGGCGATGGAGATGATCATGTTGTCTCTACTACAGGGGGTTATATTGTTATTGTTTATGATTCCATTAACATTGCTTCTGATGATTCTTTATGGGTTGTTAACAGTGGTGCCTGTTTTCACGTGACATCGAAGAAGGAGTTCTTTACATCTTACAGCCCAGGTAATTTTGGGATTTTGAAGATGGGAAATGATGGACATTATGACATTGTAGGCATCAGGACTGTTTGTTTAAAGACCAGTATAGGAAGTAAGCTGATTTTGAAGAATGTCCGACATGCACCCAAGGTTCATTTGAATCTTATCTCTACCATCTTTCTTGATGATGGAGGGTTTATCAGCACTTTTGGTGATTTATAATGGAAGCTTTCCAAGGGATCTTCGGTTGTGGCTCGAGGGAAGAAGCAATCAGGTTTGTACTGGACTAGATCTTTTATTTCTTGTGATACTGCTTTCATTGTTGAGTTCAATGTTTCGTCCAAGTTATGGCATAAGAGGCTCGGTAACATCAGTGAGAAAGGTCTTGGTTGTTTGGCCAAGATAAATCTTCTTCCAGATTTGAAGAGTGTCAAATTGGACACATGTGATCATTTCATGGCTAGGAAACAGAGCAGAGTGAGTTTCAGAAGTCATCCTCCACACAGGAAGTCACAGGTACTTGAATTGGTACATTCTGACGCTTGTAGTCCTTTGAAATCGAAGACCTTTAGTGGCAGTTTTTATTTTGTTAAATTTATTGATGACTACTCACGAAAGCTCTGGGTTTATGTCTTGAAAGCCAAAAGTTAGGTGCTCAGTGTTTTTAATAAATTTCATGTTTCTGCTAAGAGAGAATCAGGAAAGAAATTGAAATGTATTCGCACTGACAATGGATGAGAGTTTTGTGGTCCGTTTGATCAGTATTGTAGGTAGGAAGGTATTCAGCATCAGAAGATGCCGTCCAAGACACCTCAGCTGAATGGTGTAGCTGAGCGGATGGACAGAACTTTGCTGGAAAGAGTTCATTGTTTTCTTTCAGAAGAAAAGTTGCCTAAAAATTTTTGGGGTGAGGCTTTACATATTGCTGCTTATATTATCAATTTTTCACCTACAGTTGCTTTGCATAAAGACACTCCCGATAAGTTTTGGTATGGCAAAGAGATCAGGTACGATCACTTGCGTATTTTTGGTTGCAAGTATTTTTTTCATGTGCCTATAGATGAGAGATCCAAGCTGGATGGTAAGACACGCCAGTGTATTTTTATTGGCTATGGACACGATGAGTTTAGGTACAGTTTCTATGATCCTGTTTTGAAGAAACTTGTCAGAAGATGCGATGCAGTGTTTAAGGAGTATCAGACTATTACAGACATTGATAAGGGAGAAAAAGATGCTTCTCCAACTTCTGATGGTTTTTTTAGTCTTGATCTAGGTTCTAATTCACATTTTCCTCATGTTGTTGATTCTGATGATCATGTTGATATACAGAATTATGCTCAAGGTGAACAGGTTGGAGTTGAAGTTTCCGATGCACCTTTTGTTTCTGATGATTCAATTCCAGGGGTTATTAATGAACCCATTGTTCCACTCCGAAGTTCATATCAGCATCGCACCATTTCTACTCAATATTCACCTGATGAGTATGTGCTCCTCGTTGAAGGGGGAGAACCAGAATCGTTTGATGAGGCAATGGAGAGTGAACAGAAGGACAGATGGTTTGCGGAAATGGATGATGAGATGACATCATTGCACGACAACCACACTTTTGAGCTGGTGAAGTTACCGACAGGGAAGAGAGATTTGAAAAATCGGTGGATTTATCGGATTAAGAATGAAGAATCCAGTTCTATTCCATAATACAAGGCAAGGTTAGTTGTCAAAGGCTTCTGTCAGAAGAAAGGTATTGATTTTGATGAGATTTTCTCACATGTTGTCAAAATGTCTTCCATTCGGGTTGTTCTTGGTTTGGCTGCCAGTTTAGATCTGCAGATTGAGAAGATGGATGTTAAGACAGCTTTCCTCCATGGAGATTTAGAGGAGGAGATTTATATGGATCAACCAGAGGGTTTTGTTGAAATAGGTAAATAAAATCATGTCTGCAAGTTGAATAAAAGCTTGTATGGTTTGAAGTAAGCTCCGAGGTAGTGGTATAAGAAGTTTGAATCTATCATTTCTCATCAGGGTTTCATGAAGACATCTTCTGATCATTGTGTTTTTGTTCAGATATTTAATGATGATGATTTTATTATACTGTTGCTTTATGTTGATGATATACTCATTGTTGGCCATGATACTTCTAGAATTGACAGATTGAAGAAGGATCTTTGTCAGTATTTTGTGATGAAAGACTTGGGGCCAGCATGACAGATTCTTGGCATGAGGATCTCCTATGACAGGAAGGCCAAGAAGTTGTGGTTATCTCAGGAGAGATACATTGAGAAGGTTCTTCAGAGATTTTCTATGGATAGAGAAAAAGTGTTTATTACTCCTCTTGCTTTACATTTTAAGCTTAGTACCAGTTAGTCACCTTCTACTGATGAAGAGAGAGAGGAGATGCAGCACATACCTTATTCATATGTCGTTGGCTGTTTGATGTATGAAATGGTATATACTAGAACTGATATAGCTCATGCAGTTGGTGTGGTCAGTCATTTTCTATCAAATCCAGGTAGAGAGAATTGGCGAGTAGTGAAGTACATTTTTCGTTATCTTCGTGGTACTTCTGATCTGAGATTGTGTTTTGGAAAAGGGGAACCTATGCTTTGTGGCTTTACAGATTCAGACATGGCAGGAGATATCGATTTGAGGAAGTCTAATTCAGGCTATTTGATCACTTTTGCAGGGGGGCTGTATCTGGGAAGTCTAGATTGCAGAGATGTGTTGCTTTATCTACCACAGAGTCAGAGTTTATTGCAGCTACTAAGGTGTGCAAAGAATTTTTTTGGATGAAAATGTTTATTCGAGAGCTCAATTTAAATCAGGACAGGCATGTTTTATTTTGTGATAGTCATAGTGCTATTTGTTTGGGAAAGAATTCCACTTTTCATGGCAGGTCAAAACATATCGATGTTCGATATCATTGGATTCGCAATGTCCTTGATTCAAGACAATTAGAGCTTGAGAAGATCCACACTGATGACAACAGGTCAGACATGTTGACCAAGAGTTTACCCAGAGGAAAATTTGAGACTTGTTGACAGATTTCAGGGTTGGCGGTGATCCCCACTTGAGTCGGAGGGGGAGATTGTTGGGTGACTTCCTGGTTGGCGCATTGGGTAACGCCTACTCAAATGGTGCCCACGCGGTTTCTGTTTTAATGTGGTGTTTTAATGCGGGCCAAGACCACATGAATTAATTCACGCGGTGACACTCTTTTGAGGTGGTGACATTATTTTTATGCTGATTCTTTTCCTATATAAGGAGGCAGAGGCAAGGCATTTCAACATCACCGGTAGCAACAACACCGAGAGAAAATCTCATTTGGTGATCGCATTTCTTCGACGATCATATTTCTTGCTCTCCCTATTTTGGTCCACACTTTTATTCTTGAGTATTACTTTTGAGATCCCTTCCATTTTTTGGAGTCTCTACTGTGTAACTCTTGATTTTAGTGGATCCCTCTTTCTGGACTAGGTCTCGTGGTTTTTCCCTTTTGGGTTTTCCACGTAAAAATTTCCGGTGTCAAATTTATTTTTCTGCACATTTAATTTTTTATTGATGCGCATCCACTTCTATTTGGGGGGAAAGATTCAATTTCCACTTCACATTCTCTTTTTCTTTTGTTTGCATGTTTGTCACTTTCCCGTCTTTCCCAACAGAGATCACATCGCAAGATCATTTCATTTGATCATGTGATGCCTCTATTTTTCTACTATGGAATCGCATGATCAGAAAATTATGAATTAAAACAGATGAAAAATGTGTCAGAGGTGGAAGGGGTTTGTGGTCGCTTAATTTCTTGCAACACCATCAGTGCTCGTCTTCTCCCCAATCGCATGATCAAAGGATGATCATGCGACAACCTCAGTTCCCTTCTGTAAATTCACGTGAACCAAATAAACCTGAGTTAAATCGAATGAAAATAAATCATAGTTGAAAGGGTTTCACGGTCATAAAACTACTTGTGATTCCTATTCTCTCTTTAGTTCGATTGAATGATCAAAATATGATCATGAGACAGCCTCTATTGTTTTTAGGGGATCTTACGGAAGGCCACTAGTGTCCATGCTTTGGTATCACGGTGACTTCTACTGGCTATCTCGGACTCGCACTATTATCAAAGGGCTGGTGATGGTGATAATGAAGAGTTTCAAGTGATCATGTGACTTTCTTTTAGTGTCCATGTCGAACCAGAAGCGCCAGTATGGTAGGTTGAAGATGGATTCTCATGATGTTTTGAGTTTTAAATGAACTCATGAGGCACTGGTTTGGAGTGGATGGTTAGGATTAGTAGGCGGTGTGATCGGACGTCACAAATCGTCAGGCGGCATGATCAAATGGCCCAGGTTTGATCACTGTGAAAATATAGTGTCCCACATCGAATTCCTAAACTTTATTTCCTACAGCATATAATTCACTTTTTGACTTTCACCTTTTGAGCCAACAATGGGGTCAACACCCTCACCCATACCACATAAATCACCTCCATCGTGTGCTTCATCCCACCAAGTCTATGGCTCAGACTATGAATGTGCGCCTGTGGGCTTGCGTACCGCGATCCCTATACATGGGCCGAACTTCCACGGTTGGCCCAAGCTGAATCCCACTGGATGTGTTCAACCTCTAGTCCCACGTGGGTTATGGTCGAATTGGCTTTGGCTAGTGGCTAGCCATATTTTTTGGCTAAGGGTGGTAATAAAAAACCGAAACTCCTTCAAATAAGATTCCAAGTAGGATTTCGGGTCCAAGATCCCTAGGCCTTCATGTATGCCCTTCTCCATTTATTATTCCATCATTTGGCATGGTCCTTAGATCTTTAGTGGGAAATTGTGAAATGCACAATTATAAGTGCCAACAACTGTGTAATATAATCTATTTATGGTAATATCTCATCAAGCAGGTTCACACCCATTTCATCAACCTATATTCTTGATACATATTTCTTTGACTATCTAAAATAAACTCATCATTACACCATGAACATGAAATTTAATGTGATGGTTCCATTTCAATCAAAGGGTCATGATATCAACTTCCATAAAGATAGAAGGGACAAATCATTCATCTACTTATTCATTAATAAAAAATCATTCATCGGCTATTAACTCATCATGGTTTACAATAATACATAAAAATGTGTGGTTCATGACATGTATTAATAATAATATTAAAGTTTAAGGACCATCACACACACTCACATATAGAAATATCCCATGACACATAAATATGTGGAATTCCTACAAGAGGTTTTGTTCTCATAATCTCTCATCTTGGATATTACTAAGTGAAAACTTTATGATATAAAGCCTCATCTATTTATGATTACTCACACCCAAAAATCAACATACTATTATAGGTTGGAGATAGGTAAAATAGCCAGAGGGGGTGAATTTCCCTTTAAAAAAATTAAAGGAAAATAATCCAATTTTTAAAACTTATTTATAAAAGAATGAATAAATTAAATCCTTTTTAAAACAAAAGAATTAAAGTTTGAAATAGAAATGATATATTTAAATATAATAATAAAAATAGAAGAATAAAACAAAGAATGGTTTGAGAATAAATTGGTTAAGGAAGTTCAAAAATAGTACTCAAATTTACCCTTTGTATCCCACCTCAATCACTTAAGGATTTAATGTATTAGTCTTTTTTCTTCAATGGTATCCAAGATACAAAATATATCCATTTATTTTTAGGTTATATCAATAAACTAAATATAATAGACACTATAATTTTAATGGTGAAGCTAGAAACATCAAAATAATAGTCCCTTTACTTTTTAATAGAAATAGAAAGAAAACCAAACTCTCTCACTTTAATGGTAGTGAGCACCAAAATTAGAAGAATGAGGAAGATGAGAGGATTTCTAGGAACCATTCACTGCATAGTACTATCTCAATTCTTTCAAAGAATATGAATAAGGCTAGGAGTGAATGAGAATGAATAAGAGATTGGTAACATGTTATTATTTTTACACACTCTATAATAGAGAAAAGAATATTTATAAATGAGATCACCTTAATAGATATTTGGAAATCGATTCATGTCGGAGTTGGAGAATGGTTGTCAAGGTGTGTTTCCAAGGCCACCAAGATCTCTATTTATAGGATCTAATTCCTTTGGTAATGTTATAGAATCCTTCAGGGTTCTTTAATCCAAAGATATCCATGTTTTATGGATTTTGTCCATCATTTTTTTCAATCCTTCTTAATACCTTTAAAAATAATTAACTTCATATAGCCAAGGAAATCATTAGGAAATTCAAATTAAAAATATTAATAACAATATTCTATAATTTTCAAGGTGAGGGAGAAGGAGAGAAACTGATTATTGATAATATTATCATTTGAATTTAGAAATATTTGAACCATTAAAACTAATTTAAAATCACTCATTTAAAGAATTTAAAACATTTCCAAAATAGTAGGTCGGAGATATCTCATAAAATCTCGCACAGTTTCATTCTATAATATCCAAAAAATCAAACTTTTTTCTATATTTATACATGAAATAAAATAAAACTTTAAAGATATTGTATTAAAAACATTGAAACTGGTTTCAATTATTTTGTTAGACTATAATAGGATATGAGAAACATTAAAATCAAATAAATCAACTCAAAATAATAAAATCAAAATATTTGAGTTTCGTGCTATAAATATATGGGTGAATGAATAACAGAATCAATCTACATATAAATGAGTTTAAAAAAATATAAAACCACTTCACATATATTCTATATCATTAATAAGAATTCACATAATGATTAAAATAATTAGAAAACGTATTATGAATAGGAAGAAAATCAATATAATAATAAAATCACGAAAAAGAGTAAACCAGAGTTTCCTAGATTTTCAAATCTATATATAGGTAAGTTTTATGCATATGTAAGGGTAAAACATATTTTTCATAGGTTTTGTAAGGTAAGAAGGTAAGTTCATGTGTTGCATGAAGGTAAAACTTAATTTAAAAGGTGTTTCATAAGGGTAGAAACAATGTTGCATAAAGGTAACACATATTTTATATATGTTGCATAATGGTCGAATAGAGTTGTGTAAGGGTAATTAATAGCTCACGTAAGGGTAAAAAAAATATCAAAGTATGTATAATGGTAAGGAATAACTTTCTTAAGGGTAAAACCAAAATAACAAATCATGTGTATAGGTAAAGAATAACTCACGTAAGGGTAAAAAAAATATCAAATCATGTGTAAGGGTAAGGAAAGAGTTATGTAAGGGTAAACATAAAATTTTATGTGTTGTGTAAGGGTACATTCAAAGCTACATAAGGGTAAATTCGGTGCTATATAAAGGTAATCATGTAATTTTCAAATATGCATAAGTGTAGAATAGAAAATATAAAACTCATTTAAGGGTAAAGAAGAATTAAAATAAGATACGTAAGGGTAAATAAAAACTTCAGAAAATTAATTTTTCACAATATCTAACCAAAAATAAATATGCAGAATAATAATAAAAATAATAATAAAAGATAAATAATGAAAAAAATTAAATTCAATAAAAAAAATTTAAAATAAAAATAATAATATTTGTAATTATCAAATTAATAAACAAATAGAGTGGTTTAAGGAGACACTCCAGAAATTTCCACTTTTTTATAATTATAAAACAAAATATAAATTTCAAAATTTCTCCCCCTTTGGGAATTGATCAAAAAGATTAAAAATTTTAAAACATCATTTTCTCCACATTTTTGAAACAAATAAGGTATAATTGTTAAACTACAAACACATTTTCTCCCCAAAATAAAATATTTGAATCATAAAAAATAAACTCCCATGAATTAAATAAAGATATAAAAATATATATATCTCCCCTTGAATCAATTTTTCTCAAAAAAAATATAAAAGGAGTCATGAAAAAAATAATATGATATTCAAGGAATTGTAAAATATATGCAAAGAATTTTTTAAAAAAAGAATATTGTTTAAAATAGAGTTTAAAAGTTAAAATAAAACTTTAAAAAATTGTTTTTTTAAATAAAATTAAATAGAAAATAAATATTTTGAAAAATCAGTAAATCATTAAGGATTAGTAAATATTTTAATAATATATAATATAAAATTACTTAAGAGTGTCAAACTATGTGTGCAGTAAGGCCCGTTCACCATGCCTAGGATGGAGAAAGGGTTAACAAACTTGATCAACTCTTTTCAGGATAAATCCAGAGGAGAATTTGTGCCAAAACCATATCTACTTTTTTGTATCCAGATAGAATTATTTTTTAGAGTATCATACTCACTTCAGTTTTCTAAAATTATAAAAAAAATTGAAAAAAAAAATTCAAATAATTTGAAATTCATTTTGGAAAATAATTTTGAAAAAAAATATTTTTTAAAATTAAAAAATTCTCAAACTTGGAAAAATATTAATATAATTTTAAAAACAAATTTTAAAAGAAAAAAGAAGATAAAATTTGAAAAGTATATGAAAATAAAATTTAAAGATGGATTTTAATTTCTATAACTCCCTAAATAATATAATAATTATAAAGAGATAATGGAAATCTAAAATAAGAAATAAAATAGGAGAGACAAAAAATAGAAAATTTGAAAATAGAAAATCTAAAAAAATATCATCTCATCTTTTGGGAAAGAAATAAAATATGAGATAATATATTTTAAAAAAGGATTCAATAGATAACTTAAAATAAAAGGAAAAAATAACCTTATTCCCATGAAGATCAAGGTTGATGTTCAAAGCTTCTTTGAGAAAGAAAGATCTATGATCCTCCTCACTTTCAGCATAATCATTAAGATTAAGGTGGGAAAGAGTTGATCAATCACTTAAAGAGGATAACACTAAATTTATTTAGATGACACCATACAATGGATCAATGAGTTCTGGTGGAAAATCCCTATAATAAATCATTTAAAAGATCCTTTTGGTACCCTTAAGGGTCCAGAGATGTTAGCACAAGATGATTTGGGAATGGTAACAAATTTATGTCTATAAATTTTGGAAATTAAATATTTTGGGACCCAAAATGAGATTTTTTTAGATAGATTCAAAGAAATATGTATGGATTTAGGGCTTATATATCTAGAATTTTTTTAATTACACTCATAGATAAGATGACCATATTTATGACAATAATTACAAAATGTATTTTGAGAAATACCTTTTTATAAAATAAATGGTTTTTTAAGTAGAATTGTCTTTTGAAAATAAAAAAACCATGATTATTTATTTTAATGAATTAAGAATCAAGAATAATATTAAGAGATTGTTCACCTTGGATAAATTCTGAAATAGATCTTTTGAGATCCTTGGTTTAATTTTTGAAAACATCAACATCGGGTTGATTTTTTAATTTCAAAATTAAATCATCCTTTTTCTTTAAAAGTATATATTTTTCATTAGAAATAGGATTTTTTTCATTAAGAACGCATTTATATTTATTTGAAATATTTTCATATTTTTAAATAAGTTCTTAAAAAAAATTACAATTTAATATTAGAAAAGGAGGAGTAAGAAGAAGATGATGAATGAGAGGAGGAGGATGAATGAGAAGGATAATAGGAACTAAACTCTTCACCAACCTTGAGTTGAACCATGAGGCATTTAGGATTTGAGTTTCTAGTTTCTTAAGTTTCAATTGAATCTTTTCTATCACTCTATGTTGATAATTTTATGACCTTATTACCTTACTTCTTATTTTTAGACTTTTTCTGCAAGGTATAATATGACTTAATGTGGCCCTTCTTTTTGCAACTGAATCACATCACTTCGGGAACATCAATTTAATATTTATTTTTATCATGTAGAAATGATTTCTTCTTTTTATTCATCTTGTTTAATTTTTTCAATATTCTTATCAAACATTCAATTTAACTTTCATAATCAAAGTTTCTTTTAGAAGAATCATCATTGTTTTCCTTGAAATAAATTGTTCGTTTAGCATCCTTAACCTCTTTATCCTATTATTCATCTTTCCTTTTAATGTTTATCTCATATGAAATGAGGTAACCTATGAGTTTCTCAACTGCCATATTTTTTACATCTTTATCTTTTTTGATCATGGTGACTTTTGGTGCCCAACTTCTTGGTAAAACCCAAAGGATTTTCTTGACCAAAGTTTCAATAGAAAGAGATTCACCGTGATATTTTTTTCTATTACAAATATCAGTAAATCTCATAAAAAAATTTATGATAGACTCATTAGGATGCATGGAGAAATTTTAAAATTCTTGTTTAAACATATCTAAATGGATAACTTTGACATTTTTAGTTCCTTCATGAGTTACTTATAAAAGTTTCCAAATTCCATGGGCCATTTTTCAGATAGAAATATTATTAAATTTATTTTTATCCAAACCACAATGAAAAGAATTCATAACTTTACCATATAATTCAAAAGAAAAAACATCATTCAGGGTCTATTTATCTTCTTTTTTAGTTTTAGAAGTATATCCATGTAAAAAATCTTATAAATATGATATCTAATATATCTAAGAAAATAAGTCATGTGAGTTTTTTGATAACCATAATTTCTTCCATAAAAAATGGAGCACAACCCCAGGATTATATTTTGAGGCCACCATGGGCATTTGAAAAATCCATTTTAAAAAGATATCTTTATTTTTAAAAAATTTTAAAGATTTTTAAAATAAAAAATTTGAAAGAGTTTGAAAAAAAATAATTAAAGAAATTAAAAAACTCCTTTGATACCAAATGTAGGTTGGGGATAGGTAAAATGAAAAGTGGGGGATGAATTCTCCTTTTAAAAATTAAAGGAAAACAGAAAAATTTTAAAAGCTTCTTTATAAAAGAATGAAGAAATTAAAACCTTCTGAATATGAAAGAATAAAAGTTTGAAATCACAATGATATGATTAAATATAATAATAAAATTATAATAATAACACAAAGAGAAATTCGATAATACATTGATTAAATTTTTTTGGTGGATTAAAAAAATTATGAAATGAATGATTGAAAGAGATAAATAAATAAAATTATGGAACGTAAATGATATGTGGTATTTAGTAAGGAATTTTGGAGATAGTACTCAAAGGAACACGTATTTCCCCCACCTTAATCCATTAAGGATTTAATGTATTTGTACCTTGGATTTAATTGTATCCAAGATACAAAAAATATTTCTTACTTTTTAGATTATATCAGAAAAACAGATACAATAGACACTGTAATTTTAATGGTGAGGCTAAAAACCTCAAAATAATATCCCATTTACTTTTTAATAGAAATGGAAATAAAACAAAACTATCTCACTTTAATGGTAGTGATAACCAAAATTAGAAAGAGGATGAAGATTAGATGATTTTTAAGAAGAAATCTATTTATAGTACAGTTTCAATTCTATCTTAGAATATAAAGAAAGCTGGGAGAAAATAAGGATAAAGAATATAATGATAAGATATTATAATTTTTATACACTCTATAATATAGATAAGAATATTGAGAAATGAGATAACTCTGATAGTGATTTATTGATTGATTCATGTTGGTGTTGGACGATGATTTCCAAGGCATGTTTCCAAGGCCACTAAGGTCTCTATTTATTGGCTCCAAATTTTTTAGTGATGTTTTAGTATCCTCCATGGTTATTTAAGCTTAAGATTTCCAAGTTCAATGTATTTTGACCATCATTTTTTCAAGCCTTCACAATCCCTTTAAAAATAATTAACTCAACACAATTAAGGAAATCATTAGTTAATTAAAATTCAAAATAGTAATAATAATATTCCATAATTATTCAAGAAACATAAAAAGAGAGAAAAAGATTATCGATAATAATATTTCTTGAATTTAAAAGTATTTGAACACTTAAAACTAATTTAAAATCACACCTTTAAAGAGTTCAAAACATTGCCAAAATAATAGGTCAAAGATATCTCATGAATATCACACTATTTCATTCTATAATATTTAAAAATAAAAAATCAAACTTATTTCCATATTTATACATGTGATAAAATAAAACTTTAAATATACTACATTAAAAACATTAAAAAAGGTTTGAATGAGTTTTTTAGACTACAACATCATTCTAAAAACATTAAAATCAAATAAATCAACACAAAATAATAAAATTAAAATTTTTGACTTTCATGTTGTAAATATATGGGTGGATAAAAAATTGAATTAATATTCATATAAATTTATTTAAAAAAAATATAAAACCACTTCTCACAAATTATATATCATTAATAAGAATTAATAGAATGATTAAAACAATTTAAACACTTGTTATGAACATGAAACAAATAAATCATGAAAATAAAGTAAACTATAGTTTCCTAGATTTTCAAATCTTTTTATAGGTATGTTTTCATGAATGTGTAAGGGTAAAACATATTTTTCATAGGTTACATAAAGATAAGTAGGTAATTTTGTGTGCTACATAAAGTTAAAACTTAATTTAAACATGTTGTGTAAGGGTAGAAACAATGTTGTGTAAAGGTAACACATATTTTATATATTTCATGTGAAGTTAGAATATAGTTTTATAATGGTAAGGAATAACTCAAATAAGGGTAAAACAAAAATAACAAATCATGTGTTAGGGTAAGTAGTAACTCACTTAAGGGTAAAAAAAATAACAAAACAAGTTTAAGGGTATGGAATAACTCACATAAGGGTAAAAAAATAACAAAGAATGTGTAAGGGTAAGGAAATAGTTGTGTAAGGGTAAACATAAAATTGTATACGCAGCGCAAGGGTACTTGAAAAGTTGTGTAAGGGTAAATGCAATGATACGCAAAGGTAAGCATGGAATTTTCAAAGCTATGTAAGGGTAGAATAGAAAATATAAATCTCATGTAAGGATAAAGAAAAATTAACACAAGATACTTAAGGGTAAGGAAAAATTAACACAAGACATGTAAGGGTGAATAAAAACTTTAGAGAATTAATTTTTCACACGACTTAACCAAAAATAAATATAAAGAATAATAAGAAAAATATGAATAAAAGATAAATAATTAAAAAATAATTATATTCAATAAAATTATTATTATAAATAAAAACAATAGTATTTTAAATTATCAAAATAATAAATAAATATATTGGTTTAAGAATCCACTCCAATAACTATGTGTCCTATCATAGAATGTTATCTGACTATATAATAATATTTGAGAATATCATCATATAGCACTTTAAGGTTCTCATCGTGGCAGGGAACTACTATGACATTTTCAATGCCACAGATATTCTAGAACATTATCACATTAATGTTATATAGAATAATAATCAATATATGATAAAGTATTATTATTTAAATCCATTAATATATAGGCAATCTAAAGTACAAAGTAGTTGGTTCTAGGGAACCAACTCTAACAAGTGTTGTCTCACCATGTTCCCCTAATATGAACTATCATATACTTGTATATGCATGAGGAAAAATAAATAACCAAACATAAGATATAAAAACATGTACATTGGGTCATCATTTACTAACCAATCCACTACAACACCTGACCCTACCTGGATCGACCAATGTTGATGGAAGATCTCATCTCACACACAACCTAACTCATGCCCCATCACTAAGGTAAAAAGTATAAAAATGACTCTCTACCACTATCCTCTCATTAGGATAAGGCCTTATACTGAATCTTGATCTCATATACTATCTCTTTCCACCACTCTCACTCAAAGTGTGGTCTCATACTGCATTACATCCAATTTCTTGCACACAACCCTCGTACTCAGGATGAGGACAGATAACTTATCACATACCATATATAATACAAACACCCTCTCACTCAAGGTGAGGTCTCACGCCATGTTGAATACTCTATCTCATACCAATACCCTCTCACTAAAGGTGAGGTCTCATACCACATCACATACCATATCTCATGCCACCACCCTCTCACTCAGGGTGAGGTCTCATAACACAACCTTGGCCTCAACTCTCTCACTCAGGTTAGGTTCTCACATTGAACCTTGAACTATTCCTTCTCACTCAAGGTAGGATTCCATAACAAAGTCATATCAGCCACCACATTTGATATATGTGTTTCCACAAGGTATATACATGACTCAGAACCCACATCTCAAACCATAACATTCCACATGGATCACCCAACCAAGGCCTAAGCTTTCCCCTAACCTCCCATGCCACCAAAAAGTCACATATCTATCTCAAAACCTGGTGTTAACCACACCTTTCCTATCCCTATATCTCAAATATCATCTCACACCCACCTAGACTTATAGGCTAACCTTCCCCAACTCAATCCAAACACATAAGCATGACATGATGAACCCATCAGCATTCATGTCTCACCTATGAGGTAATCCACTGGGTTCCTCATTCCAAACCCAATATTTACCCATCAGAATCAACCCACATCTATCATCCCATAGTTACCCCATATCTTGAAGTCCTTAATTGACCATAACATCAAGGGTTCGGTCCATTTCATCTATAAAATTCCCACATTACTATATCGGCCACGATGTTATGGTCATTCCAATCCAAACCCTTACACAACCCCTTGGAGACCCCTTTCAATCCATCTGGGAAATTATCATAGCCTACACTTGGGTCCCATCTCACATATCTCATAGGAGAGATCTAAATCCAATTATTTAAAAGAAGCTCTCATTTTCACATAATACTAAGCCCCAAAAAACTTTACCCACTTGCCACATGCACCAAGGCCACTAACCGGCCTCATTGGGATACTGCCAACCATAAGTGAGATGTACGACCATATCACCTATCTCCCATAGGCCTAACCCAACCATAACTGCTAACCATCCCTAGGAAAGAGGAATCTAGGCCATCCACAACTCATTCTTCCCCCTGTGACTTACCCCAGGCCTCTCATAACTCAACTAATATCCTCATCCCCTTAGCATCATAGTCATCAGGCAATTCCAATTCCGCCAATATGCAATAAAGCACACGATCCAAGCCTAGAAGGCTATAATCCACCAAATTCATCAACTTAGGTCACTATTGGTCCCATAAATTTTACCCAAACTCAAACCCCATATATTAATGCATAGTCATGCATAAACAAACATATAGTTAAGTATTATAAGTACCATTTCCCTCTACCTAGGGGTTACCATCCTCAATCCAAACTCACCAAGCCTCAGTCTAGACTGAACCAAGACACAAAAATATCTCGAGCCCCAATATCATGACAAAACTCTCAAATAATTAATTATAATAATTTTTAATTAATTATACAATTTAATCCAATGATTCATAATCACAAACAACTCATCAGGAAATATCGCATCACTAAAACTGCAACCAACCATATGCATAAGGTTCATGGTGCACTCTCAACACCTCTGTGAGAAAAATCCCTATCACATGGTAGCTATTGAATTTTTATTTAACCTGGTTTAATCATAATTCCTAAATAAAATCATTATGAAACGTACCTTAATTGAAATAATGAATAACGATGTGTGATCCTCCTCCCTTGGAATCCTAGATCCATCACACGCAAAAACCTCATAGTTTAGGATGCTTCCAATATACTTTGGTAGAATGTTCACTCAATACCTAACCTAGAATCTCCATGAATTAGTATAAGATAACAAGTAATAATAATAGGGGTTGGAGGAGGATACCATATGTCATGCCCCGCCCTATAAGCCACTGAACTAATGTGCCACATAAACTTAGGCACACCTCCCTATATGCAAAATTCTTCTAACTAACAGTAAGGGTATATGGGGTGATAATGGGAAGACTATAACCTCTAGTGATAATAATAATAATAATGGTAATAATAACATCACTGCAGAAGTGATACACAAAACTTAGTGGAAATAATAAATCAATAATAAAAATGAGACAAAAGTACACCTACCATATACCAAATAATATCTACATGTCATTCTAGTGATACACAAGTGAACATGATCATAAATGGGATAATCATATATGTACATAATAATAAAAACCAAAATATCACTAGACCGACCCTGAGAAAACACTCGGTTTATCTACCAAAAACCATGTCATCCATCTCATACACCCTCTGGACATCCCGGTTCAATAAGATCCAAACGTTAATCCAACTCCCTTGCCTGGACTCAAAGCCATAAATTCTACACATGTCCTAAAGTGCCCATACAGGGTGTGAGTATGAACTCAGTATGCCACCACCAATGGTGTCCCTAGATTATATCCATACCTATACCAATTTATAAAAAAACATAAATAAATAAAAATAACTCACACACGTCACATAACCCGCTCCACTTATGCTCAGTATCCATAAGAGATCATTTACCTTCTTCAACCAATGCTAGAGTGTAATGATGAATACACAATCTGTCATGCCAAAATAACCCTCAATATTCTAACCATTCTCATACCACATTACGTCAGATGTCATTCATCACTACATACACAACATTTCACTTCATGACAGCATGCCCATGAAACACCTTTGAGTTAATCTAATGCCCTGAAGGCATGTCCACAAGGCATGTCATGAGTCCCTTGTTCTTCCACTCATTCGATCACCATCGTCTCAATGGCCTGACATCCCAAGGCATGGTGATACATGTCATTCCATAGTCTTAACCCATCATTCTAATCATATTAAGAAACTTCAACCCCCATCTGATGGTCTCGTACACTATCAATTGTGGCCTTATATGTTGAACACATCCCTGTAAAAATAGTCATCACCATCCCTTATGTCACTAGATCCTCATAGTCCTCCACCCATAATGAGTGGTCAACACTACCTCACTAGGCCCTTATCCTTTGTGAACATGGCCTTGATGGCGCTTTCGACCAACCACGGTGATTGATAATTACCAAACAATCCTAGGACACACCTTCAGCAAACCTTCATCGCCACCTGTGAACCACATCACCCAACTACTGCATTGATCATTATTATGTTCCTTGACCTAATGAACTATGTCACCTCACTTTTAGGGATCAACATCACCCATAATCACATGATCCATGATCAATATGTTCCCATGGAACCAACTCACTATAGGTTCACTTAATTAAAATCCATAACAATTTTTATCCTACCAAACCAATCATGGAACCCCATTTCACACCTGCCTTTTCATACTTGGATCAAATGTATCCCTTTCACACATGATATTACCCTTCATCATCTCCCAAGAACAATAGAAAATAAAAGCAATACAAAACCGGACACACCCGGACCACCCCACTAATGCCCATTTATTACGTATCACATTACACACATATAATCAAGAGAAATCTAGGAACCACCTACATTATACCTTTATTCATTTACTCATTCAACACTAACCTTTGATTTGGCTTTAAATGGAGAGAATTAGAAAATACAGACAAAAAACCTTGAAAATAGGGCATAATGGCCATAAATGTCATAAATCCTCACATAAGTGAGGGAAATAAAAGGAGGAAGATAAAGTGTTATACTTACCCCAAGATACCTCCTATGATGTACAAAACTAAAAACTGACTTGAAATGAAGGTGAAACCTCAAGGAACCCTAAGAGCCAAGGAGAGGGGTGTCCTCACTACTCCCTGGCCAAATGGAATTTCCCCACTTCTTATTTCTATTTTTATGAATTTTTTTCTTTTTTTATAGAAGTTTTACTTCAAAAAATGACTAATAGGTTTATGAAATGAATCCTTGAGATAGAGGGTCTATCCTTTTTCTGACCAGTTCACATTGTGAACTATATATTCACGGCATGAATGACTACAAGCTGCAACCATTTCACTCTACGGGCTATCTAGTTCACCCAAAACCTCCCTTGGGTCACTCTTGACCCCCAAGAAAATTGAAATACATTAAAATAAATGGGTTTTAGCCTCATTTAATCAGATCCTTGCATCTGATGAGGTCTGAGATCTTACAATCTCTCTACCTTGTAATAGCTCATCATTGGGTTCTTTGTCCATACACAGACCCGAGCTCTCACTCATATCAATAATCCTAATCTATACTTTCCCACATGATAATATGATACTGAATGTATTTGTCTCATTCCAAACAACCCATCTTACCTTGGTTACCCACTCAATAGGTCGATTTCTTTTGTGGTTCTCCCCACCTTAAGAATCACCTACCCAGTAACTTTCTGACTCTTTTCTCGACATCCAGATGGTTCCCCTACCGACCATCCTCTGGGACATACTAATCCCAACCATCACATAACATTATTATCACACCTCATAAGATACTTATTTCATATATTAATTATACATGATACCCATAAATGGTCTTACATCATCCTTGATGCTCACTAGAGTCCTGAATCGCACCTGATGACCACAAAGGTTATTCATCAAAGATGATTCCCAAAAGGTATTACATCAGAACTAATGCCCAAAAATGTTATTTGATGTTAATTAATACCATATCAATCATGAACCATTTCTGATGCTCGTATATTAACCAACACTTGGTTAATTCACTTACTACACATGCACCTTGTGCACCAGTATCTGTCATATAAAACTAAAAGAACATAACCACCCTCACCCTGAAGAAAATGAGTGTTCTATGAATGAAACTCTCATGTCAGATTCTCCATGGATATCTTAGATCCCTAAGTCCCCTAGTCAATTATCAGAATGACCAGTACCAAGATCGCTCTGAGCTGCTCATCCATCCAGGGCCCAAAATCCAATGCCTGTTGTGGCCCAAACTCCTCTGCTCGATGGGGCTGTCCTGCCTGCATTGGAGACACCCCCTATGGATCATAATCACCCACACCCTTAGGGTAATTATCTTGTTCATAAACTATAAGTTCCACATCTCTTCTCTCCCAATAGTCTACCAAAGGCTATCTATGTGGCATCACACTGAAAACAAGTACCATAATCAACACAAACATAACATTCTGAAAATTGAAAATAGGGAAATCTATAACATGAAGCGCATCTCACCACACATTAACTTAACTACCACACCCATATCACACGTCATCCAACCTCATATACCCTTACCTACACATATAATACATGTAGTATCACCTAATCATTACATCAAGAATCACATACCTGTGATGAATTAGTAGAATTTTGTAAGATCCAAGTTCTTCATTGAGATACATACCATTTTTAAGTTCTATATAAACCACTTTTTTTATTAATAGAAGTTTCTATGGGAGGTGTTAGAGTTTTTGGGAGTGTTCAGGAAGGTTTAAGACCCAAATTTTTGGTTTTTGGAGATGTAGGATGGGGTATACAATTAGTGCATAGTTTGGCTAATCATGAACCTCAACCATACGGACCAGAAAAGGGAGGATCATAGTTTGATAAACCATGCAGATGGGGCCTGTAAACTATTAAAGGTCTATAATTTATTTTAGTTTCATCTGGAAAAATTTTTACATGATTTGGCCAACCATACATCCAAACCATTTTCCCTACTAAAAATGTTGGAAATGACCATTGTTTCCTCCTTGCCTTTAAATAAATTTCACCTTCCTCCTTAATTTTCATAGTTCCTTCACCATAGATAACACCCTTCCCTCTATGGAATTTTGTTGGATCTCTCTCACCTATTCTCTAATTTATTCACCACTAGTCACGTTGGAACACCCTAGGTAAGGATAACACTCTATAAGATTCCTTTCTCACATATTATTTCCATCCAAACCACTTCCATCATGTTTAGCATTTATACCCTATTTTTAGGGATTTTGTTTGGTTTTATAATTTCAATCATTCCATTCCAAATATGATGTTGATACCATATGATAATTCTTCTACAGGGATTATATAGGTGGTCTATTTCTTTTCCCTAAAATTATCCATGTTTATAAAATTTTCGGTTGTGCTGCATGCTAGACTTTTCGTGTATTGCTCCTAAAATGTATACCCCATTTATTACTTTCCTAAACCTTAACCTAGACATGATATAGGGACCTTATACTCTATTGGAGATTAACAACCTCAATCTGAACCACCCCTTAGGGTTTGTTTGAAGAAATTACCATGACAACCATACTTTTGTTATAACTAAAACACCCTTAAGGTGTGTTTGTCTTATCCCTTACAAGTGGAATGTTTTAAATGAATTAACTAAATTATTAAATGACATGTACACCTAAACTTATGATTTATTTACCTTATATACATTGGTTTTTATTTTTGGCCTTGATCACACCATTATAAGTGTGGCCTACCTTAAGAAATCATTGGATTCCTTTTGTAATTCCTTGAGAGGACTCATAAGACGCCACCTCATTACCCATCTTGGATTCAGTTATTATCTTACTTTGATGAATGTTCTGGCATGAAATTGTGAATTTATCCTCCTCCCAAAAATATTAAAATGCTCAGGATGATCTCCCTAGGTTTGTATTGATGTCTCTGAATAGGGAATGCCTTGGGTTATCCCCTTGGATTCCAATCGGGACTACCCAATATACAAGGATATATTTTATTGGTTTGATTAGAAAAAGTAGGAGTGAAATTTTAAGGGTTAATACCTTATATTACACTCAAAATCAAACAACCCAACATAATGGTTGATCACCATGAGTGGGCTTGACTTCCAAAATTCATGGATTCCATGGGTCTTCCATGGATCCCTTATGTTTCTTATACTTGGAAATCTTGGATATGTGCCTTGGGTCCCTAGCCAAATTAAAAGTTCAAATGCTCAGAGACATCCAGATTAGGTCAAAGTAGGTAGGGTTAGTTGGGTATCCCACGAGGAACCCAAGATCAACATGGTTTACTTTATTTTAATACTTTATATTTATTATACCTTCACACTGTTAAATTTTATACTCACTAACTGGATTTGAATTAGACACCATTGGTAATGGCCTACTGAGTTTTACTCACACCCTGTTTGGGCCTTCATTTGGTACTCAAAAAAATTCATGGATGCGGGTAAGGATAAAGGTAATTTTCCTACTATGGACACTTGATCTCTTTTAGGGTTAGGAGTAAAGGATTGGGTCAAGAATCGATATGCTCATGGAGATAGTTTTTTTTGTCTTTTATTTCTTTTTGTCTATATCGATATTGTTTTATGTCTTATCTATTGAATATTTTGTATCTTCATGACACCATCTGCATATAATGTTGTTTACTACTTTATATTTTTCATTTGTTATTTGGATGATTTATGAATTGATTTTATCTTTCTATTATTTCCATTTATTATTCTAATGCCTTTATTATTATTTTTCCACCATGTTTCACTCTAATACATAGGGTATAGTATCCCCATTATTCCACCATACACCCTCACTACTAATTGGCAGCCTCTAGCATACGGGGAGGCTTGCTTGAGGGATTATGGTCAATTGAACAGGTCACGTGATTATGAAATGGCCCTGATTCATCACAAATTCCACCAAGAGACCATATAGGAAAAAAATTAGCCTATTGATGAAATTTTAAACAACTAAACCCTTTCCATTTCCAAAACCATTGCCTTTCTCTAGGGTAGCTGAGTATAGTGCCTCTAAGTGACTATAAGGGAAAAAAATTTAGTTAATTGTTAACACTTTAAACAACTCACCACTTTATTTTATTCCAAGTTCCAATAAACATCCATAATCACACATATATTTCATGTGAGACTGAGTGTCTATCATGGTTCATGAATACTCTCCTCTTACCTATCAGGCTAAGAGTCCAAATGAATATTAGTAACATCAAATACAATTTAATTCACATAAAATAAATCAATAGTACCCATAAAAACTAAAAAAAATATCCCATTTCCCTTGGAAACTTGTACTTAAATTTATATAGGTTTTGGCTAGACACGCAATATAACCACCATCCCAAGTTTTGAAAATTTCCTAGGCTCTATTCTACCATATCCCAAATGACAACCCATTTTCAATAACCCGCATTTAATACCACTTGGAAATAAATCAAACATTGTTACCACTTTGTAACCAACCTACTATGATGCCTATTTATGATCCCCCTTTTTAAATACTAGTATTTAATACCCAGACATTTTGATGTTTCCTCATAGAACCAACAGTTTTTTATGCCACTTTATCACACCCCTCCCTAGAATACATTGAATTGGTGCTCTAGTCCAGTGTTCCACATGACCTTAGGTGTGAATCCCTATATTTAAAAGGATACTTAATATAAATTAGGTTCTATGGGGTGATAGTGGGAACACTATACACTCTAGTAATAATAATGATGATGATGGTAGTAGTAACAACACTATGAAAGTGATAAATCAAACTCAATGAAAATAATAAATCAAAAACAATAACAAGACAAAAGTATAGCTACCATATACTTGATAACATATATATGTCATACCATTAATACAAAGGTGAACAAGATTTATTGTGGGGTGATTGTATATGTACATAAGAAAAACAACCCAAAATATCATCATCCTAGCCCCAAGAAAACTCTTGGTCTATCTACCAAAAACTATGCCATCCATCCTGTGCACCCATTTCACATCCCAGCTCACTAATCTATAGACCTCAATCATTCTCTCCTACCTATACTCAAAGACATAAAGTTTTCACACATCCCAAGGGGACCATTCAATGTGTGAGTATAAACTCAGTAGGACACCATCAATGGTGTCACTAGATTACATCCATACATATATCAATGTATGTAAAAATGTAAAAAAAAATTGAAATAACTCACAAACCTCACATAACACGCTCCACTTTTTTCCAACATCCATAATAGATCCTTTACCAACTTCATCCAATGTTGGAGTGGAACGATGTGTCTACAGTCTGTCATACCAAAATAATCCTCAGTCTTCCAACCATTATCATACTACAAGATTTCATGTTCCAATATTCACTAAATACACAACATGTAACCATTTTCCAACATCTCTATATAACCCCTTCGAGTTAATCTGATTTCCCAACATCACATCTATAAGGAATTTCATAAGTCCCTTGGACTTCCACTCATTAGATCATCATTGGATCAGCAACCCGACATCCTAATCCATGATGATACATATCCTTCCATAGTCCTAAACCATCATCCCAATCCAAGAGGAGATCCTCATCCCCTATCTGATAGTCTCACACCCCATCAATTGTGGCCTTATATGGTGAGCACCTCCCCTATATAGATGGTCATCACCATACCCTACGTATATAGATCTATAGAGGCCTCCACCCATAATGAGTGGTCAACACCACCTCATTAGGGCCTAATCCTATGTGCACATGACCTTGACAGCACTATCGTCCAACCACGGTGAGTGGAAATCACCAAAAAATCTTAGGTCACACCTCCAGTGAACCTCTATCACCATCTACAAACCAATTTTCCTAACTATGTAATCGTTCATTACTATTCACCTCAACCTAATGAACTACGTTTCCTCACATTCAGTGATTAGCATCACCCATAATCACACAGGTCATTCCCAATGTGTTCCCATGGAACCAACTCATCTATAGGTTCACTTAATTAAAATCCATAATGGGTGGCATCCTTAAAAACCAATCATGGAACCCCATTTCACACATTCCCTTCCATACTCAGCTCAAATGCACCCATTTCACGTATAATATTACCCTTCAACATCTCCCAAGAATAATATAAAATAAAATCAATGCAAAATTGGTCACTCCCAAACCACCCCACTCATTCCCATTTATCACACATCACATAACACATATAATTAATAGAAATTTGGGAACCCCCTACCTTATACTTGTAGTCTCCTACTAGTCGAACATTGACCTATGATTCAACTTCAGATGGAAGAAATCAAATTACCAAACAAAACCCCTAAAAATAGGGCATAATAGACATAAACAATGTAACACCTCACATAACCAAGAGAAATTAGAGGAGTAAGATGGATTGTTAGCCTTACCCTAGGCTACCTTATGTGATGAATGACACCAAATTTTATCTTGAAACAAGGGATAACTCTCATGTAACCCTAAGAGAGAAGAATATGGGTGTTATCATTACTCCCGGACTGAGTGGAATTTCCCCTTCCTATTTATCCTTTTAGGAATTTTTTTCTTTTTTCCTAGCAGAACCACTTCACAGTGTGACCAACAGGTTCACACCATAAATCCTTGGGACAAAAGGTCTCTCCCTTGTTTGACTAATTCATGTCTTGAAATACAGTTTCAAAATGTTAATAGCTACAAGCTACAACCATTTCACCCTTCAGGCTATCCGGTTCAGTTATTTTTTTTAATGGGTTTTTTAAAAAATTATAAGCGGGATAGGGTTCTAGGTACTTTTAAAATAGGGTCCTAAGAAGTGTGAATCACATTTATACTTCTTTAATCACTGTGAATCATGAATGGGTTTCATTCTTCTTGTGTGAATTTTATGAAGGAATCATGAATGGGGTTCACACTTCATTTAAAAGTTTTTAATTAAAAAATTCATCAATAGTTATAAATACTAATTAAATATAAATAAATATTAATTAAAAAATCATAAATGTGTATAAAATATCAATAAATATTAATAAATATTAATACATATTAATTAAATATTCAAAAATATTAATAATAGTGTTCAAAATGAACAAGGGATGTAAAATGATTGAATCTAGGGACTTATGTGGGTGAAAAGGTACTTAGACAATGGAAAAATGGCGTCAAAAGGGGATGTGTGAGAGTGGGAGTGGGGGGGATTGGCATGTCATTGATTTTTTAGTGTTAAAAAATCCATTTTCTATCCCTTTTAAAAGCTCAACTTATCATAGTGACAAGACACCCCTAAAAATTTGGGAAAAGATAATTATGAATTTATCAATGCTAACTTGGGACTATTAAATGCTATTCATCAATGTTATTTTAGCATTGGCCTTTATTAGTGTATTCAACATCACTTTTTAAGCGCTAATAAAATTCATTATGATAGGTGATAAAATTCGATTTTTCAGTAGTGAACTCAAACCAAAGATTGATTGCACTAATTAATTATATTTCAAAATGATGGAAAATGCCTTTATGATTACATTACTTGTTAAATAATTATGGATAATTAATACCTTATAACATTTTTTTATAGTGAAGAAAACCTTAACTAAATAAATCTTAAATTAAATTGGGTTGTTTCCTCGAATTCTTAAACTACAATCATATTTCACATTAAAAATTATAGAAGTGAGCATCATATCTAATTATTGAAATTAACACTACATCTCACTGTCTCTAAGGAGAATTATTTTGGCATCTCATAATATTCCCCACCCCTCATTTATTACTCCTATAATCCCACATCCCTCTTCACTTCCATTTCTGTTATCATAACATGTATGATTATCTTTGTAATAGGCTTAATATTTATTGAAAATATCGATACATTCCATAAAAACAGTTTAATGATGATACTTGGTGATGAATATGACATCGTCTTCCTTCCCAACTATATATTCGATTAACTCCATCATATGTTTTCTCCCTAGAAGTGGTATGTGAGCACTAATAACCCAACCACCCTCTCTGGCAACCAATTTTTTTTGTTCACATGGCCAGAGAACAGTACCAGATCCATTGGTCGTGGATACCCAATGAAGAAGAACCCTTCTCATTCCCCTACCATCTTCCTCCTCTCAACAATTATTAGTGAAAATAATCATTCTTTTTACCCTTATCTCATATGTACTTTTATTTTACATGTACTTAACCTAGATTTTTTCTACAAGATATCTTTTTTGAAGTTATCCCTCTGGAGAATACACCATAATTAATCTTCGACTTATGACTGTCTGATTTTGAAAACTTATATAACTTCACCAAGGATGATATTATTAAATACTTATTCTATATGATACAAAAAATATAATCAAACCATGATGATATCTTCTTTATAATTATTTTCTTGGATATGCTAACACATTCTTAAAATTCATTAATGACGACCTTCTTTCTTATTTGTATTTGAAAACCAATTGAGTAATCATTCAAGGATGATAACTTCTTCATATTTTTTATCAAGAATTGATATTACTCATTGCTTCTCATGTTCTCCCTTTGATAACTTGGTTCACCATCAATTCATTACATCATAAGAATGGATAAAATAAACAATTATTAAGGAAATATAGTGGATCTTTCTTACTTCTTAATGTGAATAGAAAGGTTGAGTTTTTTTCTCAATGAATTTGGTCCAATTCCTCTAGTATTAATGATTTCACATCCAGACATTTGTTCTAATTTATGTTGGTGTAGAAAGTATCTATTCAAATTACATTTTGATTTTTGTGGATATTTTTTTCTTATTATCCCTTATGGATGATGCAATCTTAACCCACTTAAGGATTCTTTCTTATTTTGGAAGAATTTCAAATCAATATTTTTTATAATGTCCATAATTTTATCACATGATGGAGTTTTTTTAACCTTAAAAGCATCCAGTGAAGATTTTGTACCAATATAAAATGTCTCTTTATTTTATAAAGTCTGAATATGTATCTTTACAAAATTGGCCAAATGAACTTCTAATTCCATACATCTCATATTGTGGTTTTTCTAATATTTAATAATAATCACCTACTCTTCACAAATATACATTATTCATTCAAATTCTTCTTCATGCAACTTGATTTTTTTAATAAAGATTCATTTTCCATGATCTTCTAGGATTTTACATCCAATTTAAAATCATTGAGATCAATAATATTTTTCAAAATTTCTTCAAGTTCATGGATTTTTTCATCCAGAGTATTTGAATTAAAAATAATTAATATTATTAATATTTATTAATGAATTTATGAATATTATTTATTATACATATATAGATAATAATACTAAGTATTAATATGAATAGAAAATAGTAATTATTACTTTTGGTGGATAATTTTATAACAATAAGGAACTTATTAAAAAAAAGAACAGAACTCTATAAATGATAACAGTAAGGTTCATACAACATGTATCATAAATCTAATATCATTATAATCTATGACTATGGGATGGATTTTCCTTTGACCTATAGTTAAGAATATACTAGATGTTTCAACGTCATGTTTGTCTACATCTTCGCTCTGGTGTATGCTTCTCCTGTATATCATCATCAGCAACCACCTCCACATCCTCCTATGTAATAGGCGGCGGATGTACAGTCTCACCACCTATACCCTATCCTGCCTCTAAGGATAGTGGGTTCTTGCTATAACTCTCACCAATATATGAAGAAGATGGATACTGTGTTGTGGATGTTTCCAAAGTAGGGTGTAATAAAGAATCAAGCTCAGACCATTCAACTTTTATATCTACCTTTGGCTATGACTGAGAAGCCAGAGGAGCATCCGGATGGTCATGATGAACACCCTCCTTCCATGCAACATCATCATCCATAATAGGGTAGTAACCCCATGGTACATCTATATCAGGCTTAGCAACCTCAGCATCATGTGGTGGATCAAATAAAATGCCATGATAAATCTCATCCATAGAAGGAAACAACTCTGTTATAGCTCTATGAAAATACGTATGGTCAAATGTGCCTCCCTCTACTGGATCAGAGATGTGAATGAGATACGAGCATCCTATAAAAACAAATTATGTTGTTATGTGATGTTAATAAAAAATATATTCAACGGTGGAAGTAAGAATGATTACCAACTCATGAAAGCCTCATTTGTGTCATTTAAGAAATTTTATTGGGGACGTACAGTACCAGGATTCATAATCCAACTGATCTAATAAATGCATACATGTTGTCCCATCCCCTCATAACCAGGACTCCTGTCATGTGTACCATAGATCAATATATGTGGCATCATATCTACTATAATCAAAGTATCTCTTCCCTGACATCTTCAAGGAATGCAGTGAAGGTAACTGACTGGACGAGTCAAGAATGGGCTAAAGGAATCCAAATTGTCTCATAAATCTGTCAATTTGATGCCACTCAACAATATAAAAATGAATAAATGGAATCATGAAGGAGTCTATAGCAAGCATCGCCATACAATAATATAGAAGACTTTGTATGATATCATCAGTATATAGCTTCCATGTAATCTGAAAAGAAAAATGAATAATCAATTAATAAATGTAGAGATATGAAATAAAGAATAAATATTTAACAATATAAATAAAAATCTCTTACATCGTCTGGATGAAGGTTGTCTAGTATAAGTTTATAGGTGTGGACATCATGTATGGCGGTATCTGAATTCTGATATTCCTGACTCCACCTATATATAACATTGTTATTGTAACATTTCATAATAGAAAGTATTACAATTAAGTTAGACATTAGAAGGAAGGAATAAAATACCATCATCCATGCGGAGATTCTGCTACAATATCTACAGTAAATGAAACACGAGCATGTGGATCTAAGCGAGGTATGTTCTCCTATACCCACATCTATAGAAGAATAACACATCATGTCATTTGTATCTTATCGATGCGACATGCACTGCATAGCACCTTATATGTATATGTAAGACAATCATACCCCCATCTATAATGACCTACCAAGTCCAAATCATCCAATAAAGTTAAATACATCAGATGTTCAAATGTAGTGGAGTGATCAACAAAAATTGTGCCACCGATCAACCTCAAAATATAAGCATTCGAAAATCGCAGCACGGTGATCTCATTAGTATCCTATGCTATATTTTTGAAGTGATGTTCTAACTAGGGAATGTGTGATATACCACCTATGATGGACCTACCATCATCAAGGAACTCCATGCCCAGTAATCTATGAACAATCTAGAACCAATCTGTTCTGACTCAGCCTATCACAGCCACAATTTCGATGGGGAGGCCCAACATAATAGGCATATCCTGTTGTGTAATAATCATCTACCCCTAGGTAAAATGGAATGTATGTGACTCTGGTCTCCATATCTCTATGAGAACAGTAATGATCTGATGGTCGATAAAGGTGAAGTCTCACATTTCTATGTCATAGAACCCAATGTGACGAAGATGGGGGGTGATAGCGGGAGGTGGTGCAGCATGATGGAAATGATGAGATCTACGTACACTAAAAGGAGACACAGGACGTCACTCTATAACCAACTATGAAATATGAGTAGTCTGGAATGTGAGCAATGGAGGACCTTCCATCTACAAAAATTATTTCATTGTTACTTTTTTATAGTGAATTTAATAAAAATTGTAATTTATTTTAAAACTACATGAAAAAAAGTAGGAAAATATATGTGGGCAGTGTTGTTGGTTTAGTTTATGAATTTATTATTTTATTTATCTCCAATGAAGTTTATTTTATTACAATTTTTTATATAAATAGGTATTTATGAGAAACCCACATTGAACATGTGGATGCATTATATATTCATTTTCTTTGTATGTTTATTTTTATAATAGTTATAGTATCACAAAATTCATTCTGATGGAATCCAAAAACAAAACAAACAAAAATTTAAACAGGACATAAATGGAGCAAGTCATAAATAAAAATATTAATTAATAAAACATCCACATATGAAACAAAATATACACATTTTTGATAAAATACACAGACTGGATCATGGATGACATGAAGTGGAGCTTTGTCCTACCACTTGGGGACATCTCCTACAAGTATGTCCTTCTGAGTGAAAAATAGTGCATCGTAGTCCCCCTCCTCATTATTGAGTCCAATCGATCTCATTTCTGATTTGAGTAGATATTGGTCTTTCTCAGGGGCACAACCTGGTAGTATGAAGCCAATAATTTAAAAAACAACAAAAATTGAAAACAAAACATAAATGAAAACAAAACCAATTTATGAAACCTGGAAATATCAGTACGTTAACCAACAGGCATCCAAGATGCACTATAACAGTTAACCAAAGTGCCCATGTGATACATTGGGTCAACATAGGGCTCCCACGATATATTTATCGATGCACAATCTGCAAAAACATGCACACATGGATATTTCAATGCCTGAAAGTTGTCGCAATCATAATACCTATTATCAAACATGACCACAAGAACTCAACCACTGGTGCATGTAGCTCGGTCATAGCACTCTCTTACCTAAAATCTTATCTTTTCCAAATCAATGTTTATAAAACTCCATATTGAAGTCTCGTGTAGTATTTGATCAATGAAAATTTGTAAATTTTGAGTAAAATACATTCCATTTTCCATCCTCTGAAATTCCTTTTGGGGCTATTCAACAAAGTAGTGCATGGATATATAAAATGTATCTTGCACTGACCCTCTGATCAGGATTTTTCACACACTCTTGAGGACCCCATTTATGTACTCCAATATATTAGTGGTCATATGACCATATCTCCTTCCACTATCATATGCTAATGACCATTTTTCCTTTAAAATCTGCATCATATATTCATACGCATCTTCATTATCCATTTGAATCTCTTAAATATATCGATAAAACCTTTCTTGTTAGGTATCATATGATGAAACTATAATAGAATAATGTATTAAAAAGGATATTGAACTTTTCTTAAAAAAAAAGTAAGTTTAGAAAAACATACCCAACTTGAGGATCGCCTTATTTATTGCCTCATATTTGAAATGATTATGCACATTACTTGTAATATGTCTAATGAAATATCAATGATAAAAATTCATTAATGCGATAAACCCCATCACTATTTACAACCTCTATAATTGATCTATGGAAATCAGATATGAGACACATTCTCTAGATTTGTGTGACATGAATGCATACATATGCCAAAAAACAGCTCCAGAATTCAAAATTATCCTTTTCAATAATAGAGAATGAAAGTGGTAGAGGGGTATGATTATCATCATGTGTGGAAGCAATGTCTAGAATACTTATATACTTTCCATAAATTAATGTTCCATTTCCCTGAATTAATATTTTACAATAGGTAAAAGTAGTGATGCATGGCCTAAATGCCCAAAAAAACCTATTGAACTTCACCTTTGATCGATCAACTCAGTGATTGGGGGGTACATACTCAAAAGTGTCCAAATGATAAATAATCTGATTTTGGAGAGACAAAAATTCCATAAGTTTTGGAAACATTTCATAAGATTCACCCCAATCACCATACACTTTTATAATTTCTTTCTACTTTTTATTCCAAGATTTATTGTAGGATATCTTATAGTTAAAAAACTGTTGAATTCTTTCCTCTGTAATGGAAACAGGAATGTCCTGACATGTTCATATCATCTCTACAATAACATTTGATATAAACTCTGCATCAAGTGAAAATTTATCATGCGGTAAGCTTGGATGCACATAAGTGTGTGGGATTTCTAATTTGGTTGTCTTCCAACATGAAAAAATTTATCATATATTTCCCTTAATAAAATATTTACATTATGGCCCATATTTTTCACATCAAATGAGATATTTTGTCTTCTTCAACTCATCAACCAAAAATGTGAAATGCTTCTCTATGTGGTATTGTTTTATCAAATTTTTCATGGCAAGTTTACTTTCAAACTCCTGCCTGACATATATGGTGTTATCATTTGATGCAGATATATTCCCTATAATTATAGGGAAATCATAAGCTGGTGTGATGAAATCTTGACACGTTCCTATCGTGGTGTGTGACAAAAACAAATATAACATAAGTTAAAATTTATTAAAGTGGTTAACCTAGATTGTCTCCAGAGAGGAGTTCACAATAGTTACGTTTGTCACTTTTAATTAGAGGAAAAAATGGGTGGTTTATGAGATTTAATTGGTTTTTGGAAAGAAAATTAAAAATGGAATGAAACAAATTAACAAAAAAAAATATTGAAAACTATGATATGAGAAGGTTGATTAGTTCAGGGTCGGTTTTCTAATTGTAATGTTATCCTTGTTTTATTTTATTCTAACCTCTTTTTCTAAGTTGTTTAAAGTGAGATTCTGTGATCATTTCCTCTCACTCCTCTGGTCAAATGGTGATGGTGAGAAAATTACTTACCAAGTTCTCGGTTTTTTCTACTCTCCTTCCATGTTCATGAGAGTTGTAGTAAATATCCTCAATTAACTTGGGCAATACCCAATCAGGTCTTGTTTATCCCAAGCAATCAAAATAATTTACCACCACTTTCACACGTACTGACGATCACTGAGTAATTCACCACTAAGCATTGGTCTATTCCATCGTATATAAACCAAAACCTAGTGGAGGGAGATAATGATCATTGACCAGATCAAAAATTAATAACGGAATCAAAAATCAAATATAATCTCACTTGATAATAAAACCCACTATATGAAATTGAAAACAACATTGTAGAAAAGAGATAGAATTTTTATTCAATAAAGTACATGAAATCAATCATTAAAAAATAGAAAACCTACCCTTCCCCAATCACTAAAATATTTACCCCGCCATGGTAAGGGTAATATATATTGATGTGGAAGTAGAAGGCATTACAAAACTATGGAAAAGAAAACAAAGAAAAAGAAAAGAAGAAAAAATTTCCACCAGATTCTGTCCTCCGAAAGATTGCTCCTGTTTGGCACCACTCATTCTCGAATCACCCAAAGTTCCCTTATTATATAATTCTCCAAATAAAATTTCCTTTATCTCCTCAAAATATCAAATTAACTGTACAGTTATATATAAATATGTGTAATATTTATTTAGGATGACTTTTTCTCAGTGAGATCTCTAAAAAAACTTTATTCAATGTTTCTCATCCAATAATCAACTTAATGAATCTCAATCTCCATTATATTCAATAGAGACATGAATATATGACTTGTTTGACCATTACAATTAGAATCACCTTAATTGGAGATATTATGACCTATTTATGATTGATTAGCTAATGTGGGGTTCACATGGTCGCCCAGAATCTTTCTCCACCTTAATAGAATTTTTAGGGTCCCTTGATGGCCGAATTATATCTTATCCCAGAAGACAAAGATGTAGCCTGAAACTCCAGGTTTCCTACAAAAAATAATCACATAAATTGGGATTATATTATAAAATCTAAGTTCTAATTACAAAAACATATAAAATCTGTTAAATTCCCAAAATTAGGAAACTTTCCAATTTTAGCACAAAACATACCATAAATCCAAAAATGATGTAATTAAATTTAAATTGATGAATTTGGGGGGTTTAAATATTTTAAATACATATAAAAATGTATAAAATATTAACTCTATCAAATCTCAATCAAAATTTTGTTCAAACATTCCTTCAACTAAGGAATTCAATACTGAATAATGATTACCACTAACTGGTGGATGTTGTGGATTCTTGTCCCTTATAAAAACCTCAGAAGGTTCATTCCCCACATCACCCTATCGTGGATGTCTATATATCATAGGAACCTCATAAGGTTAATTCTCCACATCACCCTCACCCACATCATGACTTGTTTCCTCAGCAGATATTTCATTCTCAGATAAACTTTCATTCACTGTATCAGGAATACACAAAGAGATGTCCCCTACATTTCCTTCCAAATTATAATCATATTCTTCATAATTTGGTTCTATCACAAGAGTCATATGAGGAGGAGGAAATGAATAAGAGTGTTGTGAATGACCTACTTCTATAGAGCTCACAAAACATGGTTCTGTAGTAGTAGGTTGTACCACATCAATATCACAAATCACCACATACAATTCCATCATACCATTACTACATTGTTGTCGTATAAAAATGATCCATTCATCCAATACTCATCATCAACCAGAGGGTAATATATGTGCCATTAATCTTCAGGATATTGAAGATGCCGATATGTTATTGAATTAATTGATTGATCAGCCCTTAGTCTTAACCATCTACGAATCTTATTGTGAACATCATCCAATGTAAGAAAATCGTGAAGATTTTCCACTCTTGTAGGTGACAAACTATAGTTAAAACCCTACTCGGTATAAATTACCTCACCATTGTAATATATTTTCATATACATGATTACCTAGAAAAAAATAATTAATAAAATATTATATACTATATGAAAATTTTAAATTATTTAAATTGGTTATTATTGAATAACTGGATTTATCTTGAGACTTTCTATGGATCAATTTATCACTATTGAGGTATAATGATGGTGATATTATTACCAAATCAAATTTAATAAAATTTTATATATTTTTATACCATATCATCAAATGTTTTATAAATTTTAATTACTTATGAATAGATAACCACGACTTGATCTTGAGACTTACTATAGATTAGTTTATCATTATTTGATAAACTAACCAAAAGCTATGGGTGGACTCCTAGAATATCTATTATTAAATATTTAAGCAACCTCTAGTTTCCTTTAAAATAGTAACACCTCTTGTTGAATGCCTCTTATAGAATGCTTGTTCATAGACACCTCTTTGGGGAAACCTCTTGTCGATCGCCTTTTAATAACAAATTTACTCACATGCATGTGAGGGGGTCTAGGGGTATGAAATACATAACATTTTTTAAATGAACACGTGGGTCCTTACATACTTAGTGAGGGATGAATCGCAGATCATCAATGTGGAAAATAAAATGCAATTACTACAAATTATATAACCATATACACACATAAAAAGACATGCAATTTCAATTATGCATTGGTCGTTCATCTCTAGATCAGTCATGACACAATACTCTTAACATGTTTTTTGATATACTTATTATGTTTTAAATATTATATACCTTTACCTATTACTAGGTGAAATATATATTAAATATCTACACATGTTTTACAAAAAAATCACTTTTCAATGTGTATGTATATATATATATTTAAGAATAAAATTTAATAAATTTAATTAAAACTAATATGATTTACACTTATATAACAACCATTACAATACTGAACACTTAGGTTATTTTCAATTTTATAAAATTGCATATGTATATATAATATTTTTTGTCATTCTACTACTTTCCAAAATATAAGTAAATATATTTTATAATTTATTACTTGAAAGTATAATTATTTATAGTTAATATAATTTAAATTTATTGAATAAAATTATTATTAGTTGTAAGTAAAAGTAATATAATTTACACTTACGTAAAAATAATTAAAATAATATAAATTTATGTTATTTTCAATTTAATAAAATTACATATATATAAATTTTTTATCATTTTTCTACTTTCCAATATTTAATTAATTATATTTAATACTTTATTAATTAGAATAATAATTATTTACACTTAATATAATTTAAAATTATTATGTATAGAAAACAATTTATACCATTAACAAAAATAGTTTTCTATATCTTTCTTAATAAATTTAGATACTTAATATAACTAATATATTTTTAATAAATTATATAGCTAGTATATAGAATATTGCAATTTAATTTTATATTACTTTAAAAATAACTTATTTTATATACATATAAATCTATTCAACTCACCATTTAAATTAAAAATATATACATTTTTGAAAACAATTTTATTTCCCTAAATATAAATTACATTTTAGACACACCGCATTTAAATTTCCTAAACATTCAATATGAATTATATCATACAAAAAACAATAACTCATTAAAAAATTGAATCATACAAAAGACACTAATTTATACATTCATAGATGCATCAATACATATTAAATAAATAAACCATCACACAAACACTAATTTCTACATCCATACAGTCATGCATTGCATATTAAATAAATAAACCATACAAACAAAATAAATAAACATGATTAAATAGTTAAAATTCTTAATAGAAATTATACCTTCTTAAAAGTTGTAAATATATGTTAAGAAATATTTTATTTAGGACTTCACAATAAAAACCAGAGGAGAGAAATGAGATTTGAGGGGATCCTTTTATAGATTTTGGCTGGGAGGATTCATGAACGGTTTCACCCTTCTCTTGTGGTAGAAAGAGAAGCATGAACCATGTTCATGATTCTTCCTCAGATCAGAGAAGTGTGAATAGGGTTCATTCTTCTTGGGTCCCCTTTTTAAAATTAACGAGGACACTATCTCTTTTATAAAAAAATAAAAACCCATTAAAACCCCATCAGATTCACCCAAAACCTCCATCAGGTCACTCACAAACCCCAATACACTTGAAAATCCTTAAACTATATGGGTTTCATCTTCCTTTAAGAAAATAATCATATCTGATGAGGTTAGGTGTCTTATACTATACCTCTAAAATGTCATGAAGAACAAGCCTAAACCACCACAGATCGAAGGATAAAATGGGTCAGGGAGAGAGGTAAGGGGTTTTCCCCCTTATTAGTCTGACGATTGGGGGAATAAGAGCCCTAAGTGGGTGTGAAATAGAATGTTTGGGAAATGAAACTTCTTCCCCCAGTAAAAGAAACACCCTAAAACCTATTTAGTACCCAATCATAATTCACTAGGTACCTTGTAAGGCACTGTCCACCCAGTGGTGCTCTGTGGGTTACTAACCCTCTTCTATAACTAGGGGTGAGCATTAACTTGGATAAACCAAATTAACCAAAAAAACTTAAGATACTTGTATAATTTGGTTTTTATATTTCAGATAAATCAGTTTTTTAAACAATTATATTAGTTAAATCAATCGGCCTTCAGTTTTGTTATTGGAAACCAAAATATCTAATTTAACATACTTCCTTATCAAAATATCGATCCACAAATGGCCGCGTTAAGTGTACCCCCACCATCCAGAAAAAAACTAATGATTTTTTTAACACTTCACCCAACCCATCTTTTCACACACTCAAGCAAGGAACCCCTCCTGAAGTCGAGCCTTTTCTTCTTCCCCTCCCATCCTCTAACCTACGCATTACCTTTTTTCTCATTTAAATCCCATGTATGAAGAAACAACAAGTGCCTCGACTGCAAGTCCTCGACACTAATACCAACATGTTCCACTCCTCCATCACTCCAAATCTGGGGTCATGATAACATATCTCCCCATCCCATTATCTTCACCAAGGGTTGTGATCCCAATTACACAATCTCTTAGGTTCACACCTGGACTGTATTCACCATCATTGTATCTCCATGTTGTAAAACCAATCCAAATTCTACTTATCCTTCAAGACTCAATGTTGAGAATCACTCAATCGATGATATCATCACCGCCATCTTCTATCCTTTCTAGCCCCTCCCTCCTGCTTGATGGGTTTGGCTCCAACTTGTTTTATAAACTACACTATCATAGATCAGAGCGCTGATAAAAGGGGGTCTTTATCATCACTATTATTAGCAGTGATAAAAGTTTTTAATAATAAATATTATTAATTTATATAAAATTATTATATTTATATTCAAAAATAATTTCTATTTATATACATTAAATAAAAAACACGTGTTTATAATTGATATATATTTTTTAATAATTAAAAAACATATATAATGTTCTAAAAAATTATTTATAAGATTATAATTAAATAAATATATATTTAAATAATTATAATATTATAATAAATTTCATTAAATAATAAATATATTTTTTATATTTTTTATATTTTTTATATTTTTTATATTTTTTATATTTTTTATATTTTTTATATTTATTATATTTATTATATTTATTATATTTATAAATATTTTTTAAATATATATATTTATAATTATAATTATAAATAAATAAATATATGTTTCCAATAAATTTGGTCAATAAATATATCGATGTGTGAGTATAATTGACATGCATATATGTTATGAATTCATCATGAATGTTCATTTATACATTACACCCTTCTTATTATTCATGTTGTCCATATGTGATAACTTGTTTTTTATTATCTATACTTTACTAGTTATATGATTCATTCATGTTACACCCATGAATCTATTATGTTCTCAAAAATACTTATAAAATTACAATAAATATATTTAAATAACAAGTATATTTTTTATATTTATAATTATAAAATTTTAATTATATATAAATAATTTTTAAATATATTTATTTTAAATTATAATTATAATTATATATATATATAAATAATTATAAAATTTCAATAAATACATCTATTATAATTATATATATATTTATAATTATATGCAAATATTTATAAATATATTTATTTATAGTTATTATTATAACTATAAATAAATATATTTATTATACTTATAAAGTTATAAATATATATTATAGGTACTCAAGGTTACAATTACAAAGAAAAATTCAAATGATCATTTCATTTGATCATTTTATACCTCTGTTTTTCTCCTACGGCATCACGTGATCAGAAAAATTCAAATTAAATAGGATGAAAAATGTTTAGGAGGTGGAAGGGGTTCACAGTCACTGAAGTGCTTGAGACACCTTCAGTTCTCATCTTACCCTGATTTCATGATCAAAGGATGATCACGTGATAACATCGGTTCCCTTCTATGAAACCACATGAACTAAATAAACCCAAGTTAAATCGAATGAAAATACATCAGAGGTAGAATGGGTTTGCAGTCATAAAACTACTTTATAAACCTCTTATGTCTTCGGTTCGATCTCATGATCAAAATATGATCGTGCAATGGCTTTGATCACTTTCGGGGCATCTTGAGGAAGGTCGTTGGCATCTGCGCATGGGTATCACGGTGAATTCTGATAGCTACCTTGGACTCGTGCTATTAGTGAAGGGCTGGTGATGGTGATGATGAAGAGTGTCGAGTGATCATGTGACTGTCTTCAAGTCACCATGTCGAACTAGCAGCATCGGTTTGGTAGGTTAAAGATGGAGTCTCACGATGCACAGGATCACTTGATTCAAATTCACAAGGTGCAGGGTGATTCAAGTTTGAAAAGAACTCGTGAGGTTTTGGTTTGGAGTGGATATATGGGATCAGTAGGTAGCACAATTTAATGGTGCGGATTGTTTGGTAGCATGACCGGATGGCCCAAGTTTGATCACTATGAAAATATCACATCCCACATTGATTTTCCTCACTTTTTTTCCTCTAGTATATAATCCACTTCATGACTTCTGCCTCTCGATCTAGAAATGGGGTCAACACCCATACCACATGTATCACCTCAATCGTGGGTTATAGCCCATTGAGTCTGTGTCTCCAACTATGTGTGCACGTGGCCTATGGGCTCGATCCCAAATGGACCTATACACGAACTCGATCTCGACTTCCTGAACTATGTTCCTCCACTGGTTTTTGGCTAGCCATTTTTTCTGGGCTAAAGGTAGTAATAAAAAACCCCAACTACTTAGAATAAAATTCCAAGTCAGATGACGGGTCCAATGTGTATCTCCTTAAACCATAGGCCTTAATTTATTCCCTTTTTCATGTATTATTCCATCATTTGGAATGGTCCTTGAATATTTGGAGGCAAAGTGTGAAATGCACAATTATCAATGACAACAAAATTCCCCCCGTAGAATGAGATTTGTTAGAATGAAAGAATCTGGTTCTAAGGTAAATGTAGCTCACTTTTCCGCATATGTGAATATCTAAAAATTAGAGATACTAAACTTCCTAAGAGGATTATCTCTAATATGTCTAAGTTACCCTCAAATGTTATGAATATAATACATCTGGCCACAACTACTCAGCTGAATTTGATATGGGAAGTATCTTCGGCTCGGGGCATGGATACCCTAAAATTAGAATGTATATGCATTCAAAAATGAAACAGGGATTGGGTGTAATGGAAAATTATGGCTAGATCTAAAGTAATGAACTTGGATGTCTCTACATGTCCCATGAGGATTGGAATCAAGCCGTATATAGTTCTAAAATATATCACTATGTAGATCAAAGTCATGTATAAGAGACATAGGTTCATGGATAAAGAACTTTATGATGAATGTCCTTAAGTTGATCTATCTCATACATAGGAGGGGAAATATCACTATTTTGTTATTAAGTCTTGGGTGAGGACCCATGTCTCATGGGAGATGTTGATTAGATCATCCATGATGCCCATCCTTTGTGTGTAATACCAAACTGATCTGATTTCCTGTATTTGAGTACTTTACTTTCAACAGGTTGCTTTTTAGAAATTTTCATGAATGCTCACTAATATTAAATCCTTCATTGATTCACATGCTCTATTAGTCTTGATATCATTTGATTTATAAGGAAAATTTGGACATGATATCCTCCTCAAATGCTCTAACTTTTTCCCAAGTCAAAAGACTTAACGAGCATAGCTTTATTTTTTCTAAGGCCATATAGTGGGACCCACAAGCTTTGTATCTTTTTTTTTACTTTTCCCTAACTTTTTTCTAAGAATCATATGGAGTAAGACTCAGTGGTCATGAATTTATCTTTTTCTTAGGCCACCTTCTTACAGGTTTTTTACCTGAAAAATTTTTTTGACTCTTTTTTTCTATTATATAAGTGCTCAGTATTACCTAGATCATATATAGTGTATGTCTAGAGAGTAGATACTCAACTTTTTCTCAGGATTCCCTTATCGGGTTTTCATCATGGTGAGCAATATATCTATTTTTTTGGATTTTTTCAAGGTCTTAAAAACTAGACCGTTGTTGTGTTGTATTTTAGGGTCTTCTATATTATACATTTTTGTGTAATATATGTTAAGGTATTCTAGCTTGAACCTTTATGGAATATGGGGTTGGAAGACCAAGGATGACTCAAAACACTATGGGGGGATGAGTTCCATCGTGGAACCACTATGGCTCAAAGGTATTGGATTTTCTTTCTTGCAAGTAGAAGATGCATTTAGTTGGAGTTTCAAATCCATTATGTATCGATAACATGGAAAAACAAATCCAATCCCCACTCTTTTCCAAGGGATAAGGAAAATTTATGGAAGGAAGTATGGCTGAGGGAAAAATACTATGGGTACTAGGCCCTATTTGATATTTAGAGTGTGGGAGATGTAATTCATAATCAAAAAGTCTGATCCAGGTAATATGGAATGGGGAAGACATGTCAGTTATGTCCCTTAACACTATGGGGTGTCAAGTTCCACCACGGTGTTGTTGAGGCTCACAAGGATTAGTAATCCCTTCATAAAGGGCCATGATGCCTTTGGTCAGTGGGTTTGATCCCTCTGCGTCAGTAGTATGGATGTACTAAGAGATATTTTTTCCTTTCCAGGGGATATGAAATATTTTTGAAGACTTAGACATCCAGATGATGAAGTTGGGTATGGAAGGAAGTCTATCCAGGAAGGGTTATGGAACCCTAGGGAAACTCATATCCAATTGAACATCTCTAGACCTATGCCTTATGGTTTCAAATCATGAGGTGTGGGATATCAAAAGGTTCAAGAATAAAGGGTCATATTACATCCCTGAGAAAGGGTACAAAACACGGGGATGCAATGTTGAGGACATCGGATCCACCTGAATAGTCTGAGAAGGATATTGTAAATCATAGTCCAAAGTGATTAGGTTATGATGAAGGTATCAGACATCCACACTGGGGATATCTTAAAACATAATGGGGTGATACGTTCCTATGTGATGATGTCAGGCTCACAAGAATCAAAAATCCCTTTATACTGGGCCAATATGTCTCTGGTTGGTGGGTTTGAGCCCTATGCGTTAGTAGCATGGCCAAGGAGAGAGATCAATTTTCTTCTTTAGGGTTAATGAAAAGTTGGTGACGACCTAAAATGCATTAGATCATGAAGTGGGATTTATGTAAAGCATAATATCCAAGAAGGGTTTTAGTACCCTTAAATTTTTACCACCACAAGTTGAACATATTCTTACGGTGAGGAAATGTGACCAATCATTGATCTAATTTTTTCCTAGACCAGGGGGTATAGTGAGCATAGCTAGGATTTTACTAGGGCTACATAGTAGACCCTATGAGCTTTATTCCTTTTATTTTTCTCCCTAATGTTTTTATAAACTCTAAGGATGAAGAATTTACCAGGTCGAGACTATACTTTTTATCAGGCTGCCCTTTGCGAGTTTTCAACCTGAGAAGTTTTTCATCTCTTTTGTTAGTATTTTGAGTTCTTTCAATTTGTACCATTATAGGAAAGAATTTAAGGTCATACAGCTTTGAACAGAGCATAGTCAGTTTAGGGTCATGACTTGCATGGACCTAGTATATGAGATGTTACACAAGAGGCTCATTAGGATACCCATGGTCAAGAGTACTCCAAAATACTTCTGAGAGGGAGGTGGAAGTGTTGTAAATCATAGCTTGATTTCCTTAGATCATGATAAATAATATGGGACAATCGTTATGGCGATAACCTAAAACACAATGGGGTTCTTGGTTCTGTCATGGTGGAATCAGGCTCACGAGAATTAGGAGGCCCTTTATGTTAGACCAAGATGTTGCTGGTTGGTGGGTCTAAATCCCTTTTGTGTCAGTGTCATGGCCAACCAAGAGATCTATTTTTCCCTTTTCATGGGAAATTAAATGGTTGAAGTAATCATAGTCATAAAATACATGAAGTGTGGTACATGGATTGTGGTGATTTAAAAATATGATAGAAGCACCCCATACTCTGGTTGATTGAGGTAAGTCTCTTATGGTCCTTTTATATGGAATGAAAAATGGGATATGGTCTAAATAGTTTATCATCATATATTTGGGATATTTTCATGCAATTTTAATTTTATGTGACCAAGATGTTTTCCTTACAATTTAACGTCATGTGGTAGGGAGGTACTTCCATACAGTTTAAAGCCATTCAGTCAGGATGTGGGAACCGATGTGAAAAGGGGAATATTATGGCTAGTCCCAAAGATGGATATTTGGGAATCACTATATATCTCATGAGAATTGAAATCAATCCACACATAGTTTTAAATGAAGTCTCCTATGTAGGTCTGTCCCAGACGCTAGGAGGAGGGGATTTTTATATTTATTTGTTGCAACTAGGTTCGATGTTGGAAATTTGAACATCACTACATATTCCGCGAGGGCAGGAATCAAGTCACACGTAGTTCAAGAAATACTCTACGCAGGTCTAACTCGTATGTAGAGGTGGTCATTATTTCCTTTGACCATTGCATTTGGGCCTAGTATTGGAGATTTAGGCATCACTATGTATCGTGTGATGATAAGAATCAAGTTACACATAGTTCTGGAAGTTCCATTTATTTTAACTTCATGTGGTAAGGATGTGGGAACTAACATGAAAAGGAGGAATTTTTGTGGTTGGGCCCAAAGATAGAAGTTTGTGAATCACTACATATCTCATAATAATGAGAATCAAACCACATGTAGTTCTTGAAATCCCATGCAGTTTAATATCATGTGGTGAGGATGAGGGTTGACCAATGTGAATTGATGTGAATATTATGGTTTTTCTCCAGTATGAAAGTATGGGAATCACTATGTATCTCATTAGAATAAGAATAAAACTACACATAGTTCTAAATAACCACACACTTTAAAGTTTTACAGGAAGGACATTGACCATGCAGTTTAACATCATGCGGTGAGGACTCATGGTATGCCTTTTATGGTCTTGAATTCAGGTACACAATGGAACTATTGTGTACTTTTATGCCTTTCTTGTGAGGATAAGTCCTTTATGCAATCCCTAAGATCATGTGAGTTATGCTCGGTCTGAGAAATAATGAATGATAGGGGCTCCCCTATAATGCAGAGACAGTTGAGGGTACAATGAGGGAATTCCATATCATGTAGTGGCTATACTAAGATATAGGATTGAGGCATCCCTATGTATCTCATTGGAAATGAGAATCAATCCATATATAATTCTAGAAGACTTTTACAGTTTAGATTCATGTGAAAAGGACATAGGTGACTCGATGTGAATAGATATGGATATAATGGATTCGTTCAGTTTTATGTCATGTAGTAAGGACATTGGCCATGTAGTTTAATGTATTGCTGCCAAGATGAAATATGTCGCACATTTTAACATCTTGATTCTAGGATGAATTTCATACAGTTTAATTTCATGTGGTAAGGATGAATTCCATATAGTTTAAAATCATGTGGTTAGGATGGATTCTATATAGTTTAATGTCATGTAGTTAGGAAGAATTCCATATAGTTTAACATCATGTGGTTAGAATGAATTCCATATATTTTAATATCATGTGGTTAGAAAAAATTATGGAATAATGTGGATTCCATGATCATTATTCGATGCTTGATACAGAATATTGCCTCCTCCTGGTCTGGATTGACAAAGATGATGGTTGTATTAGCCAATATGTCAGCACAAACATTCTGTGATCAAGGGCATGATGTAATGTGGGATCAAAAGGGAACTTCGCCATCATCTAACATGTTTTGACAGTGTCATGGAAATATAATACCTCTTCATCTATAATCTTGTTGTCTTCCAGCGTATTTTTTGGGGCAGGATTTGCTGCAAGGAAATCAGATAGGTTTTGTCCTATCACTGACTTATGTGACTCAAATTGAATGTCTTATTGCTAAATAATGACCGCCCATCAAGAAAAGAACCCAGTTAGAATTGGATATCCAAGGATTTACTTGAGAAGGTCTTTTTGAGATACTAATTGGATTTCATGGTGCTACAGGTAATACCTCATCATTTTAACTGTGAATATAAGTGCAAGGAAGTTCTTCTCGACATCAGAATATCTTGTCTCAGTACCAAGCATAGTTCGACTGAGGTAATAGAGACTATTATCAATCCCTATATAATTATTTTTTTACGAGTAAGGGGCCTAATTAGCATTCCATGGAGGCCACATATAAGATGAATGGCCTCTCTTCCACCAGAGGCATCATAATTGGTGGGTGAAGAAGGTAATTCTTAATACTATTGAAGGATTCTTGGAAACCATCGTCCTATATTAACAGGGATGATATTGGAAATCCATATTGGGTATTTCACTTTATCGAATGAAGTTGGATTTGATCAATTTTTTAAGTCTCACCTCTAAATTGGTGATATGAGAGGGGTGAATCCACCTAGTTTCCTTCTTGAAGACTTGATTCTCATCTGGTAGCCTGAGATGGTGTGTAGCCACATTTGGATTCATTCTGGGAATTTCTGTGGAGGCTACGGGTCATCCCCTATTCCTAGATTCATCTTCCTGAGATCATTTATGGTGGTGGATACACCTTCCTATAACATTGAAGGGATTTTCCTGAGATCATCCTCATCTTCCTCCATTTTCTGAGCCTCTAGAGACACTTCCAAATGAAGATGGAAATTTGGTGGCTCCTCTATCATTTTCATGGTGAGAGAGGACATGAGAATAAACATTATCATCCCCTATTATGGGAGTCGTTTTAGATGGATGTCAGAGCTAATTTCATTTTAAACTGTCACTAAGGACAGGTGGGGCTTATCCCCTAGGATTAGTTCTACTACTTCAACTAGGCTTATCAAGAGCACCTAGTCACTATTGAACATACTCCATGGATTCACAAGGATGGTCCCTTGAGACATTAGGAACTACAATATATATATCATCATCCACCATTGGTTTCTCACCTCCCTTCTTGTAGAAATCTTCTTCAGCATATTTGGATATCTAAGTCTTGAAGGGGGAATTTTCACTATTTGATATTCCAACTTTCCCATCTGATGTTGATGATGTCTCCTAGATATTGAGATGCCTCACATTTTATCATCCTATGACTGGGATGTGTTCCGTACAGTTTTTCATCGTACGGTAAGGATGTGAATATGGGTGGATGGGTTGGGATATAGAATCCATGAATCCCTATGTATCTCATTAGGATGAGAATAAAGTGTACGTAGTTATAGAATAACCATATAGTTTAACATCATGGGGAAAGGATGTAGTCCATGCAATTTAATGTCATGCGATTAGGACGTGATCCATATAGTATAACATCTTATAGTGAGGATGATATCCATGAATTTTAATGTTTTACGGTAAGGAAATTATCCATACAGTTTAATGTCTTGCAATAAGGACAACGGTTAAATAACCTATCAGGAGATTGGCTCTTCTAAAGGATCTTGGAAAACTCTTGTTCATATTTCATGAGTTTCAAGATATTTCAACTCTATCCAACCCACAGATACTTATTCCTCCAACTGATATTCGAAGACAAAGCATCTTTCTATTGTGTTATTGAGACTTTGATGGTCGGGGAAATTATTTTCATGGCTTATAAACCCTACCCCATACGGGTTTCTCAATGTTGGGAGTTCCATCAAACTGTTTTCTATGGAACAATAAAAATATTTAGAGATATTCTTCATTTAAAAGGAATATGTTTTTCCAATATTGATTTGAAATATGATCGCTTATCCTTGGGAGGTATATGTCTCATGCCCCACTACACAACTAGCTCACCTTTCTCAGAGTGATTAGATGACTGGAGTAGGGATTTAGGTGTTGGTGGTTCCAATATCCCCATGTCCATTTGCACTTGAAGTAAATATTTAAAGGAAAATCATCCTTCTATGGTGTTCTCGAGACTTCTATGGTAGGGGAAATAGTTTTCATGACCTACCAACCCTTCCACACTCGGTTTTATCATCATTAGTAGCTCTATAAAACCATTCTCCATTGGATAGCTGAAATATCTGGGGACATGTTTGGCTTGGAAGGAATTTACTTTTCATTGTCTGCCTTAAAAAGATGGGTGACCAAGCCAATTCTCCCACATGATGTTCATACTACCATTAGTGTGGGTGTATGGATGAATTTGGAGTCTAGGGTATAGATTCCTGGTATTTATTAATATGGGGACAAGTGTTGAAGCATTGGGGGTCTTGGATGATGCAAATGCTTTCCATTTATTAAAAGGTCCCAACTCTCTTGAAGGTTTTTTGGTGATATCGGAGGTCGGATGGTTTAAAAAATACAACCAATGAGGATGTGGAAAATAAATAAATTCCCCCATCCCTATGGGCTAGGGTGGGTGGAATAATTTTTGGATCTCTCCCAGTGATGGGGTGATAAATATGAAAATTCCCCCAGCCCTATGGGTTGGGGTACTTTACTGCATGGAGAGCTTCTATAAGCAGACATAAGTGCATCATCCCTAGGTGGATATCTCAGGATTATTACCATAATTATCTCCTAGATATCCATATTCTCTTGCTGGAGTTGAGTGATTTGTTCCTCAATAGAAACCGCCTTATCATATTCAAGGGGCCAGCTGGTGGGATCCATGAAAACACTGCTTCCTCTATCGGTGGTAGGGTGAGTGGATAGTGATGGGATTTATGATGTGGATCCCAAAAACTAAATACATTGTTGCCAATATCTATATGATCAATTTTCCTTGCCTTATGAGATACCAACATGGTTGGAAACACCTTCTATAGATGCTTATTGGATACTACTGAGCCTTCTCGCTCTTGTTCTAGTGACAGAAGGTAGGATAAACTATTGTGACTCAGATGACTACAGGAGGGTATGATTGTACCCTTTATAATATTTCTCATCTATATCTAATGTAGAGTCTTTGGATCTAACCGATATCATCTTTATTGGGACACAGTCAGGTTGGTACTCTTCCTTAATGGAGTACTCTATTTAACGGGTGGGTTCTCAATGTACAACTTGGGGGGGTTGGTTCCCATGGTATTATTTGGGGATTTAGTGCCCATAATGAAGATGATCCTAGGGTAGAATGTGGTAAAAATGACCCCAGTCCTATAGACTGGGGTGTTCCGTGGGATTCCACAGTCACCAAGGCTAATTGTGATGAAGTCATGGGCTCCGGGATCGTAGTGATATAAGATTGATTCTGGGCAACTGTTAGGATACATTGGTGGACCTCAGACAGATTGGTGGTAGTAGGGGTATGGTCCTTCTCTGGAACTAAATAATTCAGATACCTCAGGTGGTCACTCCTTCTTGGTTCCCTATCCTAGATAGTTAGTGTAGGCACAACCTCCTATATAGCTACATGTGGAATCATGCCTGCATATCGACGATTATGATCAGAACAGATGGGATCGTTCCTAGACAGCTCCTAGGTGATTGAGTTTTCATGTTGACTATCCCCATTAACCTACCTGATATGGGGAAGGTGTACATTTCTGTATTCCAGTGATTGGTTCCCAAAGTGGTTGAATGTGTCGACAAGGGCCACTTCCTCTCCTGCGGCCTGTCGCGGGAAAGATAGCATGTGGGAACTCATCCTCAAAAGGTTTTCATGAGCTGATCCCAAAGTTTTTATGGAGTTGTTGATAAGTTATTTTTGGCCCAAGATTTTCACCAATTGATACTAGAAGTGGTGTTCTGGTGATAACGTACGTCGGGGCCTTAGGGCCAAATCATCTTGTCTAGTGATCTTGGGATCCATTGGCACATTCAATGAAGTCATTTAGATTTCAATGAATCTTTATAATTCTTGAGGATAAGACAATAAACCTTATAAATGAATCATCATATATAAGAGTACATGTTGGATCAATAACTTTCATAGTTAAAAGGTAAAGAGTCATTCCCTTTCAATGCGGTTAGAAGAAACATGTCTGGTTCATCATTTTGTTGTGCAATGAGCATAGTATAAAATGGCCTGATGGGCATTGGGAAATATATCCTTTTTGACCCATGAAAGGGATGACATGGTTCCATTTATTCACATCAGGTTCACCATTTTGTTTCATTGGTTTCTAAGGTGTGGAATGGGTTTCACTCAATGGTTTGATTGTAGGGGGTTTAAAGGCCTTGCTCAATCGCTTGCATCAGGTTTTCCATTCTTTCCACCTTTCCAAGAAACTCCCAATGGTTCCCTCATCCATAATTTGGTACTAATATGCTTTTAAAATTCTGGAGGGAATCCGAGTTTTCAGGCCCAGTAACTCTTAGGGACTCACATTGGTCCAGAGGATGGGAGGTCAGGCTCATCACACCCTTTTAGGGGAATTATTGCCTACTTCGGGACTCTCTTATAGATTTAAGATGTGTTTTTGAAATCATTACTAGACCCTAATAATGGAATAGTTACCATTGTTCCAATTAATTTATTATAAACATGTATTGATAAGGAAAATTGTGTGTGTATCACAGGTTCTCTATCTCTCTCTTATTTAGTTATGATGCTTTGGGTTATAGCTATGTCTGATCACTCTGGAGTTTATTTCCATCCAGGGATGTGGTTGGTGTCTTGGATATGGGGTGGAACCTCTAAGAGGCATCCTACATATCTTGTTAAATAAGAATCAAAACCCACATAGTTCATTTGACATAGTTTAAGTTCATATGATTGGACCCATCCATGTAGTTTTACGTCATATGGTAAGGACATGAATATCAGGCTCGGACCACAGTGAGGAGTCCTATGTATCCAGTTTAAGACAGGAATTAGAGTCTATGTAGTTCTTGTGATGGGTGTCTATTTCATGAGATATATGACATTATAGTCCCTAGTTAGGAATTATGCATATGAGACCTCCCTGGATGGGTTCTTTAGGAATATGGACCTTTGAGCGGAGATGAGATGTAATATGGATTACATACCAATGGTGATTCCTCACTGGGGAATTCTCATCATTATATTGGTACAATAATCACTAGTCTCTAATCTCATAGGATCCATCCTCAGTGTGAGAAACAAGAGATAGCGGTAGATCAAACGCATTGTGTGCGAGCATATTCATATAGGGCTTACACATTTTTGTTCCCCTTTGAGAGGGATGGTTTCCCACCTCATGGAGGATATGGTATGGATATAGGGCCTTAAGAAGGCTCCCTATATACCATAGTTATCGAAGGAATTAGAGTTCTCATAGTGTTCTTCATCCCAAACCTACTGATGGGTTTGAGGTACTTGAGGGCATGATCGAGACTTATAATTAAAATGATGCTCGTTCTTGAGTCCTCTTCTCATATGCTGATAGACGAGGAAGAATGGAAGACTTATGGGAGAATTTAATCCCATAATCTAGGAATAATTGGAAATGGAAGGGAATTACACAAAATTGTATGCTTATTGGATCTCGGGCCTTAGTAAGGCTTCCTACATATCCTGGTTATGGTAGGAATCAGAGTTCTCATAGTTTAGTTATCTCTCAACCTGTCGATGGGTTAAGGTGGATGATCACACTCAAAGACATTATGATTATCCCTTAGATTTAGGAATTCTAGGGGATTATACCAAAATGGATGCCCTATAGTTGGGGACATTCTATATTATGTTGGTAGTTGGGACTTACACACTAAGGTTTTCAAGTTGGTTGGGGCTTACACTCTAAGGTTACCTAATTGGTTGAGGCTTACACACTGAGGCTGCTCAGTTGGTATACTCATTATTTATTGTGGTGATGATCATGATGGTCTATTAGAGAGTACGATATTGGTAGGGTCACGTGAGGGCATGACCCAAGTTGATCAAGGACACTTCCCTCATCAAATGGGAATGAGGTTGAAGATTCTTAGCCAGGATCCACATGTCAGGAGTCCAAGTAGGTATTTAAAACAAGGTTGGAATATCCTGGAGGATTTTTTTGACATGTCTTGTCCATCTAATAGGTAAGTCTAGATTGTTCATTCAATATGTTGGGGAAACAATCTGACATAGCATACACATCCAAGGGTGTCTACTTAATCAATTGGAACTCCTTGGATGCCTTCTAATGGGTGAAGAATCATGTCCAAGATGCTTCACATGACCAAAGCAGCCATATATGGGGTCTCATGCATGATCAAAGTAGACATGATTAGGTATTGTTTCATGGTCGACCTGACTTTTCTTCGGACTGTTGCATGTTAATATGGACAAGTCTATGAACAATTGTATGATCATTATGACATGTCAATGATGTCTCATGAGGTCATCCTAGATTTTCCAGAGCTTATCTTGTGATAACATGGATGTGTCGAGGGGCCATCACCTGATCAACTTGACTTGTATTTGGAATGTCACATGTCAATGGTGACATGTTGAAATATTATTGCGTGGTCATACCAACTTATATAAAGCTTGTATTATGATCAACATGGCATGATTACAAGTATGTATGTAAGACAAGGATGGAATTTCCTAGAGTATTTTTTTTACAAGTCTTGGATATCTACTGGGTAAGTCTAGATTGTTTGTCCGCTATGTTGGGGTACTAATCTGACACAACAGACACATCCAAGGGTGTCTGACTAATTAATCGACATGCCTTGGATGCATTTGAATGGGAGAAGCATCATGTCCAAGATGCTTCACATGACCAAATAAGGCATATCTAGGGTCTTGTGCATGATCAAAGTAAACATGATCATGTGTTGTCACATGATCGAAATGACTTGTCTTTAGACTATCACATGTCAATATGGACATGTTTATGGACAACCGTATGATCATTATGACATGTCAATGATGTATCATGAGGTCATTATAGATTTTCCAAAGCTTATCTTGTGATAAATAATATATTTCTATGGGTCATCACCTGATCAAATTGACTTGTCTTCGGACTGTCGCATGTCAATGGTGACATTTAGAAAGATTGTCGTGAGGTTATACCAACTTGTCTAAGACTTGTCTTAAGATAAACATGGCATTTCCAAGGTTTCCCAAGGACATCATGAGACTATTTAAGGGTCTCAAGAGCATGTGTCGTTAAAAAATTCACGTTTTGGGGTCTCACAAATATGTTTATGGTCATTGCGTCCATCCAAGTTCCACAAGTGCATGTCCAAAGGGATCATTCCTTAAGTTTCATGGGAAATTATTAGTCCATGTAAAATTATGCACGACCATATGAGGGTATTCTCATGAAGTCTTCACTAGGTTGAAGCCATAAATAGGCTAGGGGTGTCTGTATGAGGGATTCATATGGAACTCTGTCCTTTATGAAAATCACATAAATATAAATGGGTCTTACAAAGGGTGTTGTGGTCATGCATGGGGTTGTATATCAAAGCCTTTACATGCATGGCTGAGGGAAGGTATTACACTGTGAGGGGTGCATGGCATAAGGGCTGAAAATTTTGAAGTCTGCACCATGAGACCGAGCAGGAGTTCATCGCGAGATCTAGGGTATAGCGTCTTAACTTTTTATGTCAAATATATGATTGCTCAATCATTCCCACACACAACATGGTTTCATGATCATCATACAAACACACGATCTCCAAAAGATCACGTGAAGGATTCTATGGATGCACACTAGGAAAGTCCATTGGTGTTGTCTTATGAAAGGATAAAGACTCAAAATGCATGGAGAAAGAGGTTGAATAACTCAGGAGGGGAATAAGCTTTTGAGTATACACCATAGTGACAAGAAAAGGAGCACTATGGGATTAGGGTTTCATGATGTTGTAGGGAACATGTCTACTGGTGTATGTCTTTGGATACCAGTATGGATATCTTCTATCTATAATTTCATGAACTCCATGTTTCCTTGAGATGAACTCTTAGATCCTTACACTATCTGGGGTGTTGCATGGGGTGATAGCCATGTTCAAGGTTGCATGTTATCATCACAAGATGAGGGTGCTCACAGTATTTGTGAGACCGGGGGTATGTCATGTATGCTTGCTCCAGAGACCCTCCCTGGAGAAGTCCTAAAAGCAATCAACAAAGGGGAGGGGGTCATGTGATTTTGTGAAAACCCCTACATGAACTAGGAATATCATGATGTTTAGTTCATCATGCAATTGAATATCCTTCAAAATATCATGTGGTGGTCTCAAGCGATCACCTAAGGATGTCCTTCGATGGGCGGTGGCTAGATCACCCTATTCCTCTACCTTCCTTTTTTGGAGCTCTTTTACCCTATCCCTTGTATGTATTTTTCTCAATGGATCTTAGTATATATAGGCCAAGGGAGTCCAAAGGTGATGTAGATTTACTCAGGATGAAAGACATGTGTACTAGTTGAAGTGGTGGAGATCGCATCACATGATCATTTCATTTGATCATGTGATGCTTCTATTTTTCTATTATGGAATCACATGATAAGAAAATTATGAGTTAAAACAGATGAAAAATGTGTTAGAGGTGGAAGGGGTTTGTGTTCACTGAAGTGATTGCGACACCATCAGCGCTCGTCTTCTCCCCAATCACATGATCAAAGGATGATCACGCGATGACCTCAGTTCCCTTCTATGAAGTCACGTGAACCAAATAAACCTGAGTTAAATCAAATGAAAATACATCATATGTGAAAGGGGTTCATGGTCATAAAACTACTTGTGATGCCTCTTCTGTCTTTAGTTCAATTGCATGATCAAAATATGATCATGAGACAGCCTCTATTTTTTTCAGTGGATCTTGCGGAAGGCCACTAGTGTCTGTGCTTGGGTATCATGGTGACTTCTACTGGCTATCTCGGACTTGCACTATCAGCAAATGGATGGTGATGGTGATAATTAATAGTTTCAAGTGATCATGTGACTTTCTTTGAGTGTCCATGTCGAACCAAAAGTGTCAGTACAGTAGGTTGAAGATGGAGACTCATGATGTGCGGGATCGTTTGATTTGAATTCATAAGGCACGGGATGCTTCAAGTTGTAAATGAACTCATGAGGCATTGGTTTAGAGTGAAAGGTTAGGATTAGATGGTAGTGTGATCGGACGACACAGATTGTATGGCGGCATGATCGAATGGCCCAGGTTTGATCACTATAAAAATATTGTGTCCCACATCGAATTCCTAAACTTTATTTCCTCCAGCATATAATCACTTTGTGACTTCCACCTCTTGATCCAGTAATGGGGTCAGCACCCACACTCTTACCACATGAATCACCTCCGTCGTGTGTTTCATCCCACCAAGTCTATGGCTCAGAATATGCACGTGCGCCTATGGGCTTGCACACTATAAGCCATATACATGGGTCTGACATCCTCTTGTGGGAGTTATGCTCCTCCGTTGGTTGTCCTAGGCTGAATCCCACTGGATGTGGTCAACCTCTATTCCCACATGGGCCTATGGTCTAATTGGCTTAGCTAGCTAGTGGCTAGCCATATTTTTTTGGCTAAGGGTGGTAATAAAATCCCTCAACTCCTTAAAATAAAATTCCAAGTAGGATTTCGGGTCCAAGTTGTATCTCCATAAACCTTAAGCCTTCATGTATGCCCTTTTCCATGTATTATTCCATCATTTGGCATGGTCCTTATATATTTAGTGGAAAATTGTGAAATTCACAATTATCAATGCCAACAACTGTGTAATATAATCTATTTATTGTAATATCTCGTCAAGCAGGTTCACACCCATTTCATCAACCTATATTCTTGATACATATTTCTTTGACTATCTAAAATAAACTCATCATTACACCATGACCATGAAATTTAATGTGATGGTTCCATTTCAATCAAAGGGTCATGATATCAACGTCCATAAAGATGGAAGGGAAAAATCATTAATCTACTTGTTCATTAATAAAAAAATCATTCATCATCTATTAACTCATCATGGTTTACAACAATACATCAAAATGTGTGGTTCATGACATGTATTAATAATAATTTTAAAGTTTAAGGACCACCACACACACTCGCATATAGAAATATCCAATTACATATAAATATGTGGAATTCCTACAGGAGGGTTTGTTCTCATAATCTCTCATCTTGTATATTACTAAGTGAAAACTTTATGATATAAATCCTCATCTATTTATGATTACTCACACCAAAAAGTCAACATAATATTATAGTTCAGAGATAGGTAAAATAGCCAGAGGGGGTGAATTTCCCTTTAAAAAAATTAAAGGAAAATAATCCAATTTTTAAAACTTATTTATAAAATAATGAAGAAATTAAAACCTTTTGAAAATAAAATAATAAAAGTTTAATATAGAAATTATATATTTAAATATAATAATAAAAATAGAAGAATAAAACAAAGAATGATTTGAGAATAAATTGATTAAGTGTGTTTGATGGATTAAACAAATCCTGAAATGAATGATTGAAATTGGAAAATAAATAAAATTGTGGAAAGTAATTGAGATAAAATATCTGGTAAGAAAGTTCATAAATATTACTCAAATTTACCCTTTTTATCCCACCTCAATCACTTAAGGATTTAATGTATTATTATTTTTTCTTCAATGGTATCCAAGATACCAAATCTATCCATTTATTTTTAGGTTATATCAATAAACTAAATATAATAGACACTAGAATTTTAATGGTGAATCTAGAAACCTAAAAATAATTGCCCCTTTCCTTTTTAATAGAAATGGAAAGAAAACCAAACTCTCTCACTTTAATGGTAGTGAGCACCAAAATTAGAAGAATGAGGAATATGATAGGATTGCTAGGAACCATTCAGTGCATACTACTATCTCAATTCTTTAAAAGAATATGAATAAGGCTAGGAGTGAATGATAATAAATAAGATATTGGTAAGTTATTATTATTTTTACACACTGTATAATAGAGAAAAGAATATTTATAAATGAGAGCACTTTAATAGATATTTGGTAATAGATTCATGTTGGAGTTGGAGAATGGTTGTCCAGGTGTGTTTCCAAGGCCACCAAGATCTCTATTTATAGGCTCTAATTCCTTTGGTAATGTTCTAGAATCCTTCAGGGTTCTTTAATCCAAATATATCCAAGTTTTATGGATTTTGACCATCATTTTTTTCAATCCTTCTTAATCACTTTAAAAATAATTAACTCCAAATATCCAAGTAAATCATTAGGAAATTCAAATTCAAAATATTAATAACAATATTCTATAATTATCAAGGTGAGGGAAAAATAGAGAAAATGATTATTGATAATACTATCATTTAAATTTAGAACTATTTGAACAATTAAAACTAATATAAAATCACTCATTTAAAGAGTTTAAAACATTTCCAAAATAGTAGGTAAAAGATATATCATAAAATTTCACACATTTTCATTATATAATATTCAAAAAAATAAAAAATATATATATATATATTTATATATTAGATAAAATCAAACTTTAAAGATATTATATTAAAAACATTGAAACATGTTTGAATGATTTTCTTAGACTATAACAGTATATTAGAAACATTAAAATCAAAGAAATCAACTCAAAATAATAAAATCAAAATATTTTATTTTCATGCTATAAATATATGGGTGAATAAAGAATAGAATAAATATACATATAAATGAGTTTAAAATAATATAAAACCACTTTACATATATTCTATATCATTAATAAGAATTCATATAATGATTAAAATAATTAGAAAACGTTTTATGAATAGGAAGCAAATCAATATAATAAGAAAATAATGAAAACAAAGTAAACCTGAGTTTCCTAGATTTTAAAATCTATGTATAGGTAAGTTTTTATGCATATGTAAGGATAAAACATATGTTTCATAGGTTTTTTAAGGTAAGAATGTAAGTTCATGCATTTCATGAAGGTAAAACTTAATTTAAAGGTGTTTCTTAAGGGTAGAAACAATGTTGCATAAAGGTAACACATATTTTATATATGTTGCATAATGGTATAATAGAGTTGTGTAAGGGTAAGTAATAGATCACATAAGGGTAAAACAAAAATATCAAAGTATGTATAATGGTAAGGAATAACTTTCTTAAGGGTAAAACCAAAATAAAAAATCATGTGTAAGGGTAAGGAATAACTCACATAAGGGTAAAAAAATAACAAAGCTTGTGTAAGGGTAAGGAAATATTTATGTAAGGGTAAACATACAATGTTATGCGTTGTGTAAGTGTACATTCAAATCTACAAAAGGGTAAATTCAGTGCTACATAAAGGTAATCATGTAATTTTGAAAGCTGCATAAGTACAGAATAGAAAATATAAAGCTCATGTAAGGGTAAAGAAAAATTAAAATAAGATACATGAGGGTAAATAAAAACTTTAGAAAATTAATTTTTCACAAGATTTAACCAAAAATAAATATGAATAATAATAATAAAAATAATAATAAAAGATAAATAACTAAAAAAATTAAATTCAATAAAATTATTTTTTAAAATAAAAAAAATAATATTTATAATTATCAAATTAATAAATAAATAGAGTGGTTTAAGGAGACACTCCAAAAATTTCCACTTTTTTATAATTATAAAACAAAATATACATTTCAAAATTTCTCCCCCTTTTGGAATTGATCAAAAAGATTAAAAAAACTAAAACATCGTTTTCTCCCCATTTTTAAAACAAATAAGGTAGAATTGTTAAACTAAAAACACATTTTCCCCCCAAAATAAAATATTTGAATCATAAAAATTAAACTCCCATGAATTAAATAAAGATATAAAAATATATATATCTCTCTTTAATCAATGTTTCTCAAAAAAATATAAAAGGAGTCATGAAAAAAATAATATGATATTCAAGGAATTGTAAAAGATATGTAAATAATTTTAAAAAAAAGAATACTGTTTAAAATAGAGTTTAAAATTTAAAAAAAACTTTAAAAAGTTGTTTTTTTAAAATAAAATTAAATAGAAAATAAATATTTTGAAAAATCAAAAAATAATTAAGGATTAGTAAATATTTTATTAATAAATCGTAGAAAATTACTTATGAGTGCCAAAATAGGTGTGCAGTAAGGCCCGCGCACCATGCCCAGGATGGAGAAAGGGTTAACAAACTTGATCAACTCTTTTCAGGATAAATTCCGAGGAGAATTTGTGCCAAAACCATATCTACTTTTTTGTATCCAGATAGAATTATTTTTTTAGAGTATCATACTCACTTAAATTTTCTAAAATTATGAAATTTTTTGAAAAACAATTTTTTTCAAATAATTTGACATTCATTTTGGAAAATAATTTTGAAAAAAACATATTTTTTAAAATTAAAAAATTCTCAAACTTGGAAATATATTATTAGAATTTTAAAAAAAATTGAAAAGCGAAAAGAAGATAAAATTTTAAAAGGATATGAAAATAAAATGTAAAGATGGATTTTAATTTCTATAACTCCCCAAATAATATAATAATTATAAAGAGAGAATGGAAATCGAAAATAAAAAATAAAATAGGAAAGATAAAAAATTGAATATTTTAAAATATAAAATCTAAAAAAGATCATCTCATCTTTTGGGAAAGAAATAAAATATGAGAGAATATATTTTTAAAAAGGATTCAAGAGAGAACTTAAAATAAAATGAAAAAATAACCTTATTCCCATAAAGATCAAGGTTGATGTTCAAAGTCTCTTTGAGAAGGAAAGACCTAGGATCCTCCTCACTTTGAGCATAAACATTAATATTGAGGTGGGAAAGAGTTGATAAATCACTTAAAGAGGATAAGAATAAATTTATTTAAAAGAAACCATACAATGGATCAATGAGTTTTTGTGGAAAATCCCTATAATAAATCATTTAAAATATCCTTTTGGTACCCTTGAGGGTTGAGAAATGTTAGCACAAGATGATTTGGGCATGGTAACAGTAAATTTTGGAAAGTAAAGATTTTGGGAACCAAACTCATATTTTTTATTTAGATTCAAAGAAATATGTATGGATATAGGGTTTCTATATCTAGAATTTTTTTAATTACAATCATAGATAAGATGACCATATTTACGAAAACAATTAAAAAATTTATTTTGAGAAATACCTTTTTTATAAAATAAATGGTTTTTTAAGTATAATTATCTTTTGAAAATAAAAAAACCATGATTATTTATTTTAATGAATTAAGAATCAATAATATTATTAAGAGATTGTTCACCTTGGATAAATTCTGAAATAGACCTTTTGAGATCCTTGGTTTAATTTTTGAAAACTTCAACATTGGGTTGATTTTTTAATTTCAAAATTAAATCATCCTTTTCCTTTAAAAGTATATATTTTTCATTGGAAATAGGATTTTTTTTCATTAAGAACGCATTTATATTTCTTTGAAATATTTTCATATTTTTAAATAAGTTCTTAAAAAAAATTACAATTTAATATTAGAAGAGGTGGAGTAAAAATAAGATGATTAATGAGAGGAGGATGATGAATGAGAAGGATAATAGGAACTAACCTCTTCACCTACCTTGAGTTGAACCATGAGGCATTTAGGATTTGAGTCTCTCATTTCTTATGTTTACATTGAATATTTTCTAGCACTTTATGTTGATAATTTTATGACCTTATTTCCTTACTTCTTATTTTTAGGCTTTTTGTGAAAGGTACAATACGACTTGATGTGGCCCTTATTTTTTCAACTGAAGCACATCACTTCTGGAACATCAATTTGATATTTCTTTTTATCATGTAGAAAGCATTTATTCTTTTTATTCATCTTGTTTAATTTGTTCAATCTTCTCATCAAACATTAAATTTCACTTTCATAATCAAAGTTTCTTTTAAAATAGTCATCATTGTTTTCCTTGAAAGAAATTGTTTTTTTAGCATCATTAACCTCTTTAGCCTCTTATTCATCTTTCCTTTTAATGGTTATATCATATGTAATGAGGTAACCTATGAGTTTCTCAACTGCCATATTTTTAACATCTTTATCTTCTTGGATCATGGTGAATTTTGGTGCCAAACTTCTTGGTAAAACCCAAAGGATTTTCTTGAAAAAAGTTTAAGTAGAAAGAGATTCACTGTTATATTTTTGTCTATTACAAATATTAGTAAATATCATAAACATTTTGATGATAGAATCATTATAATGCATGGAAAAAATTTAAAATTCTTGTCTAAACATATCTAAATGGGTAACTTTGATGTGTTTAGTTCCTTTATGAGTTACTTATGAAAGTTTCCAAATTCCATGAGCTATTTTTCAGATAGAAATATGATTAAATTCATTTTGATCCAAACCACAATGAAAATAATTCATAACTTTACCATCTAATTCAAAAGAAAAAACATCATTTAGGGTCTATTTATCTTCTTTTTTAGTTGTATGAGTATATCCATGTAAAAAAATCTTATAAAAAGGATATATAATATATCTAAGAAAATTAGTCATGTGAGTTTTTTGATAACCATAATTTCTTCCATAAAAAAATGGAGCACAACCCAAGGATTATATGTTGAGGCCACCATGGGAATTTGAAAAATCCATTTTAAAAGGATATATTTATTTTTAAAATTTGTTAAATATTTTTAAAATAAAAACTTTGAAAGAGTTTGAAAAAAATAATTAAAAAAATTAAAAAACTTCTTTGATACCAAATGTAGGTTGGGGGTAGGTAAAATGAAAATAGGTGGGTGAATTCCGCTTTTAAAAATTAATGGAAAATAATAAAATTTTAAAAGATTCTTTATAAAAGAATGAAGAAATTAAAAGCTTCTGAATATAAAAGAATCAAAGTTTTAAATCACAATGATATGTTTAAATATAATAATAAAATTAGAATAATAACACAAAGATAAATTCGAGAATATATTGATTAAATGTTTTTGATGGATTAAAAAAATTATGAAATGAATGATTAAAATAGATAAATAAATAAAATTATGGAATGTTAATGATATGTGGTATTTAGTAAGAAAGTTAGTAGATAGTACCCAAAGGAACACCTATTTATCCCACCTTAATACATTAAGGATTTAATGTATTCTTCCCTTATATTTAATTGTATCCAAGATACCAAAAATATTTCTTACTTTTTAGATTATATCAGAAAAACAGATACAATAAAAACTGTAATTTTAATGGTGAAGCTAAAAACCTCAAAATAATAGCCCATTTACATTTTAATATAAATTGAAAGAAAACAAAACTATCTCACTTTAATGGTAGCGATAACCAAAATTATAAGGAGGAGGAAGATGAGATGATTTCTAAGAATAAATCTATTTATAGTATAGTTTCAATTCTCTTAAAGAATATAAAGAAAGCTGGGAGAAAATGAGGATAAAGAACATAATGATAAGATATTATAATTTTTATACACTCTATAATATAGAAAATAATATTTAGAAATGTGATCACTTTGATAGTGATTTAGTGATTGATTCACATTGGTGTTGGACGATGATTGCCAAGGCATGTCGCCAAGGCCACTAAGGTCTCTATTTATTGGCTCCAATTCTGTTAGTGATGTTTCAGTATCCTATGAGGTTATATAATCTTAAGATTTCCAAGTTCAATGTATTTTGACCATCATTTGTTTAAGCCTTCTCAATCCCTTTCAAAAGAATTAACTCAACACAATTAAGGAAATCATTAGTTAATTCAAATTCAAAATTGTAACAATAATATTCCATAATTATTCAGGAGACATAAAAGGATAGAATCATATTATTGATAATAATATTTCTTGAATTTAAAAGTATTTGAACAATTAAAACTAACTTAAAATCACACCTTTAAAGAGTTCAAAACATTACAAAAATAATAGGTCAAAGATATCTCATGAATATCACATTGTTTCATTCTATAATATTCAAAAATAAAAAATCAAACTTATTTCTATATTTATACATGTGATAAAATAAAAATTTAAATATACTGCATTAAAAACATTAAAACATGTTTGAATGAGTTTTTTAGACTGCAACATCATTCTAGAAACATTAAAATAAAATAAATCAAATAAAAATAATAAAATTAAAGTATTTTACTTTCATGATGTAAATATATGGGTGGATGAAAAATAGAATTAATATTTATATAAATTTATTTTAAAAAATATATAAAACGACTTCGCACAAATTATATATCATTAATAAGAATTCATGGAATGATTAAAACAATTTAAACACTTGTTATGAACATGAAACAAATCAATATAACAAGAAAATCATGAAAATAAAGTAAACTATAGTTTCCTAGATTTTCAAATCTGCGTATAGGTATGTTTTCATGAATGTGTAATAGTAAAACATATTTTTCATAGGTTACATAAAGATAATCAGGTAATTTCATGAGCTACGTAAAGGTAAAACTTAATTTAAACATGTAGTCTAAGGGTAGAAACAATGTTGTGTAAAGGTAACACATATTTTATATATGTCATGTGAAGGTAGAATATAGTTTCATAAAGGTAAGTAATAACTCACATAAGGGTAAAACAAAAATAACAAATCATGTGTTAGGGTAAGTAATAACTCACTTAAGGGTAAAACAAAAATAACAAAACAAGTGTAAGGGTAGGGAATAACTCACATAAGGGTAAAACTAAAATAAAAAAGCATTTGTAAGGGTAAGGAAAGAGTTGTTTAAGGGTAAACATAAAATTGTATACGTAGTGCAAGGGTACTTGAAAAGTTGTGTAAGGGTAAATGAAATGATACGTAAAGGTAAGCATGGAATTTTCAAAGTTGTGTAAGGGTAGAATAGAAAATATAAATCTCATGTAAGGATAAAGAAAAATTAACACAAGATACTTAAGGGTAAAGAAAAGTTGACACAAGACACGTAAGGGTAAATAAAAACTTTATAGAATTAATTTTTCACAAGATTTAACCAAAAATAAATATAAAGAATAATAAGGAAAATATGAATAAAAGATAAATAATTAAAAAATAATTATATTCAATAAAATTATTAATATAAATAAAAACAATAATATTTTAAATTATCAAAATAATAAATAAATAGATTGGTTTAAGAATCCACTCCAACAACTATGTGTCCTATCATAGAATGTTATCCAACTATATAATAATATTTGAGAATATCATCATAGCACTTTAAGGTTCTCATCATGCAAAGGAACTGCTATGACATTTTCAATGCCACAGATATTCTAGGAAATTATCACATTAATTTTATATATAAGAATAATAAATATATGATAAATTATTATTATTTAAATCCATTAATATACAAGAAATCTAAAGTACAGAGTAGTTGGTTCTAGGGAACCAACTCTAACAAGTATTGTCTCACCAAGTGCCCCTAATATTAACTATCATATACATGTATATGCATGAGGAAAAATAAATAACCAAACATAAGATATAAAAGCATTCACATTGGGTCATCATGTATTAACCAAGACACTACAACACCTGACCCTACCCAGATCGACCAATGTTGATGGAAGGTCTCATCTCACACACAACCTAACTCATGCCCCATCACTAGGGGAAAAAGTATACAAATGACTCTCTACCACTATCCTCTCATTAGCATAAGGCCTTATACTGAATCTCAATCTCATATACTATCTCGTTCCACCACTCTCACTCAAAATGTGGTCTCATACCACATTACATCCAATGTCTTGCACAATACCCTCATACTCAGGATGAGGCCTCATAACTTATCACATACCATATCTAATACAACCACCCTCTCACTTAGGGTGAGGTCTCACACCACGTTGCATACTCTATCTCATACCACTACCCTCTCACTAAAGGTGAGGTATCATACCACATTACATACCATATCTCATGCCACGACCCTCTTATTCATGGAGAGGTCTCATAACACAACCTTGGCCTCAACTCTCTCACTCAAGTTAGGTTCTCACATTGAACCATGAACTATTCCTTCTCACTCAAGGTAGGATCCCATACCAAATTAATATAAGACACCACATTTGATATATGTGTTTCCACAAGGTATATACATGACTCATAACCCACATCTCAAACTAGAACATTCCACATGGATCACCCAACCAAGGCCTAAGCTTTCCACTAACCTATCATGCCACCAAAAAGTCACATACCAATCTTAAAACCTAGTGTTAACCACGCCTTTCCTATCACTATATCTCAAAGAACATCTCACAACCACATAGCCTCACAGTATAACCTTCCCCAACTCAACCCAAACACATAAGAATGACATGTTGAACCCATCAACATTCATGTCTCACCTATGAGGGAATCCACTGGGTCCCTCATACCAAACCCAATATTTACCCATCAGTATCAACCCACATCTATCATCCCATTGTTACCCCATATATTGAAGTTCTTACTTGACCATAACATCAAGGTTTCAGTCCATTTCCTCTAGAAAATTCTCACATTACCATATCGGCCACGATGTTATGGTTATTCCAGTCCAAACCCTTACATAACCCCTTGGAAACACCTTTCCAATCAATCTGGGAAATTCTAATAACCTACACTTGGGTCCCATGTCACATATCTCATAGGAGATCTCTAAATCCCATTATTTAAAAGAATCTCTCCTTGTCACATAATACTAAACCCTGAAAAACTTAACCCACTCGCCACATGCACCAAGGCCACTACCTAGCCTCAATGGGATACTCCCAACCATAAGTGAGATGTACGATAATATTACATGTCTCCCATAGGCCTAACCCCACCATGACTACTAACCATCCCTAGGAAAGAGTACTATAGGCCATCCACAACTCATTCTTCCCCTATTACTTACCCTAGGCCTCTCATAACTCAACTAATATCCTCATCCCCTTAGCATCATAGTCATCAGGAAATTCCAATTCCCCTAACATGCAATGAAGCACTCGCTCTAAGCCTAGAAGGCTATAATCCACAAAATTCATCAACTTAGGTCACTATTGGTCACATCAATTTTACCCAAACTCAAACCTTGTATAGTAATGCATAGTCATGCATAAATAAACATATAGTTAAGTATTATAAGTACCATTTCTCTCTACCTAGGGGTTACCATCCTCCATCAAAACTCACTAAGCCTCAGTCTATACTGGACCAAGACACACAAAAAATCTCAACCCCCAATATCATGACAAAACTCTCAAATAATTAATTATAATAATTTGTAATTAATTATACAATTTAATACAATGATTCATAATTGCAAACAACTCATCAGGAAATGTTGCATCACTAAAACTGCAACCAACCATATGCAGAAGGTCCATGGTGCACTCTCAACACCTCTGTGAGAAAAATCCCTATCACATGATAGCTAGTGAATTTTTATTTAACCCGATTTAATCATAATTCCCAAATAAAATCATTATGAAATGTACCTTAATTGAAATGATGAATAACGATGTGTGATCCTCCTCCCTCGGAATCCTAGATCCATCACACACAAAAACCTCATGGTTTAGGATGATTCCACTATACTCTAGTAGAATGGTCACTCAATACCTAACTTATAATCTCCATGAATTAGTACAAGATAAGAAGTAATAATAATAGGGGGATGAGGAGGATACCATATTTCACGCCCCCCCCCCCCTAAAATCCACTGAACTAATGTTCCACCTAAACTTAGGCACGCCTCCCTATATGCTAAAGGATTCTAACTAACAGTAAGGGTCTATGGGGTGACAATAGTAAGACTATACCCTCTAGTGATAATAATAATAATGGTAATAATAACAGAACTGCAGAAGTGATAAACAAAACTTAGTGAAAATAATAAATCAATAATAATAATGAGAAAAAAGTACACCTACCATATACCAGATAATATCTACATGTCATTCTATTCATACACAAGTGAACATGATCATCCATGGGCCAATCATTTATGTACATAATAATAAAAACCAAAATATTACCAACCCAACCCTGAGAAAACACTTGGTCTATCTACCAAAAACCATGTCATCTATCTCATACACCCTATGGAATTCCCAGTTTAATAAGATCCAAACCTCAAGCCAACTCCCTTGCCTAGACTCAAAGCCATAAAGTCTACACATGTCCTAAAGTGCCCGTACAGGGTGTGAGTATGAACTCAATATGCCACCACCAATGGTGTCCATAGATTATATCCATACATATACCAATGTATAAAAAAGCCTAAATAAATAGAAATAACTCACACATGTCACATAACCCACTCCACTTATGCTCAGTATCCATAAGAGATCCTTTACCTTATTCAACTAATGCTAGAGTGTAATGATGAATACACAGCCTGTCATGCCAAAAGAACCATCAATATTCTAACCATTCTCATACCACATGACTTCACATGCTACTCGTCACTACATACACAACATTTCATTGCCTGACAACATGTCCATGAAACACCTTTGAGTTAATCTAATGACCTGAAGGCATGTCCACAAGGCATGTCATGGGTCCCTTGTTCTTCCACTCATTAGATCACCATCGTCTCAATGGCCTGACATCCCAAGTCATGGTGATACATGTCATTCCATAGTCTTAACCCATTAGTATAATCATATAAAGAAACTTTAACCCCCATCTGATGGTCTCGTACACTATGAATTGTGGCATTATATGTTGAACACATCCATGTAAAAATATTCATCACCATACCTTATGCCACTAGATCCTCGGAGTCCTCCACCCATAATGATTGGTCAACAGTGCCTCACTGGGCCCTTATCCTTTGTGCACATGGCCTCGATGGCACTTGTGACCAACCACCGTGATTGATAATTACCAAACAATCCTAGGACACACCTTTGGAAAACTTTCATCACCACCTGTGAACCACATTACCCAACTACACCATTGATCATTATTATGTTCCTTAACCTGATGAACTATGTCATCTCACTTTCAGTGATCAACATCACCCATAATCACATGATCCATGATCAATATGTTCCCATGGAACCAACACACCATAGGTTCACTTAATTAAAATCCATAACTATTGTTATCCTACCAAACCAATCATAGAACCCCATTTCACACTTGCCTTTCCATACTTGGATCAAATTTATCCCTTTCACACATTATATTACCCTTTATCATCTCCTAAGAACAATAGAAAATAAAAGAAATACAAAATCAGACACACGCGGACCACCCCACTAACGCCCATTTATTACGCATCACATTAAACACATATAATCAGGATAAATCTAGGAACCACCTACCATATACATTTATTCATATACTCATTGAACACTAACCTTTGATTTGGATTTAAATGGAGAGAATTAGAAAATGCAGACAAAAACCTTGAAAATAGGGCATAATGGCCATAAATGACATAAATCCTCACATAAGTGAGGGAAATAAAAGGAGGAAGATAAAGTGTTATACTTACCCCAGGATACCTCCTATAATGTAAAAAACCAAAAACTGACTTGAAATGAAGGTGAACCCTCAAGGAACCCTAAGAACGGAGGAGAGGGGTGTCGCCACTACTCCCTGGCCAAATGGCATTTCCCCGCTTCTTATTTCTCTTTTTATGAGTTTTTTTATTTTTTTAAAGAATTTTTACTTCACAAAATGACTAATAGGTTTATGGAATGAATCCTTGGGATAGAGGGTCTATCCTTTGTCTGACCAGTTCACATTGTGAACTATATATTCATGGCATGAATGACTACAAGTTGCAACCATTTCACTCTACAGGCTGTCTAATTCACCCAAAACCTCCCTTGTGTCATTCTTGACCCCCAAGACACTTGAAATACATTAAAATATATGGGTTTTAGCCTCCTTTAATCAGATCCTTGCATCTGATGAGGTATGGGATCTTACAATCTCTCCACCTTGTAATAGATCATCCTTGGGCTCTGTCTATACACAGACCCGAGCTCTCACTCATCTCAAGAATCCTACTCTCTACTTTCCCACATGATAAGATGATACTAAATGTATTTTTCTCATTCCTAAAAACCCATCTTACCTTGTTTACCCACTCAATAGGTCTATTTCTTTTGTGGTGCTCCCCACCTTAAGAATCACCTACCCGATCACTTTCTGACTCTTTTCTCGACATCCAGATGATTCCCCCACCGACCATCCTTTGGGACATACTCGTCCCAAACATAACATAACATTAATATCACACCTCATCATATACTCATTTCATATATTAATTATACATGATACCCATAAATGGTTTAACATCATCCTTGATGCTAACTAGAGTCCTGAATCACACCTGATGACCACAAAGGTCGTTCATCAAAGTTGATTCCCAAAAGGTATTACATAAGAAATAATGCCCAAAAATGTTACTTGATGTTAATTCATTTCATATCAATCATGAACCATTCCTGATGCTCATATATTAACCAACACATGGTTAATTCACTTACTACACATGCACTTTGTGCACCATTATCTGTCATACAAAACTAAAAGAACATGACCACCCTCACCCTGGAGAAAATTAGTGTGTTGTGAATGAAACTCCCATGTATGATATTCCATGGATATCTTAGATACAAAAGTTCCCTGGTCAATTATCAGAATGAACTGTACCAAGATCGCTCTGAACTGCTCATCCATCCATGGCCCAAAATCCAATGCCTGTTGTGGCCCAAACTCCTATGCTCTATGGGGTTGTCCTGCCTGCCTTAGATCCACCCCCTATATATCATAATCACCCCCACCCTTAGGGGAATCATCTTGTTCATAACCTAGAAGTTCCACATCTCTTCTCTCCTAACAGTCTACCGAAGGCTGTCTATGTGGCATCACACAGAAAACCAAATACCATGATCAACACAAACATAACATTCCGAAAATTGAAAATAGGGAAATATATAACATGAGGCACATCTCACCACACATAAACTTCACTACCACACCCATATCACACATCATCCAACCTCATATCCCCTTACCTACCCATATAATACATGTAGGATCACCTACCCATTACATCAAGAATCACATACTTGTGATGAATTAATAGAATTTTGTAAGATTCGAGTTCTTCATCGAGATACATACCATTTTTAAGTTCTATATAAACCACTTTTTTCTTAATAGAAGTTACTAAGGTTGTGTTAGAGTTTTTGGGAGTGTTCAGGAAGTTTCAAGACCCAAATTTCTAGTTTTTGGAGATGTAGGATGGGGTATAAAATTAGTGCATAGTTTGGATAATCGTGAACCTCAACCATATGGACCAGAAAAGGGAGGATCATAGTTTGATAAACCATGAAGATGGGGCCTGTAAACTATGCAAGGTCTATAATTTATTGTAGTTTCATCTCACACAATTTTTACATGATTTGGCCAACTGTACATCCAAACTGTGTGCCCTACTAAAAATGTTGGAAATGACCTTTTTTTCCTCCTTGCCTTTAAAAAAATTCCACCTTCCTCCTTAATTTTAATAGTTCCTTAACCATATCTCACCCACTTCCCTATATGGAATTTTGGTGGATCTCTCTCACCTATGATCTAATTTATTCACCACTAGTCACATTGGAACACCCTAGGTAAGGATAACACTCTATAAGATTCCTTTCTCACCTTTTCTTTCCATCCAAACCTCTTCCATCATATTTAACATTTATACCTTATTTTTAGGGATTTTGTTTGATTTTATAATTTCAATCATTCCATTCCAAATCTGATGTCGATACCATATGAGGATTCTTCTTCAGGGCATATATAGTTGGTCTTTTTCTTTTCCATAATATTCTCCATGTTTATAAATTTTTTAGTTCTGCTGCATGCTAGACATTTCGTGTATTGCTCCTAAAATGTATACCCCATTTTATTAATTGCCTAAACCTTAACCTAGACATGATATAAGACCCTTAGACACTATTGGGGATTAACAACCTCAACCCGAACCACCCCTTAGGGTGTGTTTGAATAAATTCCCATGACAACCATGCTTTTTTTATAACCAAAACACCCCTAAGGTGTGTTTGTATTATCCCTTACAAGTGTAATGTTTTAAATGAATTAACTAAATTATTAAATGACATGTACACCTAGACTTATGATTTATTTACCTTATATTCATTGGTTTTTATTTTAGGCCTTGATCACACCATTATAGGTGTGGCCAGCCTTAAGAAATCATTGGATTCCTTTAGTAATTCCTTGAGAGGAATCATAAGATGCCACCTCATTACCCATCTTGGATTCAGTTATTATCTTACTTTGATGAATGCTCTGGCATGAAATTGTGGATTTATCCTCCTCTCTAAAAATATTAAAATGCTCAGGATGATCTCCTCAGGTTTGGATTGATGTCTTTAGACAAGGAATGCATTGGGTTATCCCCTTGGATTCCAATCGGGACTACCCAATATGCAAGGATATATTTTCTTGGTTTGGTTAGAAAAATTAGGAGTGAAATTGTAAGGGTTAATCCCTTGGATTACACTCAAAACCAAACAACCCAACATAACGGTTAATCACCATGAGTGGGATCAACTTCCAAAAGTCATGGATTACATGGGTCTTCCATGGATCCCTTATAGTTATTATACTTGGAAATCTTGGATATATGCCTTGGGTCCCTAACCAAATTAAAAGATCAAATTCTCATAGACATCCAGATTAGTTCAAAGTAGGTAGGGTTGGTTGGGTATCCCACGAGGAACCCAAGCTCAACATGGTTTACTTTATTTTGCTACTTTATATTTATTATACCTTAACATTGTTACATTTTATACTCACTAATTTTATTTGAATTAGACACCATTGGTAATGGACTACTGAGTTTTACTCACACCCTGTTCGGGCCTTCATTTGGTACTCAGACAAATTTCATGGACGCGGGTAAGGATAAAGGGAATTTTCCTACTATAGACACTTGATCTCTTTTAGGGTTAGGAGCAAAGGATTGGGTCAAGGATTGGGATGCTCATAGAGATAGTTGTTTTTGGTCTTTTATTTCCTTTTGTCTATACTGATATTGTTGTATGTCTTATCTGTTGAATATGTTCATGACACCATCTATATATAATGTTGTTTACTACTTTATATTTTTTATTTTTTATTTGGATGATTTATGAATTGATTTTATCTTTCTATTATTTCCATTTATTATTCTAATTCCTTTATTATTATTTTTACACCATGTTTCACTCTAATCGATAGGGTATAGTATCCCCATTATTCCACTATACACCCTCACTGCTAATTGGCAGCCTCTACCATACGGGGAGGATTACTTGAGGGATTATGGTCAATTGAACTGGTCACGTGATTTTAAACTGGTCTTGATTCATCACAAATTCCACCAAGAGACCATGTAGGAAAAAAAATTTATCCTATTGATGAAATTTTAAACAACTCAACCCTTTCCATTTCCAAAACCACTACCTTTCTCTAGGGTAGCTGAGTATGGTTCCTCCAAGTGACTATAAGGGAAAACATTTTTTTAGTTAGTTGTTAACACTTTAAACAACTCGCAACTTTCTTTTATTTAAAATTCCAAGAAACATCCAAAATCACACATATATTTCATGTGAGACTGAGTGTATATCATGGTTCATGAATACTCTCCTCTTACCTATCAGGCTAAGAGTCCAAACGAATGTTAGTAACATCAAATACAATTTAATTCAAATCATATAACTCAACTATACCCATAAAAACTAGAAAAACTATCCAATTTCTCTTGGAGACTTGGACTTAAATTAATATTGGTTTTGGTTATAAATTCAACATAACCACCATCCCAAGTTTCGAAACTTTCCTAGGCTCTATTCTACCATAGCCCAAATGACAACCCATTTTCAATAACCCGCATTTAATACCACTTGGAAATAAATTGAACATCGTTACCACTTTGTAACCAACCTAATTTGATGCCTATTTATTATCACCCTTTTTAGATACTAGTATTTAATACCCAAACATTTTGATGTTTCCTCAAAGAACCAACAGTTTTTCTCTAATGCCACTTTATCACACCCCTCCCTAGAATACATTGAACCGGTGCTCTAGGCCAGTGTTCCACATGACCTTAAGTGTGCCTCCCCATATTCAAAAGGCTACTTACTATAAATTAGGTTCTATGGGGTGATAGTGGGAATAATATACACTCTAGTAATAATAATAATGATGATGGTAGTAGTAACAGAACTGTGAAAGTGATAAATCAAACTCAATGAAAATAATAAATCAAAAACAATAACAAGACAAAAGTATAGCTACCATATACTAGATAAAATCTATATTTCATACCATTCATACAAAAGTGAACAGGATCTCTTGTGGGGTGATCGTATATGTACATAAGCAAAACAACCCAAAAGATCATCAGCCTAACCCCAAGAAAACTCTTGGTCTATCTACCAAAAACCATGTCATCCATCATGTGAACCCTATTCACATCCCTGCTCACTAATCTCCAGACCTCAATCATTCTATCCTGCCTATACTCAAAGACATAAAGTTATCACACATCCCAAGGGGACCATTCAATGTGTGGTTATAAACTCAGTAGGACACCATCAATGGTGTCCCTAGCTTACATCCATACATATATCGATGTATGTAAAAATGTAAAAAAAAATTAAATAACTCACACACCTCACATAACACTCTCCACTTGTTCCCAACATCCATAAGAGATAATTTACCTACTTCATCCAATGTTAGAGTGGAATGATGTGTCTACAGTCTTTCATACCGAAATAACCCTCGGTCTTCCAACCATTCTCATACTTCATGATTTCATGTTCCAATATTCACTAAATACACAACATGTAACCAATTTCCTACATCTCTATAAAACCCCTGAGATTTAATCCAATTTCCCAACATCACATCTATAAGGAATGTAATAAGTCCCTTGGACTTCCACTCATTCGATCATCATCGGCTCAACAACCCAGCATCCTAATCCATGATGATACCTATCCTTCCATAGTTCTAACCCATCATCACAATAATAGAGTAGAGCCTCATCCCCTATCTGAAAGTCTCACACACCATCAATTGTGGCCTTATACGGTGAGCACCTCCCCTATATAGATGGTCATCACCATACCCTACGTATATAGATCTATGGAGGCCCCCACCCATAATTAGTGGTCAACAACACCTCATTAGGACCTAATTCTATGTGTACATGACCATGACAGCACTATCGTCCAACCACGGTGAGCGGAAATCACCAAAAAATCTTAGGAAATACCTCCAGTAAACCTTTATTTCCATATACAAACCAATTTTCCTAACTATGTAATTGGTAATTACTATTCACCTCAACCTAATGAACTACATTGCCTCACATTCGATGATTAGCATCACCCATAATCACACAGGTCATTCCCAATGTGTTCCCATGGAACCAACTCATTTATTGGTTAACTTAATTAAAATCCATAACTGGTTTCATCCTTACAAACCAATCATGAAACACCATTTCACACATGACCTGACATACTCGGCTCAAATGAACCCCTTTCACATATAATAATACCCTTCAACATCTCCCAGAATAATAGAAAATAAAATCAATGCAAAATTGGTCACTACCAAACCACCCCACTCATGCCCATTTATCACACATCACATAATACACATAATTAAGAGAAATTTGGGAACCCCCTACCTTATACCTGTAGTCTCCTACTAGTCGAACACTGACCTATGATTCGACTTCAAATAGAAGAAATCAAAAAACCAAGAAAAAACCCTAAAAATATGGCATAACATACAAAAACAATGTAACACCTCACATAACCAAGAGAAATCAGAGGAGTAATATGGATTGTTAGCCTTACCCCAGGATACCTTATGTGGTGAATGACACCAAAAATGATCTTTAAACAAGGGATAACTCTCAAGTAACCCTAAGAGAGAAGGATATAAGTGTCATCATTGCTCCCAGACCGAGTGGCATTTCCCCTTCCTATTTATCCTTTTAGGAATTTTTTCCTTTTTTTTCTAGCAGAACTACTTCACAGTGTGACCAACAGGTTCACACCATAAATCCTTAGGGAAAAAGGTCTCTCCCTTGTTTTAAAAGTTCATGTCGTGAACTAAATTTTCACAATGTTAATAACTACAAGCTATAACCATTTCAACCTTCAGGCTATCTAGTTCAGTTATTTTTTTTAATGGGATTTTAAAAAAATTATAAATGGGGTAGGGTTCTGGGTATTTTTAAAAAAGGGTCCTAAGAAGTGTGAATCACATTTATGCTTCTTTACTCACCAAGAAGTGTTAATGGGTTTCATGATTCTTGTGTGAATTTTATGAAGGAAGCATGAATGGGGTCCACACTTCCTTTCAAAAAAATTAATTAAAAAATCATCAATATTTATAAATACATATTATTTAAAAAATCATCAATGTGTATAAAATATCAATAAATATAAATAAATATTAATACATATTAATTGAATAATAAAAAAATATTAATAATAGTGTTCAAAATGACCAAGGGATGTCAAATGATTGAATCTAGGTGCTTGTGTGGGTGAACATGTAGTTAGACACTAGAAAAATGGCGTCAAAAGGGGGTGTGTGAGAGTGGGAGTGGGGGGGATTGGCATGTCATTGTTCTTTTAGTGCTAAAAAATCCATTTTATATCCCTTTTAAAAGATAAACTTGTAGTAGTGACAAGACACCCCAAAAAATTTGGGAAAAGATAAGTATTAATTTATCAATGCTAACTTGGGACTAGTCAAGACTATTCATCAATGTTATTTTAGCATGGGCTTTTATTAGTGTCTTCAACATCACTTTTTAAGTGCTAATAAAATTCATTATGATAGGTGATAAAACTTGATTTTTCAGTAGTGAACTCAAACCAAAGAATGATTGCATTAATTAATTATATCACAAAATGATGGAAAATGACTTTATGATTACATTACTTGTTAAATAATTATGGATAATTAATTCCTTATAACATTTTTTATAGTGAATAAAATCTTAAATTAAATTGGGGTGTTTCCTCTAATTCTTAAACTAAAATCATATTTCACATTAAAAATTATAGAATTGAACGCCGTATCTGATTATTGAAATTAACACTGCAACTCAATGTCTCCGAGGAGAATTATTTTGGCAGCTCATAATCTTCCCCACCCCTAATTTATTACTCCTCCAATCTCTCCTCCCTCTTCACTTCCATTTCTGTTATCATAACACGTATGATTATCTTTGTAAAAGGCTTAATAATTATTGAAAATATCAATCCATTCCATGCAAACAGTTTAATGAGGATAATTGGTGATGAATATGACATTTTCTTCCTTCCCAACCATATATTTGATTTACTCCATCGTATGTTTTCTCCTTAGCAGTGCTATGTGAGCACCAATAACCCAACCACCCTCTCTGGTGACTAATTTTGTTCATTCACATGGCCAAAGAATAGTACCAGATCCATTGGTCGTGGATACCCAATGAAGAAGAACCCTTCTCCTTCCCCTACCATATTCCTCCTCTTAAAAATAATTGGTGAAAATAATTATTTTTTTTACCCTTCCTTCTTATGTACTTTCATTTGACATTGTACTTAACTTAGATTTTCGCTACAAGAGAGCTTTTTTTAAGCTGTCCCTCTGGAGAATACACCATAATTCATCTTCAACTTATGAATGTCTAATTTTAAAAACTTATATAACTTCACCAAGGATGATCTTATTCAATACTTATTCTTTATGATACAAAAAATATGATCAAACCATGATGATATCTTCTTTATAATTATTGTCTTGGATATGCTAACACATTCTTAAAATTCATCAATGATGACCCTCTTTCTTATTTGTATTTGAAAACCAATTGAGGAATCATTCAAGGATGATAAATTCTTCATATTTTTTATCAATAATTGATATTACTCATTGCTTCTCGTGTTCTCCCTCTGATAACTTGGTTCACCATCAATTCATTACATCATAAGAATGGATAAAATAAACAATTATTAAGGAAATATAGTGGATCTTTCTTACTTCTTAATGTGAATAGAAAGGTTGAGTTTTTTTCTCAATGAAGTTGGTCAAATTACTCTAGTATTCATGATTTCACATCTGGACATTTGTTCTAATTTATATTGGTGTATAAGGTATCTCTTCACATTAAATTTTGATTTTTGTGGATATTTTTTTTCTTATTATCCTTTATGTATGATGCAATCTTAACCCACTTAAGGATTGTTTCTTATTTTGGAATAATGTCAAATCAATATTTTTCAAAATTTCCATAATTTTATCACATGATATAGTTATTTTAACCTTAAAATCCTCCAGTGAATATTTTGTACCAATATAAAATGTCTCCTTATTTTATAAAGTCTGAATATGTATCTTCACAAAATTGGCCAAATGAACTTCTAATTCCATAAATCTCATATTGTGGTTTTTATGATCCTTAATAATAATCACCTACTCTTCACAAATATCCATTATTCATTCAAATTATTCTTTATACAACTTGATTTTTTTAATAAAGATTCATTTTCCATGATCTTCTAGGATTTTACATCCAATTTCAAATCATTGAGATCAATAATATTTTTTAAAATTTCTTCAAGTTCATGGATCTTTTCATCTAGAGTATTTGAATTAAAAAAAATTAATATTATTAATATTTATTAATGAATTTATGAATATTATTTATTATACATATATAGATAATAATACTAAGTATTAATGTGAATAGAAAATAGTAATTATTACTTTTGGTGGATAATTTGATAACAGTGAGGAACTTATTGAAAAAAAGAACAGAACTCTATAAATGATAACAGTAAGGTGCATAAAACATGTGTCATAAATCTAATATCATTTTAATCTATGCCTATGGGATGGATTTTCCTTTGTCCTATAGTTAAGAATATATTGTATGTGTCAATGTCGTGTCTGTCTATATCTCAGCTCTGGCGTACACTGCTCTTGTATATCATCATCAGCAACCACCTCCACATCCTCCTATGTAACAGGTGATGGATGTACAGTCTCACCACATGTACCCTATCCTACCTCTAAGGATAGTGGATTATTGTTGTAACTCTCACCAATATATAAAGAATATGGATACTGTGTTGCGGATGTTTGCAAAGTAGGTTGTAATAAAGCATCTAGATCAAATCAGTCAACTTTTATATCTACCTTTGGCTGTGACTGAGAAGCTGGAGGATCATCCGGCTGGTCATGATGAACACCCTCCTCCCATGAAACATCAGCATCCATAACAGGGTAGTAACCCCATGGTGCATCTATATCAGGCTCAGTAACCTCAGCATCATGTGGTGGATCAAATAAAATTCCTTGATAAATCTCATCCATGGAAGGAAACAACTCTGTCACAACTCTATGAAAATATGTCTGGTCAAATGTGCCTCCCTCTACTGGATCAGAGATGTGAATGAGATGACTGATACGAGAATCCTATAAAAACAAATTATGTTGTTAAGTGATGTTAATAAAAAATATATTCAACGGTGGAAGTAATAATGATTACCAACTCATGAAATCCTCATTTGTGTCATATAAGAAATTTTATTGGGGACCTATAGTACCAGGATGCATAATCCAACTGATCCAATAAATGTATACATATTGTCCCCTCCCCTCGTAACCAGGACTCCTGTCATGTGTACCATAGATCAATATATGTGGCATGATATATACTATAATCAAATTCTCTCTTCCCTGACATCTTCAGGGAATACAGTGAAGGTAACTGACTGTACGGGTCAAGAATGGGCTAAAGGAATCCAAAATGTCTCATAACTCTGTCAGTATAATGCCACTCAACAATATAAAAATTAATCAATGGAATCATGCAGGATCCGATAGCAAGCATCACCATACAATATTATAGAAGACTTTCGATAATATCATCAGTATATAGCTTCAACGTAATCTGAAAGAAAAAATGAATAATCAATTAATAAATGAAGAGATATACAATAAAGAATAAATATTTAAAAATATAAATAATAATCACTTACATCATCTAGATGAAGGTGGTCAAGTATAAGTTTGTAGTTGTGGACATCATGTATGGCGGTATTTGAATGCCAATATGCCTGACTCCACTTATATATAACATTGTTATTATAACATTTCATAATAGAAAGTAATACAATTAAGTTAGACATTAGAAGGAAGTAATAACATACCATCAACCATGTGGAGATTCTGTTACAATATCTGCAGGCAATGGAACATGAGCATGTGGAGCAAAGCGAGGTATGTTCTTCTATACCCACATCTATAGAAGAATAACACATCATGTGATTTGTATCTTATCAATGCGACATGCACTGCATAGTGCCCTGTATGTATATACAAGACAATCATACCCCCATCTATACCAACCTACCTAGTCCAAATCATCCAATAAAGGTAAATACATCAGATGTACAAATGTAGTGGAGTGATCAACGAAAATCGTGCCACCGATCATCCTCAAAATATAAGCATGTGCAAATCACAGCACAGTGATATCATCAGTATCCTATGATAGATGTGTGAAGTGATGTTCTAGCCATGGAATGTGTGATCTACCACCTATAACGGACCTACCATCATCATGGAACTCTATGCCTAGTAATCTATTAACAAGCTATAACCAATCTGTTCTGACTCGGCCTGTCATAGCCACAATGTCGATGGGGAGTCCCAACATAATAGACATATCCTGCAGTTTAATAGTCATCTCCCCCTAGGTAAAATTGAATGTATGTGAATCTAGCCTCCATATCTCTATGAGAACAGTAATTATCTGATGGGGGATGATAGCAGGAGGTGGTGCAGCATGATGGAAATGATGAGATCTACGTACACTCAAAGGATACATAGGACATAACTCTATAACTAGTTGTGAAATATGAGTAGTCTTGAATGTGAACAATGGAGGACTTTCCATCTACAAAAATTATTTCATTGTTAGTTTTTTATAGTGAATTTAATAAAAATTGTAATTTATTTTAAAACTACAAGAAAAAAAGGTAGGAAAATATATGTGGGCGGTGTTGTTGGTTTAGTTTATGAATTTCTTATTTTATTGATCTCCAATTAAGTTTATTTTATTATAATTTTTTTACATAAATAGGTAGTGATGAGAAACCCACATTGAACATGTGTATGCATGGTATATTCATTTTCTTTGTTTGTTTATTTTTCTAATAGTTATAGTATCACAAAATTCATTATGATGGAATCCAAAAACAAAACAAACAAAAATTTAAACAAGACATAAATGGAGCAAGTCATAAATAAAAGGATTAATTACTAAAACATCCACATATGAAACAAAATATACACATTCATGATAAAATACAGAGACTCGATCATGGATGACAGGAAGTGGAGCTTTGTCCTACCACTTGGGTACATCTCTTACGAGTATGTCCTTATAAGTGAAAAATAGTGCATCGTAGTCCCCCTCCTCGTTGTTGAGGCCAATCGATCTCATTTCTAATTCGAGTATATATTGGTCTTTATCATGGGTTCAACCTGGTAGTATGAATCCAATAATTTAAAAAACCACAAAAATTGAAAAAAAAACATAAATGAAAACAAAACCAATTTATGAAACCTAGAAATATCAGGGGCGATAACCAACAGGCATCCAAGATACACTATAACAGTTAACCAAAGTGCTCATGTGATACACTGGGTCAACATAGGGATCCCATGATATATTTATCGATGAAAAAGCTGCAAAAACATGCACACATGGATATTTCAATGTTTAGAACACTCCATACTAAAGTATCATGTAGTATCTGATCAATGACAATTTGGAAATTCTGAGTAAAATACATTCCATTTTCCATAATCTGATATGCCTTTTGGGGCCATTCAACAAAGTAGTGCACGCATATATAAAATGTATCTTGCACTGACCCTGTGATCGGTATTTTTTGCACACACTTGAGGACCCCATTTATTCGCTCCAATATATTAGTGGTCATATGACCATATCTCCTGTCACTATCATATGCTAATGACCATTTTTCCTTTAAAATATGCATCATATATTCATACGCATCTTCATTAACCCTTAGAATCTCTTCAAGATGTCGATAAAACCTTTCTTTTTAGGGCTCATATGATGAAACTGTAAGTGAATAATGTATTAAAAAGGATATTGAAATTTTCTTTAAAAAAATTAAGTTTAGAAAGGCATAACCAACTTGAGGATCGCCTTATTTATCGCCTCATCTTTGAAATGATTATGCACATTACTTGTAATATGTCTAATGAAATATCAATGATAAAAAATCATCTCTATACAAGAAACATCATCACTATTTACAACCTCTATAATTGATCAATGTAAATCAGATATCAGACACATTCTCTAGTTTTGTGTGACATGAATGCATACATATTCCAAAAACCAACTCCATGATTCAAAATTATCCTTTTAAAAAATAGAGAATGCAAGTCGTAGAGGAGTATGATTATCATCATGTGTGGTAGAAATTTGTAGAACACCTGTATACTTTCCATAAAGGAAAGTTCCATTGCCCTGAATTAATATTTTACAATAGGTAAAAGTAGTGATGCATGGCCTGAATGCCTAAAAATCCTATTGAACTTCACCTTTGATCGATCAACTCAGTGATTGGGGGGTACATACTCAAAAGTGTCCAAATGATAAATAATCTGATTTTTTAGAGACAAAAAATCCATAATTTTTTGCAACATTTCATAAGATTCACCCCAATCACCATACACTTTTATAATTTCCTTCTATTTTTCATTCCAAGATTTATTGTAGGATATCTTATAGTTAAACAATTGTTGAATTATTTCCTGGATAATGGATACAGGAATGTCCTGACATGTTTGTATCATCTCTAAAATAACAGTTGATATAAACTCTGCATCAAGTGAAGAGTTATCATGCGATAATCTTGGATGCACATAAGTGTGTGGGATTTCTAATTTGGTTATCTTCCAACATGAAAAAATTTATCATATATTTCCCTTAATAAAAAATTTACATTCTGGCCCATATTTTTCACATCAAATGAGATATGTTGTCTTCTTCGACTCATCAACCAAAAATGTGAAATTCTTCTCTATGTGGTATTGTTTTATCACATTTTTCATGGCAAGTTTACTTTAAAACTATTTCCTGACATAGATGGCGTTATCATTTGATGCAGATCTATTCCCTATAATTCTAGGGAATTCATAAGCTGGTGTGATGAAATATTGACACGTTTCTATCTTGGTGTGTGACAAAAAAATATAACCTAAGTTAAAATGTAGTAAAGTGGTTAACCTAGATTTTCTCCAGAGAGGAGTGCACAACAATTATGTTTTTCACTTTTAATTAGAGGAAAAAATGGGTGGTTTCTGAGATTTAATTGGTTTTGGAAAGAAAAATAAAAATGGAATGAAACAAATTAATAGAATAAAAGATTGAAAACTATGATATGAGAAGGGTTATTAGTTCGGGGTCAGTTTTCTAATTATAATTCTATCCTTGTTTTATTTTATTCTAGCCTCTTCTGCTATGTTGTTTAAAGTGAGATTTCGCGATCGTTTCCTCTCACTCCTTTGGTCGAATGGTGATGGTGATAGAATTACTTACCAAGATCTCAGTTTGTTCTAATCTCCTTCCATGTGCATGAGAGTTGTAGTAAATATCCTCAATTGACTTGGGTAATACCCGATCGGGTCTTGTTTATCCCAAGCAATCAAAAACATTCACCACCACTTCCACACGTACTAACGATCGCCGAGTACTTCACCACTAAGCATTGGTTTATTCCATCGTATATAAACCAAAACCTAGTGGAGGGAGATAATTATCATTTACCAAATCAAAAAATCAATAATGGAATCAAAAATCAAATATGATCACACTTGATAATAAAACCCACTATATGAAATTGAAAACAACATTGCAGAAAAGAGATAGAATTTCTATTCAATAAAGTACCTGAACTCAAGCATTAAAAAATAGAAAACTGAACCTTCCCCAATCACTCAAATATTTACCCCACCATGTTAAGGGTAATCTATATTGATGTAAAAGGATAAGGCATTACAAAACTATGGAAAATAAAAGAAAGAAAAAGAAAAGAAGAAAACATGTCCAGCAGATTCTGTCCTCCAAACGATTGCTCCTGTTTGGCACCCCTCGTTCGCGAATCACCCAAAGGTACCTTCTTATATAATTCTCCAAATAAAATTTCCTTTATCTCCTATAAATATAAAATTAATTTTACATTTATAGAGAAATATGTGTAATATTTATTGAGGATGACTTTTTCTCAGCAATATTTCCGAAAAAAATCATTCAATGTTTCTCATCCAATACCCAACTTAATGAATCTCAATCTCCATGATATTCAACAGAGATATGAATATTTGACTTGTTTGACCATTACAATTGGAATAACCTTAATTAGAGCTATTATGACTGATTTATGATTGATTAACTAATGTGGGGTCCACATGGTCATCCAAAATCTTTCTCCAACGTAATGGAATTTTTAGGGTCCCTTTATGGCCGAATTATATCATATCCCAGAAGAAAAAGATGTAGCCCGAAACTCCAGGTTTCCTAAAAAAATAATCACATAAATTGGGATTATATTATAAAAGATATGGTCGAATTACCAAAACATATAAAATCTGTTAAATTCCCAAAATTAGGAAACTTTCCAATTTTAACACAAAACATACCATATATCCAAAAATGATGTAATTAAACTTAAATTGATGAATTTGGGGGGTTTAAATATTTTAAATACATATAAAAATGTATAAAATATTAACTCTATCAAATCTCAATCAAAATTTTGTTCACATAACATTCCTTCAACTAAGGAATTCAATACTGAATAATGATTACCACTAACTGGTGGATGTCGTGGATGCTTATCTATTATAAAAACCTCAAAAGTTTCATTCCCTACATCACCATATCGTGGATGTCTGTCTCTCATAGGAACCTCATATGGTTAATTCCCTACATCACCCTCACCCACATCATGTCTTGATACCTCAGTACATAGTTCATTCTCAGATAAACTTTCATTCACAATATCAACAATACACAAAGAGATGTCCCCTACATTTCCTTCAAAATTATAATCATATTATTCATAATTTGATTTTATCACAAGAGTCACATGAGGATGAGGCAATGAATAAGAGTGTTTTGAATGACCGACTTCTATAGAGCTTACAAAACAGGGTTTTGTAGTATTAGGTTGCACCACATCAATATCACAAATCACCACATACAATTCCATCATACCATTACTACATTGTTGTCGAATAAAAAAGATCCATTCATCCAATCCTCATCATCAACTAGAGGGTACTCGGTGTGCCATAAATGTTCAGGATATTGAAGATGTCGATATGTTATTGAATTAATTGATTGATCAACCCTCAGTTTTGACCGTCTACGAATCTTATTGTGAACATCATCCAATGTAAGAAAACCGTGAAGATTTTCCACTCTTGTAGGTGAAAAAATATAGATAAAAATCTACTCGATATAAATTACCTCACCATTGCAATATATTTTCATATACATAATTACCTAGAAAAAAATAATTAATAAATATTATATACTATATACTATATGAAAATTTTAAATTATTTAAATTGGTTATTATTTAATAATTGACTTTATCTTGAGACTTTATACGGATTGATTTATCACTACTGAGGTATAATGATGGTGATATTATTACCAAATCAAATTTAATAAAATGTTATATATTTTTATACCATATCATCAAATGTTTTATGAATTTAATTACTTATGAATAAATAACCATGACTTGATCTTGAGACTTACTATGGATTAGTTTATCATTATTTGATAAACTAACCAAAACATATGGGTGGACTCCTAGAGTCTCTATTATTAAATATTTCAGCAACCTCCAGTCTCCTTTCAAATAGTAACACCTCTTGTTGAATGCCTCTTATAGAATGCTTTTTCTCAAACACCTCTTTGGGGAAACCTCTTGTCGTTATCCTTTTAATAACAAATTTACTCACATGCATGTGAGGGGGTATTGGGGTATGAAATACATAACATTTTTTAAATGAACATGTGGGTCCTTACATACTTAGTGAGGGATGACTCGTAGATCATCAATGTGGAAAGGAAAATGCAATTATTACAAATTATATAACCATATACGCAAAAAAAAGACATGCAATTTCAATTATGAATCGGTCGGTCATCTCAAGATCAGTCATGACACAACACTCTTAAAATGTTTTTTGGTATACTTATTATGTTCTATATATTATATACCTTTACCTATTACTAGGTAAAATATATATTAAATATCTACACATGTTTTAGAAAAAAAGATCACTTTTCAATGTGTATGCATATATATATATTTAATAATAACATTTAATAAATTTAATTATAACTAATATGATTTACACTTACATGACAACCATTACAATACTGAACACTTAGGTTATTTTCAATTTTATAAAATTGCATATGTATATATAATATTGTTTTTCATTCTACTACTTTCCAAAATATAAGTAAATATATTTTATAATTTATTACTTGAAAGTATAATTATTTATAGTTAATATAATTTAAATTTATTGATTAAAATTATTATTAGTTGTAAATAAAAGTAATATAATTTACACTTACATAAAAACCATTAAAATAATACAAAATTATGTTATTTTCAATTTAATAAAATTACATATATATAAATTTTTTATCATTTTTCTACTTTCCAATATTTAATTAATTATATTTCATACTTTATTAATTCGAATAAGAATTATTTACACTTAATATAATTTAAAATTATTATTTATAGAAAAAAATTTATACCATTAACAAAAATAATTTTCTATATCTTTTTTAATAAATTTAGATACTTAATATAACTAATATATTTTTTATAAATTATATAGCTAGTGTATAGATTATTACTATTTAATTTTATATTACTTTAAAAATAACATATTTTATATACATATAAATCTATTCAACTCGCCATTTAAATTAAAAATATATTCATTTTTTAAAATAATTTTATTTTCCTAAATATAAATTACATTTTAGACACACCACATTTAAATTTCCTAAACATTCAATATAAATTATATCATACAACAAACAATAACTCATTCAGAAATTGAATCATACAAAAGACACTAATTTATACATTCATAGATGCATCAATACATATTAAATAAATAAACCATCACACAAACACTAATTTATACATCCATACAGTCATGCATCACATATTAAATAAATAAACCATACAAAAAAATAAACACAATTAAACAATTAAAATTTTAAATAGAAATTCTACCTTCTTAAAAGATGAAAATATATGTTAAGAAATATTTTATTTAGGACTTTACGATAAAAACCAAAGGGGAGAAATGAGATTTTGTGGGATCCTTTTATAGATTTTGGCCTGAAGAATTCATGAATGGTTTCATGCTTCTCTTGTGGTAGAAAGAGAAGCATGAACCCTATTCATGCTTCTTCCTCAGATCGGAGAAGTTTGAATAGGGTTCATGCTTCTTAGGTCCCCTTTTTAAAATTAATGGGGACACTATCTCTTTTATAAAAAAATAAAAACCCATTAAAAAACAATCAGATTCACCCAAAACCTCCCTCAGGTCACTCATGAACCCCAAGTCACTTGAAAATCCTTAAACTATATAGGTTTCATCCTACTTTAAGTAAATACTCACATCTGATGAGGTCAGGTGTCTTATACCATACCTCTAAAACGTCATGAAGAACAAGCCTAAACCACCATAGATCGAAGTATAAAATGGGTGTGGGAGAGAGGTAAGGGGGTTTCCCCCTTATTAGTTTTATGATTGGGGGAAGAAGAGCCCTGAGTGGGTGTGAAATAGAATGTTTGGGAAATGAAACTTCTTCCCCGAGTAAAAAAAACACCCCAGAACCTATCGAGTACATAATCATCATTCACTAGGTACCTAGTAAGGCATTGTCCACCCGGTGGTGCACTATTTTTTTTTTAAAGGACAAAGTCCCTTTTATTAGAATTTCAAAAAGCGAAAGTACAACAGGAAAGGAAAAAAAGGGACAGACAAGGCAACATGCCCTCATCAAGTTCAATCACATACCAAGTTTTTTTCTAATTTTATTTGAAATCATGCATTCTTCTTCTCTCATAGAATTCCAATCTATGCCCCGGCCACATACTCATCCTCGACCCCTTGTGTAATGCTCCTTGACTCTTTCTGCTTGCTGAAGCAAACTTTCAATGTCAGTGTTATCTGATCCATCCGCTGGACAAGATTCCTCCTTTTTGACATTCTGTTCAGCATGACCGAAACCTCTCCCCTGATTTTTAGGGTGTCGTCCTCGATTCCATGACTTGGTTTGTTTCCCAATCTCTTCCATATCTTCCACCTCCATTTCTGAATTGTCATTTTTCATTGAAGTTAATTGTGCTTGAGTCTATTCCAAAGTAGTTGTACAATATGTCATCATCTCCTGGTGATGTTCTTTGGAATCTGTTGAGGCCTTAACTTCTGCTTTAATTATTTGCTGTTGTTGAAAGTCTCCATCACTATTTGAAACCAGCATTTCAAAGTTGTTTGATGTTGTCATTGCATCCTCCTACTTCTTATTAGAATTGGAACAGGTCTTTCTATAAGAAACCATTTTGGAAACCATACTCATCCTTTAGGTCTCCTGAAGAAGTGATGGATTTGGTATCAGCTTCAATGCCTAGAGTAGCAGACTCTTTAACATCAGGAATAGAGGCCTGAAACTGGTTTGTAGAGGAAACATGTTTGGCCAAATAAAGGGAAGATGAATCTTTGGCATCATCATTAATATGGAAAGTCTTCGTAGGATTTCTAGAATCAGAGATGGAAGCAGGTGAAGATTTCCTGATTTTGAAATCCATAGTAGATTCATCATATAATTTCTTTTTACCTTTTCTGCCTTTGAAAATATGTTGCTCCTGCTAGATTTACAGGTTAACCGCTTCATGGACAGCATCTTCCATGTTTTCTATCTCATCACTGGATTTTATGTTCTCTACAGCTTGAGTATTAGAAACCTACTTTGGATGAGGGGATGAACCATCCACAACTCTCCCAATGGTGTCCAAAGCATTGATAGAATCATCCGTGTATGATGCTTCTTCCACAGCAACTATGTCAGCCCATCTTGTCTTCCTAGATCCAGTGGAAGTCAGTCCATTACCACTAGATAAAGAATCCGCAGTGTTATAAACAGAGTGGATCATACCCTTAGCTTCAGGAGATTTGATGGCTAAAGACACCCCTAGAATCAGAGGCCTTTCCACAATAAGAGAAGAAGAAGATACATTGTTCTTATCTCCATGTGGGTGCTCAGCATCTTTATCAGGGATTGAAGCAGGTCCCGATGCTTTAAAAAAATTCATCTTTTTGAGACATTGGTTTTCCGCATGTCCTTTTCCAGCACAGAAAGAGAAGCAAACCAATCTCTTGCAATTCAAAATGTCATGACCAATAATTTTACAGTTCTGGCGGAATTGAGGGATTTTTTCATACTCAATTTTTATCTCTATTTCATCATCCTTAGTTTCTAACATGACTTTATCAACTAAGTTGGTGTTCAAGTTGACTTCAATCAGTAGACAAGCAAAGTGACTGAATTTGGGATCCTATGTTGCCCTACCCGGTGGTGCTCTATGGGATACTAACCCCCTTCCATAACTAGGGGTGAGCATTGACTTGGATAAACCAAATTAACCAAAAAAACTTAAGGTATTTGTATAATTTGGTTTTTATATTTCAGATAATTCGGTTTTTTTAACAATTATATTAGTTAAATCAATCAGTCTTCAGTTTTGTTATTGGAAACCAAAATATCTAATTTAACATACTTCCTTATCAAAATATCTATCCACAACTGGCCGCATTAAGCGTACCCCCACCATCTAGAAAAAAAACTAATGATTTTTTTAACTCTTCACCCAACCCATCTTTTCACACACTCAAGCAAGGCACCCCTCCTGAAGTCGAGAATTTTCTTCTTCCCCTCCCATCCTCTAACCTATGCATTCCCTTCCTTCTAATTCAAATCCCATGTATGAAGAAACAACAAGTGCCTCGACTGCAAGTCCTCGACACTGATACCAACATGTTCCACTCACCCATGACTCCAAATCTGGGGTCATGATAACATATCTCCCCATCCCATCATCTTCACCAAGGGTTGTGATCCCAATTGCACAATCTCCTAGGTTCACACCTGGACTGTATTCACCATCATTGTATCTCCATGTTGTAAACCCAATCCAAATTCTACTTATCCTTCAATCCTCGATGTTGATAATCACTCAATCAATGATATCATCACCGCCATCTTCTATCCTTTCTATCCCCTCCCTCCTGCTTGATGGGTTTGGCTCCAACTTGTTTTATAAACTACACTATCACAGATCAAAGCGCTGATAGAAGGGGGTCTTTATCAGCACTATTATTAGAAGTGATAAAAGTTTTTAATAAAAAATATTATTTTTGGGCAAAAATCCCTCAAGGTGTCATTGAATCATTTTTTATATGATTGTGTTTGTCGACAAAGTGGACATCTATGTTGTGATTGTTGACAAAGAAAACCATGACATACAAATTTGTTGACAAAGGGTATTTCATGGTGGCATGTCGAGTTCAAGGGTTGTGATTAATGATCCATGTTTGTTTCAAGAACTTCAACAAAGGAATGGATGATCTAGAGGCGGTACAAAAATAGCAGATACATGGTGGCGCCGTTTTCCAATGTTTGCCAAATTTTTGGGCCTGAAAATTGAAAAATGGAGAAAAGTGGTTTTGGAAAAGGGACTTGTGATTTGAGGTCTTGAAGGAGAGGAAACTTGTGCGCCATATGTTTTTTAAAATCAGAACATAAAAATATGGCAAAGGGAAAAGGGGTGCCCAAGTTTTAGGGTTGGTCGCGCAAGTGACTTGCGCGGCAGATACTTGCGCGCCGAAAGTTGCACACCGAGGGGAGACTTGTGCGTCATTGAGCAGGGTTTCCAAATGCCTATAAATAGATGTCAACCCATCCTCATTCTGTATGAGTTCAACACTTAGATAAAATCAGATCTCCCGTCGCGCAGGTGTGGTGGTCGCGCAAGTGGTGGTGCGGTCGCGCAAGTTGAATTTGTGTGCCAGTTGGTTGTTGCACGTCCAAGGTGGTTTGGGTGAGAAAGGAGGTGAGTCGCCCAAGTTTATAGGTAAAGAAGAAGGAGTCGCGCAAGTGGTTGAGGTGGACTTGCATGCCAGGTTTTGAATAAGCGTGATAGTTGGTGGTTGCGTGCCAATATTGGTTTGGGCATAAAAGGGTGTGAGTCGTGCAAATTTGGAGTTGCAAAATCTTGTGTCGCGCAAGTGGTTGAGGTGGACTTGTGAACCAGTTATAACTTGTGCACTGAGACTTGTGCGCCATCTTGGAGAAGGGCGCCAGGTATGGTTGAAGCACATTAGTGATTCAGGGATGCGTGAAGGCTGGAAGATTTCCCGATACCTTCGGTGAAAAGTGAGATTCATCTATGGGTGAAAGTTTTACTTCAATAGAGCATCTACATAAAACAGAGGATGCATTCATTAGTGATAATGAAAAGACCTATAGGTTTATAAACTGTGAGTAGATCCTTTCCAGAGTAGTGAGAAAAGGAAGAGGAAGAAGGTGATCCTCTCCACCGGTAGTGAGCCAGAGAGAGATAAATAGGGAGTGACCCTTGGGAAAGCAGTGAGCTGACCCTAAACCTTGTAAAGGAAGTGAGCTTGGGCATAGAAGTGATCTAGCCCAAACCTTGTAAATAGAAGTGTGCTTATAGTGAATTTGGTACATCGGAACATTGCCAGTGTATTCTCCTTGGACGTAGCCCAGTGAGGGTGAACCAAGTAAAAATTGATGTGTCATGTGCATGCTTTACTTTCTGTTTATATTGTGCAACGGGAAAGAGAGAGAAGAGTGTTTTTCTTAACAAAGAAACAAGATCAGAAAGGGATTTATTTTTAAATTAGTCATGTAACACCCCGACCCCAGTTACCCAGAGTCTGTGTATTATTGCGTAACATTGGCATGATCACAAAATATCAAGTCTCGAAAGATCGATTAGTTTAGTAGCCTTGGAAACACTAGATACATTCATAAATGTTACATTACATCATAAAGTGAAAAACTAAAATAACAAAGTCTCCATAGTCCACACCCATATCCTCTTCTGACTATCCCTACAGGTCATTCATAAAATACTTCTTCACATCCTGGAAAATATTAAAACATTGAAAGGGGGGAGATCAGATGCTCAATAAGGATAACAATATTGCGGAAGCTTTCATAAATAAACATTAACATTTAAGGCAATGTATAACTAAAGCAAAAGCCTTTTTAAACTTGAACTTCAGCATAATATGGAAAAAATAAAATTAAATAATTCCATTTACTTACTCACATGGATATTCTACTAGTGGAATAATCACATGCAATATCAATAACCACTTTCATAATGATGTAATTCATAATGCCAGACTATCATAACCACGAATCCAAGGCCTCGTTCCAAGACTACAAATAAGATTTTGTCAAGGCCTCATGCCAAGACACTAGTTTGTCTCATGAGACCTGCCGATGCATCGAGGAGCTATAGCGGGCTCCACCTATCACTTATTAAGTCCAATCCATTCCTCATATGAACATGTTTAAACATATCATAAACCATAACATAATTGTATCACATAAAACATGAATAAAGGAAACATAATATTTCCACACTTCAATCAAAAGATATCAATACAACACATTGATATAATAAAAACTTTATCAAAACCATTTTCAATACCAAAATAAAAGAAAAGTAAAACATGGTATTTATTTTTCTTTTAAAAAAAATTATGGCTTATAGAGGAAGCCGAAACTCAAATAATAGTCACGGCGGCGGAGAAGTCATTGTCGCCACATACGTAAGAAAAAAAATTCCTTTTGTCATTTAGTAAAAATGCTTCATATAAAAATATTCCTTTTGAATAAAAGTAAAAGTCAAAGGGGTTTATACACCGTATAAATGAAAGTTGTGTATAAAACAAAATATGCCTCAATGAAAGGAGATTGAGACGAAGTCCGTACAAAGATCATTTTTTAAATAAAATAGATCTATTATGTGTATTCACTATAAGTACACATAAAGAAATTCAAAATACAATATAGGACATAATAATATCATTCCATAATTTAAAAGTAGGAGATTAACCCAAAGAATGGAAATTGGGTTAAGAAGTTCCCTTACCTCGTGTCTGACTTGACTCAACAGTTCTTTAACCTCCTGAATAATAAACTAGAGTTAATTTATAATTTCTTAAGAACCTTTTTCAAGTTTATTATTCCTTTTATATCACTTATTACCATGTTATGAATATTATGTAATTATTTATGTTAATAACGTTCGTTTTGTCGATCTTTGGTACTTGAGTCAAAAATAAACTTCTTAAAATTACAATTTGTTCATGTGGTAAAATATCCATTATATCCATAATTATATTCATGATTTAGATATCATATACATAATATATATCCAGTATATACATTCATTTATAATATTACATAACATTTAGAGGTAAGAAATGAAATGCACCGTTCATGGAGACGGTAAGTCGTACGTACGCATGAACGCTAATTTCATTTCTATTTCATATTTAATGGAATGAAGTTACAATTATATAAAGGTATAATATAATTACAGTATAATATAATGTATAATATAATTTACTCCATCCTTTATACATCCCACATATGGCATTAACGATTCGAATCACTTTGAGGGGGCGGTAGTCCGCACTTCCTAAAATGAAAATATCGCGTTTACCCATAATGGAAACCATAAAGGTATGCCATAAATGAAAAATACAGAAGCTTAAGGAAAACATAAACATATTATATATCATATATAAATATAGTGACATATTAATGGACACCTTTGAAGGTGTTATATGAGTGTTGAACAATCATCGTTTCGTGAGGCAGAAATTTTCCATCCACAGATTCAGTATGTTCTTTAACCATTAGATGTAGGTGTGTGTAAGTGTATCTCTAATAATTCTAATAAAAACATCATAGTATATTGAAGATACTGTTTTTGTTACAAAATAAAGTAATAAAAAGAGTTTAAGGGGTTGGAGAAGAAAAATAAAACAAAATAACATAAGAGGAGACATTACCTTAAAATCGGGTAACTCTTTTTTGATTTGAGCCAAAGGCTTCCTTGGGAAGAATTATTCCCAAAGTTAGGCTTCTAGGAGTAATAGAGGGAATTTTAGAGAGTAGTTGGGTAGAGTTTGTCCAATCAAAATGTCTTGGAAGGTGTGAATAAGGTGGTAGTGGTGGGGGCCTTTTATAAGAGGAGAGGAGGGCACTCTTGGAAAGTCATGAAATGTTACTTTATTATATAATGTGTTTCGGATTTTAAAGGTCCCACACTTATATATTTCGAGTCTAAGGTGATAAGGGTTCGAAATATACTCATACAAAAGGTTTTTGACAAGTGTAAGTCTTAGATTTTACATTATCTTTTTATTTTATTTAAATCATTAATTAATGAGGTAATCGCTGCATCATCATGGTGTCATAAATAATTTAATTTATTTAATGTCTAAAAATTATAAAAAAATTATCATGATGTATGAAATCTTTTTATATTTCTAATGAATATTTATAGTCAAAAATATGACTTGTATAACCCCATTTAAAAATTGTTTTAGTAAAACAACTCATGTTTGTGACATTTTTATTTTAATGTTAAATAAAAAGTTTTTAATGTCATTTTCCTACTAAAGTGGCTTCATGGGGTCCCCAAGTTGACCCATGAATTGTCTTGGTCGGAAATGACTCATCCAATAGGGGTAGAACAAGTGTAAAGGTATTTTCATATTTTTATAATATCATTTTTACCTTAAATTTCACTAATTACCTTTAATCGCGATTAATTAAACTTAAAAGTTACTATTCACCAAAAAATTATTTTAATCCAATTGAACCACATTTTACATCCTAATGAAAACCATGTATGTCGGATTTTTGAAATTCAAATCACATAGGTGGTAAAATTTCATTTAAACGAAAAATCAGTTTTTTAACTACCACTTAGTGGTTTCACTATTCATCAAAAATTGAAGTTTTTCAGAACAATGCCAAAATTTCACCCTAAGCTATAATTGATATTCCGAATTCAAAAATGATTTATATTTTAAAAAATTCCAAATATATAAATTACATAAATTAATTTTATAATTAATTCCCGCTGTCACAACAAATAGCGTGTTTTTAAGAAACAATATATATCAAAAGATTGACAAGTGTTCATCTCCAATTTCAATGTTAAATTAATTGTAATCACCACAATTGGATAAAATGGTAAAAATATATTCTAATTATACTTTAAAACCACTAAATAGTATAATTTATCACTATAAATTATTTTGATTAAAAAAGTTGTTTTAAGTATTTTTCACTATTCATAAAAAATTGGAAGTTCTCAGAAAATTACAAAAAAATCAACTTAGGATAATTTCGATATTACGAATACAAAAATGAAGTCCATTTTGAAATATAAAATTTACATAGTTTTAAAAAGTGGGTATTACTATTCATAACGGCTACTTTGATTAGTCACGGTCTGTTAGAACTCGAACTTGCGTACAATGCAAGCTATTGCATTATTAAAAGAGAAGCGTATCGTGGAAGCTCGGGGTGTTACATTATCCCCTCCTTTAATAAATTGCGTCCTCGCAATTTGAAAATTTTCTTTGAAAATAAAAGGTTTAAAATAGAAAATACCTTTGTGGAAAACCCACATCAGAAATAAGGTTAATAAAAATATAACATTAAAAGAAAGAAAGAGAAGTACAAAGGTCACCCGAGATAGCCCATACTAAGATTCTATGAAAATATCGATATGGAGGAAAAAAATCATCAAGGTCTGATGGAGAGTTGTAGAAAATAGGATTAGGAGAAAGTTAACCATAAGAAAATCACAAACTTGTGATTGGTTAAATGGTCATTGAATCCCCAGTTGGAAAAGTTAACCGACAACATTTTTGTTTTAAGTTACCTTTCATAAAGTTGAGGAATTTATTTAAGATATTTACTAAGAACTTAAGGAAATATACTTACTTGTCATGTAGACTTTCATTCTTTAATAAATTTTTACCACAAACCCATCTTTCACTCCAAATGGTAAAAGAACTCAAAAATATTCTATTTATCCTAATTGTATAAGGTTACAAATATTAACACATACCATTTAGATTAGGAAAACTATTTTTAATAACCAGGGACTTCCTGTAGGATAGTGGTAGGTAATAAAGGCTTGTCTCACTATGGTTGTGGGTTCGATTCCTACAGCTTTGTCCGACGCGAAGGGTTATCCCCCAACCTGTAGGTTGTCCTTTTCCTATACTATAGTATTATAATAATCCAAAAATAATCTTCATAAATGTTTTAACCTTAAACAATACTATCCAAAGTTCAACTTAATTCATTCCAACCTTTACAGTTATCCAAAATACCTCTGTCCAAACTTTCTCTAAAAGGTCTCTAAATTCCAAAATCAATTGTAACATCAGATTCCCCAAACAAAGTAAATTTTATTTTATTGTCACATACTAAAAATATGATTACCTTCATCATATTAAGACCTTAATGAAAAAAACAAGTACTGTAGTACAATCCTTATATATATCATATTATTCTTATAACCAAAATATAATCCTTGAGTCCAAAAGCACCAATACATTAATTATTCCACTTCAACTGTAGTAACAGCATAAGATTGTCCTTGATCCCTTGGCCTTTTCTGAGGTAAGTTTCCCTGACGCTTAGGACATTTATTTGCATAATTCCCCATTTCCCTACAATTGTAGCATTCAACATTGATAGCCTCTTTCTTTACCTTGCAATCACAAGCCTGGTGACCTTTTTCTCCACATTTATAACAAACTCTCATTCCTTTTAGGCAAGTACCAGGGTGATTCTTCCCACAATTATCGCATAATGGAAAATCCTTCTTTCCCTTTTTCCCTTTATCTGTCTCTTGTTCCACCATTCTCTTCTTATCTTGCTTTACTTTGTTGTCATAAGACTTAGAGAATTACTTTTCTGTCTTGATAGCACACGAGACTATATATTCATATGTTGAGAAAGATTGTGATACTAAAGCTTGACGGAGAAATGGTTTTAACCCATCAAAGAAAAGATCAATATTACTTCTTGGGTTACGTATATAATCTGCAGCATGTCTTGCTAACCTTGTAAAGTTGGCCTCATACTTTGCAACATTCTCATCCTCCTTCTGCCTCAGACTCAAAAATTGCCTTTCCATATCTGCTCTATGGTCACGAGGGAAGTATTTTTCTAATAAAAGCTCTTTGAACTCCATCCATTCCATATTAGATACTTCTTCATCTTCTTTCGTGTTTTAAATTAGCGACCACCATTGATCGGCATCTCCAGTGAGGCGGTAAACTGTCATGATAACCTTTTCCCTTTCGCTACTCCCCAAGGCATGGAATATTTTCTCTAAGGAGTTTATCCATTTCTCAGCTACTAATGGATTTGTACCCCCATTATATGTTGGTGGTTGTTTCCTCATGAAGCGGTCTAAAATTGATCCTCCACGTTGCGGATCAGGGTGCCCCATACGAGTAAGGTTATTATTCATAACCTGAGTGATTTGTCCCAGTATGATGATAAGGTGATCAGCACCAGTTGTATCACCAGCTCCACTATAATTATCTTGATCAGGAGGGCAATCCCTACATGGAGTGTGTGCATTGATACGGTTTTCATTCCTCCCACTAGGCGCCATTTCTAAACAATGGCATAAACTAGATTAGTTTATTAATTTAAATACATAATTCCATACTTGTAAAACACTTAACATAAATTGAACTATTTATGGATATAATCCATAATCATAAAAATGTTTTCTTTGAGGAAGTATATACTCATAACCCTTCATAGTGGTTTTTAAAGAAAATGATAATTATCCAAATCATATCCCCCGGGAGTGTCGTAACCAAGAGTGCAACAAGGCCCGTTGTTGTGCACCAGTTCCTATTCGAGTCAAGCTCAAAACGGTGTTTTCAGGTTTTACCCCTAGGTACATCTGTGTCAGTTCCGCCTCTACCTGCTCGTATCCAGACAGGGATGTATTTCTTAGAAAACTCACAAAATATCTATAATACCAAAATTCTAGGAAGTTCTTCTATACTAATCCTCAAAGTCTATCTTTGGGTTATGTGCTCTAATCAGAGTTTATCTAAATCTAGCTTCCAAGGTTAGTACTAAACTGCCTCTGATACCAACTGTAACGCCCCGAACTCAGTTACCCAGAGTCGGTGCATTATTGCGTAACATTGGCATGATCACAAAAGATCAAGTCTCGAAAGACCAATTAGTTTAGTAGCCTTGGAAACACTAGATACATTTATAAATGTTATATTACATTATAAAGTGAAAAACTACAATAACAAAGTCTCCATAGTCCACACTCATATCCTCTTCTGACTATCCCTACAGGTCATTCATAGAATACTTCTTCACATCCTGGAAAATATTAAAACATTGAAAGCGGTGAGCTCAAATGCTCAGTAAGGATAACAATATTGCGGAAGATTTCATAAATAAACATTAACATTTAAGGCAATGTATAACTAAAACAAAATCCTTTTTAAACTTTAACTTCAGCATAATATGGAAAAAATAAAATTAAATAATGACATTTACTTACTCACATGGATATTCTACTAGTGGAATAATCACATGAAATATCAATAACCACTTTCATAATGATGGAATGCATAATGCCAGACTATCATAACCATGTAGCCAAGACCTCATGACAAGACTACAAATAAGATTTTGTCAAGGCCTCGTGCCAAGACACTAGTTTGTCTCATGAGACCTTCTGATGCATCGAGGAGCTATAGCGGGCTCCACCCTTCACTTATTAAGTCCAATCCATTCCTCATATGAACAGGTTTAAACATATCATAAACCATAACATAATTGTATCACATAAAACATGCATAAAGGAAACATAATATTTACACACTTCAATCACAAGATATCAATACAACACATTGATATAATAAAAACTTTATCAAAACCATTTTCAATACCAAAATAAAATAAAAGTAAAAGATGGTATTTATTTTTCTTTTAAAAAAAAGTTATGTCTTATAGAGGAAGCCGAAACTCAAATAATAGTCATAGTGGCGGAGAAGTCGTTGTCGCCGCATACGTAAGAAAAAACATTATTTTTGTCGTTTAGTAAAAACGCTTCGTATAAAAAGATTCCTTTTGAATAAAAGTAAAATTCAAAGGGTTTTATACACCGTATAAATGAAAGTTGTGTATAAAACAAAATATGCCTCAATGAAAGGAGATTGAGACGAAGTCCGTACAAATATCATTTTTTAAATAAAATAGATCTATTATGTTTATTCACTATAAGTACACATAAATAAATTCAAAATACAAGATAGGACATAATAATATCATTCCATAATTTAAAAGTAGGAGTTTAACCCAAAGAATGGAAATTGGGTTAAGAAGTTCCCTTACCTCGTGTCCGACTTGACTCGACCGTTCTTTAACCTCCTCAATAATAAACTAGAGTTAATTTATAATTTCTTAAGAATATTTTTCAAGTTTATTATTCCTTTTATATCACTTATTACCATGTTATGAACATTATGTAATTATTTATGTTAATAACGGTCGTTTTGTTGATCTTTGGTACTTGAGTCAAAAATAAACTTCTTAAAATTACAAGTTGTTCATGTGGTAAAATATACATTATATCCATAATTATATTCATGATGTATATATAATATAAATCATATATATCCATTATATACATTCATTTATAATATTTCATAACATTTAGAGGTAAGAAATGAAATGCACCATTCATGGAGACGGTAAGTCGTACGTACGCATGAACGCTACTTTCATTTATATTTCGTATTTAATGGAATGAAGTTATAATTATATAAAGGTATAATATAATTCCAGTATAATACAATGTATAATACCATTTAATCCATCCTTTATACATCCCACATATGGCATTAACGATTCAAATCACTTTGAGGGGGCGGTAGTCCGCACTTCCTAAAATGAAAATATCGCGTTTACCCATAATTGAAACCATAAAGGTATACCATAAATGAAAAATATAGAAGCTTAAGGAAAACATAAACATATTATATATCATATATAAATATAGTTACATCTTAATGGCCACCTTTTAAGGTGTTATATGAGTGTTGAACAATCATCGTTTCGTGAGGCAGAAATTTTCCATCCACAGAAACAGTATGTTCTTTAACCATTAGATGTAGGTGTGTGTAAGTTTAGCTAGAATCATTCTTATAACAACATCCTAGTATATTGAAGATACTATTTTTGTTACAAAATAAAGGAATAAAAAGAGTTTAAGGGGTTGGAGAATCAAAATAAAACAAAATAACATAAGAGGAGACATTACCTTAAAATCGGGTAACTCTTTTTTGATTTGAGCCAAAGGCTTCCTTGGGAATAATTCTGCCCAAAGTGAGGCTTCTAGGAGTAAGAGATGGAAGTTTAGAGTTTATTTGGGCAGATTTTGGCCGAGCCAAATGGCTTGGAAGGTGTGAATAAGGTGGTAGTGGTGGGGGCCTTTTATAAGAGGAGAGGAGGGCACTCTTGGAAAGTCATGAAATGTTACTTTATTATATAATGTGTTTCGGATTTTAAAGGTCTCACACTTATATATTTAGAGGATAAGGTGATAAGGGTTCTAAATATACTCATCTAATAGGTTTCTGACAAGTGTAAGTCTTAGATTTTACATTATCTTTTTATTTTATTTAAATCGTTAATTAATGAGGTAATCGATGCATCATCATGGTGTCATAAATAATTTAATTTATTTAATGTCTAAAAATTATAAAAAAATTATCATGATGTAGGAAATCTTTTTATATTTCTAATGAATATTTATAGTCAAAAATATGACTTGTATAACCCCATTTAAAAAAAATTAGTAAAACAACTCATGTTTGTGACATTTTTATTTTAACATTAAATAAAAAGTTTTTAATGTCATTTTCCTACCCAAGTGGCTCCATGGGGTCCCCAAGTTGACCCATGGATTTTCTTGGTCGGCCATTACTCATCCAACAGGGGTAGGATAAGTGTAAAGGTATTTTCATATTTTTATAATATCATTTTTACCTTAAATTTCACTAATTACCTTTAATCGCGATTAATTAAACTTAAAAGTTACTATTCACCAAAAAATTATTTTAATCTCATTGAACCACAATTTACATCCTAATGACAACCATGTATGTCGGATTTTTGAAATTCAAATCACAGAGGTGGTAAAATTTCATTTAAACGAAAAATTAGTTTTTTAACTACCACTTAGTGGTTTCACTATTCATCAAAAATTGAAGTTTTTCAGAACAATGCCAAAATTTCACCCTAAGCTATAATTGATATTCCGAATTCAAAAATGATGTCTATTTTAAAAAATTCCAAAAATATAAATTTCATCAATTAATTTTATAATTAATTTCCGTTGTCACAAAAAATAGCGTGTTTTTAAGAAACAATATATATCAAAAGATTGACAAGTGTTCATATCCAATTTCAATGTTAAATTAATTCTAATGACCACCATTGGATAAAATGGTAAAAATATATTCTAATTATACTTTAAAACCACTAAATAGTATAATTTATCACTATAAATTATTTTTATTAAAAAAGTTGTTTTAAGTATTTTTCACTATTCATAAAAAATTGGAAGTTCTCAGAAAATTACAAAAAATTCGACTTAGGATAATTTCGATATTACGAATACAAAAATGAAGTCCATTTTGAAATATAAAATTTCTATAATTTTAAAAAGTGGGTATTACTATTCATAACATCTACTTTGATTAGTCGCGATGTGTTAGAACTCGAACTTGCGTATAATGCAAGCTATTGCATTATTGAAAGAGAAGTGTATCGTGGAAGCTCGGGGTGTTACAAGTCATACCCTGATTCACCCCCCCTCTCAGGGTATTCATCCTTGTGGACCTAACACATATTAATTTATATAAAATTATTATATTTATATTCAAAAATAATGTCTATTTATATACATTAAATAAAAAACACATGTTTATAATTGATATATTTTTTTTAATAATTAAAATATATATATAATGTTCTAAAAAAGTATTTCTAAGATTATAATTAAATAAATATATATTTAAATAATTATAATATTATAATAAATTTCATTAAATAATAAATATATTTATTATATTTATTATATTTATTTTATTTATTTTATTTGTTATATTTATTATATTTATTATATTTATTATATTTATTATACTTATTATATTTATTATATTTATAAATATTTTTTAAATATATATATTTATAATTATAATTATAAATAAATAAATATATGTTTCCAATGAATTTGGTCAATAAATATATTGATGTGTGAGTATAATTGACATGCATATATGTTATGTATTCATCATGAATGTTCATTTATACATTACACCCTTCTTATTATTCATGTTGTCCACATGTGATGACTCATTTTTTATTATCTACACTTTACTAGGTATATGATTCATTCATGTTACACCCATGATTCTATTATGTTCTCAAAAATACTTATAAAATTACAATAAATATATTTAAATAACAAGTATATTTATTATATTTATAATTATAAAATTTTAATTAAATATAAATAATTTTTAAATATATTTATTTTTAATTATAATTATAACTATATATATATATATAATTATAAAATTGCAATAAATACATCTATTATAATTATATTTATTTATTTATTTATAATTATATGCAAATATTTATAAATATATTTATTTATAGTTATAATTATAACTATAAATAAATATATTTATTATACTTATAAAGTTATAAATATATATTATAGGTACTCAAGGGTACAATTATAATGAAATATAGAAATGCAACACACAAAATCCAAAAGGGCGGGTCATAGCCCCCCGAAGGGATAACACACCCATTTTTATGGCTTAAAGGCCCTGTGGACATGAAGTCCATTACAAAGCATGTAGCTTGGGTGCCCAGCACTTATAACTATTTTTTTACTAGTCATAGACACCGCCTACCTACTTGAGGAGTCGTCCCATTGTCGCACTGCTTGCGCCACCGCCACGTTCGCGCCACTGTTGAGAGACCCATGTATGGGTTGCCACATGTCAGCCCACATCTGGGTGCAAATCCAATCGAAATTCACTCATGCCTGGATTTGAACCTGGGTTTGTGATATAGGATTACAGGGTTGTTATGACCACTAGACTACAACCCAAACTGCATAAAGTTATAAATATGTATAATTAAATATATATATTTATAAATATATACAAATATTTATAAATAAATACAAATAGGTATAATTATAATTTTTAATAAATATAGATATATTTAAATAATTATAAAATTATAATAAATATATTAATTATATATATTTATATACAAATATTTATAAATAAATAAAAATAGTTATAATTATAATTATAAATATATATATACATTTATTTATTTATTTATTTATTTAAATAATTATAAAATTATAATAAATATATTAATTATATATATTTATAAAATTATAAATATATTTGTTATAATTTTATAATTATTTATATATATATATTTATAGTTATAAATATAAATAAATATTTATTTATTTAAATAATTATAAATTTATAAAAAATATATTTATTATTCTTATATAATGTTATATAAAATTAAATAAATATATTTAGAAATATATAAAAATATTGATAAATAAATACAAATATTTATAATTATAATTATAAATAAATACAAATATATTTAAATAATTATAAAATTATAATAAATATATTAATTATATATATTAATAAAATTAAAAATATAATAAATATATTTGTCATAATTTTATAATTATTTAAATAAATATTTTTTATTTATTTATAGTTATAATTATAAATAATTATATATTCATTTAAATAATTATAAAATTAGAAGAATTATATTTATATATATCTCTAATCATATAAATTTATATAATTAATATATTAATTATATATATTTCTATGATTATAAATATAATAAGTATATTTCTTATAATTTTAAAATTATTTATTAATATATTTATTATAATTTTATAAATATAAATAATTGTTTATTTATTTATAATTATAATTATAAATATATTTATATTTATATATTTATCATATATATAATTTTATAATTATAATTATATATATATATATATATCATATATATAACTTTATAAATATATATAATAATATAAATAAATTATTAACATTATATCTTTATCAATACTTTTTTAGCACTGATAAAGATAGGCCTTTATCAGCATTAAAAAACACGGATAAAAGGAATCTTTATCAATGCTAAAAGTTTAGTGTTGATAAATACGCCTTTTATCAGCGCTAAAAAAACGCTGATAAAGGCATGTTTTATCAGCACTTTTTATTTTAGCACTGATAAAACAGATCGTTATCACTTCTTTTTAACTAGCGTTGATAAAAGCTTCACCTAATTTTATAAATGAACCCTAATAGACCTCTCCTTCTCTCACACACCTCAAGCTCTCACGGAAGCTGACCTCTGTGCCATTGACCCCTCATTTGCCCTGACCTCACCTCGGCCACTGCCAACCCCTCCTCCGTCGAGAACCCACCTCTATCGCGACCCATCCTCCACCACGAACTCTCATCTGCCACGAACCCTCCTCCATTGAGAACCCACCTCCATCGCGACCCCTCCTCCACCACGAACTCTCCTCCACCACGAACCCACCTCTTCCATGAACCCACCTCCATCATGAACCCATTTCTGTCACAAACCCACATTTGTTGTGTTCCTAACCCTCACCTCCACCGCAAACCCTCCTCTACCACAAACCCACCTCCACCGCTAGCTCGACCACAGCCTCTGTTTCCACTTCCACCACCACCTACCCCGACTTTTCCACTGTTGGACCAAACTACTGTCGTGGGTATGCCATTTTTTCCACATTATTATGAATTCCTAATATATAGATAGATTTTGGTTTTAATCGGGTTTTGGTCTATTCTTACATTACATTTAAGTTTTTAGTATGTTCATATTTGTGCAATCCAAATTCCCCAAAAATTAGTGATAGGCCCACCACACCCAATTATAGTTCATATTATGGTTACATTTGGGGAATTGCCTTTAGCACTACATTGTTCCTGCTATCTCTAGTGAATCTCTAGGTTTAAAAATCAAATATCCCACCCTTGTTACCCTCCAAACCCCACCCCCACCCTATGTTCTAGAAGATTACTACCCCTAGAACCTCTTGATCCTCCCTTCCCTAAATCAGTTGTGGTTGGTGAACATCGTTTAACATCGTGTTCACTCTCTCTTTGGTTCAACTAATTCATGGAATCAATGGATTAGAATTTGTTAAATGGATCCTCATACCTATCTATTATGGAGGGTTAGCATTTATAGTCTTCTAACATTAAATGTTCGTCTATGATTTTGATGTTTGGGTATGATCATAATTCATTAAAGAGATTCTCCATTGTAATCAACTTGTTTGACCTCTATGGTATGGATAAAACTTCAATCATGAACAAGAAATCAGTTTTCAAACATCTTTTCTTAGAGATAGATTTCATCTGGACCTTTCTTAGGATATTCATAGTTTCAATTGTAATAGATTTATCCTTCTTTGAGTAACGTTATATTCTCAACAAGGTAAATATTCATCTCTGGAAGAATTAATACTTTATCTTCCTAAGCTCCCTCACCTGTATTAGAATCCTTATATTCTCTAATCAATTTGAAATGCATTTGGACTTTTTCTATATGCCAAAAAATCCACTCTCCATATGTAGTATAATATATTGAACATAATCTATATAGATCATGACTTGGACTCACCTTTAATTCACAACATCATTGAGGCATGTCCTTCTTCCCTCTTGGATATGGATTCTCTTGTGAAACTTAATTCCTCTATTCTTTGGATATGTTTCCCATGATTTATCCAAATTTCATTTGATACTTATCTTTTTTATGGTAGTAATATAATTCCTATATTTACATATAGAATTATACTAACCTTGTTTATTAGGCCCTACCCTCTTGTGTATCTCCTCCATTGGACTTGGATTCTCTTAATGATCATATTGTGTAGTCAGTAAAATCACCCAACACATTATACTTCAATAATCTATTACAGAAAATCACCATTAACTTCTCAATAAATGGAATAATAATAAGAAAACTAAATATTTTTTCCATAATCCATGATATATGACCACCCAATCAATGAATAATTACAAAATAAATGTTGATACCCAACATGATTGTGTTTCAAGAACCCAGGACTCTACTATTTCATATTGATGACCTCTACATTGATATGGAATTATAAGGGGATTTGATACCCATTAAATATTAAATTCCAGTTCAATGTAATTTGGAGTAATTTCATTTTGCAACATAAATTTCTATATCCCATCAATTAATATTTATTATTTGGGGTTTTTCTCAAAATAATCGTATAGATAATAGATTACATACTTATCTATCGATCAAACTGACATTATACTTTAAATTTTCAAAATATGTATATATATTTAAATCACATAGAGATTATTATTCTGTTTAACAATAATTTTTTAATGTCCTTGGAATATAATTCACATTAATAAGCTATAATAGTTTCCCACTATAATGAGAACCTAGATATTCCATAAAGATATTATTAAATAAATATATCATATAGTCTATATACATCTATCTTGCATTACATAGATGATGGTTGACTATCGGGTGATGGAGTCTCATATGAAATTGATACGTCTTATCATGAAGTTCACAGTTGGTGATATCTAAGAAGAATGGTCCCAAGTAAAGACCCACTAATAATAATTACACATGTTTTATGTTTCATTTAATATTACTATATTAAAAAAAATCCCTAAAACTAGAAATTTTTTTTTCTTATAGATTTATATTTTATAGAATCTTGGTTATTTTTTATTCATATATATTTTATAAAGTGTCTCTCTTGGGATTTATGTCTTTGTGAAAATTCCTAAGTGCCTCTTTTAAAATGATTCAAGTGTTTTTAAATGTTTCTTAAAAAATTATATGTGTTCAACATACACTTTTTTGGTTTTAAATAGATTTAAAATGATTTAAACACTTGGTATGGACTTAGGTTGCATGTCAACTATTTTTCAAATCACCTAATTAGCTTTCATAAAGGTATTTGAATGTTTTGAAAGCGTATTTAATGCTGGTTTCATTTTATCAAGGGGTGTGTGAAGTTTTAAATGAAAATTTGTAAAATATAGAGGGTTGTAGTTCATTTTAAATGATTAAGACTGTTGGGTCATGAAGTTACCTTGAATGATTTAAAAAATGAATTGTGGTTTTGTGAAAAAGTGCTTGGAATTTATTAGTTTGTTTTAAAAAGAGTGTGTTATTTTAAAGAGGAATTTGTGTAAATGTTTTGTTTTTTTAATGGGATTTAAAATGTGATTTTATAAATAGTTTTCAAAGGATATTTGAAATGTAGTTTTCCCATAATCTTTTAAGTTTAGATTTTTATAGAATTAGGAAAATCAATACATTATACAGGTAAGACAAGTATATTGATAATAAAACCATGGAAAGGGCATGTCACTAACTCTATATATCCCATAGGATATCCATTATGGCATCACTCCCCCAAAATGTGAATTAATGTTTAACCCCATTATAACCCCTAAACCTACTTTTCATCCAACATCACCTACATGGTTTAAATTATGGTTCCCTTATTTGATATGTCTATTTAGGCCTTTTCACTTAGAGATGTGCTATTGATTATTAATATGAAATGCTCGATGCTTGTTCATGGATGTGAAAATTGTCTGTTTTTTGTAAAGGTTTTAGAGTTTACATGTGATTTACTACTTATATTATATTTATTCATGTGATGATCATTGACTTATTGTTTCTCAATTCTACTTGTTTAGAAACATGGGAACCCTATAAAATAAGAAATATGTCTAGATGTGTACTACACTAGTTAGATAGTGCACTAGCTATATTCCCCTAGTTTTATGGTTTTCTTAGTCTATAGAACTGTCCCTAATGAGGAATGTGTGGGTAAGTCAAATGGATTTTCTATTTTTTTAGGATTCAATATAGGCCAACTATTGGCCTCATTGTAGTGTGAGTACAAAATGAAGGAATAATTGAATTCCCTCTATGATTTTGATAAATTTCAAATAATAAAATTGGAACCTAAAAAGAGGGATCTATAGAACAATTAGATTTATCATCTAAAAGAGAAAGTGGATGATAGGAAATAGTGAAAGGTGTCTGTAGTTGTAAATGTATTTCAATAATTAGAATGATTAGATTTCAGTTAGATTTTCTCTCCTATTGTAAAGGATATAATAATTTAGATGGTTCTTAGCTTGGTTTCCATTTAAGTTTTATATCTAGAACAAATGGATATCATGATTATATTTCTTCATGGAGATTTGGAAGAATAGATCTATATAGATCAACTAGAAGGTTTCATGATAAATATAATATAAGGTTCATTTTTAGTCTAAAATGGATTTTTTGTGGGGTTAAGTAGGTACCAAGATAGTGTAACTAGAATTTCAATGCTTTCATGGTAGAATTAATGTTCATTTAGTGTAATGTAAATAATTTATACTATATGAAGGTGTATTATGATGATATTTTTTTCATTTTACTTCTTTATGTGGATTAATTTATCTTAATTTAACTAATGAAGTAAAGGCTATAAGAGATGAAGATTGATTTATCTAGAATATCCCAAATTAAGGACCTTGGTTCTGGAAAGTGGATATTGGGGATAAATATTGAAAGAGACTTAAAGTCTATAACTTTTTTTAGACTTGGTTAATTTTTATATTAATGTTTTTTGTATTTATTTTGTTAAATATTAATATTACTGAATAAAATAGGATGGATATGAATAAATAATGAATGGATTATAATCTTCTGACAAAATAGTATGAAGATGGAGTGAAAGAGATCATCAAGTTTGCAAAAGATCATGCATATGACCCATCTTAAATCCTTTTTCTATGTTTATTTTTTTTATTCAATACAAATTACTTCAGAGGAGTTGGAAAAACACTTGATCTATCATGGAATAGATCAAAGTTATAAATGTTGGAATAAACATGGGGAAAAAGATAATGTAGATAGTGTCTAGAATAACACTGTGTTTTATGGATCATCAGATATGATTACAAGTGTGGATAATGAAAAAGATTGTATTGAGGATGTGATTACAAATGTGAATGATGATGAAGATCGTATTGATTAAATGATAAGAATGGTTGAAGATGAACATTGTGATTTCCCAAAAAAAATTTAGAAGTTAAAGAGTTGTGCAAAGACACCATTGCATACTGGTTGCACTGAATATACAGTATTGTCGGCTATTCTGAAGCTATATAATTTGAATGAAGGAAATGGATGGAGTGACACCAGTTTTACAGAACTACTTTCTCTCTTGAATGATATGCTCCCAGAAGATAATGAGCTCCCAAGCTGAACATATGACACCAAAAGAATTCTATTATCAATGGGTATGATCTATAAAAGAATAAACGTCTTCCTGAATTATTTTATTCTATTTTTAAAGGACCAAAAATCACTTATAGAATTCCCAAATTTTGTAACTTAATGATATAAGAAAGATTAATCTGGTACTATGAAAGTTTTATGGTACTTTCCAATCGTTCCAAGTTTTAGGCACCTATATGGAAGTGAGGAGACTGTAGGGAAATTGACATGGCAGAAAAATACAAGAATTAAATATGGGAAACTAAGTCACCCAAAAGACTATCCTTGGTGGAATAGAATTTATCATGTGTATCATGAATTTGGAAATAAGCTGAGAAACCTTCATCTTGTGTTATCTACATATGGAGTGAATCCTTTTGGTTTTCACAGCAGAAATAACAGTACATGGATGGTTATGTTGATAAATTATAACTTTCCATTGTGGTTATGCATGAAATGAAAATACATCATGTTATATATGTTTATATTAGGACCAAAACAACTGGGTAATGATATTGATGTTTATTTGGATTCATTAAATGAGGATTTGAAATTATTGTGGGATTCAGGTGTTACATTGTATGATGATTATAGAAATAAAGATTTCACATTGAGATTAATGTTGTATGGGATGATAAATGACTTTACTTCTTATGGAAATTTGTCAGGATATAACATTAAAATAACTTAAGGGTGTCCCATTTGCGAAAAAGGTACACAGTCAATTAGGTTAAAACATTCATTGAAAACTGTGTTTCTAGGACATTGCATATTTCTACCTCAATGAAATAAGTACTAATCTTGGAAAACATCATTTGATGGAAGTTCAGAAGAACATACAAAACTATCTCCACTAATAGGTGATCAACTATTTGAGAAAGTAAAATATGTGGACATTACTTTTGGTAAACTTTTTTCAAAAAACCTTATGAAAACTAGTTGGAAAAAGAGATCAGTTTTTTAATTACCATTCTAGAATTGTTTGTACATCAGAAATTTTCTTGATGTTATGCATGTTGAAAAAAAATGTATGTGATAGTGTCATCAGTACATTTCTAAATGCACCTAAAAAAATAAAGGATAGAATTAAGGCTATGATGGACATGTTTGACATGGGAATACGAGAAGATTTGGCACCACTGAAGGGTAAAAACTGAAATTTTCTTCCTCCAACTACTTACACTCTTTCCAGGTAGGGGAGATATTAGTTTTATAACTTCTTGAATGATGTAAAGGTTCCAAAGGGGTATTCATTGAATATCAATAACATCATGTCAATGAACAATTTAAAGTTAAAGGTACTGAAATCACATGACTTCCATGTTTTGATGCAAGATCTAATGCCTATAGATTTATGTTGTATTTTTATAATAATTTCCATCATAAATTAACCAAGATATGTTTCTTATTCAAAGCTATATATAGAAAATTTATAAACCTAGAAAAAATTCCGACTATGGAAGGAGAAATTTTCATCATATTATTTGAATCGAAAATGTTATTTCCACCAACATTCTTTGATATGATGGTTCATTTGATGGTTCACTTGGTGAGAGAGATTCAAATATGTGGTCCTATACACTATAGATGGATGTACCACATTCAATAGTATATAAATATTTTGAAAGGATGTGTCAAAATTTGAAGTCAGACAGAGGGTTGTATTGTGGAGAAATATATTATTGAGGAAGTCATTGAATTCTATACCGAATACATGTCAGGTGTGGGAATCATTGGTCTACCAAAATCTCTTCACACTGGGATGCTTGTGGATGAAGGAATTTCTGGAATAGATGTTGTCACAATCAATATTATAAATCAGGAGCAGACCCACCTTTACATTTTTCATAACAGTTTGGAGGTTTCCCCAAATACTGAAACTCGCAAAAAAATATTAGGCATTTAAATCCATCAAGGGATAAAATATGGATATCAAATACACATAATCAACAGTTTATATGATGGTTTTGGGACCATATTTTTAAGGAGTTAGATGAAAATACAAATTCTATTTCAGAATTACTTTGATGGCTAACCATAGGACCAAGTGTGTATGTATTATATTACAATGGTTATATAATTAATGGTTATATGTTCTATAAAAATGAGCATGATGAAGACAATTCCATGAAAAATAGTGAAGTTACACTTGTGGTTGAAGCGATGCATGTTTCTGGTACTAAGAACATAAATTCAATTTATGAAAAATTTTCATACTTTGGTGTCATAAAACAAATATGGTAGTTGGATTATACAACATTTCAAGTGCCGATTTTTCAAGGCAAGTGGGTTTATAATAGGAGTGTTGTTAAAATAGATGAATTAGGATTTGTGAAAGTTGATTTTAGTAAGTAATGGTACAAATACAAATCGTTTATAATGGAATTATAGGCAGTACAAGTATTTTATATTCCAAATCTTGCAAACTGAAAATAGTCAATTATTCTATTATTGACCAAAACCACTAAAGGTTCATATGAAAATTCAACTAAGGATAACCCTTTATTTGGGACATCACAATCATTTTACAGTGGTCCCAATGTAGACGACATTTTTTATGTCAAAGGATACCACAATGAAGGGATTTGGATAGTTGATAGAGGGGTAAACTCCCTTCAGCATTTAAAAAAATAGAGTTTAAGAAGTAGGTAATATTTTTTTTGTAATATTCATCATGTTACATCATGTTATTATCTATTTTATGCTGAATTTATGTACTCTAAATTAAATTTTAAAACACTTATGTAGATAATGACTTTATCACGTGATGGTGCTCCCCATCTTGAGGAACAACAGGTATCTCAACTTGATACCGCTCACAGTGTAGAGGAACAAAGACCTTATGCACGTGTTGCTGCTCCCAATCTCGAGGCACAATAGGTCTCTCAACCTACTTCAGAGGAACAAACTTTTGCACATGTTAGTGCTCCCATTCCTAAGGAACAATAGATTTCTCAATCTAGTGTTACTCCTAGTGCAGAGGTACAACAACCATCCGCACATGTTGATGCTACCGCTCTAGAGGAAGATATTGACGATGTTGAATCCATGGAAATGGTAGGTGACAAAGGATCGATGGCGTAGAAAAAATAGGAGCATCATAGTTTTATAGTGTTAGCAAAAATCATTAAGGTGAAAATCAAAGGCATCAAATACGAGGTCAGATGGAATGCGTGGGACCAATATGTTAACCCTAATAAGGCCATGTTCAGTAGTTACATTGGAATAGTCACTCAGCAACGCATGCCAATTGATGTATATTTTTTGGAACCATGTTGTGTACGGGCTTAAGATACTGATATGGGAAGAGATTACGGTAACATTATGATATCATTTCCTTATTTTACTAAAAAATAAAATAATGAAACATTGGATTACTCTTCATCATCCATTGTAGAGTGAATTTATAGTAGATTAATCTCACAAGAAATATGTATTAATTATTACTAAAAGTGTTCATAGATGATTTCATGCAATTCTAACATGTAGTCATCTTAAAGATATTGAAGATAAAATATACGTCCACCCACCACTTATCTATGCACACTTGATAACCCAAGAAGTGTGGGATGCATTGACTAGCCATCATGCGGATGTGTCTTTCCAGGTACATTATGGCTATTGTTATGTTGTTTAATGATATGTGTATTCGTCACTTTGATTTACAATTTTTTATTTATGAAACAACAACTATGTTCTAGAAATAAGGTTTAGTAGTAAAACCAGTATACCCCTACTATAAAGTAAGGATGGGGTACACTTCACTTGAAAAAAATTGGTACGTATTTTAAATCTACCATAATAATTTTATGTGACATGAAACAATACCATAATTATATTCTTCTATTTATATATTTATTGATGACTCTAAATTCAAAACCACTTCCATCCCACACCATGTGCTATGGAAAGAGTTATGTGTAAATAAAGACGATATACTTATAGATGAAAACACACTAAAAGTGTGGGAAATATGTGTAAGTATTACATAATAAAAATTTGTTTTGATTTAAATCTCTATTACATAATAATGATCACTCATTTTCCTATATTTCATATCTAACATATTCACAGGAATCAGCAACACCTATACTAGATAAACACATACTATCGGTGGCCTTGAAGCATCTAGGATAGTATGGCCACGTTAGAGGTTTGGATTTTGGGGTGACACCCCGAACATATTTTGAGAAGAAAAAAATAATAGGATCAAAGTGAATTGATAAAATAGATGAGATAAAGAATAGAAACCCTTGAAGAATAATTCCAATGGCAGAGAGAGATGATGGTAAATTTTATTGGGGGAAAGAAAACAGAAGAATCAACTCAAGAGTAGCCACTGCATGGAGATCCCGCCCCACCCCCTACCAACTATGAGGTGATCCATTCCCCTCAAAGAGATATATTAGCTGAGGTAATCAATGTTCTAATAAATGTTTCTATGAAATGTGAATCAGAAAGACACTAATACTTTTCCTGTATTGATATTTTATAGGGTGATAATTACTATGATTTATATCTATCAACACTCACCCATAGCCTTGTAGTGAGGGATATGGTGTTCAATATCCAAAACGGCATGCTACATAGCAGACCACTTCCAACAGGTCATGTGCAAGTGTCAATTAGCATATCCCAAGAGACGGGTGTTGAGCTACCTATTCCAATTCATGAGGAAGATATTTATATGTTTGAAAAGGCTATTAGAACATTCATCGCATAGTCGTCACATCTTGTAAAAGACATGTCAACAAGGAAGTATTCATTTCCAATTTATTTTTCAATATAAACCTTTAACAATTAATGAAAAAAGGTCTAAACTAATGAATGTTATTACAGACATACAATGGGAAGGGGATGAAATGAAATACTAACTCAAAACCATCTAAATGATTTACCAACTGATTGAAAATATCTACCAAAATCACCATTACCCTACCCGTTCTATATCCACATTTACTGTCATTGAAGGTTCATGTGGATAAAAGGTTAAAAAATAATCATAATCGCATATTTTATTTTGAAGAAAATATGTATGAAGAGAAAGATCAAGACTTCATTGGTGTTGAGAGTTTAAGTAAAATTCTAAACTATTATTGGCTAGGTGGATCATTTGTAAATTTATACATGAGGTATGTTTTCATGGTTTTCCAAAACCTGATATATTGTGTTAATTATGACTAAATACATTTCATATTTTTTAAAGGCATATATATGAAAAACAATTGAAGGTATTTTTTCATGAAAAAAAAATTGACTCGTTATTCCTCACATCACCAATATAGAACAACCAAAAATAAATACCAAAAAAGGATGAAATAGTGGTAGGTATGATCAAATTATTTTAAAAAAAACTTTCAGATGATGGGCTCTATTTAATAATAATTATGTGGGGTTAAAAATATAAAATTTAATCATATAAAATATATTTTCATTTCTTTTATTACTTACCCTTTATTGTGTGTTTATGCATCATTGGATGCTCATTGCAGTAAATTTGGATACTCTGAAGATTTATCTCCTGGATTTAATGCATGGATATCCAACAAACCATCCACACATGTTGGAATTTTTCAATAATTAATACACTACATAAAACATTTTATAACTAAACATCAAGTTATATAATTTATATTACCTTTTAATGAGGATTATGTTATGATAGGTTGGTGCCTCAATATCATGAAAAACAAGGAATGAGGTCAGGGGATAAGCACAAGAAAGAAGACAATTTCTACTACTAGACAGGTATCAAGGTATATATAATAATATTTCACTATAAAAACACATATAAAAAAATTACTTATTTTCCTCAATGTTTCTTCAGTTTCTAAAACAAACCAATGGAAAATATTGTGGTTATTGTGTTTGTAAATTTATGAGAGAGATCATATTCCATGAAAAAAATAGCATCCCTAAAAATGTATTTTTGAAGATAATTACTATTTCATTTAAAATATTTATTAATCCTTTATTGATTTATATTTTTTTAGTACTAATATGACTGTTTAAAAGACTCATATTCACAAGGCAATATAGATGTGCTCAGAAACTAATGGGTAGCATACCTGATGGAAGAATGTACACAAATTTCATGAAGATGTGACTTCCATAGAAATAGTGTATTGTTTTATATTTATGTTTAATTTAATTATTTTTAGTATTACTCACATAAATATCTTTTTCTTATATAGTTGGATTCCTTTGTTCGAGTTGGGGCAGTTTTTTCAAAACTGATCATGCTCGTGAGAGATTGGACTTCGAGGCTGCAACTAAGATAATGAAAATAAGTCAATGGGTCAAGAATGTATAAAGGTTAGTTACTACTACTTATGTAATTAATTAATTTTTTCATCATTTTACCTACTCAAAACTGAGAAAAAAGAACAAGTGACTGATATCACTCAAAGTGTCTCTTTTTATTTAAAAATGATATTACTTTTAATAAAAATAACAAGTAACATACTGAAAACTGAGAAAATGAATTAGGATTGTTTTTATACTTTAGTAAACTGATACATAAGTTATTTTTGATTTTTAAGAATCAACCACACCTCAATCCCATGCATAGTGTGGCTGGTATGACTTTAAGTGAGTATTTTTATATTAAATTGACATTGAATTTAGAAAAAAAAGAACAAGTGACATATTGAAAACTAGGAAAACAAATTCATATTCTTTTGATACTTTAGGAAAATGGTACATGAGTCATTTGTGATGTTTAGGAAACAACCACACCTCAATCCACTACATGATGTGACCGGTATGACTAAAATTTTCCATTGTGAGTTTAAAATTGATATTTTAGTTCAAAACGTGTCACTCACTAAAAATCAAGAAAATGAAATATGATTGTATTAATAATTTAGTAAAGATATTCATAAGTAATTTTTTATGTGTATTAAGTAATCTCACATCAAACTGATTCACGATGCAATTGGTATCACTCAGCGACACATGCCAATTGATGTATATTTTTTGGAACCATGTTGTGTACGGACTTAAGATACTGATATGGGAAGAGATTATGGTAACATTAAGATATCATTTCCTTATTTTACTAAAAACTAAAATAATGAAACATTGACTTACTCTTCATCATCCATTGTAGATTGAATTTATAGTAGATGAATCTCACAAGAAATATGTATTAATTCTTATTAAAAGTGTTCATAGAGGATTTTGTGCAATTCTAACAAGTCGTCATCTTAAAGATGATGAAGAGAAAATATACATGCACCCCCCACTTATCTATGCACACTTGACAACCTAAGAAGTGTGGGATGCATTGACTAGACATTGTTCGGATGTGTCTTTCCAGGTTCATTATGGCTAGTGTTATGTTGTTTAATGATATGTGTATTCGTCACTTTGATTGATAATTTTTTTTTATGAAAAAGAAACTAAGTTCTAGAAATAAGGAACGAGTAGCAAAACCAATATACCCCAACTATAAAGCAATGATGGTGTAACACCCCAAGATTCCATGGTATGTTTCTCTTTGAATAATAGAGCAGCGTGTGTTGTACACAACCTCGAGTTCTAACACACCGCGACCAATCAAAGTAGTCGTTATGAATAGTAATACCCACTTTTTGAAATTATATAAATTTTATATTTCAAAATGGACTTTATTTTTGTATTCATAATATCGAAATTATCCTAAGTTGAATTTTTTGTAATTTTCTGAGAACTTCCAATTTTCTATGAATAGTAAAAAAATACATAAAAACAACTTTTTTAATCAAAATAATTTATAGTGATAAATTATAATATTGAGTGGTTTTAAAGTATAATTAGAATATAATTCTACCATTTTATCCAATTGTGGTCATTATAATTAATTTCACTTTGAAATTGGACATAAACAATTGTCAATCTTTTGATTGATATTATTTCTTAAAAACACGCTATTTGTTTTGACAGCGGGAATAAATTATAAAATTAATTAATGAAACTTATATGTTTGGAATTTTTTAAAATAGACATCATTTTTTAATTCAGAATATCAATTATAGCTTAGGGTGAATTTTTGGAATTTTTCTGAAAAAACTTCAATTTTTTATGAATAGTGAAACCACTAAGTGGTAGTTAAAAAACTTATTTTTCGTTTAAATGAAATTTTACCGCTTCTGTGAATTGAATTTCAAAAATACGACATACATCATTTTAAATAGGAAGTAAAATGTGATTCAATGGGATTAAAATAATTTTTTGTGAATAGTACCTTTAAAGTTCTATTAATCGCGATTAAAGGTAATTAGTGTAATTTAAAGTAAATATAATGTTATAATAATATAAAATTACCTTTACACTTGTCCTAACCTTATTTTATGAGTCATGGCCGAACAATACAATCCATGGGTCAAATTGGGGACCCCATGGAGCCACTTGGGTAAGAAAATGACATTAATAACTTTTTGTTTAAAGTAAAAATAAAATTGTCACAAACATGTGTTGTTTTACTAAAACAATGATTACATGGGGTTATATAAGTTACATTTTCAACTATAAATATTCATTGGAAAGATAAATATATTTCCTACATCATGGTAATTTTTTTATAATTTTTAGACTTTAAATAAATTAAATTTTTTATGACACCATGATGATGTAGTGATTACCTCATTAATTAACGATTTAAATAAAATGAAAAGATAATGTAAAATCTAAGACTTAAACAGGTCAAAAACCTATTGTATGAGTAGATTTATAACCCTTATCACCTTATCCTAGAAATATATAATTGTGGTACCTTTAAAATCCTAAACTCATTATATAATAATGTAACATTTCATGACTTTCCAAGAGTGCCCCTCCTCTCCTCTTATAAAAGGCCCCCACCTCTACCACCTTATTCATGCATTCAAAGCCATTTGGATCGGCTAAAATCTGCCCAAATAATCTCTCAAATTCCCTATATTACTCCTAGAAGCCTCACTTTGGGCAGAAGTCTTCCCAAGGAAGCCTTTGGCTCAAATCAAAAAGAGTTACCCGATTTTAAGGTAATGTCTTCTCTTATGTTCTTTTGTTTTAGTTTTCTTCTCCAACCCCATAAACTCTTTCTATTATATTATTTTGTAACAACACCAGTATCTTCAATATACTAGGATGTTTTTATGAGAAGTATTTTATTTACACTTACACACACCTTCATCTAATGGTTAAGGAACATACTGTTTCTGTGGGTGGCGAATTACTGCCTCACGAAACGATGATTGTTCAATCTTCTTTTAACACCTTTCATGGTGGACATTAAGATGTAACTATATTTATTTATAATATATATTATGTTTATGTTTTCCTTATGCTTCTGTATTTTTCATTTATTTCATGCCTTTATGATTTCCATTATGGGTAAACGCGATAATTTCATTTTAGGAAGTGCGGACTACCGCCCCCTCAAAGTGATTTGAATCGTTAATGCCATATGTGGGACGTGTAAAGGATGGAGTAAATGATATTATATATTATATTATACTGGAATTATAATACACCTTTATATCATTATGATTTCATTCCATTAAATATGAAATAGAAATGAAAGTAGCGTTCATGCGTACGTACGGCTTACCGTCTCCATGAACGGTGCATTTCATTTCTTACCTCTAAATGTTATTAAATATTATAAATGAATATATACACTAGATATGTATGATATATATGATATCTACATCATGGATATAATTCTGGATATAATTGATATTTTACCACATGAACAACTTGTAATTATAAGAATTTTATTTTTGACTCAAGTACCAAAGATCGACAAAACGACCGTTATTAACTTAAATAATTACATAATGTTCATAAAATGGTAATAAATGATATAAAAGGACTAATGAACTTGAAAAAGGTTCTTAATCAAGTAGAAATTATCTCTAGTTTATTATTCAGGAGATTAAAGAACGATCGAGTCAAGTCGGACACGAGGTAAGGGAACTTCTTAACCCAATTCTCATTCTTTGGGTTAAAATTACCTTTCTTATTTATGTTGTTATTTGATTATGTGAGAAATGAATTTTTATATCTTATCATGTATTTATACTTTATTTATGTGATCTTATAATGAATACACATGAGCGATCTATTTTATTTACAAGATGATCTTTGTAAGGGACTTCGTCTCAATCTTCTTTCATTGAGGCATATTTTGTTTTATACACAACTTTCTTTTATAAGGTGTATAAACCCCTTTGAATTTTATGTTTATTCAAAAGGAATATTTTTATATGAATCATTTTACTAAAATACAAAAAAGGAATGTGTTTTTTTGTCGTACGTATGCAGCGACAACGACTTCTCCACCGTCGTGACCATTATTTGAGTTTCGGCAACCTATACAAGCCATAACTTTTTTTTAAATGAAAAATAAATACCAAGTTTTAATTTTATTTTATTTTGGTATCGAAAATGGTTTTGATTATTTTTTTATAATATCAATGTGTTGTATTGATATCTTGTGATTGAAATGTGAAAATGTTATGTTTCCTTTATGCATGTTTTATGTGATATGATTATTTTATGGTTTATGATATGTTTAAACCTGTTCATATGAGGAATGAATTGGACTTAATAAGTGATCGGTGGATCCTGCTATAGCTCCTCGATGCATCGGTAGGTCTCATGAGACAAACTAGTGTCTTGGCATGAGGCCTTGATCAAATCTTATTTATAGTCTTGGCACGAGGCCTTGGCTACGTGGTTATGACAGTTTGGCATTATGCATTCCATCATTATGAAAGTGGTTATTGATATTGCATGTGATTATTCGACTAGTAGAATATCCATGTGAATAATTAAATGGCATTATTTCATTTTACTTTTTCCATATTATGCTGAATTTCAAGTTTTAAAGGCTTTTGTTTTAGTTATACATTGCCTTAAATGTTTATTTTATTTAAGGAAGTTTTCTCTATATTGTTATCCTTACTGAGCATCTGAGCTCACCACTTTCTATGTTTTATTTTTCCCAGGATGTAAAGAAATATATTATGACTGACCTACAGGGATAGTCTAAAGGGGATATGAGTGTGGACTGTAGAGACTATGTTATTGTAGTTTTTCACTTTATGATGTAATGTAAGACTTATGAATATATCTAGTGTTTCCAAGGATACTAAACTAATCGGTCTTTCGAGATGTGATCTTTTGTGATCATGCCAATGTTACGTAATAATGCACCGACTCTGGGTAACTGGAGTCGGAGCATTATAGTTGGTATCAGAGGCAGTTTAGTACTAACCTTGGAAGCTAGATTTAGATAAACTCTAATTAGAGCACATATCCCTAAGATAGACTTTGAGGATTAGTATAGGAGAACTTCCTAGAATTTTGGTATTATAGATATTTGGTGAGTTTTCTGAGAAATACATCCCTGTCTGGATACGAGCAGGTAGAGGTGGCTCTGGAACAGATGTACCAAGGGGTAAAACCCAAAAACACCATTTTGAGCTAGACTCAAACGGGAACTGGTGCACGAAAACGGGCCTTGCTGCACTCTTGGTTACGACACTCCCGGGGGATATGCTTAGGATAATTCACAATTTCTTTACAAACCATTATGAAGTGTTTATGAGTATATACTTCCTCAAAGAAAAAAAGTTTTTATGTATTATATCCATAAATAGTTCGATTTATGTTAAGTGTTTTATAAGTATGGAATTATGTATTTCGATTCATAAACTAATCTAGTTTATGACATTCTTTAGAAATGGCGCCTAGTGAAAGGAATGGAAACCATATCAATGCACACACTCCATGTAGGGATTTACCTCCTGCTCAAGATAATTATAATGGAGTTGGTGATACAACCAGTGCTGATCAGCTTATCACCATACTGGGACAACTCACTCAGGTTATGAATAATAACCTTACTCGTACGGAGCACCCTGATCTGCAACGTGGAGGATCAATGTTAGATCGCTTCATGAGGAAACAACCACCAACATTCAATGGGAGTACAAATCCCTTAGTAGCTGAGCAATGGAAAAATTCCTTAGAGAAAATATTTCATGCCTTGGGGAGTAGTGAGAGGGAAAAGGTTATCATGGCAGTTTACCGCCTCACTGGAGATGCTGATCAATAGTGGTCATTGATTAAAAACACAAAGGAAGATGATAAAGTATCAAATATGTAATAGAGGGAGTTCAAAGACCTTTTCTTAGAAAAATACTTTCCTTGTGACCATCGAGCAGATATGGAAAGGCAATTTCTGAGTCTGAGACAAAAGGAGGATGAGAATGTCGCAAAGTATGAGGCCAACTTTACAAGATTAGCAAGACATGCTACATATTATCTACATAACTCAAGAAGTAAGATTGATCATTTCTTTGATGGGTTAAAACCATTTCTCCGTCGAGATTTAGTATCACAACTCTTCTCATCGTATGAAGATATTGTCTCATGTGCTATCAAGACAAAAAAGGAATTCTCTAAGTCTTATGGCAACAAAGTAAAGGAAGCGAAGAAGAGAACGGTGGAACAAGAGACAAATAAATGGAAAAAGGTAAAGAAGGATTTTCCACTATGTGATAATTGTGGGAAGAATCACCCTGGTACTTGCCTAAAGGGAATGGGAGTTTGTTACAAATGTGGAGAAAAAGGTCACCAGGCTCGTGATTGTAAGGGAAAGAAAGAGGCTATCAATTTTGAATGCTACAATTGTAGAGAAATGGGGCATTATGCAAATGAATTCCCTAATCTCTAAGGAAACTTACCTCAGAAAAGGACAAGGGAGCAAGGTCAAGCTTGTGTTGTTACTACAGATGAAGTTGAATAATTATTATATTTGTTTTTTTGGACTCAAGAACTATATTATGCTTATAAGAATAATGTGATATATATATAGGGATTGTACTGTAGTACTTTTTGTTTTCATTAAGGTTTTAATATGATGAAGGTAATCATATTTTTAGTATGTGATAATAAGAGAAACTTTACTTTGTTTGGAGAATCTGATGTTACAATTGATTTTGGAATTTAGAGACCTTTTAGAGAAAGTCTGGACAGAGGTATTTTGGATAACTATAAAGGTTGGAATGGATCAAGTTTAACTTTGGATAGTATTGTTTAAGGTTAAAACATTTCTGAAGATTATTTTTGGAGTATTATAAAACTGTAGTTTTAGGAAAAGGACAACCTGCAGGTCGGGGGATAACCCGTCGCGTCGGACAAAGCTGTAGGAATCAAACCCACAACCATAGTGCGACAGGCCTTTATTACCTACCACTATCCTACAGGAAGTCCCTGGTTATTACAAAATAGTTTTTCTAATCTAAATGGTATGTTTTAATATTTGGAACCTTGTAAGATTAGGATAAATATAATATTTTTGAATTCTATTACCTTTTGGAGTGAAAGATAGGTTTGTGGAAAAAAATTTATTGAAAAATGAAAGTCTACATGATGAGTAAGTATATTTCCTTACATTCTTAGTAAATCTCCTAAATAAATTCCTCAACTTTATGAATGGTAACTTAAAACAAAAACGTTGTCGGTTAACTTTTCCAACTGGGGAATCAATGACCGTTTAACCAATCACAAGTTTGTGATTTTCTTGTAGTTAACTTTCTCCAAATCCTGTTTTCTACAACTCTCCATCATACCTTGATGGTTTGTTTCTCCTCCATATCCATGTTTTCATAGAATCCTAGTATGGACTATCTCGGGTGACCTTTGTACTTCTCTTTCTTTCTTTTAAAGTTATATTTTTATTAACCCTATTTTTGATGTGGGTTTTCCACAAAGGTATTTTCTATTTTCAAACTTTTATTTTCAAAGAAAATTTTCAAATTGTGAGGACGCAATTTATTGAAGGATGGGAGAATGTAACACCGCAAGCTTCAATGGTATGCTTCTCTTTGAATAATAGAGCAGCGTGTGTTCTACGCAACCTCGAGTTCTAACACACCGCGACCAATCAAAATAGCCGTTATGAATAGTAACACTCACTTTTTGAAATTATATAAATTTTATACTTCAAAATGGACTTCATTTTTGTATTTGGAATATCAAAATTATCCTAAGTTGAATTTTTTGTAATTTTCTGAGAACTTCCAATTTTCTATGAATAGTAAAAAAATACTTAAAAATAACTTTTTTAATCAAAATAATTTATAGTGATAAATTATACTATTGAGTGGTTTTAAAGTATAATTAGAATATACTTTTACCATTTTATCCAACGGTGGTCATTAGAATTAATTATACTTTGAAATTGGACATAAACAATTGTCAATCTTTTGATTGATATTGTTTCTTAAAAACACGTTATTTGTTTTGATAGTGGGAATTAATTATAAAATTAATTAATGCAACTTATATGTATGGAATTTTTTAAAATAGACATAATTTTTTAATTCAGAATATCAACTATAGCTTAGGGTGAATTTTTGGTATTTTTCTCAAAAACTTCAATTTTTGATGAATAGTGAAACCACTAAGTGGTAGTTAAAAAACTGATTTTTCATTTAAATGAAAATTTTCCGCTTCTGTGAATTAAATTTCAAAAATCCGACATACATCATTGTCATTAGGAAGTAAAATGTGGTTCAATGGGATTAAAATAATTTTCTGTGAATAGTAACGTTTAAGTTCTATTAATCGCGATTAAAGGTAATTAGTGTAATTTAAGGTAAATATAATGTTATAATAATATGAAATTACCTTTACACTTGTTCTACCCTTATTGGATGAGTCATGGCCGACCAATAAAATCCATGGGTTAACTTGGGGACCCCATGGAGCCACTTGAGTAAGAAAATGACATTAATAACTTTTTATTTAAAGTAAAAATAAAATTGTCACAAACAAGTGTTGTTTTACTTAAACAATTATTACATGGGGTTATATAAGTTAAATTTTCGACTATAAATATTCATTGGAAATATAAAACGATTTCCTAGATCATGGTAATTTTTTATAATTTTTATATATTAAATAAATTAAATTTTTTATGACACCATGATGATGCAGCGATTACCTCATTAATTAACGATTTAAATAAAATAAAAAGATAATGTAAAATATAAGACTTACACTGGTCAAAAACCTATTGGATGAGTAGATTTAGAACTCTTATCACCTTATCCTTGAAATATATAATTGTGGGACCTTTAAAATCCGAAACTCATTAAATAATAATGTAACATTTCATGACTTTCCAAGAGTTCCCCCCCTCTCCTCTTATAAAAGGCCCCCACCTCTACCACCTTATTCACACATTAAAAGCCATTTGGCTCTGCCAAACTCTAACCAAATAATCTCTCAACTTCCCTCTCTTACTCCTAGAAGCCTCACTTTGGGCAGATGTCTTCCCAAGGAAGCCTTTGGCTCAAATCAAAAAGAGTTACCCGATTTTAAGGTAATGTCTTCTCTTATGTTTTGTTTTATTTTGCTTCTCCAACCCCTTAAACTATTTATATTCCATTATTTTGTAAAAACACCAGTATATTAAATATACTAGGATGTTTTTATGAGAAGGATTTTATTTACACTTACACACACCTTCGTCTAATGGTTAAAAAACATACTATTTCTGTGGGTGGTGAATTACTGCCTCACGAAACGATGATTGTCCAATCTTCTCTTAACACCTTTCATGGTAGCCATTAAGATGTCACTATATTTATTTATGATATATATTATGTTTATTTTTTCCTTATGCTTCTGTATTTTTCATTTATGTCATGCCTTTATGATTTCCATTATGGGTAAACACGATAATTTCATTTTAGGAAGTGCGGACTACTACCCCCTCAAAGTGATTTGAATCGTTAATGCCATATGTGGGACGTGTAAAGGATGGAGTAAATGATATTATATATGATATTATACTATAATTATAATAAACCTTTATATCATTATGATTTTATTAAATTAAATATTAAATAGAAATGAAAGTAGCGTTCATGCGTACGTACGGCTTACCGTCTCCATGAACGGTGCATTTCATTTCTTACCTCTAAATGTTATGTAATATTATAAATGAATGTATATACTGGATATGTATGATATATATTATATCTACATCATGAATATAATTTTGTATATAATGGATATTTTAACACATGAACAACTTGTAATTATAAGAATTTTATTTTTGACTCAAGTACCAAAGATCGACAAAATGACCGTTATTAACTTAAATAATTACATAATGTTCATAACATGGTAATAAATGATATAAAATGAATAATTAACTTGAAAAAGGTTCTTAAGAAAGTAGAAATTAACACTACTTTATTATTCAGGAGATTAAAGAACAATCGAGTCAAGTCGGACGTGAGGTAAGGGAACTTCTTAACCCAATTTGCATTCTTTGGGTTGAACTTAGCTTTCTTATTTATGTTGTTATTTGATTATGTGAGAAATGAATTTTTATATCTTATAATGTTTTTATAATTTCTTTATGTGATCTTATAGTGAATACACATGAGCGATCTGTTTTATTTACAAGATGATCTTAGTAAGGGACTTCATCTCAATCTCCTTTCATTGAGGCATATTTTGTTTTATACACAACTTTTTTTTATATGGTGTATAAACCCCTTTGACTTTTACGTTTATTCAAAAGGAATCTTTTTATACGAATCTTTTTACTAAAAGACAAAAAGGAATGTTTTTTTTGTCGTACGTATGCGGTGACAACGACTTCTCCACCACCATGACCATTATTTGAGTTTCGGCTTCCTCTACAATCCATAACTTTTTTTAAATGAAAAATAAATACCAAGTTTTAATTTTATTTTATTTTGGTATAGAAAATGGTTTTGATAATGTTTTTATTATATTAATGTTTTGTATTGATATCTTGTGACTGAAATGTGGAAATGTTATGTTTCCTTTATGCAAGTTTTATGTGATACGATTATGTTATGGTTTATGATATGTTTAAACCTGTTCATATGAGGAATGCATTGGACTTAATAAGTGACGGGTCGAGCCCGATATAGATCCTCGATGCATCGGTAGGTCTCATGAGACAAACTAGTGTCTTGGCATAAGTCCTTGACAAAATCTTATTTGTAGTCTTGGCACGAGGCCTTGGCTACGCGGTTATGATAGTCTGGCATTATGCATTCCATCATTATGAAAGTGGTTATTGATATTGCATGTGATTATTTGACTAGTAGAATATCCATGTGAATAAGTAAATGGAATTATTTCATTTTACTTTTTCCATATTATGCTGAAGTTCAAGTTTTAAGGGCTTTTTTCTTAGTTATATATTACCTTAAATGTTTATTTTATTTAAGAAAGTTTCCGCTATATCGTTATCCTTACTGAGCATCTGAGCTCACCCCTTTCTATGTTTTATTTTTCCTAGGATGTGAAGAAATATATTATGACTGACCTGTAGGGATAGTCTAAAGGGGATATGAGTGTGGACTTTGGAGACTATGTTATTGTAGTTTTTCACTTTATGATGTAATGTAAGACTTATGAATATATCTAGTTTTTTCAAGGCTACTAAACTAATCGGTCTTTCGAGACGTGATATTTTGTGATCATGCTAATGTTACATAATAATGCACCAACTCTGGGTAACTGGGGTTGGGGCGTTACAGTTGGTATCAGAGGCAGTTTAGTAATAACCTTGGAAGCTGGATTTAGATAAACTCTGATTAGCGCACATATCCCTAAGATAGACTTTGAGGATTAGTATATGAGAACTTCCTAGAATTTTGGTATTATAGAGATTTTGTGAGTTTTCCGAGAAATACATCCATGTCTGGATACAAGCAGGTAGAGGCGGCTCTGGCACAGATGTACCTAGGGGTAAAACCTGAAAACACCGCTTTGAGCTAGACTCAAACGTGAACTGGTGCACGAAAATGGGCTTTGTTGCACTCTTAGTTACGACACTCCCAGGGGATATGATTAGGATAATTTACGATTTCTTTACAAACCATTATGAAGGTTTTATGAGTATATACTTCCTCAAAGAAAACATTTTTTTATGGATTATATCCATAAATAGTTCGATTTATGTTAAGTGTTTTACAAGTATGGAATTATGTATTTCGATTCATAAACTAATCTAGTTTATGACATTGTTTAGAAATGGCGCCTAGTTGAAGGAATGGAAATCGTATCAATGCACGCACTCCATGTTGGGATTGCCCTCCTACTCAAGATAATTATAATGGAGTTGGTTATACAACTGGTGTTGATCAGCTTATCACCATACTAGGACAACTCACTCTGGTTATGAATAATAACCTTACTCGTATGGAGCACCCTGATCCGCAACATGGAGGGTCAATGTTAGATCGCTTCATGAGGCAATAACCACCAACATTCAATGGGAGTAAAAATCTCTTAGTAGCTGAGCAATGGATAAATTCCTTAGAGAAAATATTCCATGCCTTGGGGACTAGTGAAAGGGAAAAGGTTATCATGGCAGTTTACCACCTCACTGGAGATACTGATCAATGGTGGTCACTAATTCAAAACACAAAGGAAGATGATAAAGTATCAAATATGGAATGGAGGGAGTTCAAAGAGCTTCTCTTAGAAATATTCTTTCCTCGTGACCATCGAGCAGATATGGAAAGGCAATTTATGAGTCTAAGACAAAAGGAGGATGAGAATGTCGCAAAGTATGAGGCCAACTTTACAAGATTAGAAAGACATGCTGCAGATTATATATGTAACCCAAGAATTAAGATTGATCGTTTCTTTGATGGGTTAAAACCATTTCTCCATCGAGCTTTATTATCACAATCCTTCTCATCGTACGAAGATATTGTCTCATGTGCTATCAAGACAGAAAAGGAATTCTCTAAGTCTTATGACAACAAAGTAAAGCAAGAGAAGAAGAGAACGGTGGAACAAGAGACAGATAAAGGGAAAAAGGTAAAGAAGGATTTTCCATTATGTGATAATTGTGGGAAGAATCACCCCGGTACTTGCCTAAAGGGAATGGGTTTTTGTTACAAATGTGGAGAAAAAGGTCACCAGGCTCGTGATTGTAAGGGAAAGAAAGAGGCTATCAATGTTGAATGCTACAATTGTAGAGAAATGGGTCATTATACAAATGAATTCCTTAAGCGCCAAGGAAACTTAACTCAGAAAAGGCCAAGGGAGCAAGGCCAAGCTTATGTTGTTACTACAGATGAAGTTGAATAATTATTGTATTTGTTTTTTTGGACTCAACAACTATATTATGGTTATAAAAATAATGCGATATATATAAGGATTGTACTGTAGTACTTGTTGTTTTCATTAAGGTTTTAATATGATGAAGGTAATCATATTTTTAGTATGTGACAATAAGAGAAACATTACTTTGTTTGGGGAATCTGATGTTACAATTGATTTTGGAATTTAGAGACCTTTTAGAGAAAGTTTGGACAGAGGTATTTTGGATAACTATAAAGGTTGGAATGGATTAAGTTTAACTTTGGATGGTATTGTTTAAGGTTAAAAAAATTCTGAAGATTATTTTTGGAATATTATAATACTATAGTTTTAGGAAAAGGACAACCTACAGGTCAGGGGATAACCCGTCACGTCGGACAAATCTATAGGAATCGAACACACAACTATAGTGTGACAGGCCTTTATTACCTACCACTAGCATACAGGAAGTCCCTGGTTATTACAAAATAGTTTTCCTAATCTGAATGGTATGTGTTAATATTTGGAACCTTGTACAATTAGGATAAATATAATATTTTTGAATTCTATTACCTTTTGGAGTGAAAGATAGGTTTTTGGTAAAAAAATTATTGAAAAATGAAAGTCTACATGACGAGTAAGTATATTTCCTTACATTCTTAGTAAATCTCCTAAATAAATTCCTCAACTTCATGAACAGTAACTTAAAACAAAAACGTTTTTGGTTAAATTTTCCAACTGGGGAATCAATGACCGTTTAACCAATCACAAGTTTGTGATTTTCTTGTAGTTAACTTTCTCCTAATCCTGTTTTCTACAACTCTCCATCAGACCTTGATGGTTTGTTTCTCCTCAATATTCATGTTTTCATAGAATCCTAGTATGGTCTATCTCAGGTGACCTTTGTACTTCTCTTTCTTTCTTTTAAAGTTATATTTTTATTAACCCAATTTCCGATGTGGGTTTTCCACAATGGTATTTTCTATTTTCAACCTTTTATTTTCAAAGAAAAATTTCAAATTATGAGGAGGCAATTTATTGAAGGAGGGGATAATGTAACACCCCAAGCTTCCATGGTATGCTTCTCTTTGAATAATAGAGCAGCGTGTGTTGTACGCAACCTCGAGTTCTAACACACCGCGACCAATCAAAGTAGCCATTATGAATAGTAATACCCACTTTTTGAAATTATATAAATTTTATATTTCAAAATGGACTTCATTTTTGTATTCGGAATATCGAAATTATCCTAAGTTGAATTTTTTGTAATTTTCTGAGAACTTCCAATTTTCTATAAATAGTGAAAAATACTTAAAAACAACTTTTTTAATAGAAATAATTTATAGTGATAAATTATACTATTTATTGGTTTTAAAATATAATTAGAATATACTTTTACCATTTTATCCAATGTTGGTCATTAGAATTAATTTCACTTTGAAATTGGACATAAACAATTGTCAATCTTTTGATTGATATTGTTTATTAAAAACACGCTATTTGTTTTGACAGCTGGAATTAATTATAAAATTAATTAATGCAACTTATATGTTTGTAATTTTGTAAAATAGATATCATTTTTGAATTCATAATATCAATTATAGCTTAGGGTGAATTTTTGGTGTTTTTTTTTAAAGCTTCAATTTTTTATGAATAGTGAAACCACTAAGTGGTTGTTAAAAAACTGATTTTTTGTTTAAATGAAATTTTACCGCTTCTGTGAATTGAATTTCAAAAATCTGACATACATCATTTTCATTAGGAAGTAAAATGTGGTTCAATGGGATTAAAATAATTTTTGGTGAATAGTAACTTTTAAGTTCTATTAATCGCGATTAAAGGTAATTAGTGTAATTTAAGGTAAATATAATGTTATAATAATATGAAATTACCTTTAAACTTGTCCTACCCTTATTGGATGAGTCATGGCCGACCAAGACAATCCATGGGTCAACTTGGGGACCCCATGGAGCCACTTGGGTAAGAAAATGACATCAATAACTTTTTATTTAAAGTAAAAATAAAATTGTCACAAACATGTGTTGTTTTACTAAAACAATTATTACATGGGGTTATATAAGTTAAATTTTTGCCTATAAATATTCATTGGAAAGATAAAAATATTTACTACATCATTGTAATTTTTTATAATTTTTAGACATTAAATAAATTAAATTTTTTATGACACCATGATGATGCAGTGATTACCTCATTAATTAACGATTTAAATAAAATGAAAAGATAATATAAAATCTAAGACTTACACTGGTCAAAAACCTATTGGATGAGTATATTTAGAACCCTTATCACCTTATACTCTAAATATATAATTGTGGGACCTTTAAAATCCGAAACTCATTATATAATAATGTAACATTTCATGACTTTCCAAGAGTGCCCCTCCTCTTCTCTTATAAAAGGCCCCCACCTCTACCACCTTATTCACACATTCAAAGCCATTTGGATCCACCAACCTCTTCCTTAATACTCTATCAACTTCCCTCTCCTACTCTTAGAAGCCTCACTTTAGGCATAAATCTTCCCAAGGAAGCCTTTGGCTCAAATCAAAAAGAGTTACCCGATTTTAAGGTAATGTCTTCTCTTATGTTCTTTTGTTTTATTTTTCTTCTCCAACCACTTAAACTCTTTATATTCCATTATTTTGTAACAACACCAGTATCTTAAATATACTAGGATGTTTTTATGAGAGGTATTTTATTTACACTTACACACACCTTCGTCTAATGGTTGAAGAACATACTATTTCTGTGGGTGGCGAATTACTGCCTCACGAAACGATGATTGTTCAATATTATTTTAATACCTTTCATGGTGGCCATTAAGATGTCACTATATTTATTTATGATATATATTATTTTTATTTTTTCTGTATACTTCTGTATTTTTCATTTATGTCATGCCTTTATGATTTCCATTATGGGTAAATGCGATAATTTCATTTTAGGAAGTGCGGGCTACCGCCCCCTCAAAGTGATTTGAATCGTTAATGCCATATGTGGGACGTGTAAAGGATGGAGTAAATGATATTATATATGATATTATACTTGAATTATAATACACCTTTATATCATTATTATTTCATTCCATTAAATACGAAATAGAAATGAAAGTAGCGTTTATGCGTACGTATGACTTACCGTCTCCATGAACGGTGCATTTCATTTCTTACCTCTAAATGTTATGTAATATTATAAATGAATGTATATACTCTATATGTATGATATATATAATATCTACATCATGAATACAATTTTGTATATAATGGATATTTTAACACATGAAAAACTTGTAATTATAAGAATTTTATTTTTGACTCAAGTACCAAAGATCGAAAAAACGACCGTTATTAACTTAAATAATTACATAATGATCATAACATGGTAATAAATGATATAAAAGGAATAATGAACTTGAAAAAGGTTCTTAAGCAAGTAGAAATTAACTCTATTTTATTATTCAGGACATTAAAGAACGATCGAGTCAAGTCGGACATGAGGTAAGGGAACTTCTTAACCCAATTCCCATTATTTGGGTTGAACTTACCTTTCTTATTTATGTTGTTCTTTGATTATGTGAGAAATGAATTTTTATATATTATCATGTATTTATACTTTCTTTATGTGATCTTATAGTGAATACACATGAGCGATCTATTTTATTTACAAGATGATCTTTGTAAGGGACTTCGTCTCAATCTCCTTTCATTGAGGCATATTTTATTTTATACACAACTTTCTTTTATACAGTGTATAAACCCCTTTGACTTTTACATTTATTCAAAAGGAATATTTTTATATGAAGTGTTTTACTAAATGATAAAAAGGAATGTTTTTTTGTCGTACGTATGCGGCGACAACAACTTCTCTGCCGCCGTGACCATTATTTGAGTTTCCGCTTCCTCTACAAGCCATAACTTTTTTTATATGAAAAATAAATACCAAGTTTTAATTTTCTTTTATTTTGGTATTGAAAATGGTTTTGATAATGTTTTTATTATATCAATGTGTCGTATTGATATCTTGTGATTGAAATGTGGAAATGTTATGTTTCCTTTATGCATGTTTTGTGTGATTCGATTATGTTATGGTTTATGATATGTTTAAACCTGTTCATATGAGGAATGCATTGGACTTAATAAGTGACGGGTGGATCCCGCTATAGCTCCTCGATGCATTGGTAGGTCTCATGAGACAAACTAGTGTCTTGGAATGAGGCCTTGACAAAATCTTATTTGTAGTCTTGGCACGAGGCCTTGGCTACGTGGTTATGGTAGTCTGGCATTATGCATTCCATCATTATGAAATTGGTTATTGATATTACATGTGATTATTAGACTAGTAGAATATCCATGTGAATAAGTAAATGGAATTATTTCATTTTACTTTTTCCATATTATACTGAAGTTCAAGTTTTAAAGGCTTTTTTTTAGTTATACATTGCCTTAAATGTTTATTTTATTTAAGAAAGTTTCTGCTATATTGTTATCCTTACTGAGCATCTGATCTCACCCCTTTCTATGTTTTATTTTTCCCAGGATGTGAAGAAATATATTATTACTGACCTGCAGGGATAGTCTAAAATGGAGATGAGTGTGGACTGTGGAGACTATGTTATTGTAGTTTTTCACTTTATGATGTAATGTAAGACTTATGAATATATCTAGTGTTTCCAAGGCTACTAAACTAATCGGTATTTTGAGACGTGATCTTTTGTGATATTTCCAATGTTACATAATAATGCACCGACTCTGGGTAACTGGGGTCAGGGCGTTACAGATGGGGTATGCTTCACTTGAAAAAATTTGGTACGTATTTTAAATCTACTGTAATAATTTTATGTGACATGAAACAACACCATAATTATATTCTTCTATTTATATTTTGATTGATGACTCTAAATTCAAAACCACTTCCATCCCACACCATGTGCTATGGAAAGAGGCATGTGTAAATAAAGTCGAGATACTAATAAATGAAAACAATCTAAAAGTGTGGGAAACATGTGTAAGTATTATATAATAAAAAAAATTCTTTAAATCGCTATTACATAACAATGATCACTTATTTTCCTATATTTTCTATTTAACATATTCACAGGAATCAGCAACACCTATACTGGATGAACACATACTATCGGTGGCCTTGAAGCATCCAGGATAGTATGGCTACATTAGAGGTGCAGGTTTTGGGGTGACACCCCGAACATATTTTGAGAAGAAAAAAATAAGAGGATCAGAGTGAATTAATAAAACAGATGAGAGAAAGAATAGCTACCCTTGAAGAAGAATTCCAATTTTAGAGAGAGATGATGGTAAATTTTATTGGGGGAAAGCAAAGAGAAGAAGAAACTCAAGAGCATCCACCGCATGGAGATCCTGCCCCACCCCCTACCAACTATGAGGTGAGTCATTCCCCTCAAAGAGATATCTTAGCTGATGTAATCAATGTTCTAATAAATTTTTCTATGAAATTTGAATCAAAAATATACTGATACCTTTTCTGTATTGATATTTTATATAGTGATAATTACTATGATTTATATCTATAAACACTCATCCATCGCCTTGTAGTGAGGGATATGGTGTTCAATATCCAAAACAACATGTTACATAGCATACCACTTCCAACAGGTCATGTGCAAGTGTCGATTAGCATATCCCATGATCTGAGTGTCGAGATACCTATTCCAATTCATTAGGAAGATATTTATATAGTTGAAAGGGCTGTTAGAACATCCATCGCATAGTCGTCACATCTTGTAAAAAACTTGTCAACAAGGAAGTATTCATTTCCAATTTATTTTTCAATATAAACCTTTAAAAATTAATGAAAAAATATCTAAACTGATGAATATTATTACAGATAGACAAATGGAAGGGGATGAAATGAAAGACTGACTCAAAACCATCTAAAGGTTTTACCAACTTATTGAAAATATCTACCAAAATCACCATTACCATGCCCATTCTATATCCACATTTACTATCATTGAAGGTTCGTGTGGATAAAAAGTTAAAAAATAATCATAATCGCATAGTTTATTTTGAAGAAAATATGTATGAAGAGAAATATCAAGACTTCATTAGTGTTGAGGGTATAAGTGAAATTCTCAACTATGATTAGTTATGTGGATCATTTGTAAATGTATACATGAGGTTTGTTTTCATGATTTTCCAAAACCTAGTATATTGTGTTAATTATGAATAAATACATTTCATATTTTTTGAAGGCATATATATGAAAAACAATTGAAGGTATTTTTTATTGAAAAAAAATTTGGACTCGTTAGTCCTCACATCACCAATAAAGAACAACCAAAAATAGATACCAAAAAAAAAGATGAAATAGTGGTAGGTCTGGTCAAATTATTTCAAAGAAAACTTTCGGATGATAGGATCTATTTAATAATAATGATTTAGGGTTAAAACTATAAAATTTAACCATATAAAATATATTTTCATTTATTTTATTACTTATCCTTTTTTGGGTTTTTATGCAACATTGGATGCTCATTGCAGTAAATTTGGATACTCTAAAGATTTATCTCCTGGACTTAATGCATGGATATCCAACAAACCATCCACACATGTTGGAATTTTTCAATAATTAATACACTACATAAAACATTTTATAACTAAACATCAATTTATATAATTTATATTACCATTTAATGAGGATTCTGTTATGATAGGGTGGTGCCTCAATATCTTGAAAAACAAGGAATGAGGCCAGGGGCTAAGCACAAGAAAGAAGACAAATTCTACGACTAGACAAGTATCGGGGTATATGTAATAATATTTCACTATAAAAACACATATAAAAACAAATTACTTATTTTCCACAATGTTTCTTTAGTTTCTACAACAAACCAATGGAAAAGATTGTGGTTATTATGTTTGTAACTTTAAGAGATAGATCATATTCCATGAAAAAATAGCATCCCTGAAGACTTATTTTTGAATATAATTACTATTTAATTTAAAATATTTATTAATCCTTTGTTTATTTATATTTTTCTATTACTAATATGACTGTTTAAAAGACTCATATTCACAAGGTGATATAGATGTGCTCAGAAATGAATGGGTGGCATACCTGATGGAAGAATGTACACAAATTTCATGAAGATGTGACTTTCATAGAAGTAGTTTATTGTTTTATATTTATGTTTAATTTAATTATTTTTAGTATTACTCACATAAATTTATTTTTCTTATACAGTTGGATTCCTTTTTTCGAGTTGGGGCGGTTTGTTCGAAACTGATCATGCTCGTGAGAGATTGGACTTCGAGGCTGCAAGTGAGATAATGACAATAAGTCAATGGGTCAAGAATGTATAAAGGTTAATTCTTTATACTTATGTAATTAAATAATTTTTTCATCATTTTACCTACTCAAAACCGAGAAAAAATAACAAGTGAATGATATCACTCAAAGTGTCTCTTTTTATTTAAAAATGATATTACTTTTTGTAAAAATAACAAGTAACATACTGAAAACTGAGAAAATGAATTATGATTGTTTTGATACTTTAGTAAAATGATACATAAGTTATTTTTGATGTGTAATAATCAATGACACCTCAATCACGTGCATAGTGTGGCTGGTGTGACTTTAAGTGAGTATTTTTATATTAAATTGACATTAAATTCGGGGAAAAAAAAAGAACAAGTGACATATTGAAAACCGAGAAAACAAATTCAGATTCTTTTGATACTTTAGTAAAATGATACATGAGTCATTTTTGATGTGTATGAATCAACCACACCTCAATCCAATGCACGATGTGGCCGGGTATGACTAAAATTGTTTGTTGTGAGTTTAAAATTGATATTTTAGTTCAAAACGTGTCACTCACTTAAAACCAAGAAAATGCAATCCGATTATATTAATAATTTATTAAAGATATTCATAAGTAATTTTTTATGTGTATTAAGTAGTCTCACATCAAAATGATTCACGATACAATCAGTATGACTCAAAATGCGTGTTTCCATTTTGAAATGACATTTTAGTAAAAAAAACAAAATTAGCATACTGAAAACTGATCAAACACATTCAGATTGTTTTTATAATTTATAAAAATGATCTATAAGTCATTTCTGACATGTAGGAATTAACTGCACCTCAATATGATGCACAGCGTGGCTAGTATAACTCAAAGTGTCTATTTTTATTTAAAATTGACATTAATTTAAGTAAAAACAACAAGTGACATACTAAAAACTAAGAAAATACATTTGGATTGTTTTGATATTTTAAGAAAAATGATCCATGATTCATTTTTGATGTGTAGGATTCAACCACACCTCAATATGATGCATCATGTGACCAGTATGACTCCAAGTGTGTCTTTTTATTTAAAATTTACATTAATTTAAGTAAAAAAGAACAAGTGACATACTGAAAACTAAGAAAACGCATTCAGATTATTTTTATATTTTATTATAATGATCTATGAGTCCTTTTTTACATTTAAGAATCAATTTTACCTCAATATGACACACAGTGTGGCTGGTATGACTTCAAGTGTGACTTTTTATTTAAAATTGATATTGATTTAAGTAAAAAAGAACAAGTGACATGCTGAAAACCAATAAAAACATTAATATTGTTTTCATGATTTATGAAAACAATTAATGAGTAATTTTTGACATGTCGATATTAACCACACCTCAATGTGATGCCCGATGTGAATGGTATGACTAAAAGTGTCTATTATCATTTTAAAATTGACATTTTAGTTCAAAATGCATCACTCACTGAAAACTAAGAAAGCACACTCCAATTGTCTTGATAATTTAGGAAAAATATTCATAAGTAATTTTTTATGTGTATGAAGTAGTCTCACATCAAATCGACACATGATGCGACAGTTATGACTCATAATGTGTGTTTCCAGTTTGAAATGACATTTTAGTAAAAAAACACAACTGACATACTGAAAATCAAGAAAACATTTTCAGATTATTTTGATACTATAGTAAAATTATCTATAAGTCAATTTTGACATGTATGAATTAGTCTAACCTCAATACGATGCACGGCATTCCCGATATAACTCAAAGTGTCTCTTTTTATTTAAAATTGTCATCTATTTAAGTAAAAACAACAAGTGACATACTGAAAACTAAGAAAATGCGTTCATATTGTTTTTATATTTTAGTAAAATGATCTATGAGTCATTTTTTACATGTATTAGTCAAACGCACCTCAATTTGATTCACTGTGTGACTGTTATGACTCCAAGTGTGTTTTTTATTTAAAATTGACATTAATTTAAGTAAAAAGAACAAGTGACATACTGAAAAATGATAAAACATGTTAATATTGTTTTTATACTTTATTAAAACAATCCATGAGTCATTTTTGACCTGTAGGAATCAACCATACCTCAATCTGACGCACGGTGTGACCGATATGACTAAAAGTGTCCATTATCAGTTTAAAAATGACATTTTAGTTCAAAATGTGTCACTCACTAAAAACCAATAAAACTTACTTATATTGTCTTGATAATTTAATACAGTGATTCATAAGTCATTTTTTATGTGTATGAATCAATCTTGTATCAAACCGATGAAGGATGTGACTGATATAACTCATAATACATGTTTCTATTTTGAAATGACATTTTAGTAAAAAAACAAAATAGGCATACTGAAAACTGATAAAACACATTTGTATTGTTTATATATTTTATTAAAATGATCCATGATTCATTTTTTATGTGTATGAGTCATCATCACCACAATATGATGCATGGTGTGTCTGGTATGACTCCAAGTGTGTCTTTTTATTTAAAATTGACATTAATTTAAGTAAAAAGAATAAGTGACATACTAAAAACCAAGAAAATACATTTAGATTGTTTTTATATTTTATTAAAATAATTATTGAGTCATTTTTGAAGTGTAACAATCATCCACACCTTAATATAATGCACGGTGTGACCGGTATGACTCCAAGTGTGTATTTTTATTTAAAATTGACATTAATTTAAGTAAAAAAGAACAAGTGACATACTGAAAACCAATAAAATACATTCAGATTATTTTGATACTTTATTAAAATTATATATGATTCATTTTTTACATGAAGGAGTCAACCACACCTCAATATGATGCACAGTGTGAACAATATGACTAAAATTTTCCATTATCAGTTTAAAATTGACATTTTAGTTCAAAATGTTTCACTCACTGAAAACCAAGAAAATTCACTCTTATTGTATTTATAATTTAGGACAGTGATTCATAAGTAATCATTTATTTGTATTAATTAGTCTCACATCAAACTAATGTATAATGCAACTGGTATGAATCATAATGTGTGTTTCCAATTTGAAATGACATTTTATTAAAAAAACACAACTCGCATACTAAAAATCAAGAAAACATGTTTGGATTTTTTTATACTCTAGTAAAAATATATATAAGTAATTTTGGATATTTAGGAATCATCCAAACCTCAATACGACACACAATATAGCCGGTATAACTCAAAGAGTCTTTTTTTATTAAAAATTGACACCAATTTAAGTAAAAACAACAAGTGGCATACTGAAAACAGAGAAAATGCATTAGGATTATTTTGATATTTTAGTAAAATGATCCATGAGTTATTTTTTACATTTATAAGTCAACCACACCTCAATACAAATCACTATGTGACTGTTATTACTCCAAGTGTATCTTTTTATTTAAAATTGAGATTAATTTATGTAAAAAAGAACAAGTGACATACTAAAAACTAAGAAAATGAATTTGGATTACTTTGATACTTTAAAAAAATGATCTGTGAGTCATTTTTGACCTCTAGGAATCAACCACAACTCAATATGACGTACGGTGTGACCGGTATGACTAAAAGTGTTCGTTATTAGTTTAAAATTGACATTTTAGTTCAAAATGTGTCACTCACTAAAAAACAATAAAACTTTTTCCAATTGTCTGAATAATTTAGGATAGTGATTAATAATTTATTTTTGATGTGTATGAATTAGTCTCATGTCAAACTGACACACAATGTGACCGGTATGACTCATAATGCATGTTTCCAGTTTGGAATGACATTTTAGTAAAAAAACAAAAACGGCATACTTAAAACTAAGAAAACGCATTCATATTTTTTTGATACTTTAGTAAAATAATATATCAGTCATTTTTTATGTGTAGAAATCATATGCATATCAATACAATGCATGGTGTGGCCAGTATAACTCAAAGTGTCTCTTTTTATTTATAATTGATATTAATTTAAGTAAAAACAACAAGTGACATACTGAAAACTGAGAAAACACATTTAGATTGTTTTGATATTTTAGTAAAATGATCTATAAGTCATTTTTGATGTGTAGGAATCAGTCTCACCTCAATATGATGCATGGTGTGTCCATTATCACTCAAAGTGACTCTTTTTATTTAAAATTGACATTAATTTAAGTAAAAAAAACAAGTGACATACTAAAAACCAAGAAAATGCATTCGGATTGTTTTTATACTTTAGGAAAATGATCCATGAGTCATTTTTGACATTTATGAATCAACCAAGACTCAATTCAATGCACGGTGTGACCATTATGACTAAAAGTGTCTGTTATCAATTTAAAATTAATATTTTAGTTCAAAATTTATCACTCACTGAAAACCAAGAAACCATACTCTAATTGTCTTGATAATTTAGGACAATGATTCATAAGTTACTTGTAATGTGTATGAATTAGTCTCATGTCAAACTAACACATTATATGATTGGTATGACTTATAATGTGTGTTTCCAGTTTGAAATGACATTTTAGTAAAAAACACAATTGGCATACTGAAAAATGAGAAAATATATTCATATTGTTTTGATACTCTAGGACAGTGATCTATAATTCATTTGTGAAATATAGGAATCAGCATCACCTCAATATGATGCGCGGTGTGGCCGGTATAACTCCAAATGTGTCATTATTTAAAATTGACATTAATTTCAGCAAAAGAACTAGTGACATACTCAAAACTGAGAAAACACATTCAGATTGTTTTGATATTTTAGGAAAACAATCCATAACTCATTTGTGACATATAGGAATCAACCCCACCTAAATAGGATGCATAGTTTGATCATTATAACTCCAAATGTGTATTTTTTATTAAATATTGAAATTTTATTAATGTATCCTTTCGTATTAATGTTTGATTTATTTCTTTATAGTATTATAGGCATAATATTTTTTCATACATAGAAGGAATCTTTTGCTCGGGTTGAGATGCTTTTTTCGGCAACTGACACCATGGGAAGACATTTTTGAGAGGGGATCATGGGCATAAAAATATGAAACATTATTATTTTTAAATGTTTGTTGGATAATTGTATATGTAATTATATAAAAAATTATTTGAAATGTATATAGCAGGGTTTTTTATATATACCATGAGTGGAAATTTTTATATTCATGGTTTTACATTAAATGTATATATCATTGATTGAAATTATAGGTTTTTACTGGGTGTGTTGTTATATTAATTGCATATTGCAACCAGTAAGGCCTTTATCAGTGCTTTTTTGAGCACTGATAATGGGACCCCCTATCATCTCTATGATTAACAGTGCTTTTTTAGCACTGTTAAAAGTCATTTTTCATGCTGTTAAAGGGCATATGTGTAGTAGTGATACTTTCATGTCTTGCACCAAAGGAAGTAACCACGGTAAATTGTACTCTAATATATGTTTGATTTAATCTATGTAAATGATGTTTTTCCATTTTCAAGTGGTGAAATCATTTCGGTTATGATTTGGGTTTTGGTTAGTTTAGTTTTTATGAAAATGCACTTGGTTAAAATAGTTTTTGAAAAAAGTGGATCAACATATCTGAATGTTCAACCATGGAAACAACTACTGGGTACCCAATGGCAACTACAACAATGCTATAATTTACTAGTGATCCCCTCCTTGCTCCGAACATCAAGACCACCTCTTAGACCTACCAAGAACATCCCAACATGCATAAAAATACCTCCTATATGTGTCCCATAACAACGCGGGTTGTCACACACAAGATAGAGTTATTGATGGTAAATATGGATCTTTTACTTGAGGGGGGGAAATACTTTTAATAATATGTTCATACAAGATCAATTACCCATAAATGGGAGATTCTACATTGTGAAAGGTTCCAGTGAAATTCAGATAAATTTTATAAATGGTATTTTTTAATTAAATTGGTTATATTTTTAAAAAACTGTAAATTTGAGATGATTCTGCATTAAATGAATTTATGTTTTCACATGCTGAAAAAGAGTGTTAATTCAACTAACACTCTCTGCCAATAGATCAAAGAGAACCAATTCATCTGATTCTCTTTGTTCAGTCCTTGAACATTGAGTGTCAATTGAATTGGTGCTCGGTGATAGTCTTCCCCTGTAAATGGGCAGCTTTCCCCACCCCTCCAATTTTTCATCTCAAACCCACTCATTTCCCCTCTTCCCCTTACACAACTAATCAAAAAAATATCCTCTCATTTAGTGGTTTGATTCTCTCGATCTTCAAAATTTTGAGATATTTCTCTTTTTTAGTAGTTATTTATTTTATATTATAATATTTTATTTAATGTTAGATAATTATTAATATAATATTTTAGTTATAACAAATTAAAATTATAATATATTAATTAGTATTGCATGTTTAGTAAATTACATGTCTAATTTTAAATTGCATGTTTATTATATTGTTTTAATTATTAGAAATGTTGTTAAATTGCATGTTTAATATTAGTTTGGAATAATAAATTGTTAGTATCATGTTTTAATTGTTAGTATATTTAACTAGTAAGAATGTTATTAAATTTCATGTTTGATATTAATTAGTAATATTAAGTTGATTGTTTAATAAAATTGGATGTTTAACTGTTAGTATAATGTGTTAATCCTTAGGAATATTAATTAGTTTCAAGTTTAGAAATATTAAATTTCTTGTTTAATAAATTTTCATGTTTAATTATCAATAGAATGTTATAATTATCGGTATAATATTTTATTTATAATTTTTTAATCATTAGTAATGATTTATTTAGTATGAATATTATTGAATTTCATTTTTAAAATTATGACTATAAAACATTAGTGAAAATATTAGAGATAAGTCTAATCATAAGAAAACATCCTAAAATTTTGGTAATAGTGTTTGGTCTCCTAACAATGACATCCCTATCTGGATACAAGCTAGGGGGATTAAAACTCTAACACAGATGCATCTAGAGATAATAACCCAAAAAAATCAGTTGAGTATTAACTCAATCTTCACCCAGTGCATGACTGTAATGGCCCAGACCTCCCTAGTCTATTACTTTGTCAAAATCTAGTGTTTAGGGTGTTTTGGGAGGCAATGGTAGCTCATTTCAGGAGTTTTCCAAATTTCTATTTTTTTTCATCGGTGAGTCATGTTGGTAGATCGGCGTTAATAGGTTGGTGTCGCTAGCTCGTGTCGGTAGCTCATCATCGGTGACTCAGGGCGTCAGTGACTTAGGGTTTCGGTAGGTCGGGCGTTGGTAGGTTGGGAAATGGTAGGATAAGTGTCAGTGAGTGGCATTGATGAGTACCATCAGTGAGTGGTGTCAGTGAGTGGCATTAGTAAGTGGCATCGGTGAGTGGTGTTGGTGACTCATGTCAGTGAGTCATTTCGGTGAGTCATGTCGGTGACTCACATCAGCAAGTCAGGCATCGGTGACTCACTGTCAATAACTCGTGTCAGTGACTCACCCATCAGTGAGTCATTTCTAGTTTTTCCAGTTCCTCTCCTATTATGTTTTATTTGACGTAAATTGAGTTTAAATAATTGTTTTGGAATTTCTAAAGGCATTTTAAAGGATATTAATTATATCTTTAATATCATAACGCTCCGGGAACTTTGAAATAGTCAAAATGCATGGTCTTGACCACGATCTGACTTTAATGGACTTTGAAACTATCTACCTTCCATTGATATAGGATCTAGATCTTCTAAGATGGGATATTCTTTTCCTTGTGTGTTTTCATTTTATCTTGGTGTTCCTAGAGTCTTTCCCCCCATGTGGAGTCGTGTGTTGTGTCATACCCATCGATCCAGTTTTCCTTGGAGTTTTCCTACTACTCATGAACCCTTGTTTTGGCACAAGGAAGAATCATTGGTAATATGTTGTTCCAGGTAGGGATTTATGTTGTCTCTCTTGTAATTGTGTATCATGCGGGGTGGGTGTACTCATTTTCCCTTGTGAATACGGTTGGACCAAAATCTAATAAAGATAATAATAAGTAATAAATAAGGGGCTGGGAAGATGATGATGATAATCGCTTTATTTTATATGTTATCCTTGATCCATGTTGTGTTTTTAGGGGATTTATGCCTTTTGGAAATCATGGTAGTTGGTGGTCTCTATTTTTGCCCCTATTTCTTTTGTGGATACTTGTTTTTGATGCTCTTTGAACAAATGTGTGTTTATGAAATTGGTTAATGATGTATATTCAGTTAAATAAATGGATTCCCAGGATCAAAATTGTTCTGTGATAACCCATGTTTTATCAAGTGGAATTAAATCATGAGTGTTTGTTAAATATGAATAAACCTTGCCTTGTTAGTGTGGTTGTGTGTTGTGTGTGGTTATGTTCGTCCTTGTGTCTATGTTGTGCATGTGGTGTTGTGGCTAGAAGTGCGGTTGTGTGTGTGGGGTGGTACGGGCAGTGTAATGGAATCTCAAGTTGAGAGATTGGTTGATTGTGGAATGGATGAACTTTTTATGTCGTGGGAATGTATCTAGGAAGTGGTTGGGTAGTGGGGTTGCATGATTGAGTTGTGTTATATTTATGTTTATGGGTGTGTTGGGTGCGGTGTTGTTGTGCAACGGGGCTGCCAAGTGTGGTAGTAATGAGGTGTGTTGGGGGTTTTTCTTGTTGAGAGGAAGGATAGGGCGACATTACTTTGAAGAATTATGGTGGCAGTGGTTGAACGAGTATTCAAGAGAGGGTATTGTGCAGTGGGACTGCAAGCTAGGTGAGTTTTGTTTTGTTGAATGTGTTTCTTTTCATGCAGCAAGGCTACCAAGGATGGTTTAGGAGGGATGATTTTGAATAAGGATGGTGTTACCTTATGTGGTCATTTTTCCTAGAGTTTCCAGAGACTGTTATTTTATGAATGGGTGTTAAAATGAATTCTTTTACCTTGTCCCCTCTTTCTTTTTTTGGATTTGGTAGTGGTTGTTATGGTTGCTTTACCTTATAATGTTTTTAGTGTTTGGTAGTTGCCCGAGTAGGGATGGAATAAATAAATGAATGAATTGATAATGTATAATGTCAATTGGTTAAATGAATTGGTTGGGGGTATGTTTCTAGTTGTGGATTGTAGTGAAGCGGCATTAATTTATCGAATTAGGAAGTGACCATCATTAATTCTGATACGTGCATTTAGAGGTGGCAAAAATGGCAGTTTTGTGTGGGCTGGTTGTTGTTTTTAAAACCCATAGGTTGGGAAAAGTGTTTAGTACCTATATATATACATGTAGTTCCTTGTGATTTCTATATGCACCCCACCTATGTTGATCACTACATTTTGAACACCCTCATTATTATGGGGGAGGGTGCCCTTTCCCAACATCCCTGTGGGAGGATGTATGGTTGGTTATTGTCTCTTCTATACTCCATCTTTTAGGCATTGGTAGCCCAAGACTCTTTGGGCAAGTTGTGGTGTGGTTGTGAGGCCTAGGTGTTTTTGGGAAAGGTGTGCTTCCCAGGTGTCTTCGGGATGAGATACGTTGTACTTTCTCGTGTGTCTTTGGGATGAGGTTGTGGTTTTGTGGCCCAGGTGTCTGTGGGAAGGATGTGATGTGGTTGTGACCCAGGTGTTTGCAGGAAATATGTGGTATGTGTCCTAGGTGTGTGTGGGCAGGTTGTGACAGTGGGTCTTGTATAAGATAGTGGTAGCATCAGGAAATTTTCCACTAGGGATGAGCAGTTAACCAATGGGAAGTAGTGTGGGGTACCCAAATATCGATGTGCTTACTACTTTACTTTACTTGAACCGGGTTATTTTGGTGAGTGTGCCTTGGTGAGGTTGGGGTGGATAGTATACCTTGTTAGGTACTTTTGAGTTTCTGATGTTTTCTCATAGGGGCATTAGTATGCTTATCCCACTTGAGCATGAGTGAATTTGGTTTTTCCCTACTAAGAATACTTTTATGTTCAACCTAAGTATATAAAATTGTTTTCAGGTTTCCAAGGAGATTACACATACCGTGTTGGACCTTAATAGCTCGGATGTTGGGGACAGTTTTTGTGTCACTTATTAGTTTTATTTTGGTACTTAAATAAAATTTTTCTTTGTATTTCTAGCTTTTTTACTTTCACTACTAGAAATGGAGTCTTTCCCAACAGTTCCAAACCGTTGGGAAAGCCTGTAGAACCGTTGGTATATGTTATACCAACGGTTTTGCAAACCATAGGGAAGTAAGCCGTTGGGAAAAGTTATCCCAACGGTTTACAAAGAACCGTTGGTATAGGTTAGTAAAATTAACCTATGCCAGCGGTTTGGCCAATCGTTGGCATAAGTTTTACCAACGGTTCTCCTTGAACCATTGGAAACAAATTCCCTAGGTCTTTCCCAATGGTTTGATTAAACCGTTGGGAAAGGTAAATATATAAAAATGAGTTCCTGCAGAGGTTTGAACCCACAACCTCCACGTTATAAATCAATGACTTTACCACTATCCTAGAGTATCTTTTGTGAATATATTAGGATAAATATATTTATATATGTTTATATGTAATTTATATATTGATGTATTCGACGATATTCGGCCAATGTACTCATAAAACCTATCCCAACAGTTCTCAAAACCGTTGGGAAAGATAGGTGCCCACCCTTTCCCAAACCGTTGAGAAAGGGGGCCTATACCAACGGTTTTTACAACCGTTGGTATAGAAGTGTTGGGAAAGGTCAGGATTCCAGTAGTGTTTAAATATGCATGTGGGATGGATTTTGGTTTATTTTATATATATGTATTGGAGTTGTTTTGAGGTTGATACATCTTATCTCCCGATCTTGGTTACTATAAAAAAAGGGTAATGCCTCCCATGTTGTTATATTTATATGCCCTTGGTGTTGGTCGCCACCCCGAGGCCTACTAGAGGCGGGACTCGGGGGTCATTATCTCTCTTTCTCCATTGCCAGCTTAGGAGGGACATCTTTGGAGGGAGGGTCATTATATAATGGTATTAGAGGCTGATGGTTGAGAGATAGCATGGATTTTGGAGTTAGACACAGTGATGATTGCATGGGATGGTAGGACAGTAGTGTTAAATGATCTTGGTTCATGACATAGGCCAGGGAATACTGGCTAGGACACGAGATTTTAGGGGGCCCTGTGATCCAATGCAAGGACTCTGAGCTTACCGAATGACCAAGTGAGTCTACACTTATTACAGGGTAGAGACCCTAGGAAAGGTAAATGCATCATAATGACATATGTTCTTATTTTTCTTGGTCATTTTTGTGAAATTAAAATAAACAATGAGTTAAAATGAATCCTAAAATAATTCCATACTACCTGGACTAAAGAATTACTTGTTTACCTTTCAGCTACGGCACCCAATCATTGTCCATGAGTGACTTAGGAAGTAGAATATCACTAGATCAATCTGGCTGATTAGTGGAGGGTTGATCTAGAGGAGGCGAACAATCAGTGAAAGAAGATGCTTTATTCCTTTCAGAGACAGACTCTAGGAAAGTATGAGTTCAATGTCTCATACATGGAGATGGAGAGTTGGATCGAGGATCTAGTGATCAATTTTAGCTTGATCTAGGCTCCAATAGAGTATTTGGTTCCCTTGGAAGTGAGTCAGATGAGGGGAGCAGCGCATTAGTGGTCGATGCTTTACCTCAGGGAGAGGAAGGAGTCCGGTGTTCTATGGGTCGACTTTAAGAAGGAGTTCTAGGTGGAATTCCTTTCTTAGACGATGAAGGATAAGAAGTGCTAGGAGATACTCTCCCTCCAATAGGGGATTATTTCGGTAAGGGATATGGGGATCAAGTTTAAGGATCTCCTTCTCTTTTCCCCATATCTTTTTCTAGATTAGGAGTCTCATGCGAGATATTTAGATGAGGCACTCTGTCCTTATCTTCTGTATGTAGTTACTCCCTTCACCTTGCTGACATACCTAGAGGTCCAGGAGATGGATAAGGTGATTGGGAGGATGCACTCTTGAG